>OZ005740.1:195839663-196439663 GCA_963930735.1 Dioctria linearis
ACTTCAGAAAGGCTGGAGGAATCCCATCGGGACCCGTTGTGAAGTCATTTGGAAGCCCATTAATATGATCACGTATATCCTCATGTGTAATTGTAGGGATAGTGAATGAAACTTTATGAGAGTCGTTCATATAATTAAAGTTGCTATTACGAGGTTGGAAATTTGAAGACGAAAATGCATTTTCAAAAAATGAAGCAAACATATTGCAAATTTCAGACGAAACGTCACTAGCAGAATCTTTGTACCTCATGGTATTGGGGTAGTTGTCGGTTTTTTTTCATATTAATAAACCTAAAAAAGTTACGAGGGTCACTAAATAATTTCACATGCATACTTTGAATATACTCATCATAGAGTGAAGAGGAAAGTTCGTTGAACTCATTATAGGATGTGAGGCAGTTGCTGGGACTTATAATGTCCTTGTCCCGCAAATATCCTTTCCACAGTTTATTCTTTCTATTTTTAAGGCGTTTCAGCTCTTTGTTGAACCATGGCGGTGATGTTTTAGAGATCCGCTGACGCTCACGGGGAACATGAGAAGCGAATAAATCGAAAAGAATTATGTAAAACTTAGAAACATCTTCATCAACACTATTGCAAGACAGCAATGTGTTGAAATCAATAGAGGTAAGTCTACGAGAAAGATCCGAAAAGTCAGCTTTTCTAAAATTGAAAATGTATTGTGTTTCGTCACAATTTGCGAGATTTTCGGTTTCATGGCAATATGTAATTAGTAGAGGAGGGTGATATTTGTCCAGAGTAGACATTATAACTGAGCTAGGTTCAACTAATAAGTTCCCAGCGTCAGTAGAAAATACCAGGTCTAGCTGCCTACCCATGTCATTCTTAACATTACTGATTTGGCTGAGACCAAGAGATGAAATAGTGTCAAGGAAACGTGATTCCCTTGTTGTCAAGTTATTAAGTGGAAGATAGTCATCGTCATCTTCATTAAGTACCCATTGTATAATGGGTAAGTTCAAATCAACAATAAGTAGTAATTCGTCAATAGGTTCCATCTTACCAAGGATAAAATTAGATGTTAAAGTAAGTAGGTCGTAAATATTTTGACCTTTGTCATCGACAATATTTATGGAGTCTGGAGGAATGTAGCAACAAATTATGTATAAGTCATATTTTAGGAGAGATAGCTTAAAAGCTATGAGCTCAATATCGAGGGTGTTGGAGAAACAAGGAAGTTCAATTTTACTGCAATTGAACTTATTTTTACACGCGAGAAGTACGCCAGCGTCACGAGCTTCCGAAACAGTATGTCTATCTCTTCTAAAAGTTTGATAAGAATTATCAAGGATTTCAGCATCGCGAATACCATGATGCAGCCAAGTTTCAGTGAAAGTAACTATATCGAAGCAAGCCGCGACAGACGATTTGAAGATATGTGCGGTTTTTGTCCGAATCCCCCTTACATTTTGATAGTAAAGGGAAAGCGACTTCGGTTTTTTGGAACAACGTTATTTATTTTAGCTTTATTTCTAGGTAGGCGCTCAGAAGGTACAAATAATTTAGTAAAAGTGCCAGGAGGCCAAAGTAAGGGGTCTAACAACTTGTCCTGCATATCTGCTGAAACAGTTAGGAAAAGGATGCAACCGGTTTAGAGCTTTTACTGATTTTTCGACAAGAAATACCATCAGTCGCAATATTTTTGGACTTTAAATACTTCGATATGTCCTCGCACATAATTTCTGGACAGAGACGGGTGACGAAAACATTCGAAGGTTTAGGTACCGTTCTCAAAGAGGCCCCAATACAATTTCCGAAAGAGGACTGAGATGAAGTACCAATCGCTACTGTGGAAGGCTCCGTCCTTTCAGTTGCAATTGCACATTTCAGGGATCGGTTTTTACGGATGTTTTGCTTATGGATTTGCTTGGAATGCTCCACAGGAATAGGAGCACTCCTATTAATCCAAGTCAAGTTCGGAAGATTTGGCCAACGGAGGCGGCACGTGCGAAGCCCGGACAGCATTCTTACCTACAGATAACTCCGTCTGACCATCTGCAGAGGTCGTTGTCGGAAGGGATTTTTGGCTACTAAAATTAGTGTCCGAGATGGCGGTTGCATTTTGGGCCGCTATGAGTTCACTTCTTAAGCTTGAAGCGGAAGAAGGAAGATTAAAATTATTAGCTGGAACACTTGTGCGAAGATCAGATTGTGTTCTAATTTCATCTGCAATATCACCCATTATCACCCTTGTAGCAGCGAGATCGTCGGAAATAGTGGTAAGTTTCGTTTGTAGTGGGAAGGAAACGGATTCCTGACTGAACAAGTTCTCAATAGAGCTAGGAATATCATTAATATATGTCTTAAGGTCGTTCAAGTGATTGTTTAAACTTAACGACAACTCTTTGTAGTGTCTCGAATGTGTGGAAACATCCATGAAGTTCCTGCCGAATGATTCTGCAAACTTACGTAGATCAGAATCTGAAGACTTTGATTTGCCATCCTTTAAACAGTCGAGTAAACAATCCAATTTGGATTCAATTGCATCAAGCCTATGATGTAGAGAGGCAGAATTGTTCGAATTGTTTGAAGCCGTAGTTAGTTTATCGACTTTACAAGACAGCTCATCAAGAAACTGAGAAATAGATGAAAAGTCGGAGGATTGTACTGTTTGCATCACTTTCAGAGAATTTATATTATTGGTCAGGTTGTCAGTGTTGTTTAGTAATTCCTGCGATTGACCATTATTACATTTTACTGCCATTAAAATATGAGATAACGAAATTTCCTTACATTCAGAGCAAAAGTAGGAGAATATGTTAGAAAACTCCAGCAGTGACTTAGCGGAGAGGCGGCTTTAATAAGTATTCGAGTACTCGCGAAGAATCTTTATGGATTAAAAGTCTTTGTCAGATTTATGTTGGAGCATATGTACGTATATCTGTGTCTCGTTTTAGGTAATTTAGTAAGATACAAAAGCGCTGATAGGTATGATCAATAAGAGGCGGTAAGAAGTATATTTCGCGTACCTGTTAATCTCGGTGTTAAGAGTGCTAAGTGATAAGTGACAAGTGTAGTGTTTATGGTGGACATATGTGCGTGAGGCCTAACAGTATCACAGTCCTAAATGTCAACAGGAAGAAGCAATATCTAAACTAAGGAGGAATTGTCACGTTTTCAGGCCCAGGAAAGGGAGTTAGAGATAAAAGCACAGGAAGTGAATGAATGCCAAGCAATATTGCGGAATTACGAGCAGGACAGGGAATATATTGGGGAACATATAACGGCAGAGTTACAGAAACGGTGAACAAGCGAGGAAGAGAAGGAATTGTTAAAGAAACTGAATGAGAGTGCTAAAAACAGTACAAAGGGCGAAGCTTTAGACCTATTGGTAACAGCAGCATTCGAACTTATCCAGAGCCGTGAAATAGAAGCAGAGAAAGCATTGGTAGGAATCCAAACAGAGGAAAAAGGACTGATAAAGAAAATAGATTCGGTAAAGGCACAGTTAAGAGAGGCTGAGGAAACTACAGCGGGGATAGAAGAAGAGTTGGGGCTCGATCGATCATCACAGAGAAAGCCGATTCAAGAGAGTAATAAGGTGAGTACGAGTAAAGGGTTCAAACCGAGGAAATTGTTATTTTGGGAACAGAATAAAGAGTCAGAAGAAAACTTAGAAAGGGAGCTAATCAGAAGAAAGAAGCAGGAAGTAGCGCCGAGTGGAAAAGTACGAACAGAGCAGAACCAAATAAGGCCAGAGGAAAGAAACATCACAGGGCAAGACAACATGGCAGACGTGCATGAAAAAGTGATGGATCTAAGTATCCAAGTATGTGCCCATACTACCTGGCGAAAGGTCGTCCAAACTGGCGAAGGAAGTGTATCGCTTTCTGAGCTGCAGTAAGGATCTACACGATAGAGTGTCACAGGGGGAGCAGAAGATTTTTATCAGGTGCATAAAGTATCGCTTAACAGACGATGCGTACTACTTGGTAAGCTCACAGGAACCAAAAGATTTTGATGCTTTACAGCAAGTAATCAAATCAGCCTACATGCCAAAAAAATCGTTTAGTGAATTGCGAACGGAAATGCTGGCATGCACGCAGAGGCCTGGAGGGTGATTCTCTGCTCTTTGTCGTTCTATTTAGTCGTGAATTTTGACATATTTTGTCGAGTTTTTTTTTTTAACACAGTTCATTTTGTGTCTTCACTATTATATACCACAATATGAACTATAATGAATTTTCGATGAACAAACGTCAAAAAACACGACTAAATAATCGACAAATTAGTCAACTGCTCCCAGAGGTTGTGACAAAAATTTTACACTGGTAAATGTTAATTCTACACCTAATTAAAGCAATTCAAATGCTTAAATTCGAAATAATATTTTGAATTTGTAATGTGAAGTGTAATTTTCAGTTCATTTTCGTCATCAAGGCTTACTGACCTGAATAAAAACACGAAAAACTCAGTAGAAATGTTCATTTCATTTAGTCGATTATTTTGACATTCAAGCTCGATAAAACCCACAGAATCACCCTACTGGTGAGGATATCAGGGAGTTCGCGGACCGGATGAAGGAATTGCTTGACCAAATAAAAGCGGCAGTCTCGGCGAAATACCCAGGAGGTGATACAGGATTGATAGCAGAACTAGAGCAGATGCAGTAGCAATATTTAAAGCTGGCGTTGGGAGTAAACCTACTCAAGTATACCTCACTGGACGGAAATTCGAATCGCTAGAAGGAGTACAGGAGGAAGCTACCTACTATAAAAAAGATGCACAAAGGCTTCAAGTAAGAGACCCAGAAGTGGTACAGGCAGGTTGGAGGTCTAACTCATTAGGTACGCAAAACAGATGGGGAGCAGGTGAGGCCGGCCCCAATCGAGCCCAGTGACCACAAAAACCGATTAATTCCCCTGCTAGGCCAGTATCACCCATAAGACACCAAGGGCCGGCAGCCAGGGTAACCACACCGAGAACCATTCATTGCTTCAAATGTGGACAGCGGGGTCACATTGCGAAAGATTGTATGACACAGCCTCCTTACTGCACCAAATGTAACAGCTATGGTCATGAAGTAGCGAGCTGTAGGAAACAGCAGGTACGTTTCGCAAATACCGCGGTAGGTAGTACAGGTGAATGTACTCAACCCGTATCGGGAGTGCTCTATTGTCAGTTCTGTAGGACATGTGATCACTATAAAGAAAACTGTCTCAGAAAGTACCTAGAAGAACGCGCTGGCCAACCGGAGGGATACGGGGAGCGGCAGCTGGGGAGTTCGTCCACAGCTGCCTTCCATTAACAAACTCCAGAGACATATCGCCGAGGGGGGATGATATTTCAGTAGACTTAAGCTTACTGAATAATTGTAGCATCACAGTTGAAGCGGATATAGAGCTATCAGGTAAGTTAAATCTTTTGGTTGATACCGGGTCCACATGTAATTTAATAAAATGTAGTAAGATAAGAAAACACACGTTTATTGAGCCGCAACGAACTGTTACTATTGGGGGATCATTTGGGGCTCAAGGAAAGTCCGTAGGGGTCTGTCAATCCAAGTTACGTATAGATACTGAAGAACATGCTTGCGAGTTCAACGCACTTTATGACACAGACTCAATACCAGCTGACGGAATACTGGGTATTGAATTTCTTAAGGATAGAGCTATCATCGACTGCATTAACCAAAAACTGTCAATACGGAATGTAAAAAGGAACAAAGAAGAGTAGCCTCTTTTTGCGAATGTAACAAGAAAAGAAAGTATTAACGTAGTGGCATTGGCCAAAGCTTGTCAAAGAAGCGTTAGTCAATCTAGTAAGGAAAATCCTCGAGAAATCTCAACAGAAACAGTGAAACAGCGTATTAGAGAAAGAATTACAGGGCTAAAAGACATTCTTGGTAAAGCGATGGCAGCCTCAGACAGCATAGACTGGTATCTAACACAGATACACGAGAGATGAAAGGGTGGAAAAGAGGACGGAAGACATTGCCCAATAACAATCGCAGCAGGAAAATGAGGTGAACGCCACCCGGGATGCAAAGGCGCTGAAACATGAACACAGGCGGGAAAATATCTTGACCGCAACCCTTCATACGGAGGCTGGTCAACGAGATCATCGCCTGGTAAAGGATGAGGATGAGGCTAAAATTAATGAAACAATCACCGTTGTTGCGTGAAGATCTCCATCCACAGGAGACGGAATCCGTGACTCAGCTCTGCTACGAATACAGTGACATTTTTCATTTGCCAGGAGACAAACTGACTTATACTCCAACGAAAACCTTTAAATTACCTCTAATGGCCAACACAGGACCCATACGTAGAAAGCAGTACCGAATGTCAGAATCTCACCGAGAAGAGTGTAAAAAGCAACTAGAAGAATGGTTAGAGGATGACATAATAGAGCACAGTGATAGTCCATTTAATTTTCTAGTACTCCTGATACCCAAAAAGGGTACTGATGAAGCTGGGAACCGTAAGTATAGGTTGTGTGAACTCAACAAGGTCTGTATCCCTTGTTCATACCCACTTCCGCGAATTGAGGATATACTGGATCGACTAGGGCATTCTAGGTACTTTTCAACGTTAGATTTGGCTAACGGATATCATCAAGTACTAATCGATCTAGTAGACAGAGAGAAAACGGCTTTTAGTACCAATTTCAATCATTTTCATTATAAAAGATTGCCATTTGGGCTAAAGACAGCGCCTCCATTTTTTCAATCGCTCTTAAACGGCATATTAACAGGGTTACAGGGAGTAAAATGTTTCGTGTATTTCGATTATGTCGTGATATTTGCAAAAAACTTAGACGAACACAACGATAAGTTAAGGCAAGTATTTCAACGTTTTCGGGATCATAATTTGAAACTACAACCTTCTAAATGTCAGTTTCAGAAAAAAGAAGTGGTGTATCTGGGTCATGTATGCTCGGAACAAGGAATAAAGCCAGATCAATGTTTAGTGGAAGTAGTAAAGGCATTTCCAAGGCCAAAGACGGTGCGACAGGTCCAGTCTTTCCTGGGGTTAGCTAATTACTACCGGAAATTCGTCCCTAACTTTTCGCTAATCATGGGTCCAATTAATAATTTATTAAGGAAAAAGGTTAGGTTTGATTGGGGACCCAAATGTGATAAATCATTCACCCTGAGAAGCTCTCACTACGCCTCCATTATTAGCTTATCCGGATTTCACGAAGGAATTCACGCTACTGACGGATGCCAGTGGTGAATCACTCGGGGCAGTTCTAGAGCAGGAAGGAAGGTCCATCAGTTACGCCAGTCGCACACTCAATCCGGCCGAGAGGAACTACTCGACACCTGAACATGAGCTACTAGCCATAGTGTGGGCCGTAAGTAACTATAAATGTTATCTGTTGGGCAGGCACTTCATAGTCATTACTGACCACCAACCTCTTCGGGGTGTTTTCAAGGTTAGAGATACCACGTCACGTATGGTGCAATTTCATCAGAAGTTTTCAGAGTATGATTTCGAGATTGTATATAAAAAAGGAAGAGAAAATGGCAATGCGGATGCCCTAAGCAGAATACCACAGAGAATAACAGAATCCAAAAACGAGGAAAGTGAAAAGCATCCATGCCTAGCCATCACTCGGGCACAAGCTCGAAGAAAAGATTCCGAAGTAAATGACATCTCCTATGGAATCCGAAGAGGAATGGGGTGACCTCGGTGAGGCAGAAGTAATAGCAGGGAAGGTGATGGGCTATACGAACCCAGAGCATATTACAGATCCAGACGAAGTTGGGCCGATCTTGAAGGACTTCCATGACTCTCGGTTTGGAGGACATCTCGGAAGAGATAAGACCTTAAAACGAGTAAAGCGCTTCTATCATTGGAAAGGGATGAAAAGGGTTATCGCGAGGTATATTCGGCGCTGCCCGCAGTGTCAGAAAGTAAACACAGTCGAGCTACAAAGATGCCGTTAGTGACCACTGCAATCTCAAGCAAACCCTTTGAGAAGGTATACGTCGATTTAATGGGAACATTGCCGTTGAGTCACAATGGCAACAAATATATCTTATCCATGGTGGATGATCTCACTAGGTTCGTTGAATTCGTAGCAATCCCGGATCAGGAAGCGAATACTGTGGCACGAGCACTGTTCGAGCAAATTCTCAGCCGATATACTCTACCAAAACAATTAGTTACTGATCAAGAAGCGAATTTTACAGGAGAAGTGTTGAAAGCCCTCTGTAAGATGTTGAAAATTAAAAAGTTACAGACTATTGCCTATCATCCGCAGTCAAATGCCGTAGAGATGTAGCATTCCACGTTAGCCAGCTATTTGAGAAGTTTTGTAGATTAAAACCCGCGGAATTGGGACGAACTCCTGCGGACGGCAGCTCATGCTTACAACAACTCGGTGCAGTCGGGCACAAAATTGACACCAATGGAAACTTTATTCGGATTCGTCTCAGAAGTTCCCAGCAGCTTGCAGCGGAAGCCTGAACCGCTATACAATGCCGATAAATATCATAATGTGTTACGGTTTAAATTGCAAAAGGCATTCGAACTAGTAAAGCAAAACTTGATCAAAAGTAAACTGTCTGCCAAGAAATACTATGATAGGTCCGCGAGGGCGATAGAGGTGCATGTCGGTGAAAAGATTCTGGTTAGAGACCCGGCTCGGGCGGCAAATCTGTCATCAATCTTCAAGGGGCCCTATGAAGTCATTTACGTTCATAGCCCAGAGAATGTAACAATCCTTATCGGGAGAAAGCTCAAACGGGTTCACATGAATCGTTTAAAAAAATTTGAATAACTTTGAGCAATCAGAATATGGTTATTTAGTAGGTTTTGTTTTTATTTCATCTTACAGGTAAAGCAACAGAAGTGTACAAGAAGGGACGAAAGAAGAGACCTAGTGGCCCGATTCGGAATCCGTTCATGAGACGGACGCTAAAAGAACCCCAGAAGAGCCGGCATATACATATGCATTTGTGGAAAAAGTTATAATTGGAAAGAAAAGAACACTAAATAAAAAAACAAATGGTTTAAAAAGAGAGAGAATTAAAAAAAACAGTAAAACAAAGAGTTAAAAAAAGAGAGAATTAAAAAGAGACTAAAGTAAAGGGAGTAAAAAAAAAAATATTAAAATAAAGAAAAAAATTAAGGTAGCGAGAGAAAAAAGCAGAAAAAAACATACTCATTGAAAAAATTGGTAAATAAAAGGAAAAGTTAAGGAAAAGAAAAAAAAATAATTGGAAGAGAAGTGTAAAATAGAAAAGAACTCTTATTAAAAAAAAATTAATAAAAAAAAGGGGGAAAGGCGGGAGAGAGAGAGAGAGAAGGAGGAAGTGGAAAGATAGTAGAATAAACTAAATCTATACCGTGATTTATTTTATTTTACTAAATAATAAGAAAACCTGTACTAAATAAATTATATACAGAGTGGTTTCTTAAATTTTTGTATACTAGGTAGGATAAAATTAAGAAGGTTGCCATATAGTTAGTTTGGATAAGTTAAGAAGTTGAATATGGAAGCAGTTGCCATAATCTTGTTGATGTTCATCAGTTTGTCATACGCTGGGCAGGTTGGTTACAATATAAGGCCCATAATGCAGTCCGGGGTATTGTTCGAGCACGTAGGAAGAGCGAACTTTTACACTAGGCATTGGACTATTCTATCCAAAGTAGAAATGCCGGACTTAGCAGTCGAGCTGGAATTCGCAGACAATTGCAGCAATCTTGTTATACAGCTCTGCACAAAAATCAACCACACCGAACCCGGGAACAGATGTGAGCTAGCCACTAAGGAAATAGGAAGCTGGATGGCGAAGATTAGGAGACAGGATGATGAGTTGAAACACCACACCCATGCGGAACCGGCTCGTCGAAAGAAGCGATCTTTCTTTGATGGTATAGGGTCCCTGTCAAAGACACTTTTCGGAACCATGGATCATGCAGATTCGGAAAATATCTACTCGGCTTTGAGGGATTTCGATGGATAGGAAAACCGCAGCTTTACCTTGCTTCAAGAGCAGACTACAGTGATGACATCGACGTTCAATCTGTTCAATGCGTCGCGCGTTCATTCAGCAGCGAAGCGAGAGGACCTATGGAATAAAATCAATGCCATCACCGCCGTTCAGCAAAATCAAGACCTGGAGATGACAACGTTAACACGGAGGGTGGAGATAAATGAAATACTGACACTAATGACCCTCCAACTGCGAGAACTCAGTGATGTCCAAGAAGGTTATGCGAATATGCTAGTCGCACTAAGCATGGGGAAGCTTCATCCCATGATTATTCACGCCCGGCAGCTAACACAAATTATGAAGAACGCTACACAACAATTGGATTTAGCCGAGGAGTTTCTGGACTTCCAATTGTTGACTCAAATCGCTAAGGTGAGCGCAATGCACGGTCCGCAACACATTATGGTGAGAGTAGACATTCCTCAACCGGAATGCGTGGCTTTTGAACTGCACAAAGTATATACCATTCCCGCAATAGTTGATGAAGACGGTTACCATGTTTATGAGTTGGGAGCCGAATTTCTAGCAGCAAATAATCACGACCGACAGTATGTCCTGCTACACTACCAGCAATATGAGAAATGCAAACAACTGAAAATGCTCGGAAATCATCTGCGTTTCCTGTGCCCACAGTTGGGACCAATCGTCACAGCCATTGGTGATAGCTTCGAAGTTTCAATGCTGTCATGCAAGGAAAAAATTCTCCCAAAATGGAATAGTCTAGCCCGCATGATTAACTGAAATCACTGGTTGTTCGTGATGGCCGAAAGGACGAAATGAGAGGTAAACTGCCACGATACACCTACAACGATTGGAGAACTATTGTCCACCGAAGTGTTATCAATCGAAGAGCACTGCCACCGTCAGATCGGCGACCTATTGATCACATCAGAGGACCACGCTCAGCGAAATATTACTCTTTGGCAACCCTCATTTTCGGAATTACCATCATGGGAGAGCATGAGCACCAGAAATAGAACTACAAAGCCTATGGGTGATGGCGATCAACATCGTAAGGTACGGCTGTAAGCTGCCGACAATGCCAACTAAGCCTGGACAGAGCATGCAGCCGAGATACAAAGAATAAATGAGGCCATCACGCGAGAGGAAATACATCGACAACAAAGTCAGCCCCACACCATCTACCTAGCCGCCACCTCAATAACCGGGCTATTAAGTATTACCAATTTTATCCTAGTAGCAAGAGTCCTGATCCGCAGGAGATGTCGGAAGCAAAAACCAGTACCGGCTAGAGCAAGCAGATTGTCGGTATTGCCCATCACCCGGAGTTCAATAAAACCCACTGTAACAACAGGACAGCTTACTTAAGTAATCGTGCCTACTGCAGCAACATTGCCCACAGCAAACCTGCATACGATAGTTGGAAAACAACTAGTACAGCTTGCGTAATAACAACCGTTGTAGGGCTGGATATTTTTGTTATACTAAGTGTTATATTGGATAGGACAGTGGCAATCTTTAGATACGCGGAATAACTCTGAGTAATTAAACCTACACAAAAATTATATCCAGGTTATAAATGTAATTTAATAATTGCTAGAAAAAAAACATGTTCATAAGTAAATAGTGTAGTTATACATATAATATGATTATATAAAGCAAATTATGTAATTAATAAAACCTAGAATCAAATTTTGTATAAGTTAATATAATTCTAGAAATAATTGTACAGTTTTATTTTGTTATTATGGTAAAACTATTCTTAAAATATCAAAATTAGAGCTAAGGTTATAATAAAATTATAATTGACACAAAGATTGTTTGAAGGAATAAATTAGAGCACGAAAAAAAAAGTAAATAAAAAAAGACAGGTTTTTAAATTAGCACAGATTTAAGAGAAGTAGTTATTGTTAAGATAGAATTTAGAAGATGTTAAGATAAAAAAAACAAATATTGTATACACATATATCATAAAATGTACAATGTAGCTGAAACTAAGCCGAGCATCCTGATCTAATTCACCCTGTCTTTCACAGGGGGGAGGAATGTCGTGGCCCAATATTAATCATTCTGCGGTTGTGACATCATAACTTTAGCCAGCAGCCGGTATACAACTAATTAAGCAGTTTGCAGTATCTAAGCATTTTTACTTCGCACAGTTAAATGCTTGGCGATTGCGAATTGTTTATTAAAAAACTGTTGCATCCAGTGCTGTTGTAATTAAGCATTAAGCCATGGTTAAGTAATTTACTTCGCATAGTGAAATGCTCAGCTGGGCTTACTGTTTGTTTACTAACAGTATTGGGGTCTCCAGCTGACGGCAGTCACTGATGTAATGCTTTGCGATTAATTGCAAGGTATTGCACTGGTCACTAGGTCAGAGTCGCTTCCGCCTGTAAAGATTCTAACAGGTGACCCGACTTTGCGAGTGGATCAGGTTGCTTAGTTGTGTTGGCGATTAGGAGTTAAGAGTTATAAGTATCGGTAAAGAAGCTTAAATTGTATGGTTATTCAAAGTAGATTAATTAAATAAAGTTTTATATGTGGATTACCCGAGTGTTTTACTGAGGACACGACACTCCATCCCAATGAGAGAAGTAGACGCCCGTTCCGAATCCATCAATAGTGAGAGAGCGGTCGGTAAAAATTTTTAGAGCGGACGGGGGAAGACCCGATAAGGCACTTTCCTCAGTCCATGATTCCCTTACAGGAAAGCTGACAGACAAGCGATGCCCAAAACGAAGCTTAGATATCATCGCATCACGTGGCTTTATAAGTCCAGCCCATACGCCAGGGATCAATGAGAACAGCCAGTCCAGCCATCGTCCCAGCATCCCCATGAGCGCAATCTGCACACAGAACTTTTGGCAGTTAACTGAATGACAAGATCCAGGGGTGGCAGATTAAGTTGGAACTCAAGGGCAGCAGTAGCCGTAGATCGCATGCATCCCGTAATTCCTAAGCAGGCAAGGTTTTGCAGCTTGCCAGCTTCCAGGTCACAGTCCAACAAGCGTCCTAGGCCACCATACACAGGAGGCATATGTGAGCATGGGTCTGATGATCGAGATGTATATCCCGTGTACAACCCTCGGTCTTATGCCCCATGTACAGCCAAAGGTTCTCCTGCATTGAGCGAAGACTCTCATAGCAGCATTAAATTTTTCCTCTACGTGCAATCCCACGTCAGCTTCGAGTCAAAATAGACTCCAAGGTGCTTAACAGGGAAAAGAGCTGCAAATTATGTCCAAATATAGACTTGAAAGAACAAACTACCCAAGCTTATGTCTTCTGGACAAAAGCACCAAGCTGGTCTTTGTAGCGTTCATTGCCATATTATGACGGGTGCACCAGTCCGCAACACTATTGAGGCCTCTTTGCATAAAGGCACAGGCAGCAGCCATGCTGTGCCTACTTCTAAAATTACTGTATATTGGCATACGGTAATGGTTTTGTACCGTATGATATTTCGTAAAGCAATTACCGTATGAATACGGCAATTACCGTACATCTAGTAACATCAAATGCTGGAGCAGGGCGAAATTTATTTGAGAAAACAGCTATTAAATGGACGTTTCATGTAGCGATAGCTTGTAGGAATATAACCCGCATGCGAGAAAAATAAAGCAATTGTTAATTTTAAGTAAGGAATTCAATAATAATCCATGAAAACAAAAGATATTTTTAGTGTGTTATGGAATTGAATTAAAATAAAATGTAAGCATGAAATTTAAATGAGGTTAAAATTCATACATCTTACTTCTAGATTTTTCCACTTAATGCCTGCCTGTATTAAGTCACGACATGTGATACTTCGAACAATATTATACAATTTTATTTCCCTGAGTTTTGGATTTACACTCCCTGTTATCTCTTTGCTCTAAGTATGTATATATATAAAAAATTTATAAATACCTCTGGCATTTGTAGAATTGAATTTTGTTTGGATCTGCGTTGATCCTTTTGCCAACCGCAAGTGCCATTTGCTCATAGTTATAATGTTGAGATAGTTCTAATGTGAAACTTCAGATTTTGTTTAGTAAGTAATGACATTATAACCAGACTATAACTTACCCTAAGTCGTTTGGATGGTCTTTATTCATAAAAGTAACATCAATTTTATATAGCAGGTCATGAATATACTCCTCGCAAGATGGAAAATTTTCTGCGTTAATTAACTTGTGTTCGAAAATCAAAATGTAGCCACATATTTTTGTAGACATAATGCGTAAAGCTTTCTCCAATGTATCGTTCACATTACTAAAACGCCTTAAAGAATTGCCACTTTTTTCATCATATATTATAAAATTGTTTTCTTCGTGTAACCCTAAGTGCTGATTGACTGCAGCAATTAGTTCAAAGATCTTTGTGTGTGTTGGATACTGAGCATGAAATAGGTAATTAATTATTTGTAAGCGGGGGTTGTACAACTTGAAAAATATTAGTATTTCAGATTTTTTATCAAAACTTGGTAAAGATCGAAAGGTGTCAGCTTTAGGCAAATCAAGAAAAATTTTCCAAGAACACTGAGAATCTGCCAAATTTGACAAAAGATTATTCTTTTCTTCACTTAAGTCAAAATACACCGGGCGTAAAACTTGTAATTGCTGTACCAGTGTCCAAATACGCATTCTAGATAAAGAAACTTTGAAGGCTGCAGCAATGGTATTCAATACCTCAATCAGTGTTTGGCTTTTTTTAAATTTAAATATTCTAAACTGCACTTTCTCCGCATCGAAGAGGCCCACTCCCTGATTTTCCTCCATATATTCTTCCAGTAACACTTGAACCGTTACATAAATATGAGCTTCAGATCGTTCAATGCGTTTAATGGCATCAATTCGTTTTTCTTCTTCTAGTCTTCGACTCAACTCCAGAGGAATGTCATTTCGTTCAACTGGATCAAGTATTTTCGGAATTTCCGGGACTCTTATGTACACTAGCATATAGGCATTACTATTTTGTTTGTCATTCGGGCTAATATCTTCGTCTGTTCCCCCAAAATTTCGCTCAATGGCATCAAATTTAGTGCATGAACATACTACGTCGTCGTCAAACTTACACCACTTGCCATCTGCAGAAGGATTTATATACACAACGTAATGGCCTCCATGGTTATCACCTGAGTGAACTAATACTCCATGCAACTTGTATGTTGCGTGCGAACAATCTTGTTCTGCAAAGAACGGACTTAAATCGATTTCCTCATAAAACTCAAAACGGTCGTTGAATTTTACAGAATTGTCTGTTATAGGATCATACTGAAAACGCATTAGATGAAGGTGTAAAACAGGTGGAAATGAAACAAACAGGACGCCCTTTTCAGCATCTTGAAGTCCATGTTGACCAGCATCATATTTATTTTCTCCTTCTAGGATCTCTGTGGCCACGTAGTCCTTAAACGATTCGTAAACTAAAATAATTAAATATAAGGGCAATTATCTTACCTATATATGCAGGGTGATTGGTAAATAAGTAAGATGGATTATGCAATTGCTTGGAAAATCTGGATCCCACTTTTGTCCTAGATCCCTGCCCCCTAAAATCATTCCTTCCCCTCAAATTTACGGTGGAAGATCTTTTGTTTTTCAAAGGAAGTGAGTCACTTAAATGCTCCTAAATCCTTTAAAGGACCAAACTTTAAATCCTCCTCCAAAAGGACCTTTCAAACTTTTTAACAATATGCAATATGTTGCGATTTATGTAAAATTTTCAAACGTAAATTTGAGGGGGAAGGGATGATCTGCGGGATAAGAATTGATCTGGGAGATAAGGTGATCTAAGGGGGAGGAGTGATTTTAGACCAAAAATATGATCAGGAGACTCTAAGGCATCGACTGGATTCCATTTGATTGATTTTCCGAACACCCTGTATACCCCGGACAAATTAATATACGCACATAATTATTTTTTTCAAAATTCATCAAATTCGCTGTACGATCATTATTAATAATTAATTAATTAATAATAGGTTAGCACGGTACAAGACAATGTCAAAATAATATTATCCCTTTCAGAGAATGAGCAATATGGCCACTAAGTGTCAAAACATGCTCTTCAGTTTTCAATGTGTTGTAGTTTTTGAAACATTAACAAAGAAGTCAAATATTTAAGCATCAGAAGCATTGGTTTGAAATAGCAGGCCAAATTTCAGAGATAAGAGCTTTAAATTAATTGAATGCATCCTCGAATAGGGAAATTGGAAGGACAAGGTTTGTAAGTAAAATGAAAAAAATGGAGTTAGGAGACAAATCTGACTGTTTACACTTGAAAGTTCTGAAATTTATATGGTGCATATACTAATTTATCCGTGAAGTATGTATAAAATATCAAAACTTACTATTATGATTTCCTTTAATATTCAATTGGATATCGTAATAGCTTTCCACGCGCTTACTGGAAATATCTACGCATTTACATTTGATGTAGGACATCATTTTACCTTCGAAAAGTTTCGGAATGATTCCCTCCAAACTTGTTCCCTTCATTTTATATTCAAGTTTATCGAGTAATACTCTAAGAAACTCCTGAACATCATGCTGCATAAACGAGTCCAAGGTGTCCCAACCAAAGCTTTTTGTAAGTTTTTTCGTTCCCACAGGTTTATCAGAAAATTGCAAATCATAAAAAACCCTCTGTAAAGCTAAAGAAACCTACAATGGAAATTATTAGTTTCAATAAAAAGTAATTATAGTAAATCACTTACAGATTTATTACTATCGTCATACTCAGTTGGCATTTTGTAAACAGCTTTTCGAAATAAGTTCGTAAAGTACAAAGTTTGAAGAAGGGAATTCATATAGCAAGTTGCTCCTTGATTTTTCAATCCCACATAGCCTGTGTATTTTTTTGAGTCCCATAATACTCCATGCGGGGCTTCGGCTACAACATATGTTTCTAGTAACAACGAATCATTCTCCAGCAATCCGTTCTCGGGATCTATTAGTTGTTGCCAAGTTATAAATCGCGCGTAACCCCAATCGTTTTCCTTGCTGCAACACAAAAAAAAAAACAAAAGTTAAAGTAGAAAAAATGAACAATTAGAAAATATATCGAAGATGTGTTGTCAGAAAACTACTGTGGTTTAATATTTAAAAATTTTTGAAATAAATAACGGTATTTATGAAATATGCGTGTAAAAAAAATCAATGTTTTGGAAATATTTGAGAATAATTTAAAGATGCTTAATTAAAAAATACATAGCAATACACTTTTCGATAGCTACTATACTTGGCTATTTAATAAGCTAACAATAACCAAAATCTATATCGTGGTTCAAAAGTTATACTCATTTATTCCCATCAGGGTTCACGAATATCTTCAACTGGCCACCACTCCTAAAGGAAGGTTTCTGGGGGGGGGGGGGGGGGGGTGTGTGTTGTGGAACAATTTTTTGATCAGCTTACCTCAAGGAATCGCGTGGTATACCGGAAGGTATCTTGATCAGAATCACCCTGTATATGTATGTATAGTTAAGTCCGAAGAAACGCCAACACCATTTACTTAAGCAAATTCCTTCACGTTCCAGGGACAACAATTGTAACATTTGCGCCGACGATGCAGTTCATACGAGCAAAGAATCACGCAGCAACAACATGTAATCCGAAGCATAAGATAAAATTATGTCTTTTATTTTTTCCTCTCATTACAGAGTACTTAGAATAATGTAGAGTAGATCAGTCGTAGTTATATCGCCGCAGAATGATGTTAGCCGGTAAAAGTTAATTAAATAAAGTTCTAAAAGTTTTTCTAAATTGAATCTTTCATTTCTTTTTATTTTTCTTCCATATTTCGCGTTTGAAAGATTAAATTGGCGCAGTCGTTAGGATCCCAAGAAAAGGGATCCAGTGGTAAAAAACGCGGAATATCGAATGAGTGCATTAAGAAAGGAAAATAAGATAAAAAGTGAAAAATAAAAAATCTTTTAGCGCTTTTTCACTGTATCGAACCCAGGAATATCGAACAGTGAACAATTCATGTGAAAGTGATTAAATTCAAGATTTAGCTTGAATAATAATACCTAAATAATTTAAGTGCAACTCTACTGAATCACATACAAAGATTCCATACGCTAAGTTTGGAAAAGTCAACAAAATAGCAACAACATAAAATCAAATCAGGAGAATTAAACGACTCACGCTACAACATCCTCTCGGAAGTGAAGAAAAGGAAGAAAACCTTATACAATTATTCGAGGAAACGATGGCGTTAGCACTAAGCATCGACCCTTTACAGTTCATCGAACGATTACTGGATTTCGATGGAAAATGTGAGGAACTTTTTACATTTTTAGAATTAGTCGAGGATATTATCCCTGTAGTTTCAAAATACGAAATAAGTGACCAACAATTATTATTTAATAGAATTAAATGTAAGGCTAGGGAAGTTATCGAAATAAATAATCATGTAAAAACTTGGTCCGAAATTAACAGATTTGGCGACAAAAGATCTTGCTTTCAAATTTTTGACGAATTACGCGGAGTAACCTTCAGTTCAAATAGCGTAGATATGTACAATCAAATTAAAAATATTCTAAGGCGACTAAATAACAAATCCAAAGAACAGCCCAATTCACAGTTCAGTGTCGAAGCGAATAATAAAACCGCTCTAAATATTTTCAAACCAAACCAGAACCAATGCGTTCTATCTTATTTAGCAGGAAACCTGTCAACCTAGAGGATGCCTTGGATATCTTGGTTGAGGGCAATTACGCTTACTTTAATCCATATAAAAATAAACGAAGCGACGATAGAATTTTAAATAGAAATAGTTACCCCCAACGATATACTAATCCCAATAATAATGGTTTCAACAATAACCCACAACTATTTCAGTGGTAACAATAATAGTAACACTTATAACAACCATAAAAAAAATAATAATAATTTTAGGAGATATAACCAAAGTAATCAAAATAACTATCGATACAATTTTCAAAATACAAAAATTCAAGACAAAATCAGTTCTCGGATCCGCGTAACAATAGAGTAGAGCCCATGGAAGTCGAAAGATCTATTAACTCTAGAACTAACGCATTAGAAAGTGAGAACGTAGTCGAAAATTTTCGATTGGTGGGCTCGGAAACCAACAACCACTTCCGTATATAAAGTTACAAAAGGAAGACCCCTTCAACTTATAGTAGATACAGGTGCGACAGCTAGTATAATGAATACAGGAATTTGTAACCCCATATATAGAAGTAAAATACCCCCAATCAACATAAAGACGTTGAAAAATATTATCCCTTGTGATACTAAAGTGACGATAGACCCTTTCATTGAATTCGACTCAAAAGAAAAGTGGAATTCCTTGAAATGCAATTACATGACAAATTCGACGGAATATTAGGAAATAATATTATGGTAGATCTCGAAGCTGAAATTAATTTCAAAAACAAAATTCTCAAAGTGAAATCGGGAAGCGAAATTCCGTTATTCTTTAGTGAAAATGAGGAAAGAGAATATGTTGTCCCCGTACCTTCTGAAAAATTGAATGCATTTCAATACGAAATATTTCTCAATGAAAATGAGATTATGACCACCTAGATCAGCCTACAAGATACGAACTTCTGAAAACTTTAAGGAAGTTCGATAAAGCATTTTATCGCGAAGGTGATGATCTTACATTCACCCATGAATTGAAACATAGTATAAATACGGTAGATGAAATCCCAATTTACACAAAACACTACCGATATCCAGAGGTACACCGTCAGGAAGTTCACAGACAAATTACAGAAATGTTAGAGCAAGGTGTAATTAAACGATTCCCCCTATTCCGCCCCCATATGGGTTGTTCCTAAAAAACGAGATGCATCAAGGAAACAGAAATGGGGCATAGTCATCGACTGTAGGAAGTTAAATAATGTCACAGTCGAAGATAAATACCCAATTCCAAATATCGACGATATTTTAGACAAATTGAGACGCGCCATGTATTTTACAACCCTCGATCTAGCCAAGGGTTTTCACCAAATAGAAATAGCTCAGCAAGATATCAAAAAGACCGCCTTCAGTACCGATAACGGTCACTACGAGTTTGTCAGGACGCCATTCGGATTAAAAAATGCTCCGGCAACCTTCCAGCGGCTTATGAATTCCATACTGAATGATTATATCGGGAAAATCTGCTACGTATACTTGGATGATATTATCATTTTCAGCACTAGTAAAGAAGAGCATTTCGATTCTCTGCAAAAAATACTTAAAAGGCTTCAAGAAGAAAATTTAAAAGTACAACTCGATAAAAGCGAGTTTATGAAACAAGAAACCGAATTTCTGGGACGCATAGTAACAGTTGGCGGTATAAAACCAAATCCTAACAAGGTTAAGCAATCAATAAATTTCCGATTCCTAGTACCCCGAAAGAAATTAAATCCTTCTTGAGTCTGGTCGGATACTATCGCAAATTTATTAAGGATTTCGCTAAAATAGCAAAACCAATGACAACCTGCTTAAAAAAAGGTAAACGCATAAATGTAAACGATCTGGAATATAAAGAAACCTTCAGTAAATTGAAGCTACTAATCACTACAGATCCAATCCAAGCTACCCTGATTTTTCAAAGAAATTCACTCTAACTACTGACGCTAGCAATTTTGCCATTGGCGCTATCTTATCCCAAGTTAATCACCCAATCTTCAATGTAGAATATTTAAGTGGCCGAGAAAATAAAGTCGCCGACGCTCTATAAAGAATAGAGATCCATGCGAACGAAATACAAATCGATGAAATTAGGTCCACAGATGCGACAGTGCACTCAGTCGTTGAAGATAACATGGCATATATCCCAACATCTGAATTACCTTTAAACTTTAATGAAACTCAAATTATAATAGAAAAAGGCTCACATCCAGAGATTACCATGCATAAAATCCACGGGAGAACCAGGAAAAAGTTTGTACATCGCAAATCTTTCGGAACTTTTCTTATTGACATCCTGAAAAATCATGTTCCTTGCAAGGGAATAGTAGGTGTTATGATCGAGATATTCAAAACCGCTCTGAACTTCAAGAACGAGTACTAGACCAGCACGTAAAGACAAATCACCGAGGTATAAATGACGTATTCTCCGAATGAAATTCTACTTTCCCAAACTCAAGTTAGAAGTCCAAAGAACTATCAATAACTGCCATATATGTAATAGTGCCAAGTACGAAAGGCACCCCCTAAAACTTCCCTTCAAAATAACTGAGACACCAAGCAAACCATTGGAAATCATCCATATGGACATATGGTTTAAAAGCAAAGGTAAACCGTACTTAACAGTAATAGATAAATTCACTAAACATGCCCAAATTATACCGTTACAATCTAGGAACATACATAGGCTCCTTGGGAAAATCTGTTAAAGTTATTACAGATCAAGAAAAAGGATTCAATAGCTTAAACTTTACGAATTTCCTAAAAAATGAGGGAATAAGTATCCATTTCACCACCCCTAACAACCATAACAGCAACGCCGACATCGAACGCTTCCATAATACCCTTAATGAGCACATGCGAATTCTCAATGTTGTCGAGAAAGAACAAAGGATACCACTCGATGAAGATCCCATAATCAAAGCACTTAAAGTTTATAACGAAACTACTCATAACTCTATAGGCCAGAAGCCAATAAACTTCCTCAATGTAACAATAAAACCTGAAGAATACCCAGCGATACATCAAGTCCTACTAACGAATAAAACAAAGGTTATCAAAAACCGCAACTGGGGAAGATACAAAAAAAAACCCTCCAATTACCTTAAGGGGGAATTTTTACTCGTTTTTTTTTTTATTTAACTACTATGTTTATCAAAAAACACGTCTTCAATATCAATTTTTCATACTGAATTTCAAAAGCCCAAAAGCTTAGCATTAAAATTACCTATCACTCTCTGTACCCAAAACGTAACCCTTTTTGCGTTTTTTGCACTTTTTTTTAAGCATATCCAGCGAAAATGGCTGAAAAACGTCACTTCCAAAAGATAATTGCCTACTTTCTGGCACTTATTGAGCTTTTTCAGCCATTTTCGCTGGATTTGCTTAAGAACAAATGCAAACAGGCAGAAAGGGTTACATTTTGGGTACAGAGTGTGATAGGTCATATTAAAGATAAACTTTTGGGCTTTTTAAATTCAATATGAAAAATTGATATTGATGACGTGTTTTTTGACAGAATTAGTAGTTAAATAAAAAAAAAAACTATATGTTCTATAACTATAACGGAAAGGGTGAGGCAAAAAATTTATAGACCATTGAAAAGGTCAAACGATTATCTATCTAACAAAGTTTAAATCATTATCAGAGAGTGCAACGTTCAGAAGTTACAGGGTGATCGATAAAAACATACCCAAATATTTAAAGTCCCGTTATCTCGGAAACCGTTACCATTTCCCTCCCCCACCCATATAATTTTTTGTTTGTCTAAGCATGACCTATCCATAGCCTTTGGGTGCCAGACCACATACGGGACACCCTGTATAAGAACACTAACGTCGGTTTTTTGTGACTATAATTAAGATATATAACATTACCAAAGGTTACATAATATGACTAAAGGGTATGCAAGGACCATTTTCGAAGCATGGTAATTCCTTTAGTTTATATAAAATTTCTAGAAGTTTTATAAGGGTTATTCAGTTTATATAAAACTACTTGAAGCTTTATAATTGTAGTTTGTTCATTTAAGTACAAGCCGCCATTTTTTCATCTGCCCATTGCAGATAAAAGAGGAAATGTCGGATAAGCCAATTTTTTAAATTGCAGATATATAGCTTTCGTTTTATTTTTATATGAAGAAAATACATCTTCTTAGGTACATAACATTTCTAAATTATGTTATGTAATTTTTATGAATTAATATCACCTAAGTGAGAATTTAAAATTTTGTCATATTTAATTCAAATTATTAAAAATTGCTTATTTGTGGAGGGGGTCTGTATTTTTTAGAAGTATCTATGATAATATTCACAGTAAAATTTTAATTGCAGCTGAATTTACCACATACATGCCAAAAAATTGTAATTCTAAAATGTAAAAATATTAAACCCTTACATTATAAAAATGCAATACAAAAAAAATCGAAGTTCTATGTCGTAAATATTTGCATTTATTGTTTTATAAAGGTAACGAAAAGTAATTTCCCTAACATTTCAATCACTAAAAGTAATTAGTCTGAGAAAATTTTAAGCGTTATGGAAACGTTACCATCACCATTATAAACAAAGTTTATAAAGGTAACCGAAACATTACTGCAACCACGGCTATGACCAAATTAATTAATCGAGAGCACTATGGGTTATATAAGGGTTATATAATAAGTTATATTAAGGTAACCAGAATATTTTTGTTACTCATTTTATAAAACTTTTAGTTATATACCTTTACCTAAATCAAGTCACGGTAACCTTTATATAATCCTCCATTTAAGCTCTATAAGGGGTTTATAGTGGTTACAAAGAGGTTTCGGGTACTAGTCTATATAACTCAAGTTATATAATTTGGTAATAGAAACCTCACCGTTACTACTGTATAAAAAAAATTGTTTCTTGGGTGGTCGATATGCCATTAGGAACATGGAAATATCTTGATCCTAATCGCGTTGTTGACTACTTTCTTTAGATGCTCGACCAATGTTCTGTTGAAGCGCTCTACCATGCCATCATATTGTGTGTGGATGCAGAGGAGTTGTTCTGAATTTTCTTATTCCCAGAACTTTACACATCTCTTGGAAAGTTCGTGATTCGAAATTCCGTCCTTGGTGCGAGTCAGAGTCAGGTTCTTACGAATTGTGTGTCGTCCCTTTTATTTTCAAAGCTTGTCTAAGTCGCTCCACTAGAACATTCTTTGGGCCTGCCATTTGTAGAGACTGTTTGCCCAATTCCACTTTTAAATCGTGCATTCGAAGCTCCTCCAGTTTACGTCCCATTGCTTTAGATTATCTTCCAGAACTTTCACGTAAAGCACAGAATATCTTTCAATTTCACCAAAATAATCACACTTTGTTAATTTTTTATTTTATTTATTTCAGTCTGACACGAGTTATTACGAGCGTGGCCTTAGTTCGTTATTTAAAACACAATATTTCAGATTAATCCAAACGTTTTTTTCTTTGTTTAACTTTACTGTTTACTCTCACAAGCGATTATCAAATCAACACTTTAGTTAGCGCTAGTACCAGGGATGTAAACGACCCAAATTTTGACGCAACTCATCGGTCAAATCAAGCCGTGAGTTCGCTCAATCATCGCTCGAAATTTGAGCGGACTCACTGGTTGAGCCGACTCAGTCTGGAGCGGACGCAGTCTTGAGCGGACTCAATCTTGAGCGTACTCACTGCTTGAGCAGACTCATTACTTTAGCGGAATCATTATTTGAGTTGAGTGAACTCAAATGATATTTTAACTAACATAAGGAGAATTTGATTTAATTCAAATTGAAACTGAATTTTCAATCAAATAAGAAAAGCTTACAAAAAAGGTCCTTTTTATGATCATTATTATTGTCATTGTCTGGTATTTTTACCCTAGATAAAATCTATATGGTCTGTCTTCTAAGTTTGTCATTCCGT
This sequence comes from Dioctria linearis, assembly GCA_963930735.1. Classification (NCBI taxonomy): domain Eukaryota; kingdom Metazoa; phylum Arthropoda; class Insecta; order Diptera; family Asilidae; genus Dioctria; species Dioctria linearis. The sequence continues at coordinate 195,864,145 of OZ005740.1, forward strand.
TTGTGACGTATAGAAAAAAAACTTTTTTAGAGCATAATTGGTTGAGAAATTTATTATTTCCAGAATCGATGAAAGCCTGGAATGTTTCGACATGAATACGCAATTCCAAAATAACAATCAAGGTACACCATTTTGAGATTCAGATTGTGAAAATGGCCAAAATTCAATGGAGGGTCAGAAATTATTCTTGGAGTATAATTTTTCCACAGACAAAACCTCGAGCGTATTTGAAAGCAAACGTTTTTAGGTGATAAAAAGTCTTTTCACCGAATACAACACAGCACTGCCTAGTAGAGCTTCGGTAGAAAGATTACTTAGCATAGGAAAACTAGTGTTCACTCCTAATAGATGTCGTCTAAATGACAGAAACTTTGATATGCAAATGATGCTACTTATCAATGGGAAAATATAAAGTAAGACGCTGATTCTACGGAAAAATGTACATAAGTACAATTTCCTAGAAATGAATTATAACATTATTAAGCGCTGTATTTTTCTTACAGGTTTTACAAGTTGTTGAATTTATACATTATATTGAGAGGAAGAGAAATGTTGGCTAAGAAAATTAGCAAAAGCTAAATAATATAATATATGGAATGACTTTTTGTGAGCATTTTTGATTTGATTGAAATTTCAGTTTCAGTTTCAATTTTAATTAAATGAGATTCTCCTTTTATTAATTAAAACATGATTTGAGTCCGCTCAACTCAAATGATGAGTCCGCTCAAGATTTCAGTCCGCTCAAGCAGTGAATCCGCTTAAGATTGAGTCTGCTCAAACAGTGAGTCCGCTAAAGTTTTCAGCGGACTCAATAATTGAGCAGACTCAAGTCCTGAGTTGAGCGATGAGTTAATATGACAAATGAGTCCTGTCATTTACAACCCTGGCTAAGACTGTGTTTCTAATTATCACAATCCAAAATAGTTTAAATATGACTCGCCTCCTGAATGTGTATTTATACTCTATAAATCATTCTAGAATCTTACTGAATATTCCGTTCTCCGAACCCAAAGTTGACTAAGATGTCACTAACTCAAAGTTGTTTCCATTTCCAACAGATGTCGCTTGTATCCTTTTGTTGCTCGTAACAATTATAATTAATAAATCATTTGCAGTAAAATGGAAAGTTTCGAAAAGTTTTCAATATCAAAATAAGAAACAGCACACAAGTACTTAGAAAATCAGAAGATTCATATATAGTAAAAATGTATTCGGCATCCGAGTATGCATAGTATTCAGGAATTTGTAGCATCAAGGCTACACGTATCTGTTGTGTATGGCTAAAAAGTTGTATTTATAAAAAAGAAAATATAAATAAAAATGTTATTAATAATAAAATAAATTATTTTTATTATTACTTTTAAAAGTAGAGATTACTCTTTAGGATTTTTTACCGGGTAAACTTATATTTGTTCAAGAAGGAATTTATTTGGATTCTCCGGTATATAGCAAAGGCTAAAAAATGTTTTTAATTTGTTATTTCATCACACAACTCATTATATTTTGGGTAACAAGTTTCAAGTCTTGGTTTGACTCATCAACAGGTCTCAAATAGCGAAATTGAGTGACTTGAAAAACAAATGAAAAAATAGAACAAAGAAAAGAAATGAAAAAATGAAAAAAATAGAAGAAAAAAAAATATTAAAAAAATTTAAAAAACTTAAAAAAACTAGATTCATTCGAAACGAATCGAACCTGGAGGGTGATTCTGATCTTTTGTCGTACTTGAATGTCAAATTAATGACTAAATGAAACGAACATTTCTACTGATTTTTTCGTGTTTTTATTCAGTTCAGCAAGCCTTGTAGGACGTAGAATGAACTGAAAATGACACTTCACATTACAAATTCAAAATATTGTTTCGAATTTAAGCACTTGTAATGCTCTAATTAGGTGTAGAATTTCCATTTACCAGTGTAAAATTTGTGTCACAACCTCTGGGAGCAGTTGACTAATTTGTCGTGTTTTTTGACGTTTGTTCATCGAAAATTCATTATAGTTCAGTTTGTGGTAGATAATAGTGAAGATACAAAATGAACTGTGTTGAAAAAAAAGTAGACAAAATATGTCAAAATTCAGGACTAAATAGAACGACAAAGAGATCAGAATCACCCTCCTGTATTCGTCCGCAATGCGCTGAAAAAGAAAAATAAAAAGGAAGAAGAAGCGTTTTTTTTATTTTTCTAAATTTTTTTCATCTTTTCATTTCTTTTCTTTGTTCTATTTTTTCATTTGTTTTCCAAGTCACTCAATTTCGATATTTGGGACCTGCTGATGAGTCAAACCAAGACTTGAAACTTGTCGCCCAAAATATAATGAGATGTGTGATGAAATAACAAATTAAAAATATTTTTTTAGCTTTTGCTATATACTGGAGAATCCAAATAAATTCCTTCTTGAACAAATACTATTACTTTTATGCTGTTGAATTCAGAGAAGCTACATAAATTTTATTTTCTCATATGTACGAGAATATCTGATGTCCAAAGTAAGTGCCACTTCAAAAGGAACAAAATAAATTGATGTTGGAAACAGGAAAAAAGGATTCAACTTATAAATAACCAATCCGTACCGTAACTGGTATCCGATTAGACAACAAGACTCTTCGTTCCTTCTGATGATTCTTAATGTCATGGTCGCAGGACCACACGCTGCAGTATGCTACATCGTGTGACTCCATCATCTGGCGACAAACTAAGGTAGAGTCCACACGGCGAATGTGCTGCGACTTTTCACATCTGCTCTGCGATTGACGGCTGTTGAACGGGAGAAAAGGTCTGATAAGGAAGAAGAATAAACATAAACATAAACATAAACATCCATTTATTTGAGCACCCCTGCCAAAGGCACGCCGAGCGTTGGGCACATCATAGCGAGTTACATAGTAGATACATATTATAGCAAAACGAAACATAAACAAGTGAGAGCAGTGGAGGCTTAGAGCGTCCGTAGTAGCCCGTTCATTAAGAATAAACAATATTGAAATTACAGCAAAATACAAAATAGTAGATACAGCAAAATATAACATAATAGATACACAGCAAAATATAAAATAGTAGATACACATTATAGTAAAATATAGTGAATAGACCAGCGTCACGTAGTAGATGATTTTAGCAGTTAAGCCTATACTAGAGGTAACTAATACTACTTAATACTGAACATAAAAGTTAACTTAACCATATATACTATAATCACATGAATGACATGAATCATCCCTTATCAAAGGCAAAACGTTGAATTTTAGCTTATATACACATTATAGTAAAATATAGTGAATAGACCAGCGTCACGTAGTAGATGATTTCAGCAGTTAAGCAATACCTATACTAGAGGTAACTAATACTACTTAATACTGAACATAAAAGTTAACTTAACCATATACACTATAATCACATGAATGACATGAATCATCCCTTATCAAAGGCAAAACATTGAATTTTAGCCTCAAGTAGTATCAGAGACACCAGCAATTAGGCGATACCAATACTACAGGCACCTAATGACTACTTAAGGTTAGACTTAAAAGTAAAATTAATTATATACACCAATGACATGAATAGTCCCCCATCAGAGTTGACCCCTGAACATTCAGATTGACCCACGACTCAACCGGCAGCAATGCTGACCTGACCTGATTTGATTTGGCTTGATTTGATTTGACTCAGCTTGGTTATGTAGTTAAATATATCGGACAGAGAAAATAAAAGATATGGATGGTGGCCCTTCAGAGCAGTTTGGTTCTTAGTGATTTAGATACATCATACAGAATTAATACTAGGGTGGGGATTAGTTCATGAGTGATGTGAGAAAGATGGTGTTATAGACGGTATTATAGTAGTTGGCAAATTCTACTCTGCATTAAGAAAGTCGATCGCCGCTGACCTAAAGGAGCTTAGTGAGTCGCTGCCCCTGGCTTCATCAGTCATCTGATTCCAGATGGTCGCCCCCGCAGGAAAATGTTTCTTCCACCATACTGCGACAGTACTCTTGGGAGGACAACTCTCGACCGGTTCAAAGTGCTCCACTTGATCCGATGCATCAGGTAGCCGGGCAATAGGCCATGCCTAGCTTTGAAAATCAGTTTCAAGACATTGAGCTCGTACATCTTGGTAAGTTGACATGGTGTAAGCATTTCAAGCAGACAAGCTGGCACACGTGAGCCACGCTTAAAGCCGAACACATATCTGGCGCAAGCCATGAAAGCACGGCCCAGCTTATCGAGGTTGCCGCAGGAGATAGGAAACAATACCACATCTGCATAGAAGAAATGTGGTAAGATCAGAGCAGTGAAGAGTCTAATACGCGTTGCCCCATCTAGGTGTTGTGACGCTGCATATAGTGAGCGCAAACCGTAATACACTCTGACATATTTTATTAATCTGTGGTTCCCAAGTCAGACCAGGATCCATGAGCAAGCCCAGGTTGAGCACCGCCTTCACTGACAACTCGATATTGTGTCCTAATAAATTCAATGCTGGAAAGTTTGAAGAGTTAGACCTATACGATGGACTAATGGAGTAAATAATGGCTTGTGTTTTAGTGGGATTAAGAGATAGCCTGTTGTTAGCTGACCATTCAGCTATCCCTGCCAAAGTTCTATTGATGACCATTGCTGCCTCACTCAGGTTTTCTCTAGGAGCACCACAGTAAATTTGAAGATCATCTGCATAGATGTGGAATTGTACATCGCTAAGCACGGCGGTGATGTCATCCATGAAGAGTGTGAACAAGAGCGGCGCCAAAACAGCCCCCTGAGGGACTCCTTCCACCACTGGCCTCACGGACGAGTATGTGCCATTGCTATTTACCATAAAATATCGGTTACTTAGGTAGTGGTCAATCAGTCTACATGCAGTGGCGGAGAACCCAAAACAGGAACGCAGCCTAGCAATCAGCATAGAGTGTGGGACCGAGTCAAAGGCCTTGCTGAAGTCTAGTAGCACATGAATTACGCCTTTGCCCCTGTCACACAGGTCACGAATGCCCGCCGTCACCTCGAGAAGAGCTGTTCCCGTTGAGTGAAGCCTCCTGAAGCCTGATTGGAATTTTGAGAGTAGATTGTGAGAGCCTACATGTTCTGTGATCTGATTAGCAATGATAATCTCCAGGACCTTGGAGATCGTCGGCAAAATGGAGATTGGTCTCCATTCAGAAATATGGGACGGGGAGTTTACTTTGGGGATGGGAGTAATTAGACCCATCTTCCAGTGATCAGGAAAGTGTGAGCATGAGATTAATCTGTTAAGCAGATGCGTGATGATAGGTAGGATGAAGGGAAGAACTATTTTGTAAAACTTGAGAGGCACGTCATTGTATCCAGTAGCATTTGATTTAAGTTTGCGGAAGGCGTTCACAACCTCAACCTCCGACACATTTGAGAAGCTGAAGGCATCATCAGCAACAGTAGAGCGTCTATGACTGGGAATATGTTGAACATTATCTAATCTGTCGCTTGTAACGTTCGGCAGCAGTAAGGGGCTGGGACACAGAAAGTCAGCATATTCTTCAGGGTCAACAGTCGATTGAGCTCTAGCTTTCGAACCTAAGCCAAGATCGTTGACCTGATTCCAATTTATGACACTGCCCTCTCTAATGCCTTTCAATGTGTCTTCTCTCACCTTTGCTCTGACTAAGTAGTCAGCCTGACTACGCAAACGACGAAATTCCACCGGATTTTGCGTTGTTTTGTCATGTTTCCACTGCCTATAGGCAAGATCGCGTAGTTGACATTTGAGCAAGATCTCAGGATGCTTAAAAATAATTTTTTTTACTGTGCAAACTTTGATGGTTTTCAGTGGCACTTGCCTCATGAATATGGAGCACAACGAGTCTGAGAAATGCTTTGCAGCTAAGCCGGGGTCGGATTGGCTAAAAATGGGTGACCAGTCAGTCCTAGAAAGGTCCGCTTGAAGAGCGTCTGTTCGTATTGCTGAAAAATTTCTGAAGGTTCTCCATAGGTTAGAAGGAAGACAACGAAAGTTGAACGAGGCAAAGAGCAACTCATGATCAGAGATGCCGGGGCACTGACCAGAGAAAACCGGCTGAAAATGCGAGAACGAGATGAGCAGGTCAAGGGTTGTTGCAGAGCCGAGCCCATGACGCGTGGGTAGATTGTTGATGATTACAAGTCCTCTTTCGCTCAATTGATCTTTCAGTGAGCGAGACAAAGTAGACAAGCTTCCAACATCCACATTAAAATCACCGCCAATCAGGACACGTGAAGTGCGACTCGTAATTTGCTCGAGAGCATTGGACAAGACCGACATATCATTGTCCGTGTACGTTGCTGCGCATCTGTATATGACCACTAAAGTCACAGGCTCCACATTATCATCACAGCCCTCCACCTGAACAGCCAAGATCTCCCAGCTGTTGTCGATGAAACGAAAACAGACCCTTGACCTCATCGTGTCGACCACATAGACCGCGACACCCCCGCCTTTTTTGGCGGATCTGTCGAGTCTATGCAGTCTATACGCTGGAATGTCAAGCATTCTGGAAGTGCGATGCTTTTTAGCCCACGTCTCGCATACCAGCAGAGCCCCGACATCTCCAAGCTCAGCCAGATGCCTGATGTTTGTTATGTTTTTGGAAGTGGATCTTGCGTTGAATGAAAGTATATTAAAATTATTCGGCTGTAGAACATTGCACAGATCAGCCTGAGTCAATAGATTATGATGCGGAATGTTAGTTATATTGGACATTGCAGGGGGGATGGGTAGATTTCTCAGGTAAAGCAGATGATTTTGAGAGACGTTACGCAAGTTCAATAGTAAATCGAGCTACAACTCGATTAGGTGCACACTCAGCCGACTTATGCAGAATGTATATTCTCCGGTTTCTGGTGTACACCCCTTTCACTAGGTTCAATTTTCTGAGGCGAATAGCCGTGTGCAAGAGGTATAAGTCCTGCGGCAGCAAATCCTCGTTGATGTATATTCTGGTGTTTGCTCCTTGAGGATAGATCACATTCAAGGTGAGCGGTTTAGTTTTAAGTTTCGCTAGATAGGCTCGGAAGAAAGTAGAACAATCCTCCTCCCTATAGAATCTTAGGCACACCTTAGGAAGGATAGGGGAAGGTGTACCTAGCTTCGGTTGGAATGGTGCAATGAGCTCAACATTGTTACAGAAAGAGCTCTCCAGATCTATACCTCTACACAGCGCTGGAAGCACGTCCCTGTTCCCACTGCCAGTTAGTGCACTAGGCAGATTGCTAATTACAAGCGATCTATTTTTCACATATAGGCGAGAGAGTACGTCAAGATCAACAGAGGGCCCACCAACAGTGGGGGAGGTTGCTGTTATTGCATCAACAATTACAGTCAGCTGTTGGAGCAGTGCCCTAATACTATTGACAGTCCCCTCTCCTGGTGTTTGATCCTTCAATGCAGTTTATAGCGGAACCAGTTTTAGTCCACTTCTATGGGGTGTGTGTGAAGAGGCTGAATTAGCCGTAGTAGGACTGACAGAAGGTATCCGAGAGTAGTTCACTTCATGAGTATTCTCATTATCTAGCAGGAGGCAGACGTTGGTTTCGTTGATACTTATGTTCCTGCTGGTCAGGTTGTCGGTGTTAAGTTTAACATTACCTACCCCAGTTATTGATTATTCATTGGGAGTGTACTCACAGCTGGGATCGTAAATAATCGAACTGGTGTTAATCGGGGAGACCAATCTGCCAAAAGTGCCTGGTAGCAGATTGGATGACGAATTAGCTGTGGAGTTACAAACCCGCTCACTTGATTTAGATTTTGTGTTTTGGGTTGTCAGATCGAACGAGCCATAAATAGCTGACCGCTGGCTTTGACGGAGATGTACATTTTCTTCGCCATGGGGAACTAACATGTTTGAAATCCGAGTTTCCTTAAAAAAGTGTGCCAAAATATATGTTAGTGGTGAAAAGAAAGAAAGAAAATATTAAATTTCCAAGTAAGTAGATTCCGCCCGAATATTCGACAGTGCTGTCCTGCCAGAATTAAAAGATCAAGGACTTCAGCTTAAAGCCACGGTGGTAACGTCCCACATTAGTCTCAAATATTACTGGAAAGAAAAACTACAGCAAGCAAGAAATTCACACGCAAAAGAGCACGAGATAATGGTATGGAATTTACAGCTACATCGATTATTTGGAAGGGTGGCGGCAGTTGAGCTTCACACGAATCTCATATTAAGGGAGTAAAATTGTTGATTCTATAGTAATTAATATCAAGGAATTCGTTTATTATATATTAATACTTGCACATATGATAAGCAATGCCATATATACACCGAAACTACGGCGATCTAAGACTTACATAAAATAGGGCAACTATAATACCTGTAGGATTGTCCGTGATGGATTTATTAGAGTCAGTGACCTAAATGTTTTTCTCCCTGTAAAATCAAGGCCTTATACAAGAGGCGCAAAAATCGTGATAAACGACGAGGGCAATAAAGATACCATAATACAAGTAAGTTACGGATGTTAGATACCCGGCTAGCAAACAGTCAAATGACGACGTATAGTTCGCTCACTGGACCACATTAATTTTGGTTTTGTTATCGATTGGATGAAGGATCCCGAAGATATTCCTTCCAACCAAAATGTTTCCTAAGAATCGAAGTTGAATCAGTATTTTGCAACTTCTGACGAGTCGTACAAGAGATAAAGGATATTGTTGTGTTTTTGGATTGATAGCTCTCGACTGCCCAATGATTGTTTTCTAGTTGAGCATTAACGATAGTTCTCTTGTTAAGCATTAACAATACTCCCCTAGTTAAGCACTTATATGGATTTTTATGAAATTTAGCTTTATAAGTTTAGTTTTCATTAACTCAGTGTTTGAAATCGACGCTGATAATGTTAGATGCTATTACTAATATGATTTTAACATTTCTGTATTTTTTTATGGTAGAGCAGCATATAGTTATTGTATATCGATGCATTGTATTGCGAAACGGTTTGTCGCGACCAATACTGCCTACTGGTGGGATAGTATTAGTATTATTTTTTGCTCAATTTATAAGTAAAGGCTAAAACACAATGTGAGCGACACGACAAAAACGACGTAAAGAACGCCACACAAAACGTCCGTGAAAATACAATGGGAGCGACAAGAGCTGTCAATCCCCAATTAAATTTATTCTGTTATTTGTGTTCTAAATTAAAAATAGAAAAAAAATTCAACGATTAAATTAAAAAGATTATTAAAGTTATATGTGTGGCCGTTTTGACTAATGAAGATAAAAAACAGAACCAAAATAGAAGAAGAAGGTGTGTCCAAGAGTTATATAAAACTCATAATGCGGTGACATTTTACCACCTCAATAAACTTTTCTTTCATTTTTTATTCAACCAACTTTGATATTTTCCACGGCATTGTTATTTGCTAATATTTTTAATCTATCAAGTCATAAATATAGTTGCAATCAACGTATAACAATTCTTATGAACGCAACCCAAAATCACAATTTTGCTAAACGCATCATACACGCGCGACAAATTTCAATTTTCATTTAAGGTCGACGACAACGTCGAACGATGTCGTCCGCATTATATTTTATACCATACACTGCCATGTTATTAGAACCCAATTGACAGCGTTTTTTACGGCGTTTTTGTCGTGTCGCTCACATTGTGTTTTAGTCTTAATAGTCCAGCAGCCACCGCCTGTCCAAATAACGAGGTTATAACAATTATTATTAACCAGCTGATTTTTTTATGTAGCTTAGTAAACATTTTTACAATGAAATGGCCACATAGTCCTACAAATTTAGTGGTATGTTCTCCCAGACCTACGCTTAGAAGTTGTCCACGGTAACACTTTTTTCATTAAAAACAACTAAATTTTAATTTTTTCCTATCGGGAATAAAGTGTAGAACACAATTTTATCACTGTCCTACACAAAAAATTATACGTATTTCCAGGAATAGATATATTTTTTTCAATTCTTTTTCATCGCATTTCTTGTAGTTTGGAGTAAATCGCTAACATGATACATGTAAGGTCCATGCTATTGTATATATCCATACAAAGTTCGGAACGCCGACAATGTCGGTTGGCCCTGGTTTCCCTTCCCATGCCAGTCGGTTACGAGTGTTTCAAGCGTAAAGATATTTATGGCGAAGTGTCTTTCAAAAACTAATACCTCAATGAGTGAATATAGAGTGCTTTTTGTGCAAATTACTTGGTGAAAACCCAAAGTTTAGAGAGAAAAGCGAAGAAACAAAGATGTTTTCTGAAGAAATTCTGCTCTCTTGCAAACAGTTCTTAAAGGATCGAAAATATAAAGATGTGGTACTGCCTGACAGTTGGGATGACGAGAACATCGGATATTATTACTCTTGCTCCATTTTGTAGCACAAATGTTTTTCCGAGTTTATTATCCAATTATCTCAGTATTCAAATAAAAAACTTTGTTATTCAGACAATTTCGACACACCACCGAATCGACATGTTTTATACCTGCGTAGTACAGTAGCTACCTCTATCGAGAATTTTCACAAAAGAAAAACTTGGGCGTCTCGTCGAACCGAACCTACTCACGAAGATTCAGCCTGTTATTAATCGCTAAAAAAAACAGGCGGTGGCTGCTGGACTATGAGAATAAGTAACTCCAATAAGTGGCTACTGATATTAAGTCAAGAGTATTTAAGAAGGATGGAAATAGGGCAATCAGGGAACTTTAACTTAATTTTCCGGCTGTCTTTCCTTGTTATTACTCTTTTTTTTCAAAAAGGCATTGGCACCAGCCTATAATGAAAATTTTAGAAAATGGAAACTCCATGAGTACGTATAGACCGCAGCTATTTAGGACTAGTTTTACGTAAGTCGAATTACGTAGTACTAATCCTGCTGCTGTTTAGACCGCTCGTATTAAAGCTTTGACAGTTGTCAAAATTGTCAGATCTGCCTGCTATTTCAGGAGAAAAATGAAAAATAATATATTGAGTTTGTTTGTACACCGCATGCAGAAGAAAATGGAGCATAGAAGAAAATTTAAAATCAGAATGAGGAAATACTGCTATTTATATTACTAAATACCCAAGATAAAACATGCAAATTTTCAGGCTAATGGCAAAACATTATAAGATAATCGGCAACAATTATTTATTAATTATGTATAAGGGCGTCACTATTTACAAACATCCTCGCATTACCTTATGTGACGTAATGTCTCCATTTAATACTAATTTTTGTAGGTCAATACCGCATCAGAAACCGAATTAAAGTAGGACTAGTTTTTCGTAATACGGCATGTTTAGACCACTTAATATTAGTACTACGTAAGTTGAACTACGTAATACTAGTCCTAAATGGCACGGTCTAAACTGGCTCCATGTCACTGCCAATGTTATGTTAGGTTCGTATTATGGTATACCAGGGTCAAATTTTCTTAGGAATGCAAAATTTTGTGTTGTTTTCAAAAATGATACCTTAAACAGGCATAGCGAGAAATAGGAATTGATATATGAAAATGTTAATGAAGAACTAAAACCTAAAACGGAGAAGTACAAAATATATTTAAAATGGACAAGTGCTCATGGAGAAATATGAAGATGACTATTTAGTAATCACAAAGTTCATTACTTAAAGTGATAAGCAACGGCAGCTAAGAAATTCAATTTATGGGCTTATGAAGATTTTGAAGAAATTGGTGATTCAGAATATGAAATATTTTAGAAAGAAATGGTGAGACTCAAAAATTACTAAGAACAGGTCATATGATCAGGGAAGAAGAAAATAGCATTAGAAATATAATAAATAAAAAAGTATCCAGATTTATTTAGTTTAGAAAACGAAAGACTAACGGTGACTAAAGCGATGCAATGTGAAATTAGAACTAAAGCTAATGTTGAGTCATTTTTTGTAAAAACTTATCGTTATCCTAAAGTAAGGAAAGAGGAAGAAGTGCGAAAGGATATACGAAAGTTAAAAGATGATGGGAAATTCAAAATCCCCCTGCAATTTTCCACTATGGGTAGTACTCAAAAGCAAGATCCACCCGGGAAACCAACTGGCGGATGGTAATTAACTAGCGGAAATTCAATGATTTATCTATAGCTTATAATTATGCAATTCCCAATATCAGCAAAATATTAGATCAGTTAGGATCACCTAGCTGTTTTACAACTTTAGATTTGTCTTCGGGTTTTCACCAAATACGTATGAAAGAGGAAAATATAGAAAAAACAGTGTTCACAACTCCCTATGGGCGCTTTGAATGCAAAAGGATGCAATTTGGATTAAAATATGCACCCAGTGTATTTCAAAGATTGATGAAAACAATTCTATCCGGGTTAGAGGGTATAAAAATCTTCATCTATATGGATGATATTGTTATCTGCGATAGGAGTTTGAAGGAACACAGAACACGAAGACAAATTAATAGAAGCGTAGTAGGTAGGTAGCTTCGGTAGGTAGTTAGCTTCTGTAGGTAGGTAGGTGAAACAGTTGAGAAAAGCTAATTTAAAAATTTAGTTAGAATAGAGTGAGTTCTTAAAAAGGGAAGTATCATATTTGGGGCATATAATAACTGAACAAGGCGTAAAACCTGATCCAAAGAAAGCGGAAAATATCAAAGGATAACCACCACCGAAAAATGTTAAAAGACACATTTTTTTTATGAATTATAGGCTACTATAAGTTCATTAAAGATTTCAGTAAGTCAGTAGCTCCAATAAACAAATTATTGAGTAGAGGAATAAATGTTAATTGGGACGTTGCACAGCAGGAAGTATTTGAAGCTTTTAAAAGTAAATTAATAAGTTTTACTATACTTCAATATCTCGATTATAACAAAAAATGTATACATAATTACTACTGACGCCAGGGAATAGGAGCGGTATTATGTCAGGAAATAAAAAGTAAAGATATGCCTATACAATTTGCCACAAGAAGCCTAAATAGAGCTGAACAAAATTATAAAACTACAGAAAAGGAATGCTTGGGAATAATATGGGCCATAAAACTATTTCGTGCCTCTGTATATGGACGACAATTCGCGATTAGAATGGATTACAGCCCATTGACATGGCTATTCCACGTAAAAGATCCGGGCTCATAGCTTGTAAGACGGATATTTAAGTTAGAAGAATATACCTACGATATTGAACATAAGAAAGGGAAAGATAATGTTGTTTTTGTTTTAATACAAATACACATAAACACATTGGTGGTATAGTCCACATGAGGTATTATTTGTAAGTAAAGCGAACCGTGTCCTAGCTAAATTGATAAAATTATTTAAGACAAATGAAAGATTATGCGATGAAGTTAAAGACAAAATCGCTAATACTGAGGTAAGAATCAAAGGAAATTTATTACAATCTAGACAGCAGTCAAAGAAAAGGTACGACGTGATTAGGAATCTTACAAAGAATAAGAAATAAGAAAAAAAAACTTAAAGGTCCTTTCAAAATAATTAAGCTATAAGACAAATGTTTGGATTAAATCCAATGGTAGGCTAAGGAAAATAAACTATAATCTAATTAAACCATATTTTGTAGGATCATAAATGTAGGACTGGAAATAACAAAAATCGCCGATTCGAATGGAATATATTTCAAAAACATAGAAAAAATGAGGACAGTATAAGGCAAGATTACTATATTCAATGATATATAGATTTGAAAAAATTGAGGATTATATAAGCTTAATACAGAGTCATTTAGTTAATATAAATTATGTCATTGAAATTCCTAACTGTGTACAGTTTATAAAGAAGGGTAAATTAGAAATTTCAAAATTAAAAAAAAAAATTAACTACTATATATCAACCGAATAAATAGATGAAATAAACGCGGTTTAATTAATATAGTACGATAAGAATTAAAAGTGTTATTTGGTACTTTAGAAATCAAGGTGCAGAAAGATACCAGAAAGTTTTTCGTATCACAATATGTTCACACATGGCAGCAAGAAGAAATTAGAATTTTGAACGGTTTAAATGAGCAAAATTCATTATTGAAAAATGCATATTTACAGCTTGGAAAATTAACTAACAATACGAAACAAAATATGGAAGCATTGTTTAATGATATAAATACAGAAGAATTTTACTTAAGTTGAGTTAAAAACTTTATATTACTTTATATTTATTGTGGACGAAGTAATACAAACTATCCTATCTTAGAAGTACCATATTGTTCATCCGTCCTTTATAGGGTCATTAAAATTTAACAAAAATGATTCAAGAAATTAGTAAAGAGAAACGAGTTATTGTGTGAACTAGAACTACAAAATTACAATAAATTAATTGAAGAAATAAATACTGGATGTTACTATAAGGTCAAAATAATAGTTGTAGTACTATCAGCTTATCAAATACAGATGCATACATACATCTTATGTATATATGTCTAATGAACTATTAAATTTTCCTTTATGATGGGAGATATTTTTTATGTGTTAGAAAGAAACTGAAAATAATAACAAATAATTTCGAAGAATATTTTTTAAATAAAAACCTAGATGATAACTGCAAGAAATTTGGTAGATATTGTGAATGTAAGGATGGGGTATTGAAGAATACGAATGTTAACGAATCCTGTGACATTTCAACTTTTATAATAAACTCAAAATTGTAATGTAAAACAAATGTGTGGTAGAACTGAAATATTCGAAAGGCTAAATCAAGAGCAATATTTGTTTACTCTTATAGAAGAGACAAAATACAAATGCAGATGTGAAGATAAGAAAGATGTACATAGCTGGCATTATTAATGCAATTGGTATTTTAAATTAAAAAAGAATGTACTTTTGAGATTATATAACTAAACTAACGACATATAATACTGAAGTTGTAATTATATATAAAGATATATACATTACGATAATATCGATGCATTCAGTCTGAAAACAGTGTTGGTTTCATTAATAGCGATCTTTTTATTACGTCGTCCCAACTTTCATATTATTTAAAAGTGTAACAGACTCACTATAGATGAGCCAACTTAGTATTTTCCGTATATCATAACTTCCGTCAGCAGTGTTATTGACCACTGACATTATAATAAGAATTTAGTGAGCGTTCTTGCTTCAAAAATGGCACAAATTTTGAACAGGTAGAGAGAACCCTTTATTACGTACAATTGTATGAATGGTATGGTCGCACGACCACATGAGACAGTATGCTGCATCGTGTGGCTCTGTCCTCTACTGGCAATTAGGTCGAGCCCACACGACGAAAGTGTTGCCACTTGTCACACGACCGCACGAACAAACCCTGGCTACGACAAAGTGCGAAAAATTTTGGTCTGAGAGAAAGAAGGGGAAGATTTTTTTCCCGGGAAAAATCTTTTTGACTAAGCGGTGTCGAAGAGATTTTTTTGGCAAGGATAGAGGAAGGTTGTATATAACAAAAAAGAAGAAACCGAAAAGTTATCATAGATCAGCCAAAAGATCCGCACACCAAGTAATGTTTCATGGAAAGAAAAGTAAAAGGGTCTGCGAACGAGCAGGGCACACTATTTTGGACAAAAGTTTTGTGGGAAGAAAGCAGTACATTTTTTTGGGACTAGCACATTTTTTTTCTTTCTGATCTGACTTGCAGCATTTATTGGTACACAATCACATTATTCAGATCCAGCAGTTTTGCGTAAATTTTATGGCAGTATTCTATTCGAGCTGGATATATGCCACACTTATTAACATCCAGCAGTTTTGCATATATTTTATTGGAGTTGTCCTTGTATCTTGGTTATCAGATGATGCAAAGGACTGGCCGCAGCCGTCAGCCGATACGAAAATAGCCCTAAATCACATATCTTTTTGCAGATAGTTTTTTGAAGTAGACGTTGAATTTAATGATGACGCCCTATTCGATTTTAAAAAAAATAAAGCTCTTATGTTTGAATTTTACGAATAACAGCTTATATTCGACTAAATATAAATAAAACTCGACATAATGACGGATCAAATAATAGATTTCTTGTAGCCAAACAGCTTGAGATAGCTGAACAATTTTGGATCCACTACATTCAGCGTAAATACTATTACAGTGGGCTAAGCATATTCTTCGATTTTAAGTTTGAACCCGATTTTGGATGCAAAGAAAATTCTGGGATTATGCAGTCGGTTTAAATATCTGAATAACGATTACGATTCCTCTTTTCCAATCATTTTACCGAGATCGAATCATTTGGCGATGCTGATCGTACGGGATGCTCATGAAACACTTTTCCACGGAGGAGTAAATGCGGTTTTATGTCGACTAAGAGAGAAGTTTTCGGTGCCACGAGCACTCAAACTAATTAAAAGTATAACAAAAAAACGTAGTGTTTGTCGTCGTATGTTTGGAAAACCAGCCAATCAATGCTTTACACAATTGCCAAGGAATAGATTGTCTTCATTGAGACCATTCGAGGCTACAGGAGTTGATTTTGCCGGCCCGCTCTATGGTGATACTGTCACAAGAAACGTATACATTATGATTTTAATATGCTCAGCGGTTCGAGCTGTTCACGCGATTCTTTCAGCAGAAGAAATGGGAACTATGTCAGCGGAAGTCGAGTCAATAATTAACAGTCTTTCTCTGACATATATAAGGGATGATCCATTAGATTTAAACTCTCTAACTGCCTCTCATTTTTGCAGACACCCATTTTTTCACTTCTTCATATGTTATTGGTAATGCGACGTCTGCTTATCTAAGGGATATTTGGAAGGTGCATCTTAAGTCAATTTTTTTGGAAGAGATAGAGAATGGAGTACGTGAAGTTGCTGAAATCAGTACATAGCTCAAAGAAAGTTGCATCCGGTAATTTCTTACGTGAAGGAGATGTAGTAAGTCTTTAACCAGAACACTCCACGTGTACTTTGGAGAACATATACCCCGGATGAAACAGAAAGGTCATAGCGTGCGAAGTGCGTTTTCGTAATGACTCGCGTTTTAGAAGACCAATACAACACCTCTATCCTTTAGAAGTGTGAGATGAATAAGTTATTTGCCGGGGGAAAATGTAGAGAATAAACAAAATCCAGTTCATTGTGTCTTATCTTGTACTAGTTGTTGAAATTGCTTTTATGTATTGCCAAATTTATTTGTAAAGGAATTAACGCAATCCATTTTCTTGTCTCTCAGTTCAGTCTTGTTAAAGATCATGGCCGTTGAATTTGAAGCATTACTGCGTTGCTTATATATTTGTCTCAATTTTTATATCAATTCCAATGCATTCCATTTAATACAACCGTACTCTTTCCAAAATTTGTAACTTTCTTTTTCTTTTTCGTTTATTGGTTATGATCCAGAACTGTGGGCTCGAAACGCGAGCTGAAGCTCCTTCACAATGGCTTGACCCTATGGGGTACATCGCCAAAAGTGTATGCCGTGTCCGGTTAAATGTTATTTGCCTTGTCCGGCTAATTGTTGATGACCATGTCCCGCTATATGTTGTTTAATTTATAAATAACAAATTATTAAAATTGCAAAGAAAGTAAAATTGGATTACAAGATTAGAATAGATTAGAATACATGGAATAGGCCTACAGGTGATACCATATTAAAAAAACGCGTCTTTCACTCTCAAAGATGGTGTGGAAATGTGAGCATTAGCAATATGCACATGGTTTTGTGCCAATTCATTATTCATTATTTTTAATGTAGCTATTTTCTTTGAAAATAAGGGTGTTAAGCATGGGTGTTATGCAGATGGTAAAATTATTCTTTGCTAAATTCCTCTGAATTTTTTTTCGTACTTTTGTAGTAAAACAAGTATACAATATTCTAGTGTATATAATACAGAAAAATGATCTCAAAAAATTTGAGGAACATGTGTTTCATGAACTTGCTGCTCCTTCTGATTTACTCTTAGTTTGACCGTTTATCTAAAGTATACTGCCCTGCTCTGCTCTGTTCTGAATTGCTCTGAACTTTTTTCTGACTTTTAAACAGATCTAATATGTTGTTCTCAAACTCGTATCTTGAAACGAATATTTCAAAATTCTTAATAAATAATCAAGAATTTTCGGCTAACGCAACTTTTTATTGTCATTAGCAAACTAAGATGACGCGAACGGCATTTTAGAAGAACCCGCGCTCCACCATTAAACAAGTCAAATCGGTAGGAAACACCACCGCACAAGAATACAAACAAAGATGCATACATACATGGCAGAACATAAATGATAAAGTTGAAATATGAAACATACGAATTTCACAATAAATCAAACTTACCTATTGAAGAGATGTTTTATCTTTTTTTGATATGATTCTCGACCTAGCCCAACCGCCTTAATTCTTAATTCAGCAAATGCAAAACACGACCAAGTGGTCGATTCACTTTCAGCATTACATTGAAGAAAAAAGCCAAAATATCGGTGTGGCAGAGGATCTGTGGAAGGTATTAACATAAGTTTCCACGGTAGATTTCTAATGTAGAAAGGTGAGGAAAGCTCAGTCTTCGTTAATGTAGAAACATTTTCCACTCGATGTGAAAATGCAGCTTCAGCTCTATCCTCCTCTTTGTTCTGCTCAGAAGGCTCCGAGCCATTGCCTTCTATTATGCTCTTGTAATTACCATGATGGAATATTTCTCCTTATAAAGTTCAAAATTTTCAAAATTTGTAAACTTTTGACGATTTCAGTTTCTTACCTTCTTGGCCCATTGAATGTGAGCTATTTTCGGAATCCATATTATGTATAAGTCTTTCTTAAAACTTATTTCCTTCGAATATTCGTAAATTTATTCCTATTAGACAGATATCAAAACAATTGAACCAGTTACATACATATTTATTGTAATTATATTCACATTCCACAATGCTAACCTGTCAAATTTTATATTTCATTACGAATTAATTTTCAATCATGTTAACTTTGATTATCCATGAGGCAAAAAGCTGCAAAAACAACCAATATACATGGGCTGCTTACCTTTTCCTTATATATATATTCTAGTCAATAATCCTTTTTGCCCTGCAGGAGGTGGGTTATTTAGATCCGGGTCCCAATGAAGAATCCAAGTTATCGACCCTTAAGAGGGGGGGGGGGGGGGGGGGGGGCGTTAACCGCAATTTTGGATTGAAGGTACAAAAAATGGGTTTCTCAAAATAATTTCTCAACGGTTGATCCTACGACAAAAATGTCTAACATAAATTTGAAGAAGACTAAATTACCTCCTTTTTTTTATATAAACACTTCTTTGTAAGCCTGATGTGTAACAAGTTGCAGCGGCGGAAACGTAAATATTCTTCCAAAAAATCGTCGAACTTCATTTTAACAAATAATTTGTAGCTATTGATGATATGATGATAAAGACTTTAGTTGCTGCCCCCAAATAACAATCTTTGTTTGGGGAAAATTTTATTGCAGTTCCAGGGTATACTATGCAGCATATGTGATAGATGACCTATTATGTATATACTGTATACCCTAGAACTAGAATGAGAGCTGCTAAAAACAATTTAAACTTGAAGCAATAATGACTTTTAAATAAAAAGAATTTGAATTTCAAACAACAATTAATTATGTATATATGTATCTTAATTGTCGTTTGAATCTCAAACAGTATTAAAATAAAGGAAAGTCATATCATTACAAATGCAGTTTATTTTATGACACAAAGAATACAAAGAGACACACTCTTTTGCGTTTTACCAATTTAATTATAAATTACTTTTTGTTTTAATTGCTTTTAATTTCGAAGTTCAAATGAAAATGATTTAAATTATTGCGCTGGCGGTACATGTGCTGCAGTTGACGTATCGAACATGAAGCCCGAAGCTTCCCTGCATCTCTACTATTTCCTGTTGGTACTGCCACTGTGCCGATGTTGTAGTAACTAGATGGACCGCTGATCGTTAAGAACTTGGACCAAATTGGTTTATACCATCTAGTTTGTTAGTGTTAATATTTCATTATTGAGGAAGAAGAAGAAGATTCTGTCAGAATAGTCTTGATTTTATTCCGTGGTCTTTTTTTTCAATGTAATAATTTTTCTTATACTTTAAGTTCTACAAAACTCGGCAAAACTTTATTAGTAGCTTATTCTACTAGCTCAATTGAGGATTTGGTGATATTGCTTGTATAGTAGCATTGTTTTTCGGAATTTTGTGGAGCACGCTTTCTGTGACCTACTTTCATCACCGCTGCTTTCTTGCGCAGGAAAGGAGGTTCATCGTTACTTTATTTTCATCTGGACTTCTATAATTCTTAAAAGAAGATACGGATTCTGATCTGATTTTGATTTTGGTGAATAATTGATATTTTTCATAACCTGGTGACCGCCTGTGGTTGTGTCATCTTTGGCTTGTCATTTTCATGCGGATCTCTACAAAATAATATACCTTTATTTAATGCACAAACCATACTGATTTTGCAATCGCCTAGGGGTATGCTATTTGAATGTCACAGTGACAGATAGTTGTATAAGAGTATCTACTATCAACAGCAAGCTGTGACTCCTAAAATGGTTCGAATATGTGATTCCTACGGTAACAATATTTCTCGTACTTCTCCTGGATTAACATGCGTGTCTTGCAATGGAAATTATCACATTCATTGCAGCAAGGTTTCAGAAGCGGTACTTCGAAATATTGAAAAAGGTACAGTGCTCTTCAAATGTATGCCCTGTGTTAATAAAAAAAGCAATAAGAAAACGGTGATATGCGGTGATTCCGACTCTGAACCCGATTTATCTTTATCAGCGCTTACTAAAGTTGTAGAACAAATGACCCAAGATGTGGCAATGCTTAGAGATAAACAGAACGAGTTCAACAGATCTGCTGAGACCGTCATATCCGTCTTCAAAGAATTTAAAACCATAGTTACAACTATAGACGAACACCAAAAGAAAATTACTAAACTCGAGAGACAAAACTTAGAATATATATATATATATATAGATAGGGATAATGTTGCTACCGGTACATGCGATGGTGGTGGTATTCTTATTGCCGTCAAAATAGAACTGAATGCCTCGCGTCGAATTCGAGACTTGTCATGAAGACTTGTGGATAAAGATTAAACTGAAAAACTTATCTATTTATATTTGTTGTATTTATATTCGTTCGCAGTCCAATAATAAAATCTATGATGAAATTGTTGATAGTTTTATAAACAATTTCCAGACTTTGGGGCGAAACTCTAAAATCTTAATTTTAGGGGATTTCAATCTGCCTAACTTACACTGGTCCACTAATCGCAGTAATAATATTGTGAATTTCACCAACCTACCAACTAGAGCTGCATTTTCTTTAACTAATTGCATGTCGTTTGCTAACTTGAATCAATATAATAATGTTTTCAATCTACAGGAGCGTTGCTTGGATCTGATATTGTCCGATATTGAACATGGCTATATTAATGTGTCGATCCTTGTGCCCCATTGCTCGTATCGATACTTATCATCCACCTTTGGATATTGTGATTAATTTACGCAAAGAGTCTTTCCTACCGAAACTTAAAACGTATCGTCGTTTCGTTTTGATCTTGCGAACTATGAAGAAATCACTGAATTTCTTTCCTCTATGAATTTTATATCCCTGCAATCTTTAAATCTTAATGAAGCGCTTACTAGTTTTTATGCGATTATTGAAAATTGCCTCAATAGATATATTCCTGCTTTGACAAAGAAAAAACGCGAGTTTCCTTGTTGGTATTCTAATGAAATTATACATGCTATCAAACGTAAGGAAAAATTTAGACGAAAGTATCAAAGAACCAGGCATCCTGAACACTATAAGACCTTTTGGTGTTTGCGCGACAATCTGAAACGTAAAATAAAAGAGTCCCACAAATTATATATATTAAAAACTGAAAATAGTGTCAGATCAAACCCGTAAACATTCTGGTCCTTCACTAAGGATTTAAAGATGTCCAATACATTTCCTAAAGAAGTTTATTACGATGGTTGTGCAGTTAATTCCCCTGTAGAGATATGCAATACGTTTGCAGCTTATTTCAAGTCAGTTTACAATGATGACTCATACATTCCGAATAGTATATCAGGTAGTGGTACTGATTCAATATTTATCCCATCATTTGAGGTCGAAGATATCAAAGCCGTGATTAATTCGTTGGACATCAGTAAAAACGCAGGTCCAGATGGTATTCCCAATAATTTTTTCAAGAAATGTTCTGACCCTCTTTCAGCTCCCATTTGTGAACTATTTAACCGTTCAGTTTCTGAAGGCTTTTATCCGGATCTTTTAAAAAAAGCGTTTGTATTTCCTATATTTAAAGCTGGTGACAAAAAGCATGTGACGTCCGATAACAATATCCAATAGCCTTGCTTTAATATTTGAGCGTCTCATTTATAACAACCTTCTCTCGCAAATAAGGTCTATAATTGACATTCATCAACACGGCTTTTCTCCTGGTCATTCCACTGTCACCAACTTAGCTATATTTACCGATCAATTTGCAATGGTTCTTGATAGTAGTAAGCAAGTGGATGTATTTTATGCTGATATCTCCAAAGCTTTTGATTCCATTAATTATCAACTGACTCTTGACAAGATGAAAAATATAGGATTTAGTACTTTAACCTTGAAGTGGTTTGAATCGAATTTATCTGATCATCAGTTGGTAGTTGCGGTGGATGACTTGAAATCCATATCATTTACACAAACGTCTGGTGTACCTCAAGGGACAATACTTGGTCCTCTTATATTCATAATGTATATAAATAAGTTACCAACGTAAGCGCCTTGGAACTGTGAAGTTCTGAATTAATATTAGCTGATTTCGAAATCTTGTTCATTTTGCGTGATACTCGATAGGAAAAGATTCGTCACAGGAGAGTTGAAGTTTCCACAACTGCTGCAGAAATACTTTGCTTAAAACAATAACCGGATATATGAAACCCAGAGGGCGTTGTCCGCCAGTGCAGTTCGTTTCGTTATTTTATATCCTTCATTATCGATTAGGTTACTTTTGAAGTTAAAGATGTCATGTTGTGGGTCCCAAATTAGTCCTAGAGTTTTAACAACACCTGATTCAGACAATTGAACGAATTTTTCTCTGTGGTCTGTAACAATGTGACTAAGGAAGGCTTTGTTATTGGAGCACTACTTTCTGAGTTCAAAGCCACCTTTTTTTAACGCAGACTTTACTTGACTTTGCAGCTTGTGAGCATTTTCCAAAGTATCAGTGCCAGTAATCATGTCATTGACGTAAAAGTCCCTTTGGATAAGATTGAATGCAATGGAAGAGTTCAGTTCTTCATCCATCGTTAATTGAAGTAATTATCTTGCGGAAAGAAATGCAGCAGCTGCGGTTCCGTAGGTTACGGGCTATGGCTTGTAACTGAAAGAACTGAAGTTCACCAGTTGGATTATCTCGCCATACAATATTTTGAAAAACACAATCATCTGGATCCACAAGCATTTGTCGGTACATTTTGGAAATGTCAACAGTAATGACAATCTGATGAACTCGGAAACGGAGTATCATGGAAAATAGATCCTGCTGCATCGTTGGTCCAATCATCATTATTTCATTCAGAGATTTGTGGCTCATAGACTTGGCCGAAGCATCGAATACTACCCGCAGTTTTGTACTAGAGCAATCTGGTTTAACTACGCACTGATGGGGCATCATGTATCTTACCGATAAGAGCTCTGCTTCTTCTAGTTTGTGCATGTGTTTGAGGTCGCAGTATTCATGTATAAATGCTTAATATTGATCCAATAAATCTGGGTTTTATGAATTCGACGTTCAAGTTAAGAAATCTTCTCGTGGCTGTTTCTACTGTATCACCCAAGCAAACGAGATCTTCTTGAAATGGGATCTTTACTATGAATCGACCAGATGAATCTCTCTTGTAATATTGCTGATAGTGATTTTCACAAATTGTTTCTTCTTGAGATTTTATTCTAGTTTTAGTTATGTGACTCTCAAGCTCCTAAAATTTTCTCACGAGATTTGTCAGTGATTGAGTTTCATCCATTACCTCGGTGGCCAATTTGCAGCTGTAAACTGAGGTATTGTGTATTTCAGTCTATCCTGAAATTATCTACCCTAAAACAGTCTTCTGCAGCATTGGAAAATTTCCTGGGAAAGTTATTTGTCCAACTTGAAGAAGCTGATAATGTAGCTCAGCCCCAATAAGTAAATCTATGCGATTGGGCTTATTGAACTCTGGATCAGATAGTTGTATGTATATTATGAGGAATGTTTCAAACACTTATATCAACAAATGTTGATGGTTGGAAGCTTGTGATATTAGGAAGAATTACAGCGTTAAGTTCAGTTGAAAAGTTGTTGAACCGAGACTTGATCATGAAATTAGTTTGATAAAACTTCCTGGAGAATTGGAAGTCGAGAATCTGGAGCTTTTTCTTCCAATGCCGAAAGAGGGGGGAGTCAAGCTTATGTAGTATTATATGGACTAAGATATCGTCCCATTGTTTAGCTGGACATTCTAAGGCTTCAAGTGAGCATAACTGCACGTTAGTTTGATCCACAAATATTTTGATAAGTTGCGGCTTATTACTGGATATTGGTTTGATGTTTAAAAAAGCATCAAGATGTGCTTGGCAAATCAACCTTTTATTTGCATATTTATATTTAAGAATGTTCAATGCGATAGTATATTTATTAGAATTAAGTTCCAGAGATACAATTTGAGCCGCCGCTGGGTCCACTACTGTAGATTTAAGTTACTGATATTTTTGAAGGTTATTAAGTGAGGTTTCCACATTAATGAGAACTTTAAAACTTTCGAAATAATTAGTTCATTCAGTAACTTCCCCATCAAAGCACGGTAATGATATTTTCGGTAAGCGCACATTATACAATTCTTCGCAATATCCTCGTTTGTTTCGTTTTGTCTATTGTTGTTAACATGTTTAAGCTTTTGAGTAAGCGTAGTCAACGCTGGTTGTAACATGAAGTACGTCTCTTCATAAGAAGCGCGCTGCCTTGACAGGAGCTCTTCACTTTCGATACCTTCAATCTCCGACTGAACTTACAGAAATTCTTCCATTTGACTCTCAAGGTAGTTTAGGCGCACTTCTAATACGGCTAAGGTTTCATTTTGTCCCTTTTTAGCTAGATATTCTTTAGCCCTTTCTTGCTGAGCAACCAAAACCGCTCGCAAACTTTTAAGTTTTTCTATTTAACTTGTCGTTTTTAGACATTTTCGAAATATATGGTACCAGCCAAGAAGTGGTTATGCGATCAGAATTTAAATTGCGATTAGACTACACAACTTTCTTTGAGTTAATGTCACTGATGTATGTATATAGCTAAATGTCACTTTCAAGAATATATAATGATTGTAATATGTTCGTTAGCAATATTTATCATTTATCTATTTCGTAAGTGCCTTTGATTAATTTATAAGAAAAGTGTTTTATATGTTATTAGTTACTAAATGGTCTAAGCAACTTACCATCGGCACAGTGAACAGCTAATGATATTAAACTTGATGATTAATATCAGGTTTCTTATAAGTGTATGACCTTGGATGCACGATATGCACGATCAATGGACCAGTTTTAAATATTTGCATCGGCACAATAAAAAGCAGCTGAAACTTGTAACGAAGAGCTTGTCAGTCGACAGATCTACCTGCATCCACTTTCACCTGGCTACAGATAGATACAGCATCCGACACCTCTTTGCTACAAAATCATCGTAGGATTAGCGTGGGTGGCTACACAGCGAATATGTCGCTAGCGCTCAGCCGGCTTGGGGTGGTCCATTCCACCCACATCCTTTGGTGATTGTTAAGCTGTGCATAATCGACAAAATAACTGACCAGATAGACGGACGGACAGTGAAGAAAATAACTTGTATGTGTGACTACAGACGGACAGACAGACAGAAAAAAAA
Source organism: Dioctria linearis (assembly GCA_963930735.1). NCBI lineage: Eukaryota > Metazoa > Arthropoda > Insecta > Diptera > Asilidae > Dioctria > Dioctria linearis. The sequence goes on from OZ005740.1 coordinate 195,889,909, forward strand.
GATCCATAAAGGCTTCCTTCTCCAGGTGGAACCTAAAAGCCTAGAGAGAAGAAAAATTATTTTATTAAATGCTGCAAAAAAAAACGAAAAACCTCAACAACGACGAACAATTCTTATTCCACCTGGAGAATTTGCGACGCTAAAAGACGAACGATCGAGTGAGAGAGCGAGAACAGAGAGGAGTCTCAGATGTAGTTGAGACTACGGCTTTGGGATAAGATTGGGCCCAGTCGCCCTCAACCCTGATCCCTACTAGTTAAGCTTATAAGCTTAAGAACTATATAAATTAAAAAAACAAAAATTAAAAAAAAGATAGAAAATATGTGTCACTTACAGCAAAGATGTTTTTTTCTTCTTTTTTTTTAACAAACCAAAAAAAAACAATTTATTTGTAAGTAAAATTTAAAGTAAACCTGGAGCCCTCCTGGCTGGTTAGTGGGGCGGACGATACAAATACATCTCTGGCTGGCACGTTCCGAACTGCTGACAGGGTGCACCCTTACGAAGAAGCTGCTTCCGCCTTATTCACTTGGGTGGGCTCATTGGCCACTTTTTTTCTTTTATATATTTTTTTCTTTTATTTATTTTTTTTTGTTTTCTCTCTTCCAGACACTACTACTAAATTTTGAGTGAAATCACACATCGGCAAATCAAGACTTGAGTGCCCTAGTGCCCCTAGTATCAGTTCATTTATAAATAAAAAAGTCACTGCCACTGGTAAGTATTTGCAAGTATGACAGAAAAGAAACTATCTGTAAATTTTCGCACTTTTCTCTTTAATTAAAGTACTCTGTAATAAACCCATTTTGAAGGAAAGTCACTGCCACGCAGGTAAATGTCGCGAACTGACAAAATTAAATATGCATTTTCACACTTTCCCTTTTAATTAGAGAGCTCTGAAGTAAGTCCATCTTAAAGAAAAAAGATCACTGCTATGCAGGTAAATATTTGCAAATGTGCTAAAACTAGTTCTAAATTTGCACACTTTTCTCGTTGATTATAGAACTCTGAAGTGAGTCTATCTTGGAGGGAACGTCACTGCTACGCAGGAAAGTATTAGCAACTATGCCAAAAAACTAATTCTAAATTTTCACACTTTTCTCTTAGACTATAGAACTCTGAAGTAAATCCATCTCGGAGGAAAAATCACTGCTACGCAGGTAAATATTTGCAAATGTGACAAAAAACTAATTCTAATTTTGCACTATTTTCTCTCTAGCGAGCTCTGTATTATCTCCATCGTGAAGAAAAAAAAGGTCACCGCTCCACAGGTAAATATTCGCAAATGTGATAAAAATCCTAATTCTAAATTTGCGCACATTTCTCTTTGGTCATAACACTCAGGTAAGTATTTGCAAATGACAAAAGCTAGTTCTAAATTTTCACACTTTTCTTTTTGATTATAGAACTCTAATTCTAAATTTTCGCACTTTTCTCTTTGATTATAGCGCTCTGAAGTAAATCCATCACTGCTACGTAGGTAAATATTTCCAAAAATCTGACAAGAACTAATTCTAAATTTTCATGCTTTCCTCTTCGATTATAGCACTCTGAAATAAATCCATCTCGGAGGAAAAGTCAATGCTACGCAGGTAAATATTCGCAAATTTAATAAAAATCCTAATTCTAAATTGGAGCACTTTTCTCTTTGATCATAACACTCAGGTAAATATTTGCAAATGACAAAAAAAACTAATTCTAAATTTTCACGCTTTCCTCTTTGACTATAGCACTCTGAAGTAAATCCGTATGGGAGGAAAAATCACTAAGACACAGGTAGGCAAGTAATCACACAGGTAGGTTTCCGCGGAGAGCTAAACCGGGAAATTGCACTTTTACTGTCCATGTATTTTTTCCAAAAATGTTCACACAAACCGACTCTTTTGCTCTTTGCATTGAAGCAATTTCTAACTGCACTTGGACTCTGGAATAATTCACACTATATCCGCCGACAATCAAATATGCACGCAGGTAAGTTCCATTTGAATGAGTTTTCTTAAGCGACAAAAACCGTTTTCCCAAGAAAAAAAAACACAATCTCACGGCTGGTTAGCTACTCGCTTAAAAAAAACCGATCTACCAATTTTAAGAAGAAATCTCTGATCCGAAATCTTCTACCACGACCGATCCAGTTAAAAGTCCAAACAACAGGTGACCCGACTCCACCAGCTTGCCAACATCGCAGCCGCTTTGCCTTCAGCCACCGACAGGCGAAATTTTTTTTCCGTTTTCGGGAATTTTGGATGAGCGTAGCTACTGCCTGTGCTGTATGTATGCTGTGCACACAAATTATTTGTCGGAATTTTCGAACGGCTTGCTGTAATGCATTGTATGGTGGTATCGTACGATGCATTGCAGCTAGGCGAATTACAGTTTTGTTCTTGGAATCGTAGCTGGCTAGCGGGAAGTTTTGACTGAAAAATTGTAAATTGTGCGCGTTTTGCACAATTTAGAGTTTTTTCGTTTGAAAAAAATATTTCTTTGTTGCTGCTTTATGTCCTTTTCAGGTTTCATCTGAAAGATCATAATTTGTGTGAGTTCTGCTCAATTTGGGATTTTTCTTTTGAAAATGATTCATTTCCTACTGATAGCAATAGCACTAATGATAATTTAAAACCTTGGGTAAAATTGCCGTTTATTGGGAGAATTTCGTATAAAATTATTATTCGCTTTATAATAAGCATACTTTAAAAAATCTTATTGGAAATGCCAAAGATAAAACTGATAATTTCACTAAATCAGGTGTATATGAAATACCTTGTGAGGATTGCGAAAGTAGTTATGTTGGACAAACTGGTAGAAGCTTCAAATAAGATTTAGTGAACATATAAGATCTTTTAAACTTAACAGAAATGATTCTGGTATGGCCAAACATATGTATGAATTCACACATACTTGTAAGAAAGAAAACTTAAAAATTCTTCATGTTGAAAATAAGGTGAAAAAATTGAATATTTTACAAAATTACGAAATTTGGAAAGCAATATAAGGGCGGGAAACCATATTGAATGAACATCTCGAGCCAATTCGTTCAGTTTTGTTAAATATGTTCATCAACAGACAATGATTTTACCAGATTCAACTACATTCGCAATCCTCTCCTCATAAACATTTGATGGACATACATATGTGTGTGTATTTTATTGTATTTTATTTTTATTTTAAGTCTAGACGAAGAGATTCTCGAATTTGTAAATGTATACCAGTAGCACTTGACTATTCTCCTATGATGGTCCAGTTGGACCGAAGCAGCTGTCAGATATAATAAAAATCTTCAACCTGTGAAAATAGAAGTATATGTACAAAAGGCTACTGGTTTTAATCAATTATCATGTTTCACAAAACGTTTACCGAAAATTCGATTAATCATAGCGTATGGGGAATACGCTATAAACTGAGCTTGAAATCGGTGTCAAAGTTCACAATTCGTTGTTGTCAGAATTCAGCGATAGTATCCAATACAAAATTTGCTAAAAACAAAAGAGAATTTCTGGCAGATATGATTATAATATGTATTGTGGAGCGATACTTAAATTTTTCAGTAACTCCCAGATGCAATAGTGATGACACCCGTCTGGAAATGTAATGATATGCAGATTTTTGCGTTTTCAGTTTGGATCCCTTCTAGCAATTAATTTGCTGACGTAATTGTATTGTGAACTTGTTGCCGCCGACGATTGTGGAGATAAGAAATTCTCTGGTCGCAATTGCGTGCACTGGACTCTTTAAGCAGGTAGATGATGATGCGTGACTTTTATAATCGCCTGCTGATTATTGTTTTGTATTACCCAGACGGATGGAAGTGATTCTGAGCGATCTCGCTGATGTGCATGGGAATCCTACTGATCCTATTGATGCATTATGGAGATTCGCATTTGATGATCGTGTGAAATATATCAATGAGATTTTAAACAAAGGCTTCTTGCTTGCACTTGTACCATTCGGATTGAAAGACCCGAAATGTTCACGAAAAGCACTCTTTTGCATTTTACAAATTTAATTATAAATTACTGAATAATTAATTTACAGTACGTACTTAATTTTAACGTTCATAATGAAAATGATTTAAATTATTCCGCTGGCGGTACATGTGCTGCAGTTGACGTGTAATTAGTTATTTAGATTATATATTTATTACTGAACATTAAATATCGTATCATTACGAATGCAGTTTATTTTATGACACAAATAATACAAAGTAAATTTTTTATTATGTTCGAGATTAGTTTTCAGTCCGAACAACAATAAAATTGGAGCAAACAACCTACGATTGTGCGATGTACCGAAACCTGCAGAATGTAGCTATAGCGCCCGCTCTACACCTTTACAACGGATTTTGTCTTTGTTAAGAATTGTTAGCAGTTTGTAGAGTGTACTGCCCGTAGTCAGAGCGTACATGCAAAAAATGAATAATGTGGTGAAAATTGATGCCACTGGTATAAAGTTAGTGGTTTTAATTGTTTGTCTACAAATTATACACTTCACTGTCAAACCAGAGCTTTAATACTCGATAAAATTAAAATACTAATAGCTCACTTTATCAAATTTCAATAAACGGAAAAAATAAGATATATAATAAATATAATAATGTTGTTGCAATAAACTTTATGCTCACCTGATCTATGTTTGTCAGTTGATTGACTTGATTTCAATAATTTTAATTGAGGTTGGGATTGGGATACTCTTTATTCTGGTCGATACCCACAATAAAGGGAGGTGAGCAGTTCTTACTGCAGTCGAAACCCACAGAATCTTTATTGCAGTCGTTACCCACAACAAAGTGTTTTATTAGTAATTTTCTTATTACAGTCGTTACCCGTAATAAGAATCTTTATTGTAGTCGTTACCCACAATAAAGTGTTTTGTTAGTAATTTTCTTATTACAGTTGTTACCCGTAACAAGAATCTTTATTGTAGTCGTTACCCGCAATAAAGTGTTTTATTAGTAATTTTCTGATTACAGTCGTTACCCGTAATAAGAATCTTTATTGTAGTCGTTACCCACAATAAAGTGTTTTGTTAGTAATTTTCTAATTACAGTCGTTACCCGTAATAAGAAACTTTATTGTAGTCTTTACCCACAATAAAGTGTTTTGTTAGTAATTTTCTTATTACAGTCGTTACCCGTAATAAGAATCTTTATTGTAGTCGTTACCCACAATAAAGGGTTTAGTGTTAGTAAAATTTCTTATTACAGTCGTTACCCGTAATAAGAATCTCTATTGTAGTCGTTACCCACAATAAAGTGTTTAGTGTTAGTAAAATTTCTTATTACAGTCGTTACCCGTAATAAGAATCTTTATATAGTCGCTATCCAAATAAATCTCCTAATCTAGTCGCAACCCAGAATAAGAAAAATTTATTTCAATTGTCAACCAAACAAAGTGTTAGACTATTAATAAAAATTCACAACACTAGGAAATACCACTAAGAAAAAATTATCAAGTCGCAGTGAGTGACTGCCAAACTGAAAAAGAGACAGTCAAGTTAAATTGCTGTTTATATAGCCATGGTTTGCACACGGCACCAAAGAACGGTAGTCAAAGGCACATGGCAACAATAATTGGCATAGAAACAATAACCTAGCATAGCAACAATAACCCAGCATAGCAACTGCAACTCATCATGTGTTTATGCAGTGTTACCATTTTAGTCATTGCTGCTGTCAAGCTGTTTTTTGCTAAATATCTTTAAAGTAATTTAAACTAATTTATGTTAATTTCAATCAATATGGTATAAAATGACTTTCGCTTTGTTAAATATACCTACTTGCAATGAGAAAAAAATTAATTTGTACAGTATGTGCTACTAGAATTTGAATCAAATAAAATTGCGAATCATATTTACTTCCTCGAACTTGATTCATGGTAATAGGGAAATTTGATTGATCCATGGAATTGTTATAGATTCGATATCTCTAGTGCAATGTAGATGGCACTATTTCGTTCCACTACGTACTTTCCTTCCATTTTATCTTAAAATGTGTTTCATTTCTCTAAGTTGTATTGACGTGATAGCTGACATGGTGTAACAAAATGTTTATATTTTGTTTTAGGTAAAATAATTTATAATTTGTTAAAAAATTTGGTTCTTGGTGGTTTCTTTTGTTGCAGAATCGACGCGGGTAATTATACATTACTGCCGCTCAACATAGCAGTTTTATGGGTAGCAGCGCTAACAAGTGTGATAACGCAGAAGATAAATTGAGCGCTGATTTCGACCCACAAGGCATCCCTGAAAGTTTCGGATATATTTGCGGGGAAAATCCTTTTCTTTATAAACATTGTTCAACAAATCTAGTTGGAATCAGAAAATTCTGAGAGCGGAAAATTTTCTAACACTGCGCTTACGTTTTAGTATTTCAGACTAATACTATGTTCGCTTTCTTTGATGACTACCTCTGATTAAACGTCGAGATTGAATGAAAGTTCTTCAGGTATTATCTTAACAGATTCTTTTGCTCTTGCAGTTTCTTTGATATTGTTGTTACCCTTTTACTCTTGGGAGTACTACCAGACTCTCCAGTAGGATGCCTTCCAGAGTGATCAACTTTTTGAAATTTTATTTGTGGAAATTGGTTTTTCATGAAATGCCTAAATGTGGAGTAACCCATTAGTTTTTCATCCGTTTTTCTTCCGTGATCTTTATATGAATAATATACATCCGCTCGATTGATACCGTAGATAAATAACTTGATTCTTTATCCTCTTAATATGATAGAGTGATACATTTTCCAAAAATAGAAAAGCTTCCAGACATACTCGTACGTTGCTCGTTGACGTTGCCGTTCTTTCTGCCTAGAAGTTGTTTTGCTATTGGCCATACAAGCCATTGTTACACCCATTAAATACATATCATGTTCGTTTTTAGTTAGCTCTGCTATATTCAATCTATGTTTGTACACTTTATCGGAATCTAATCCTATTAAACAATTAGATGAGCACTCACAGCCATTCCGAAGACGAGCAGCAACTGCTTCAGGTGAATCTTTGTCTTCTTCGTTCTCGGAAGTATGAGGATTATCACAGGAATATGCAGTATGAAGGTTCTTTTTACGTTTCTTTTCTTTCTTTCAGGATAGAGACACTCAGGCCAGCATATACTGCTATCACTGGGTTCGATCCTGAACATAGAGCGCATCTCTATACACACACCATTTTTAATTATCATGCACACAAAAAATATAAATTGATCTGGCAAAACACCCATAAGGTGATTCATCGCATTTTATGTGCAAACAGAATGCTATACAAAACAGCAGAAAAAAACCAAAGTCATGTCAACCTGCTTATGGACAAGTGAAGTGCATTATGCACATATAAATGTCATGTATCAATGAATACACGACGACAAAGCTTTACGCTATGTTTGTGCTTTGCAATAAAAAGAAAAACAAAACCAAGAGCATATGGTAATTAGAAGAAACAATCAATGAAAAGCATTACATTGTAGCATTCTTTGTTTACTTGTACCTGGCTGAAAGTTTGGGTAATGCCCGCTGTACATTATTTGAAGCACAGCAAATATGATCAATAATGATTAAAGAACTGGCCCAAGGTGTGTGATTGGTCAGAATAATTAAAATAAGTAATGTCAGCAATTTTAAAGTGTATAAATTCAGTGTGTTTAGATTAAATAAATCAGAGTTAATTTTTAACTCCCGGTGTTTACTTCACTTTGTGACCTAACTGTAGAGCTCCCTTAGTTCTAACATGGAAACACCCAAACGTAATTGAGCTTCCTCAGCTCTTGCCTTTGCATTACCAATAGGGCTCTTTAGCTCTGGTCATTTTTCTAGCTTTTCAAATAGTGAGCTCTATAGCTCCTACATGGATAAGTCGATTGGCTAATATCGAGCACTTCAGCTCCTACCAGTCAAGCATATTGTCTCACAGCGCTTTAAGAAGCACTCCGACAATACGACAGAGAACTCATAAAGTTCTTTTCTATCGACAGATTCAAGTAAAAAATCAAGTTTTCTACATGGAGACCTTGGGGCTCCGAACCAGCAAATAAAAAAACATATAGAAGTCTAGTGGAATGAATTAAAAGAATCAATTAGGAAAGCAATAGCAGCTGGCCCCACCTGCGGACCGAAACCCATTAGCATTGAAGAGAATAGAAGAAGGAATAGCCTACTGCCACGGCAGAAACTGCACGAAGTGGAAATACCAGCGACAGTCAAACGTAAAAATAGAGCTGGACAAGAAGCAAAAATCAGAGCCGAGCTAAAACAATATAATCTTTTATTAGCAATTTCGTCAAGAGAATCTTTAAAAAAAAAATCGAAGAACTAAAAATTAGGAGAAATTATTATAAGAAAAATAAGAATAATAAAAAAGAAAAAAAGGATTTTTCACAAAAAAAAATATATATACAGGGTGTCCCTTAAGTCGACGTCAAGCCGGAATCGGGTGATAGACCAAATCATCTAAGCCATATATTTTTCAAATTATAGACATATCTTTTGTTTTCGAGAAAATGTACACCTTGTGATGGTTTTTTAGCTCCAGCTCTTTACTTTTTTTAATTTTATTTTTCAATCCCGAATAGTGCTTATGTTGTTGTGACTCAGGTGCCCAATGCCCCGAATCACAGCCATAAGGGCAATACATCAATATATTGTCCTATACAATATATTGATGTATCTCAAGTTGACCCTGAAAACCAAAAATTATTTCATTCGTTTCCATTTAATTTAAATTTCGCTAAAAACCATTCTCCCTTCTTATAATAAAATGCAATTATGCATAAATTGCATTTTGTTATCAGACACACATTCCACTCACACGGTATGCACACTTACCTACATACAGTGTCTTCTTACTTTTTTTCCGTATGTACAGTGTACTTACGTACATTACTTACTTCCTCCAATCTAATTGTATGTACATACATACATACAATTATCAGAATTATTCGCGCCCTCTTAAAATTAAAATTTCAAGACGGGCGCACAAGTGCATATCAAAATTACAGTTTTGCATAGATGCATATAGCTTGCATCAAAACTTTTGTGCATTTTCTCACGTACGTTTTTTCAACGTCGTGAGAAAACAATAAAAAAAGAAGAAAAAGCTTTTGCAAGATATCGTGGGTACCTGGGTGCAATTTGCCCAAACCTCGGGGAGTTCGTTCTTTAATCCCGTCGAGTTGCGAACGTTTTAAAAATCCGTTCCGAACTCATTAATTGAGTAAAAAGTAAAATCTAACTAAATAAATTGAAAGAAAATCGAATTGAATAATTTTGAAAACGAAAAGTAAAATCTAACTAAATAATTTTCAAAGAAAATCGAATTGAATAATTTTGAAAACGAAAAGTAAAATCTAACTAAATAATTTTCAAGAAAATCGAATTGAATAATTTTGAAAACGAAAAGTAAAATCTATCTAAATAATTTTGAAAGAAAATCGAATTGAATAATTTTGAAAACGAAAAGTAAAATCTAACTAAATAATTTTGAAAGGAAAATCGAATTAAATAATTTTGAAAACGAAAAGAAAATATAATTTGAAGTGCAAAAAAAAAACATGGAATAACAAAAATAGTAATATAAAAAAAAATATAGAAAAAAGGAATAACAAAGTGTTTCAGTTTTTAATTTTCCCTTTCCTTGATATCGGCGACTGCTCTCTCCTTCGGAGCACGGAGCGGAGCCTCGTTACAACAAACTGGTGGCAGCGGTACCCCAAATCAGTGCCAGTAAAAATAAAAACAAATTTACTAAATCTAAAATAAAAAGTTATAAATTAAAATAAAATAATAATAAAGCCCACACACAAAACAACTGGTGGTAGCCGTGTACCTACCATATAAAATCAGTGCTAAAAATTTTTTTTCCTGTAATAATTTCTATTAACCAAAACAAATTTTTATTTAATAATAACTGACACGCATACTAACTGATGGCAGTGTAACTCTCCAAGTTTGCCCAGTGAATAAATAAAATTGTCAATCAGTTTAATTAAAATAATTACAAAAAAAAGCCCGGGTACTTAGTAGTTAGAGGAAAATAAAAAAAAAAAGTTTAAGCGCCATAGCGCTCACCGTGGGAACTAAGGAGGCTTCATCCCTGCCTCACCAAGACGATTAGAAAGAAGGAAGACACCCAGAAAACGTCTCCCAGGAAGCGCGAAGTATCATCACCTACACTATCACCGTCATCATCCTTCAGCGCTAACAACATCCAACAACCAGGACGTCAGACGCAGGATATATACGTATACCACAATATACAACAAATGACCATAGCACCATCATCATCATCATCCCGCAATAATATATTGGATAAAAGCAAAGGTAGCGTGAAAATCTGTTCTCTTTTATATATACCTATATACATATTTTCATTGTCAATATATATACCCCATAAGATTCATTTAAGAGAAAGAACAAAAATATACAAGTTAATTCAATTTTTTTTTTAAAAGAAAGTGCAAAATTTCCTGGCTTAACTTACGTTTTTTTTTGTATAATTTTTCATTGTTTTACTCTTAGCTTATACTCAGAATTCTTCCTTTTCATCCATCCATCCCAATTCCAATTCCCACGATACAGGCTGATAAAAAATATAGATATTTTTTTTGTTTTGCGTAACGTTTTATATTTTCTGGTGATCGACATATGTATTCGCTATATATGAATATATTTATATACGAATAAGTATATGTATAGAAAAAGAAGAACAATTTTTTCCATCTCCTTCGCTCTTCGTTTAATTTAATAAAAACTTTACATACTGAAATTAAAATACGCTCCTCCTAGAAGAGACCTCTGCGGTAAGACTTCGTGAGCTTGCTGGCCAGAGAACTTCGAACAAAATCAATAATCGATACCCTGCAATAGAGTTTCATAAGCCTATTGTTAAGAGTAAAGATTTTGGTTGGAAGTAGCGATTCTTGCTGCAATTCTTTTCCTTTTTGTTTTAAAGTGAAATTGCATTAACATTTAAAGTTTAACAAACCCCACAAACAGCTCCATTTCATATTGCTACATTTTCCTATTTCATTCTCCTTATATTTAATCCCAAATTTTTTTTCAACGAAAGTATTTACATACAAACAACTCATTTCAATAACCTTTCGCTACTCTGCTTGGTAGCCACAGTATGAAATATAGGTTTCATAACTAATCAATTTAGTCATAATACTTATAATACTTAGCAAAGGTTGGCGTGTATTTTTTTTTTAAGATTATATCACATTCATATTCGTTGTTAAGAGTCATTAAAAGATTTGTACCTTCATTTTCAATTATTGATTTGGTTTGATTTGGTTTCTTGATTGTGATAAGACATACACATATACATTTTGAAACAAAGCTTCTCCTATATGCGACTTTGAAAAATTTCTTTCTCTCCTCGATCAGCTGTTTAGCGTTGCAATATATACAGTCATACCTTTAAAATTACAACCAAGTGTCCTTATCTTTATTTAGCGAATATTCTCAAGTTTTAACTGTGAAGGTTTTTGCGTCTTCTTCCCAATTTATACATCCTATATAACTGACAACATGACTAACGACACCAATTCTTTCGACGAGTTTTGTTTGTCACAAGTCCCAAAAATGGCAGAAATTAGACAAATTCTGGCCGATTATCACAGAGCGAATAAAAGTAAAAGGACTTCAGATTTTACTTCTGAAAAACTCTAAAATTTGGAAGACGTATGGGCTTCATTTGAAAAAACGGAAACCCTGATTCAAGATCATGAAAATTTTACTGAAACTCATGATTATTTTAAGCAGTCATGCTATGATAAAACAGAGGACTGGTACAATCTTACAAAGGCAACTATGTCTGATAGGTTGAAATCCATATCAGTCCACACAGAGCGCAAAAATAACCCGTATTACGTCCCACCCCCAAAAACTTCGCAAAAAACGACTGCAGCTGATAACCAAGACAGCACAGACAAAGATCAATCAAATACAGTACGGCTTCGATTACAAGAAGATAGACAAAAAACATTATCCCATATTATCCAGTCTATAGATAATAATTCGCTTGCAACTGCAACCCAGACATATCTAAACCAGAAATTAAGCTCGTTGCACAAATATTGGGATGATTTTGAAGAAACACACAACGAAATAATCTTGAATGTTGGCCCAAACGACAAAGACAGCGAATACTTCGTGAATGATGTTTACATAAACATGGAAACATCATTCTCAGACACTGTAATTGCGCTGCAAGAACAATTGGACTCTCGATTCCAAAATGTAACGAATACTATAAATAATTCCACAGAGCATCACCACAATGTCTCTTTCAGAGATCAATCAAATTTTTTCCTATCTGACGCGAGAATATTAATTCCCAATTTCAATGGAAATCCGAAAGATCTCCACAAATTCATTTCAAGCTGTGATGATTCATACACAACAGCAACGACGACAAGCGAAAAGCACTCCCTCCTTAGCTTAATAAGGAGTAAATTATCTGCAGATGCATATGATATTTTCAGGTACAATCAAGTTGAAGATTGGCACACATTAAAATCAATTTTAATTCAAAGCTTTGAGGTAAAAATTCCCAGAACTACGCTACAGTCTCAATTAAATAATTCTAAGCAGAGAATAGGGGAAAGCGTGAAAGATTTCCTTCAGAGACTTAGCACAACTCCATCCAAACTAAATGAAGCAACACACTCATATACAAGCGATAGAGTTCTTTTAAAGTCCCTTTTAAAAGATAACGAGAGCCAGGCCGTAAGAGCAATAGAGGACGGATTATCCAATCAACAACTCCAAACTTTAGCCAAAGTGCATTCCGAAAAATCCTTTTCTGTATTAAAATCACACATCTTGGAGCGTACATCACGCTTAGAGCAGAAACAACTTGTTTCCCAAGCACAAAACAAGATACATCAAACTCCATTTGCGCAAGCAATAAATTCAAGTCTTCGCTGCTTCAAATGCAATAGATTGGGGCATGCTGCATCAAGCTGCCCAGTGATACAACGCTCCACCCAAAATTTCAACGCAGTTCCGAAGCTAAACTCGCAATTACAACGTCCTCCAGATTTTAGGAATGCTACATCTCCATCACAGGTCCTTAGTTGTCGATATTGTCATAGGATGGGCCATTCTATTGAAGAATGCAGGACAAGAGCTGCGAATAATAATCGCTTTAACGACAGCCCAGGAAATCAAAATAATTTCCAAAAGGTGAGCAATACTCCACCAACAAACACGGCTGACAGACAGCCTCAAAATAGGAACTGGCAGCAGCCAGTATTCCGAGAAAGTCGAACTTCACCGCCGAGATATAATAATGCCAATATCTCGGCTAGGTCACCTTCTCCAAATAGGACGAATAATCGTACTTCATCGGCATCCAGGAAGGGAAACTGGATTCAGCGGGGGGTCAATTTCGGCAACCCCTCGCAAATAGAAACAACGGCACAGATTCATCGAAAGCCCGAGGTAATATCGACAGGAAACTAGACGAAAATAAATCAATACATATCCCCGTCCAAATAAATAAAAATTCACTAACGCTTTCCTTGCCTGTCGACATCTGTTCTGCTCCGAAGCTTACCTTTTTGATTGATACAGGAGCAGAGATCAGCTTAATAAAACTCCATCCACTGAAACCAGACAGTATCTGCTACAAAATAACTCCATCTTAGAACACCCATTTCAAATAGTAGGAAATAACTCCATCCTCTCACAATGGCCTGCTTGGTCATGATTTTTTATCTCGATACAATGCGAGTATCGACTATAAAAATAAATTCATTTCTCTGGAAGTTAATGAATCTGATTCATTTTATCCATATGAACAATTGTTATGATTATAGGGGGAGTACCTTTTTCACTCTTATTATACGCTCACCTTTAGGATTGGGATGCTTCTCGTGATGCACTGGTAATCCGAATCAAAAATCATAAACACACTTTTTCTTCCACTTTTATTCCAAGAAATACGCTTAAAGCACAGTGATTCTATATATTAGTCAACAAATCTTAGACGTTAATTTTATATTAGCTTCAGAGTAAAAACTCAACACAGTGATTTCTTGCCGATTTTTAAAACCAACTCAACACAGTGATTCTATATATATTTTTTAAAGTCAAAACCCGAGTACCGAAAAAAACTACTTCTTACTCTTGCCGATTTTTAAAACCAACTCAACACAGTGATTCTATATATATTTTTTAAAGTCAAAACCCGAGTACCGAAAAAAAACTACTTCTTACTCTTGCCGATTTTTAAAACCAACTCAACTCTTGATCACATTCATCGTGATCAAGAGCCGTTGTTCAGGGTAGAAAATGCTAAATCGCATTTTCTTATCCTGAGAAAATTTTACTTTTTAAATCTGGACATGTTCAAACATGTCCAGAATTATTCGCGTTGAACGATGGCTGCAAAAATGTAATCTTACACTTTTTAAAACATCAGCCACCGTTTGAAATCGCGACGCGCATATACATACAATGCATTTATGCTGCGCGCGTTTCTTATTGCGAAAGCTTTTTTCGTAATATATATGTACGTATGTACATACATATTGTATTTTTCGCGACAAATCGTACTGAAGGTACGATTTGCTTTTTGATTTCTTTCTTTTTTTTTTTTTAAATTAAATTGTTGAAATGACAAATTTTGCTGAAGGCAAAATTTTGTCGTGGAAATTTTAAAGTAAAACGACTTGGGGTGTAAAATGAAACTTTTGTTTTTCCCAAGTCGTTTGATGGGAAAAATTTTATGACTTGTTTGGAATGTGAAGAAAATTGCTGATGCAATTTTCTTCACCCTTTTTGGACGATAAACTAATCATGTTTTGTGCATGATTAGTTTATTGAATTTTTATATTTTATGGTTTTTCTTTTATATGCCCAATTTTAGGTTTCTAGGTATATAGGGCTTATTAATTATGTGTTTTTTTTTTCTTTTTTCCTGTTAGGCCCTAAGGTTTTATATACCTACATATGGTACATATATGTATGTACCTAAGTTTTTTATACATAACATTCCTTCCCCCCGCAAAAAAGAGAATTATTCTTTGAAGAGGAATAATTCTCAGGGGAAGTTGTTGTTGGTGCGTTTTTTGGTGGCTGGGTTTTGGTCGGTTTTCGGTTGAATTTTTACAGGAATATGCCTATATATATAATATGTATTTCTTATGGGAATATATATAATTTCTGCTAAGTCTAATGTCGTTAAAAAATTCTTTTCTTATTCTTATTTCTTCATGTTGCTAAATATTATTTACTTATTATTTTTATTATTATTATTTTTATGTAAATAAATTTCGGTTATATTTTTAAATTTTATTATCTTATGCCTTTCTTTCTTCTATTTATTATCTTATTTTTTAGCTTATTTAATTTATTATTTCTACTACTTTGCTATGTGCTACTTAGGTCTGTTAATTTTATTCTTAGATACTACCAAATAAATTTTATCCTTATTTATTCTTAATTTATTAATTTTATTAATTTATTTTCTAAGACCAGTGTAGTGAAGGGATAGTGGTACCGCCAGTAACAAAAGGGTGAGACGGGGCCAACCAACGAGTATAGATCTTTTTGATTATACTACTTGTATAGATCTCGCTCTGTGGAGACTTTGAATACGTTTTAATTTTTCTTGGGGTGTTGCGTAAACCGGTTCCATAAGAACGTTTTCAGCTGTGGGCTGTTGTCTGCGTTTAGCAATCCATGCCATGAATGCCGGGACGATATATTTTGCTATTGCCACCACTGATACAATTAGCAACAAGAGTCCTGTCATTGATAGGGATGTAATAGAGAGTATATGAGGAATCTTAACTTTGGGTCCAAAGTGAAAATGGGTTTTTGTTGTCTTTGTAGCTTACATTCTATTGGTCTTTATTTTAATGTATGTATGTACCTTAAAGCTATTTAGATTCTATGGACACAATTTTATTCGTAGAAAGGTTTTAGGCGGTTGTTATGTACCGTCACCTCTCGTTTGCGAATTTTAATTGTTGTGTTTACTGAACTGGGGATGCCGGTTACCGTATAGGGTCCTACCCAAATCTGGGAGAGCTTATGTTTACGATTCTCGCTCTTGAGTAGAACCTTGTCTCCTGTGAAATGTCAGGGGACGTACAGCTTTGTCATAGTAATTTTTCGAGCGTTGTTTACTCATCAGAAGGTTTTTCCGTGCCATGGCGTAAGACTTTTGAAGCTTATACCTGAGAATATGGTAGTAGCTCTCGTGGTTATACACGGGTTCGGGGTCTCGCCTTAAGTTGGACGGAACGTCCGCTGTAAAGCCGTAGAGGCAGTCCATGGGAGTTAATTTTGTCCCTTCGTGTACACTGTTGTTGTACACGAAAGCAGCGGTTCGCAGATAACTATCCCATGACCTGGGATTTTCGTCCACTATAGTTCGTAGATATTCAATCAACGGTCTATGTGCACGTTCGAGTGCTCCATTTGATTGGGGATGATAAGCTGAGGTTTGCAGCTTATTTATCCTGAGTAGTTTGCATACCTTTTTGAATAGGTCACTCAGGAAATTACTTCCCTGATCGGTGACTATTCTTTTGGGAATGCGGTAGCGCGTGACGATTTCGTCGAAGAAAACTTGCGCTACCGTTATAGCTTCTCCATTCGGTATGGCATACCAATCTACAAATTTCGTGAGGTTATCCTGAAACGTTAATATATATTTGTTTCCGGATTCTGTCTCCTCTAGTGGGCCGACCATATCTAAATAGATCTTATCGAATGGTTGTTCCGCTATGTCTGTAATCACCATAGGCATTTTATACTGTGGTGAGGCCTTCATGGTTTGACATTTGGCACACCGCTTAATGTGCTTTTTGATGTCACTAAGCATGTGCCTCCACCAGTACTTTCTTCGAATCCGTTTATAGGTTTTTATCACTCCCTGATGGCCGCCAAAGAGAGAATCATCATAATCTTTTAAGATTAATTGAATCTCCTCTGGTCTTGAGATTACTTCAGGGGGACGAGTTTCGTCTATGATTTGTGGATTGGTACTAGGTGGACTGTCACGGTCTGCGGCCTCTTCTGGATGATGAGTTTGTTCTTTTTGTTTGAACTGGCTGTCTTGATTTGTTCCATTTTCCTGAATGTTTCGTGTCTGGGCTCTGGTTACTGCATTGCATTGCAGACACTCCTTTTGGTCCGATGAGTGTTTTTCCTCCTCTATATCCGAGTCCATTTGATGGTGGACTATAGCTTCTACCGTGAAGGTTGTAGTTTCCTTGTCTTTGTTATTATCCCGTGGAATGCGGCTTAAAGTATCGGCATTCGTGTTGTACTTTCCGGGCTTATATTCAATTTTATAATTGAACTCGGAAAGTTTATGGTGAAATCTCACCAGACGGGATGTGGGGTCTTTAACATTGAAGACACCCTTGAGTGGTTTGTGATCTGTATAGACCGTGAACTCTCGGCCTTGCAGATAACACCTGAAATTTTTAGTCGCCCAAACTATAGCCAGTAACTCTTTTTCAATAGTGGAATAGTTACGTTCGGCTTTGTTCAGGGTACGGCTGGCGTAGGCAATGGGCTGGTCACTTCCTACCTCTCCTTGAGATAGGACTGCTCCAAGAGCCTCGCTGCTGGTGTCTGTGGTAAGGTTAAAGGGTTTTGCAAAATCGGGATATATTAAGAGTGGAGGGGAAATTAAAGCGTTCTTAATGCTTTGAAATGCCCCTTGGCATTTCTCAGTCCACTTAAACTTTACATCCTTTCGGAGTAAGTTTGTTAGAGGACGTACTGTTTTTGAAAAATCGGGTATGAATTTTCTGTAGTAATTCGCAAGGCCTAAAAATGATTGCAATTGCCTTACTGTCTTAGGAGTGGGGAAAGTTTGGACGCATGCCGTTTTGCTAGGGTCAGGTAGTGCTCCTTGGTTAGAACATTTGTGTCCTAAGTACACTACCTCGCGCCTGAGAAATTAACATTTCTCAGGTTGAAGTTTCAGGTTATTTTCTCTTAATCTGTCAAAGACTTTGCGAAGCTTTTCGTTGTGGTCTGCCAGACTTTTTCCATAGATGACGATGTCATCTAAGTAGACGAAACATTCTAGGCCTTGTAGGCCAGTTAATATGAAATTCATTAAACGCTGAAATGTGGCCGGGGCTCCTTTAAGCCCGAACGGCATGCGTTTGAATTCATAATGCCCGTAGTTGGTACTGAAAGCCGTTTTTGCTCGATCTTTCGGATCGACGAGTACCTGGTGATAGCCATTGGCTAGGTCTAGGGTGGTGAAGTATCTTGAATGGCCCAGTTGATCGAGGATATCCTCAATCCGTGGTAGCGGGAAGGCGTCGCCAATCGTTTTTTCGTTCAATTTACGGAAATCAACGACGACACGCCACCTTTTCTCACCATCTGGTCCCGCTTTTTTGGGGACGACTAGCAGTGGCGAGTTCCATGGGCTTTTGCTGGGCTGGACAATGTCGTTGTCCAGCATTTCTCTGAGTTGCTCATTTATGACATTTCGCTGTGTCTCTGGTAACCGGTACATCTTTTGGTTAATTGGTGCTTGGTCTTGCACCAGAGGGATGTCGTGGGTGATGGCGTTGGTATGTGTAAGCCTGTCACCTTTTAAAAAGAATATGTCATCATATTCATAACAGAGATCTGTGATTGAGGCTTTTTCCTCAGTGTTTAGAGTTTCATCCAGACTGAGTTCTTGCTCTAGTCTGGTGAGGCGGGGCTGATTACTGGTGTCTTCTTGTTCGACATCGTTTGTGAACAGATATCGTATATTTTGTAGGGTGGCCTTCTGATCGGCGCTTATTGCCCTGTTTTTATTATTCTTAAATCTAGTCTTCTTTATTGATTTTATATTTTTACTATCCTTATGTATTTTACCTCTTAACCTACTTGTTTTATATATGAGAGGCGCTGGGTCAGATGGATCTGCGGGAGTTGCTACCGGCAGAACGTTTGTGTGCTGGACAGCGCCTGACGTTGGGGTTTTCATGAGGGACCCGCAAGCGTCTTGGAGCAGTTTCTTATGACTGCTTAGTTGACTGGGGCTCTTTCGCCCTATTTTCTTAATCTTAGATCTACTTATATTTTGATGCTCACCATCGCCGTCATTTCGACTCATGGGATTCAAAGGATGGGCTGTTGCAATATTTTTGTCTGGCTCTCGTTTGATGGGGACGACAGTGTAGTCTTTAATGGGAACCAGATTTAGGTTCACGCTGTTTAGAACTACTTGTGTACTGCGTGTGTTGAGGATTCCTATAGGGACTGCTTTTAACCCAGCTGAGAGTAAGCTGTTTGCTAAGAAGACTCCGTCGTCTATTTCTTTCGACAGACTGAGCATTTCTTCCTGCAACTGCAACGGAACTTTGACTACGATCTGAGACCTTGCTGGTACGCACACAGGTTCATTTAAATTCACCTGATACTGTCCAGTCTTACGGGCCGGATCTTCGGTAATCAAGTCACCCTTATCGCGTTCTTGTAAGTCACAGCCGACTTCTTCTGACTGAGAAGCTTTGAGAACACTTCGGGTAGAAGGTGTATCCCCGTCGGGTTTAATATCTTCTACCAGTGTCTCTTTGTTGACTGTGTTTTGTGAACACGGGTTGTCCGATGCGGTTTCTAATGGAACAGCAAACTCTTCTGGATTGGTTTCCGTGCGAGGAAATCGCAGAACCTTGTTGGGTTCCTCAACATTACAATTTTTGGCTAGGAAATAATTTCCTAGTAAGCCGTCGTCAGAAATACCTGGGATATTTTTTACCACCTGAAAGTTGCAAGGTAAGTTACTTTTTAGCATGAAGTTTCCTTGGCAACTTCCTAAGGTTTTTCCGGTGCCAAAGGGGCTTTGAAGCGTTAGTTTTTTATTGGGATTTATTAGCTCGCGAGATTTGAGAGCTTTTTTCTTAATTATACTGATCTCAGCGCCGGTGTCCACTATTAGCTGGGCCTGACCATTTAGACTTATGTCTAGAGGGAGTCTGGCGGTGGGCACACTGAAGTCGGGCGGCTGAGAAGACCCTTTTTTATTGCTGGTAGGGTTTATAGTCGAGCCGGGGAGTTTTGGGTCGACTCTTTGTCGTTTCCCTGTTTTTTATCCTCCCATTTTTGCTTTTGTCGACATTCGTCGATCTTATGTCCACGGCGCCCACAAAAATCACATTTTTGTCTTATGTTAAAGACTCTGGGGCCTTTTGTATTGTTCGGGTCTGACTGTGGTTGATTGTTAGGCGATCCTCGTGTGAAACGATTTGCAGACTGTGTTTGGTTGTTTCGACAGTCGCGAATGTCATGCCCGTAACTTCTACAGTTAGTGCAGAAGGGGGTGTTTTTGCGTTTTAGACACTCCGTGTAGGTGTGTCCCCGCTTCTGGCAGAAATTACAGGTGATGTTTTGTACCAGATTTTGTGTATCCGGCTGTCTAGAATCGCTTCGTGGAAACGGCGGGCGTAATAGTGGAGCATGTACGTATGGGGGATTGTTAAACTGCCTGGGCTCTTGTGCTCGTGCTGATGCATACATGGGTGGCTGTGGTGCTTGATTGTAAGGAGTTCGGCTGAGAGCCCGAACTCGAAGACTAGCGTCTATTGGTGCCATTGGATATGGCTGTTGCGTTAGCGGCGTTTGGACGAAAACTGTGCCTGCTTGTAACTTTTCCATATCTAGAGCCTTTTGTATCAGCTGCTCTAGATCATTTTCTACCAGAGTGAGGAGGTACTGGCATAGGTGGGGATTGTTCACTCCACTTTTGAGGGCATTCTTGGCGAAGTCCGCCAACTGTGTCTTCACAGCTGGGGCTGCCGTTGCGCCGTACTTCAGTACCGCTGCCTCGTTGCAAAGCATCAGCAACTGCTTCACTCTTGTTGTGAAGGCAGTGAGAGTTTCCAACGGGTTTTGCCTCATTGTGATTAATTTGTTGACCAATTCTTGGTACGATTCTCGTGGTAGGTAGGTTCTGTTCAGACGTTCCTCCACCTCACTAAAAGTAGTTGAAACGTCCGAAGCAAACAGCTGATAGGCATCGCCACGAAGTCTTGTGGGCAAAATGTGTAAGAAGGCTGGCTTTTCTTCCTCACTTAAACAGTGTAGGGCCTGTTTGCAACAGCCAATAAATGTTTGTAGCTCACGACCTAGCTGTGGGGTATTTTCACCCAAAAACAGAGGGACTAGTTGTGCCGTGAGCTTGGCCACCTTTGCATAATCTACCATTGTGATTATCTTTTTGTTTAAACTTTTGTAGGGTAGTCTACTGGTGCTTTGACGAATTTCAGGGCTGGTTTCTGGACTAGAATCCGTGAAGGATACTTCTAGCCAGCCACTAAGGAGATTTTCGGCAGTTGTTTGGTCACAGGCGTCACCACTAATATCACTGACACTTTCCTCTCCCTCAGCACTTACAAGTACACTGGCTGTAGTCTTATCTATACCTAATGAACGTGAAAGCCCGGCGAATTCGATAAGCTCCTGTTTGAATCGCTCTGTTTCTTTTTTAAATTTTTCGATCTGTGTCAGCCTCTGCTCTCTGCCCTGACTTAATCTGTGGTCAAGGGCGTCGCAGTGCGTGACCGTGAGCTTATCGGATTCGCGTGCCTTCTTTAATAGCTTATCTAAAAATGTATCCAGACTTACTTTATTTGTTACTGTGGGACCAGTTAAAATGGTACCACTTCTAAGGCGAACTCCAGCGGATTGTTGCTGTTGGGGTAAAGATGAGTTGTCCTGGCTACCTGATTCTGTTTGGTTGTCTTCTGAGGCGTTGTCTGTGCCTTCCCGGAGGTGTTGTGAATTCTCACCTAGGGATTGCTCCGCGTCGGATGAAGGCGTAGAGTTTTCCTCTTGCATATGCGTCCCGCGTTGTCCAAAAGGGGGCTTCCAGCCTTCTTGGAGTATTCCCTTCTGGATTGTTTCTTGCTGCTAGGGGGGCTCCTGCCGTCTTAATTCCCTTGGCTGAGATTGAAAGGGGGGCTTATGCCGACTTCGAGATCCCTTTCAATCCTGGAACGAAGTTACAATTTTCTGGTGCTTCTTTTTGCTGCTGGGGGGGCCCTAGGCCTACTTACTTCCCCTGGATATGGTTGAAAGGGGGGCTTAAAGCCTTCTTCGAAATCCCCTTCAACCCAGGAACGGTGATATCTTCCTTCTGGAGTTGGTTTTAAATGTGTGTCCGTTGTCCTGACTTCTTTTCGGCTGGGAATGAGCTTCTATTAGTGAGTCCAGGTCCCCTGATGATTTCGTTTCTTTTTCCACTCACTGGGGTGAACGCTTGCTCGCCTGGAGCAGAGGGGCCTATAGATGAGATCTACCCCGAGCGTTGGGGGTGACGTGGCCTTATAGTGTGGCTAGTGTCACAGGTTCCCCGTAGATTCGTGTAGGACCAAGGCTTTTCAAGCGTTTACGATCGTTTAACTTGATCAAGCTTCCTTGATCCTACCGGCTGCGCCAATTTTGTTATGATTATAGGGGGAGTACCTTTTTCACTCTTATTATACGCTCACCTTTAGGATTGGGATGCTTCTCGTGATGCACTGGTAATCCGAATCAAAAATCATAAACACACTTTTTCTTCCACTTTTATTCCAAGAAATACGCTTAAAGCACAGTGATTCTATATATTAGTCAACAAATCTTAGACGTTAATTTTATATTAGCTTCAGAGTAAAAACTCAACACAGTGATTTCTTGCCGATTTTTAAAACCAACTCAACACAGTGATTCTATATATATTTTTTAAAGTCAAAACCCGAGTACCGAAAAAAACTACTTCTTACTCTTGCCGATTTTTAAAACCAACTCAACACAGTGATTCTATATATATTTTTTAAAGTCAAAACCCGAGTACCGAAAAAAAACTACTTCTTACTCTTGCCGATTTTTAAAACCAACTCAACTCTTGATCACATTCATCGTGATCAAGAGCCGTTGTTCAGGGTAGAAAATGCTAAATCGCATTTTCTTATCCTGAGAAAATTTTACTTTTTAAATCTGGACATGTTCAAACATGTCCAGAATTATTCGCGTTGAACGATGGCTGCAAAAATGTAATCTTACACTTTTTAAAACATCAGCCACCGTTTGAAATCGCGACGCGCATATACATACAATGCATTTATGCTGCGCGCGTTTCTTATTGCGAAAGCTTTTTTCGTAATATGTATGTACGTATGTACATACATATTGTATTTTTCGCGACAAATCGTACTGAAGGTACGATTTGCTTTTTGATTTCTTTCTTTTTTTTTTTTTTTAATTAAATTGTTGAAATGACAAATAATGCTGAAGGCAAAATTTTGTCGTGGAAATTTTAAAGTAAAACGACTTGGGGTGTAAAATGAAACTTTTGTTTTTCCCAAGTCGTTTGATGGGAAAAATTTTATGACTTGTTTGGAATGTGAAGAAAATTGCTGATGCAATTTTCTTCACCCTTTTTGGACGATAAACTAATCATGTTTTGTGCATGATTAGTTTATTGAATTTTTATATTTTATGGTTTTTCTTTTATATGCCCAATTTTAGGTTTCTAGGTATATAGGGCTTATTAATTATGTGTTTTTTTTTCTTTTTTCCTGTTAGGCCCTAAGGTTTTATATACCTACATATGGTACATATATGTATGTACCTAAGTTTTTTATACATAACACAATACTATTCAAATTACCCTTATGTTTATTTGAAAATCGAAAACCCAGAAAAGAGGTCTCGAACTAAAAGTTTATTATATACGGAGATAACATTCTCCAATAAAAATATTAATACAATCCCATCTCCATCAACTGCTTTACAAAGCAATAACAATCGATCTCTATCCAATACTCCATCAGAAATGAAGACCAAAAATAATGAAAATCTATCTCCTGAATTAAATAAAATTCTATCTCCATCCAAGTCTTCACAAGATATGAAGCAACAACATAAAAGTATATCTCCATCTACAGCCGCACAAAAGGCTAAATATAATAAAATTCTATCTCCTTCATCAACAAATTCACAAAAAGTGAATTCCAGAAATAGATCAGAAAAGAAGTCAAAGAACTTCAATAAAGTTTTATCTCCTTCAAATTCTATCGTGTCGGAATCATCGAATAACTCCTTCCAAATTCCACAAAAGTTGGAATCACATCTCCTTCCAATTAAAAATCCGAAAGAATCGGATAAATTAAATAAAATTAAAATTCCGGGTCGATCAGAATTCATCATTGAAATTCCAACTCCTTCTATTCAAAATCAATCGGTCTGTTTCAAGAAGGAAATAAGGCCAGGTTTATTTCTTGGAAATTCGATAGTCGAACCAGTCAACGGTATGGCAAAAGTCTTAATCCTCAATAAAAATGAGGAGAACGCCGATCTGACATCTTACGAGGTGAACCCAGTTTACCAAGACTTGGACGACTTTGTGGTAATCTCCACAGACTCTGACAGAGATCTAATTAAGGGCAGAATAAATAAACTGCAAAACCTTATCAAATTGGATCACTGTAATTCAGAGGAATCTGCGAGTATTCGCAATATCTGTAGGGAATTCAACGACACTCCAAGACAAACCGCCCATCCATACCAAGCGTTATCGACTTCCCGAAGCAAGCCGAACTGAGATAAACCGGCAAATACAAGAAATGCTTGAGTCAGACATCATCAGACCTTCACATAGTCCCTGGAATTCTCCACTTCTCCTGGTTCCTAAAAAACCAGATGAGAATGGAAACAAAAAGTGGCGAGTAGTGGTAGACTTTCGTCGTATTAACGACATTACTATTGGCGATGCGTACCCACTGCCTAATATCACAGATATATTAGACCAGTTGGGGAAGTCGAAATATTTTACCACACTCGACTTAGCCAGTGGATTCCACCAGATAAAAATGGACTCGAAGGACAGGGAGAAAACTGCCTTTAGCACACCCTATGGCCACTACGAATACAATCGTATGACATTTGGTTTAAAAGGAGCCCCTGCTACTTTTCAACGAGCCATGAATAATGTCTTATCTGGCCTTCAAGGCATCTATTGCTTCGTATACATGGACGATATTGTAGTCCATGGATACAATC
The DNA here is from genome assembly GCA_963930735.1 of Dioctria linearis. Taxonomy (NCBI): domain Eukaryota; kingdom Metazoa; phylum Arthropoda; class Insecta; order Diptera; family Asilidae; genus Dioctria; species Dioctria linearis. The sequence continues at coordinate 195,914,912 of OZ005740.1, forward strand.
TCAAAGACTCACAGCAGTATTTAGCCGTTTCCGCAATTTCAACCTCAAACTTCAACCCGACAAGTGCCACTTCCTAAGAAAGGAAATTATGTATTTAGGGCACATAATTACAGAAAATGGAGTCAAACCAGACCCAGCGAAGATTAAGTCAGTTCAGTCCTATCCCAGACCGAAGAAGGAAAGAGATATCAAAGCTTTCCTTGGTTTCGTCGGCTACTATCGCCGCTTTATACCAAACTTTTCAAAAATAGCTAAACCACTTACAAATCTTTTAAAAAAAGATATCCCTTTCAAGTTCGACGCAATTTGTGATGAAGCATTTTGCGAATTACGCAATAAACTTATTTCAGCACCAATCCTATCATATCCCGATTTTGACAAAGAATTTTTTGTCACCTCCGATGCCAGTGACTACGCCATCGGAGCAGTTCTTTCACAAGTTGATGATCAAGGTGATCATCCAATCGCCTACGTGAGTGGAGCTCTCAATGGTGCAGAGACTCGTTACTCAACAATAGAAAAAGAGCTCTTAGCTATCGTTTTCGCAGTTGAGCAATTCAGACCATACGTTTATGGTAGACAATTTACAATTATAACTGATCATAAACCATTAGTATGACTCATGAATCTGAAAGATCACTCCTCAAGACTGATGAGATGGAGAATACGTCTTGAGGAATATGACTACAAGATAGTCCACAAATCAGGTAAGCTCAACACGCTATTCCGGATAATAGCGAAAATTTCACAGAACCTACCACCTACGTAAATGTGGTTACAAGGAATCAAACTAAAGCTCAGGTGAATTCGAACACTCCCAACACGAGTGTCATTAATCAAAATCTAATTCCATCACAAGTGAACAATTCCTCAGTCATAATAACTGAGACAAATTTTCCCCTTCTACTAACTAAGTATGCAAATCCTAAATTTTTCATCTTGCCAATGCAAGATACAGAACTTGAAAGAGTGTTGGATTCGAAACTAAAATTTTCAGATAAATCCCCACTTTCAGAAACTGAACTGAACTTCTTCAAGAAAAAAGACTCATCAATAGTTATATCAAAAACTAATTTACCTTGTCGATCGCAAAGAGATAGATCAGACCTCGAAAAGATTTTAACTGAAATCTGCTCATACACAGAAGCAAATCAGTTAAAACAAATAAATATCTCCTTCCCTATATTAGATCCACAGAATCTAATAATTATTAAAAACGCTTTTGTCCAGATCTTCGCTAATAAGCAAATAAACATAAAACTACATCAGGATTCAATTAAATATTTATCAGACATTAATGACATCGAACAAATTTTAAAAGATTTTCATTCACTACCGACGGGTGGCCATCAAGGTATTTCCCGTACTATTAAAAGAATCAAAAAGCAATTCTACTGGCCTGGCATGTCGGATGACGTGGTCAAATATGTAAGGAAATGTAAACGTTGTCAGGTGAATAAAGTATCCAGAAACCCTAAAAATCCAATGAAAATCTCGAGTATTAGCTCCAAACCTTTCGAAAGAGTGTATCTAGATGTTGTAGGACCTCTCCCAATTTCTCATTCTGGAAACAAATACATCCTTACATTTCAAGACGACCTTTCAAAATTTTCTGAGGCTATTCCCATAGTCGACACCGAGTCTAAGACATTCTAAGCCTTCACGACAACAATAGTTTGTCGACATGGTATTCCAGAAAGTATCCTCACAGATCAAGGTTCTAACCTCATAAGTGGCATGTTCGCCGAGGTATCTAAATTGCTGAGAATTAAAAGGCTCAAAACTACTCCATATCACCCTCAAACGAATGGTGCGTTGGAGAGAAGCCACAGAACCTTAGCAGAATATCTCCGATCTTATGTAGCAAATTATCCACAAGACTGGGATACATGGATTCCTTATGCCATGTTTGTATATAATACAACCCCTCATTCGAGTACTAATTATACTCCTCGCGAACTCCTATACTGATTCCCAGCCGAAATCCCAAATAATTTAAAATCATCTCCAACCGTTTGCTATAATTACGACAATTATGCAAACGAGCTAAAAGCGCGTCTACAGCATAGTTTCAAAATAGTTAAAGACATAGCCATGGCCAATAAAGAAAAATCCAAACTACAATATGACAAAAATTCCGTCCAAAAATCTTTTATGGTAGGCGATAAAGTCCTACTTAAGAGCAGGGTCAGAGATAATAAGTTCTCACCATTATGGTCAGGTCCGTATGAGATAATGGAGATTAATTCCCCCGAAAATTCCACCATCAGAATCAATAATAAAAATAAAAGAGTCCAGAACAATGACTTAAAACTGTTCTCGGAGTAAAAACTTCATCATCTTCAAATATCATTCACAAATATTAACATGGTGTCATCTTACAGGTTTCCAAAATGATGCATATAGCATTCATTCTAATTTTCATCCCCATAATCTACGGCTCAGGAATAGAGGTAAAGCAGCTAAATGCTACTGCAGGCATTTACTTCGAAGAGATTGGCAGAGCCAACCTCTACACCAACGAATGGAAAATCGTCACCTATTACGACCTAGTGAATTTTAAATCAGAATTAAAGAATATCCAGTTCATCGCACAGCAAATAACAGCAACTTGCCAGAAACTCAATAGCAATTCAGCGATGGCCCACACCTGCAATGGTACGTTACTGCAAATCAATCTTATTATAACAAACATAGAATATAAGAATATGTTACTTGTGACCCAAAGTAGACAACAAAGGGCCTTATTTAATGCGATAGGCTCAATCTCCAAAGCTCTCTGCGGTACATTAGACGAAGATACCGCCAAAGTTTATGATGAGCAAATCCGGAACCTCACCCTAAACCAAAACTCCATCCTATCACTTATGAAAAGCCAAACCGCGATAGTCGAAGCAACCGCAAACATTTTCAACAAATCTAAAGCCGCAATTGAAAAGGAATTCATGGTTATGCATAAAAAGTTAATTGCAATACAGATAGCTACTTCATTAATGGAAAACAGAACATTGGATAACAAAATATCCATTGAACTTGAATCGCTCATTTCACTAGCCTCTCTAATGGTATTCAGATATCAGAATACCCAGACAGAATTAATTGATCTTTTAACCGATTCAAGGCATGGAAGATTTCATCCTTCACTCATATCCCCCAGAAAAATTGAAGAACTTTTATTGAACATCAGACAGGAATTGCCAAACTCAATGATGCTTCCCATAAATTCCAGGCAAAATATAATTACACATATATACAAATTAAGTACGATATCCGCAAATACCTTCAATAATAAAATAATTATTGAACTCCGAATTCCACTTCCATTTAAGGAACCATACCAAATATTCAATGTAATGCCATTACCTACACTCCTTAACGGATCGTTCATGTATATTAATCCATCAAAGGAATATATACTGATAGACTACAATCGCGAACATTATATTGAATTAACTCTCCAGGATATCCACAATTGCGCAACGTTGGATCATATGCACCTCTACTGCCAGATCACATCCCCAGTCTTAAATGCAAATACTAAGGTAAATCAATGCGAGATAAATTTAATAATAAAGGAGCCGATTGCATCCGATTGGAAAATTTTAACATTAGAACAAGATTGTTTTTGGACGCAATTATCGCAACAGAACGGTTGGCTTTTCTCACTAAAAGATTCCATCCAATAGATATTATTTGCGAAAATTCCATTAACTCACAAGTTCTGCAAGGAACCGGAACAATGTATATCTATACCGGTTGTTATGTTCGCAGCAAAAAATTCATACTGCACGGACATAACGTAAAAATTTCCAAATTAAATTCCCATTTCATCCCAACAGTAAACATTTCCAGTATAATATCAAATATGACGTCCTCCTCAATAGGATCGCATATAAAAATACATACGTTAAATCTTTCGAATAACACGGGTCTAGATAAACTTCTAGAATCCATTCGTTTCCAACAAGACCAAGAATTAGTTCCTTTAAATCCAATAAATAATCATATTCACCACTATCCAATATCATATCTAACGATTGCATTAGTCGCCTCTATTCTATGTGTATATTTATGCGCCAAATGTAAATTAAAAAACCATAAAACCGAAGATATAATCCCTGAACAAGAGCTGGAAAATGTGCCAACTCCGGCACCAAGAAAATTAAGATTTAATATAACTCCTGCACCTAAAAGGAAAGCGCAAGAAAACATTCAACACATCTAACTTTCACAACAACAAAACAGAAAACTATCAAACTATCAACAGTAATCATTTCCCGTCCTTATATTTCTCCACTCTACTAACTCCTTACCCTTCTCAAAAAAAAGGAAATAAGAATTTTTCTAAAAATAGAAATAAGGTTAAAAGGAAAAGTTCCTGATATTTTTTTTCTCTTTCTTTTCTCTCTCTGAAAAATATTCGTTATAATAAAGATAATGTTTTCCTTTCTTGATAGAAATGATAATATAGTATAAATAAGAAAGAGATATGTAAAATAAAAATAAATAATAGTTTTTTTTATATAGTATAATAAATAAAATAAAATAAATAAATACAGTATAAAAAAAAAACAAACAAATTGGAAGTAATAATTGTAATTATAAAAACTGTAAAAGCTATCTAGGTAATATAATAGCACCATTTTTTCTTTTATATCAAATGTTATAAGGAAATTTGCATTATATGTATATTAAAGTCCTATTGCACCCTATAATTAATTCCACCATTTATAGCTATAAAATTAAACTTTGTATTACGATAGTTAAGGTAGAAATACGTAACTAAAATTATAGCAATATGTACATATATTTTTCAATTTTAATAGTACCTAATATCGTGTTTATATAGGTATCATATAATTATAATATGCATATGTAATCTTAATATTCATTGAGACCGAAAGTTGAACTAATATTCATTGAGAAAGAAAGTTTTCTTCTGAAAAGAATAAAACTTTCTTTTCCCCAGGGGGGAGGGATGTTGTGACTCAGGTGCTCAATGCCCCGAATCACAGCCATAAGGGCAATACATCAATATATTGTCCTATACAATATATTGATGTATCTCAAGTTGACCCTGAAAACCAAAAATTATTTCATTCATTTCCATTTAATTTAAATTTGGCTAAAAACCATTCTCCCTTGTTATAACAAAATGCAATTATGCATAAATTGCATTTTGTTATCAGACACACATTCCACTCAAACGGTATGCACACTTACCTACATACAGTGTCTTCTTACTTTTTTTCCGTATGTACAGTGTACATACGTACATTACTTACTTCCTCCAATCTAATTGTATGTACATACATACATACAATTATCAGAATTATTCGCGCCCTCTTAAAATTAAAATTTCAAATATAGCTTGCATCAAAACTTTTGTGCATTTTCTCACGTACGTTTTTTCAACGTCGTGAGAAAACAATAAAAAAAAAGAAAAAGCTTTTGCAAGATATCGTGGGTACCTGGATGCAATTTGCCCAAACCTCGGGGAGTTCGTTCTTTAATCCCGTCGAGTTGCGAACGTTTTAAAAATCCGTTCCGAACTCATTAATTGAGTAAAAAGTAAAATCTAACTAAATAATTTTGAAAGAAAATCGAATTGAATAATTTTGAAAACGAAAAGTAAAATCTAACTAAATAATTTTCAAAGAAAATCGAATTGAATAATTTTGAAAACGAAAAGTAAAATCTAACTAAATAATTTTGAAAGAAAATCGAATTGAATAATTTTGAAAACGAAAAGTAAAATCTAACTAAATAATTTTGAAAGGAAAATCGAATTAAATAATTTTGAAAACGAAAAGAAAATATAATTTGAAGTGCAAAAAAAAAACATGGAATAACAAAAATAGTAATATAAAAAAAAATATAGAAAAAAAGGAATAACAAAGTGTTTCAGTTTTTAATTTTCCCTTTCCTTGATATCGGCGACTGCTCTCTCCTTCGGAGCACGGAGCGGAGCCTCGTTACAACAATGTAACCTGTTGCTTAAAATTCTAAGCCAACTGTTCCAGCTTGGAAAAATGTCATATTTTGCCGAACAAAAAATAGAAAATTAATATTTCACCAAACTTCCAACTTTAATTCACCGTAATGAACAATCAATGTACTACGCCAGTTTGGCAAGACCATACTTCTTAGATTACGGAAAATAAAAATTTTTTCTTCAAGAAACCCAGTTTTGAAAAATTTCTTTTCACCTACTAAAAATGATTCTAGTGTACCTAAAGCTTGCCGTAAGACCGTAACTTAAGATTCTAGTTTGAGTGAGACGGAGAGTTCAATGAAATTTACCAAAACAGTTGTTTTAGCGTCACAATTAGTTTTGCTCGTATACCTTGGTCAGTGGCGGTTCGTGGGATTCAGAAGAAGGGAAGCAATACATTTTATGTAAATTATAGCTTCGCTTTTCAGACTATTTCATTGCTGCTATAAGTAATTATATATGTATCAAAGTCAATGATGTCAATAACACACAATATAAATATTCATATTTATTCTTGCTCTTGAAAGAAAAGGAAGCCATTATCATCGTTAAACAAATCAGCGATGCAATCATATCTTTCATTTAATCCATTCACAGCAAATACGGCCTTATGGGGCAGGCAAGCAAATAAGCAAGTAAGCAAGTAAGCAAATACAAAACTTTCACTCAATATCCCCCTTCACAACGTACGCAAAAAATCTAATCATCTGATTCATTCTTTTCAATTCAATAACCATTATTATTATACTTAAGTATACTCGTTCGCCGGAATATTCAAATAAAACCAAGAATTCTACATTCTCTCGCAATTAAATAGAAACGTACGTAATATTATAGATAGTCAATATCTTATTTTTGCACAATATGAATAAAATATGTTTAAAAAAATTTTATAATAAAGAACATTCAAACATTTATAGTCAAACGAGATAATACAATTTTAAAATATTGTTATTGTGTAGATTCAGGTTTGCAATGAAACTTTTTTACTTAACCTATAATTTATTTATGAAAGTTATTTATTTAAAAAGTTTTTATAATATACATATTTTAGTTTCTAATCATTACATTTTTGCTAAAAACTCATATAACAGGACATACATTAGGTTTACATGAATACTTGAGTATTTGTGTTGAAATCCACTTGAAGCTCAGGTAGGGCGGTTGATTGAATTAATTCCAATTACTTGAGTTGAATTTTTCTTGAATTTAATTTTCCAATTACTTAAGTTGAAATTTACGGATTGAATGAGCGTTTTCATGATATTTTGATCACTTCAAGCATATTTCAAGTATGCTTCAAGTATTCATGTAAACGTACTGATAATCTATCTAATATATGCATATTACTTCGCATCTACGTTCTTTTGCGAATGTTGTGATGTAATTTTTTACCTCTGCGGTAAGTATAGTTTAGAAGATTATCGCACTTTAATGTAAGTACTTCCATGTAAAAACGATTTACACGAAAAAAGTGGAAAATTTATTTCACATCAAAACCCATCGGTTAAACATATAAAATTTAAATGTTCACATGAGGTACATATGTAAAACATTATGCGGAAGCGTTTAAAAGAAAAATCAGCCCCCGCAAGAACATACATCCTCCTTTGTACATAAATTCGAAAATCACGCATTTTAAAGATATTCGGGTGAAAAAAGTCGGTTATAAAGTTTTTTATACAGCAAAAGAAAATATGCCATTTAATAAACCTCAGCAAAAGCTTCAATTTGGTGTTACGCACGGCCAAGATTGGACAACACCATTGTAGCTACCACCCTCCCCGCAAAACCCCAAAAAACGTAAACAATTAAGCCCACTGACTAATTCTAAAACAAAAAATCCCATGTAAATCCATCCACGTTTACTATTCTAACACTATTTCTAAAATTTCACAATATTCGTCACGAAGTTCGGATAAATGGTTAACATCTGGCAGCATTTGAATAAATCGTGAGCAAGACCGACACCCACCCGCACAAGCATATACTTCTGAATTTATCAATGAAACTTACTGTCACGGGGTGTAAATCAATTGACAAACGCTACGCTGCGGTCAGCGTACCATAGCAATTGAGTGAATATGAGTCTAAAAAGTTAAATGTATTTAACTTTTTACATTGGCTTTGTTGTTGTAAAAACGATGTAGGGATTTCAGCGTCACTGCGATGCCAGTGGCAACGGTGTTTGATTCTAATGCCTTTCCATCCATACCACGCGAATATTATGTAGCTTGCTTGACAAGACAAATCGTGGTTGGTCTGGTGCTGGGTGGAATGATGTTGGGTGGGTCATACGCTACATTTTGGACAGCGTACCATACAGAATGTTAGTAGCGATATAATGACTTTGGGCTGGGCGGTATGTTCTTAGTTTGTAGGAGAAAATTGGGCGTTACTTATAAAATATTTCAAGATGTATCTAGTGATGCCAGAGGAGTAAACTTCTTTGAATTTAATACATTTTTTTAAATATTCTAAGAATATTTTAAAGCAAAATGTTATGTTTGGATTTTTTATTTTGTCAAGCGAAGCAGTGCTTCTTTGCTTCCAATGAGGAACCGCCCCTGACCTTGGTGCAGGTCCATGTAGAGTCCATCCAAATTTAGTGTTGACAGCAGCTAAACGTTCTGTTATAATTTTCGTTTCTTCCATTAAAATACTCTGATAATAGTCCCCTCATATCAACAGACTAACGCCGGGTACTGGATGCTCTAGTTGGAAATTCTGTAATTCAACGCAATTCTGATTTGGAACTGGTAATACGTCAATGCAAATTTCAGGAACAACTACAGCCTTGACGATGAAAAATTAAATTTTTTTTTAACATTATTTTCATCATAAAAGTGTTTAGAGTACGTGGGAAGGACTTTTTCATATCTAAAGTATTTTAGAATTCACAGCCTGTTGAGAGCGGAACCGTCCGCCGGCTAGAAAATGAAAATTTTCGTTTTCTGCGATTAAACTTGAGAAGTGTGAAAAAGTGCGAATCGCCAGAGACGATAAAGGGTATCAGTTGCTGGTGCAGAGGGGGGTTGTTTTTTTCTTTTTAGTCAAGGTACATGGGTCTATTACCTCGCGACGTCGAGACAAATTGAAATTTTTTCTTAGTAGGGTAGGTTTTGATGGATATAAGGGGTATGTGTTGTTTTTTTTTTTTAATAACGAGAAAGGAGAGAAATGTATCAGAAAAAATAAGAGCTTGGGTCAAATATGATAGAGGGAAGTTGGACGGGAAATTTTTACCGCCCAAAAACGGATTTTTCACACGTGGGTCATATACACCCCAGTTCCTGTATTTTGCATGTATTTATTCCGTTATATCTTTCACATCTATGTGTACTTTGTCGTGAACATATTTCTCATGGGAAGTGAATTTCCATGACTTACGAGTTATTTACAATGATGAGTTGAAAATATGCCCATTTTTGTCTAAAAAACGGTCACTTTTAACCTTAAAAAGAACTATTCTCTTCTTTTACAGTTATCTCCGAAACCATTTATTGGACTCAAAAACTAATTACATATCTAATTAGGGGACAAAATGTAAATCCGAGTTCATCCTACATACAAGCTTTAATTTAAATATTTATAGCATCTATTCTGTACTGTAAGACGACCAAATTGACCATTTTCGCCTGATTTTCAATTTTTAGCGAGTATGTACCTTGAGACACCCATATCCATATTTCCCGGTAAGCATTGGATGAATTTCCATATTTTGTTTTTGTAAATATAGCCAGGATATGCGATATGCGGATAATTCGTCTTACTTTTCCACTTGCAAAATACCGGAGAATTAACAAGTGGAATACAGAATTCGGGAATTCTCAAAACAAATTCCGTCGGTCGGAAAGATTGATATACTACGTGTTCTCAGTTGTACGACGATTGTAAACAGTAACAGTGTCTCAAAAATACCGAACACTAGGAAATCACAGGGTGGTGTCCACCCAAATCGTCCACGGAAGGCGAAATTAACATACGATGCAGAGAAAATGGAGAACGAGAATGCTTTTGCTAGCACTTCAGTCGCGAAAATGAAGGAAGCGAATTATGATGACTTCGAAGTCGACGTTGGCCATAATAACGTTATTATCGATTTTCTAACTGTGTTCAACTTCTTGTTTCTGTGTCTGAAGTGTAAAGAATATGACGGGAATGTAAAATTTACCCGCATGTATGAACGTGAACTTGGTTTTACATTACTTCTCACGCAAAGCCATATCTCTTCTAGCCCGTTAGTTAATATTGCCTACGAAATAAATCATGTTTGTGATGCTGATTTTAGGAACTGGTTACGTTGAATGAACCTTTTATGTTCGTTGATGGAATTATCTACCGGCTTTGGACATAGCACGTATTACACATTTATCAGCAGCCTACATCAGGCAGCGAAGAGCACATTCGAAATCATCCAACGAAAGGCAGTTCACGAAAAGAAGCAGAAAAACATGGAGGCAGGAAATGAAGAAACGAATTTGAGTGTATCTGGTGACGGATCCTGGAATAAACGAGGTTTTTCTTCGTTATTCGGTACCGCAACGTTGGGAAATACACGCACAAAATTGTAGATTTGGTGGTCAAGTCTTAATGCTGTCAAGGCTGCAGCAATTGGTCCACTGCAAAAGAAACCCCGGAATACGATACTTGGTACGAGTCTCACAAAGAAATTTGCAGCATAAATCATTCCGATAGTGCTGGTAAGATGAAAGTTGATGGTACTATAGAAATGTTCTCTCGCTCCGAAGAGGTGCTGTGCGTAAAATATGCTACGTACATTGGCGATGGAGATACTAAAACCTTCCGTGGTCTGATAGATAGTGATCCATATAGTGACCTCACTGTACAGAAGAAAGAATGTATAGGTCATGTGCGAAAGGGAATGGGCACTCGACTGCGCGATGTCAGAAAAAAAAGGGAGGTCGGAGGCAAGGGCAGAGGCAAGTTGACCGACAAATTGATAAAAGACATCACATTATATTATGGACTAGATATCAGAAGGCACTCTAACTCGGTAGACGAAATGAAAAGGGCTGTGTGGGCAACTTTCCACCATAAATGTTCGACGGATGACAAACCTCAACATGAAAACTGCACGCCAGGAGGAAACAAGCAAGTGGCGCGTCGCAGAAGCTACAGGTCAACTCACTGACTTCCACCACGAACCTGCCCTTCATGAAACAGTTCAAGAAACCATTCGACCAGTGTACGTGGCTCTTTCCGGTGAAGATTTATTGCAAAGATGGAAACACACAAAATGACAATGAGTGCTTCAACATGTGCGTATGGAAACTGGTTCCCAAACACCTTCAATGCGGTGCGAAGATGATCAAAGTAGCCGGATATAGAGCTGCCGGGATCTTCAATGAAGGCTACTCATCCATTTTGAAAACAATGAGTACCCTAGGGATCATACTCCTGGCGAACAGCAGGAACTGCGCGGAGCTGACTGACAGGAAGCGTGTGGCGGCGGCAGAGGGAAACATGTCCGACTATGCGAAAAATGCCAGGATGGAGAAAATTAACCTTCAGATTCAGCACAATCAATTCTTAGAGAAAGAGTATGGGGCTGGAATAGCTTATTAATTAAACATAAGTTGCCAGAGATTTTTTATAATGTCAAGGGGGTCACTCCGTGTGACGGTCGGTTTTTTAGCTTTCTTTGGTATTTTTTTTTTACGAAACATAAAAAGCTAGAAATTTGAACTTTATACTCTATATTTAAGTAAGTCGGAATAATTTCAGATCCAAATCTTTATCACAATGTGTGTTACACCACTACAAAGGCACCCATATTGAAAAAAGTTTGTCGACGTTCTCCATGATTCCTGATTGTCTTATTTGAAATCGAAAAACCACGGCGTTTCAATCTATAAAGCTGTGGCTATTGAATGATCTAGAATCATTCGAAAATATTGAAAATTTAATAAATAAAATTTGTTTGACAATTAATTTTCAAATTTCGTGATTTTCTCGATTATTTTGTTATGAAAAAAAAAAAAAACAGTTCGGAGTTTGTGCGTTATTTCAGTTTACTCTATGACTATACCTGTGCCGAATCCACCATTAAAATTTCAAAGCAATCGGTCAAACCGTTTTTGAGATATCGTGGAGACCAGTTAGAAAAACGCTTTTTAAGTTCAATAACGATTATCACCAATAAAATTCGAACGCTCTGGGTGGTACTAACGTTTTATATTAGGAATAGGAAATGAGTTTAGAGATATAACGGCCTCTCTATTGTGAATTTATACCTGAGTTTGTATTAAAAGGGCTCATGTAAGAAACCGAAGCGCAAGAGAAGTGGTCCAATGCTGGAACGCGATCTCCACTGTTCAACGCTGTAATTTCCGAACGACTCCGGGGTGACTCCCTTAAAATTTTAAATGCGTTTTTCTGGGAACAACATTTTTCAGCGCGCGGGGCGCTCTACAGCTTAAACGGATGAACCAATTCACATGAATCTCTGCGTAATGGAAAGGAAATTCAATTTGCGGGGCCATACGGAGACGATTTTTGTCAAAAACTAATTTATAAATATTTTTGGTCCGTTGAAGCAAAAAACAAAACTGTGCAAAAATTTTTTTTTTTTTAAACGGCTCGTATTTCGTTATTCAGAGGTTTGTTTGAAAACGAAAACCGGTAAGGTCCCCTAAATTTTTTTTTATAAATAAAATTGGAATTTACTCTCCATTTATAGAAGAATAAAATACGTAAAAACCCATTTCCAAAAGTATTCATTTTATGCAAAAAAAGAATGTTCAAAATCCATTTATTTTTCATGCCTCTCGACGGTTATCTCCCCTTGTGACTATGCCAACAACCGGCAACTTTGACACTTTAACTACATCTTTCCTTATGTAAATTCTTGTGCTGGAACTTGGGTCACACATACAGGTTGCAAGTCTCTTACTGCACAGTTTACATCGTATTTAGTTATTCTTGCAATATTTAGATGTGTGCTTCGGTTGTGTACACTTAAAGCATCTGGACTCCGTTTAAAGTTTTTCTTTCCTTTGTATCACAGTCATATTCGCATCACAATTCATGGTCGAATGTACCGGATAATCACAGAAAAAAACTTTTGAGTTTTGAGAGATGGTAAATAATCCCGTTGCCTTATGATGACCTTATTGATTCGTTACGTTCAGACGATATCACTGATACACATGGAATAGCGTTGGCCTTTTCCAAAACCCTCGAGAATACTTCACAAGCCATGAAACAGACTCCCTCCCTACCACATGCGAGGCCCAATGGAGTCCTTACATTCTAAAATATTTGCAGTGTTCTTATGTAAAACTGACAAAAGTTTGATTTAAATAGCTTCTCCGCCCTAAACTATTATTCATATAGAAAAATGGTGTTCTGATAACCTTAAGCTAGCTTTCTTATCTTCCGAACCGTAATAGAATTTTCATACCTTTCCTAACAAAATTATTTAAACAAATATATCTTAACCAAATGATTACTGTTCAGTCCACCGATGCATTCACGTTCCCTCGATGCTTTCCACTTGTATATTTCCATCTTCCTACAAAACAAAAAAGCCACAAAGTATTCATTTCCAAAATAAATAATCAAAACAGAATATTTATCTAAAAATTCACAAGTATCCTGTTCCTCACTGAACTTGTTTGCCACTGGATGTTCCACCACAATTCAGCGTCAACCTTGACGCTGTAATAAAAACCAAGTCGGCAGGCTGTTCTCTTCTACTTAAACAATATAAAAAAACAAAAATGGAATAAACACAGATAACCACAAAACCACTGCAGTACACGTACCAGCATGTTTACATATTTGCAATCTCATCAAGTGACATTATTCTAATCAACTGGTTTCGCCTTCGCCTCAGTCAGAACACATGCAAATGATATAAACGTCGCTAGGGCAACACCGAAAGGCGAGAACTCATAACTGGATGCGGCGGCTATAAAGCCGATGAGCCGCAGCAGAAAATCATTCTTGTTTCAGAGCTCATCTGATTCGGAGAATAATCCGAACGACAAGAATATCATTTCCAACCTCCAAAATAGAAGAATAATTCTATATTTCAGAGAATAATCTGAAAGTCCTATTATTTCCAATATTCCGTCCCACACCTAAGCAGAAGATTAATTCTGCCGCAGAGAATAATCTGCAATTTCCTGCCCACACCTAAGCAGAAGAATAATTCTGCCGCAGAGAATAATCTGCAATCTCCTGCCCACACCTAAGCAGAAGAATAATTCTGCCGCAGAGAATAATCTGCTACATCCCCTGCTCATATTTATGCAGAAGAATAATTCTGCTGCAGAGAATAATCTGCTGCTCACATTTACGCAGAAGAATAATTCTGCTGCAGAGAATAATCTGTAATCTTCTTCATGTTTATAGTAGCATTTTGCTGCCCGTGTGCTTAAAAAAGCACTCTTAAATTTATATAAGAATACTGTTCTCATAGACGATTAAGACTTCTTCTTTATTCTAGAACTTATTTCTCATAGACGATTAATTCTTCTTCTTCCTTTTTCTAGAATAAGACGAATTAAAGGAGACGGACTACGGAATCGTCACTTTGAATTTTAGTTGAATTTTTAATTTGTTTTGTTTGATTTGAATTTTTGTTGAATTGTATATTGAATTTTATAGTAGTTTGTAGTAAATGAATTGTGATATAATTATAAGCAGTGAAGTATTAATAAAAATTTTATATTTGAATTATTAAATCGACTGAGTTGTCATTTATAAACCGGCATTTCCTCCCAGGTCCGAGACTAGCTCACTTTGGTCCTTCAAAGCCGGATAACTCAGTCGAATCAAATATAAAATTAAATACATTGCTTAATATCACGTCATTCAAGCCTCTCCATTCAAAGTGCCTACGGATGACGAACACAGTATATCTGACGCTGGGGACGAAACCACTAGCTCAATATTAGAGTTGGTTGAGTCTCAAAAAGAGGTCAAAGACTTAATGGAAGACCTCTTTAAAAGGCATCAAAGAGACGGTAAAAAGAAAACTGAACAGAAAAACGCCTACAAACGTTCACCGAATATTGGAAAGAATTCCAAACACGGCATAGGGTAATTCAAAAGAGAGCGACAAAGGAAGATCGCAAATTGGAATATTTCACGAAAGAGACATTTAGTGATGCACAGGAGTATTATATTGAAAAAGCAACAATCATGGAAGAGGATATAGACAAACTAACACCAACGCCTGTCAACAATCCTCCTCAGACTCAGACATCACATGCTAGCACAAATTCTTGTAATAATGAAAGGCTCCCCAGAATTAAACTTCCCACCTTCAATGGAGAGTACTCTACGTGGATTTCATTCCACGATTTATTTAATTCGGTTATACACAACAACAATAATTTAAGAGACGTTGACAAGTTGCATTTTTTAAAAACTAATCTAATTGGAGAAGCTGAAAAATTGCTCAGGCATTATGAAATATGTGACGCAAATTATAAACCAGCTTGGCAACTCCTAAAAGAACGCTACTCAAATAAGCGAATCTTAGTCAACGTACAACTAAAAAAATTATTGTCTCTCCCAACCACAAATCATGATACTGCCGAAAGTATCAAAAGGCTATTAGACAATATAACCGAGGCACTATTAGCATTACAAAACTTAGGAATAGAAACAAACAACTGGGATCCAATAATTATATATTTGACTGTACAAAAGTTACACTCAGACACTCACCATTAATGGGAGCAGAGTCTCCACAACAGCACAGAGTTACCTAAATTAAAAATATTAACTAAATTCTTAGAGTCTCGCTTCAGAACCTTGGAAATGATAGGAAATAAAAACACATTGCCAAATGCGACACAGAGAAAACCATTCTCGCCCAAACCAACGTATGGACCCTTGAACAAAACCAAGAGTTCAACACCAAGTCACCCACTAACAAAAAAATCCTCTTGCAGTCATTGCAAAGGTGATCACATAATATTCCATTGCCCAACCTTCAGAAATTTGACCATCCAACAACGGCATGAAATTGTTACACATAAGCAATTATGCAAAAATTGCTTATCACCTAACCATACGACTTCAAATTGCACAAGCAATAAAAGATGTTATCATTGCAAGAAAATTCACAACACATTGCTTCATTACGAGCAAAACCATCCAGGTACAAAATCACCCATTCAGCATTCTCAAAGTTCCAATATGGAAATAAAGCAAGTCTCACCTACCGATAGAAGGAATGAACAACAAGTTCAAAATTTTTTAACTTCAAATCTGAAAAGGGCACTTCTTTCTACAGCCCTAATTAATATCATAGCTCCATCCGGAATTGCAATGACATTCAGAGCATTAATTGATTCTGGGTCACAAGTATCTATTATGACAGAAAGAACCTTTAAGCGACTACAGCTTAAAGGAACTCCGACCACCCATCAACTAATTGGATTGGGCACGACACCCACCAATACTGCAGTAAAACAGGCTACTGTTACAATTAACTCCTTATACACCAAATTTAAAATAGAGAGCAACATGCTCATCACCAGGAAAATCACGGAATTTCTGCCAGCCTAAACTATTGAAGTGTCAAACTGGAGACACATCAACAATCTCATTTTAGCAGATCCCACCTTCTCAACTCCAGGGGAAATTGATGTGCTTCTTGGAGCAGGCATCTATGCAGCCATTATCAAAAATGGTTTAAAGCGCGGATCTGGAAACTCTCCTACAGCTCAAAATACAGAATTGGGCTGGATTCTGATAGGAACTGTATCAGAAGCTAACAGCACAATCACAACTATTCTAACCACCTACACTAATATGAACATTGAAGCGGACAATCAATTAAGAAAATGTTGGGAACTTGAAGAATGCATCACCCGACCAATATTATCACACGAAGATCAAATGTGTGAAACATTCTACAAAAACACAACAAGACGTCTATCCTCTGGTAAATACGAGGTGCATTTACCATTCAAGAGTCAAGTTAGACCACAGCTTGGGCAATCTAGAAATATGGCGGTCAAACAATTCCTACAACTAGAGAAAAAATTGACCAATAATCCAACTATACATGAGCTATATAAGGATTGCATAGACGAATACATCCGTCTTGGCCACATGAAGCTTATCCCATCTACATTATCAGAAAATAAATCGTACGATGACATTCCCTTTTACTATCTACCACACCACGCTGTGCTAAAGGAGAGCACCACTACAAAACTTCGGATAGTCTTTAATGCCTCAGCTCGTACTTCAAATGGCAAGTCACTAAACGAGCAACTACTAGTTGGACCTACAATCCAACCAACGCTTTGGACCACTCTGTTGAGATGGCGTCTGTATAAATTCGCATTTACAGCGGACATCGCGAAAATGTACAGAATGATTCAAATGACACCTCAACACCAAAATTTCCAACGTATAATATGGAGAGACAGTCCAAATTTGGAACAACACCAGCACCATATTTAGCTATCAGAACGTTACAGCAGCTAGCAAAGGATGAAGAGACCAATTATTCCCTCGCAGCAAAGAGCATCTTGCGCGACTTCTACGTGGACGATTTGGTCTCAGGAGCACACAGTCTGAGCGAAGCTCGACAATTACAAAACGAGTTTATTGAAGTTCTAGCCACAGGAACATTCAACTTGCGGAAATGAACAGCTAATCACCATGATCTGTTAAAGAATATACCAATGGACCACCGAGAGTTAAAAACGAATCTAGAATTCTCTGAACACGAGTCCATAAAAACTCTCTACATTCATTGGAATCCAACCACAGACTGTTTTTCATTCAAGGTTAATATCCCCGAGCCGAAAAACTCATATACAAAACGAATAATATTATCGGAAGTCTCATCTCTTCTCGATCCATTGGGATGGCTGGCTCCATGCATAATCAATGCGAAAATCCTAATTCAGAAACTTTGGCTCTCAAAATGCGACTGGGATGACGTAGTACCCATAGAACTCTGAAAAGAATGGAATCATTTTAAAGAGCAATTACATGCGATACAACACATTCAGATTCCACGTTGGCTAGGCTATCAGCCTAATTTGACAAAAATGGAGCTCCATGGTTTTTATGATGCATCCAACAATGCATACTCTGCAGTCCTATATCTGAAAATTCATTCGGACGAGAGCTGAAGAGTACAAATTTTAACAGCAAAAACCCAGGTTGCTCCCATCAAACCAGTTTCAATTCCACGCTTAGAACTGTGTGGTGCTGTCCTGCTTTCACGACTTATCAAACAAGTGTCTAACAATTTATAGTTAGAAAAGGTCAAACTGATAGCTTGGACAGACTCCAATATAGTTTTGGCTTGGCTTCGGAAACATCCCTCCACCTGGAAAACGTTCATGGCCAATCGTATCTCCGAGATTCACGAAAACATTCCGCAAGCTGTTTGGAAACATGTGTCGTCCAAAGACAACTCAGCGGACATAGCATCAAGAGGCACTCTGCCAAACATCCTAGCAACAACTTCAATGTGGTGGAATGGCCCCGACTGGATACACCAAGATGAGGATCTCTGGCCGCAACAATTACAAGATATACATACTCAACTAGAGCATAAAAAACCGAAGGTTCTCACTATTACTATCGATGAACAAATGGTTTTACTACACAAATAGTCTTCATTCCCAAAAACTATAAGAATAACTGCATATTGTATCAGATTTATAAACAACATGCGTAAAATACAGTCCACTACTCAATATCTTTCAGCTTCTGAGTTAAAAAGAGAAGAACATTGCATAATTAAACTTCTCCAAAAGACCTCCTTTCCCGCTGAAACCTCCCAGTTACACAAAAATTTACCCTTCCTAAAAAGAGTCGAATTTTGTCTCTCAACCCTATACTCGACTCTCATAACATCCTACGAGTTGGAGGTCGTCTCACAGAATCTCAGCTAAGTTACGACCAACAACATCCCATAATTCTCCCCAATAACCATCACAAAACCAACATTCTTATAGACCATATACACCATAACACATTACATGGAGGCACGCAAGTCATATTGAGTACTATAAGAAATCGGTATTGGTTAATAAATGCTCGCAATACAATTAGACATCGTATTCATAAATGTGTTGACTGTTTTCGATTCAATGCGAAACCTAGCTCTCAGTTAATGAGTTCACTGCCCGCAGCAAGGGTCAATGTATCTCTACCCTTTCAACATGCTGGGGTAGACTACGCAGCTCCGCTTGATATCAAAACATCAACACTAAGAGGAGCAAAATTAACGAAAGCCTATATTTGTCTGTTTGTTTGCTTGGCCACTAAGGCCATACATATAGAACTTGTCTCTGATATGACTACACCAGCCTTTCTAGCCGCTCTTAAAAGATTTGTTGCACGAAGAGGCCTCTGCTCACACATCTACTCAGATCAAGGAACACATTTCGTAGGAGCGAATCGAGTTTTACAATCAAATTTACAAAAGTCCATCAGAACAATTGAGGTCGAATTGGCCAGCCAATTTGCCAATCAAGGTATAACTTGGCATTTCAACCCTCCTGCAGCACCACACTTTGGTGGATTATGGGAATCAGATGTAAAATCCACCAAACGCCATCTATACAAAACCATCAAAAACGCAAAACTGGCCTATGAAGAGTTGTACACCATGTTGGTTCAAATTGAGGCATGTTTGAATGCCAGACCTCTCTCTCCTCTGTCCAATGATACAACAGATTACAATATGCTCACTCCTGGACACTTCCTGACAGGTCGTCATAATTTCACCGTATTAGAACCTCCCAATCTTAATCCTCAACAACATCCTCTCAAGAGATGGCAGCACATCCAATCTCTCTCCCACAATTTTTGGAAACAATGGTCAAGAGATTACTTACACACATTGCACCAACGACATAAATGGCAGACAGAAAAGGAAAACTTACAAATAGGAACTCTCGTTCTAATAAAAGACGATCAGGCTCCCATCGGAAAATGGCCATTGGGTAGAATCATTGATATTCACACTGGTCATAATAATCTAGTTAGAGCAGTTACAATTAAAATCCCAAAAAATATTCTCACCCGTCCAATCTCAAAAATTTGTCCTCTCCCCTTCACCAAATCATCCTAATAAATATCAAAAAATCCCCACCAAAGTCTAAGTACTCTCTGGCAGTACAAAAATATCAAAACACCCGTTACATTTGAATATAAACGAGTCCAAAACCCGCCAAAAGTTACTTCAGTTTTCAAAATCGTTTTTTTTCTTTTACCTTTTCCATTTTTTTAACCATGTCTGCTATGGATGAACTCCTGGAAATTTTCAACTCTGAGTCTTTAGACTCAGTGGATGTAGACATCACACCTACACCTCCAGAGCTCTTGGCACCTTTCAAACTAATAAGGCCCATCAGCCCACTCCCGCCAACACCAAAAAAGGCACGCAAACTCCGATCAGCGATCATACGACCACCACCCGTACATTCCTCGCCTATTAAGAGGAAGGCAAGGCCATTTGAGGCAAGTCTGGCATCGCCTAAAATTAAGAAACTATTGTTGAAGGAACCAGGAAACAGTAGCAGCCTCAATTTCAAACCGAAGCCTAGAGAATACCGGCCAGAAGTTCGAAGACAGACTCGATCAAGGCTTCGTACAGCAGTACGCTCTAAGCCATTAAGCATGCCAGAATTGGACAATAAAACAGGTGTCAACAGATCTAGAACGAATCCCAAGCCAAGGGAATGCTACCCAAGAGCTCAGGTCCCAACAACATCACGATCTGCAAAAACGAAACCTGTAGCAGCTGCAAGATTACCTTGTCTACCAGGAGATCTTGATGAAGCAACGCCTACCGCAGATAGGTTAATCAATCCTGTTGCATCAACTAGTAGCAACACATTACCTCCAAAAAGGAATGCGCATATGAATACTCCAGTTATTCTCGAGAAGGAATTCCAAGAATCTCTATCAAAAGAGCAATCTACCGAAATCAGCGAACGACCACTAAAGAACACCTTTACAGCCACAGCTCAAATCATGGATATCTCTCCAACCCAAGCTCAAAGGCAATCTGTTATTAATGTGGAGACGACTGAAAAACGTAATCTAGGAATTCCGAACGACCTAGCAGGAAAAATAGTCTCTACTCCCATCATACTTAAACTGTTAGAAACTACAGAAGTACCTTGGGACAGAGTTAGGAGCACAACAAGCTTTTTTAAGTGGAGTTTCCCTGGAGATGTCACTCTGAAAATGAAGAAGAAAGGAGAAAAAATACACATCTTTCACCAGAAAAAATGTAAGGTTTTACTAAAAACATTAAATTTCCCTTTTGTGTTTACATAAACAAGTATCGAATATGAAGGAGGTTAGCATTACTGTCCTTCCTATACTGCTTGCTACAATTTTTTTCTTTGAGGCGGGAGGATGTTCAGTCCACCGATGCATTCACGTTCCTTCGATGCTTTCCACTTCTATATTTCCATCTTCCTACAAAACAAAAAAGCCACAAAGTATTCATTTCCAAAATAAATAATCAAAACAGAATACTTATCTAAAAATTCACAAGTATCCTGTTCCTCACTGAACTTGTTTGCCACTGGATGTTCCACCACAATTCAGCGTCAACCTTGACGCTGTAATTAAAACCAAGTCGGCAGGCTGTTCTCTTCTACTTAAACAATATAAAAAAACAAAAATGGAATAAACACAGATAACCACAAAACCACTGCAGTACACGTACCAGCATGTTTACATATTTGCAATCTCATCCAGTGACATTATTCTAATCAGCTGGTTTCGCCTTCGCCTCAGTCAGAACACATGCAAATGATATAAACGTCGCTAGGGCAACACCGAAAGGCGAGAACTCATAACTGGATGCGGCGGCTATAAAAGCTGATGAGCCGCAGCAGAAAATCATTCTTGTTTCAGAGCTCATCTGATTCGGAGAATAATCCGAACGACAAGAATATCATTCCCAACCTCCAAAATAGAAGAATAATTCTATATTTCAGAGAATAATCTGAAAGTCTTATTATTTCCAATATTCCGTCCCACACCTAAGCAAAAGATTAATTCTGCCGCAGAGAATAATCTGCAATTTCCTGCCCACACCTAAGCAGAAGAATAATTCTGCCGCAGAGAATAATCTGCAATCTCCTGCCCACACCTAAGCAGAAGAATAATTCTGCCGCAGAGAATAATCTGCTACATCTCTTGCTCATATTTACGCAGAAGTATAATTCTGCTGCAGAGAATAATCTGCTGCTCACATTTACGCAGAAGAGTAATTCTGCTGCAGAGAATAATCTGTAATCTTCTTCTTGTTTAAAGTAGCATTTTGCTGCCCGTGTGCTTAAAAATAGCACTCTTAAATTTATATAGGAATACTGTTCTCATAGACGATTAAGACTTCTTCTTCTTTATTCTAGAACTCATTTCTCATAGACGATTAATTCTTCTTCTTCCTTTTTCTAGAATAAGACAAATTAAAGGAGACGGACTACGGAATCGTCACTTTGAATTTTAGTTGAATTTTTAATTTGTTTTGTTTGATTTGAATTTTTTGTTGAATTGTATATTGAATTTTATAGTAGTTTGTAGTAAATGAATTGTGATATAATTATAAGCAGTGAAGTATTAATAAAAATTTTATATTTGAATGCTCAAACTTAATTTGAACCCGTTAACCGTAGAGGCGAGAAAGAAAAAAAAACTAAAACAATTAATGCACGTTGTAATTTGATTCCCGACTGAATTCTTTATTCCCATACAGTTCTTTAAATATAAAATTTAAATGCTTACATAGAAATAAAGAACAATAATTTGTTGTCCACAATGCATTGACCCGTGTTAAGCAACATTTTATTTTTCGCTAGCTTTATTGACCTAGTGAGTGCAATGTGTGCGGAATTTGCTCACAAAGCATAAAAATATTATTGAATGTTATTGCGACATGGGTCAATGAATTGAGAGCAACAAATTTACAAAAGTATGTGTGACTGTATTGCAAAATTGCAAATTGATTGTTCAGGCATGAACATCGACTGAGTTGTCATTTATAAACCGGCATTTCCTCCCAGGTCCGCGACTAGCTCTCACAATTACAATTCCTCAAACAAAAATTCTCAGCTGAGTATTTCATATTTCATATTTATTTATTTATATAATTGGTTTGTACAACAAGATTTACAATATTTTATATATGTACAATATTAGACATATCCAATTGCATATTACAGAATAGAAGTTATCACAGAAAAGGAAAACTAGACAAAGGAGAAAAAAAATAAAATAAAATTAAGATTCAAATTCAAATTTTTTTAACTAACCTAATCTATATATCTAACTACTGTTGCCGAGGATACACTCCACCTAGAATCTATCACTAGTAGTCAACAATTCAAATACTTTCTTCCGGAATTCACCAACCATCCACGCCCGCTAAATCTCAACTGGTAGAGAATTCCATATTCGAGGTATATGGACAAAATAGGAACGAGCGCCAGTCAACGTTGCAAAACGAGGTATAATTAAATTTAAATGCTTTAGAGATTGGGCAAGCTGTATATGTGCCCATGAGCAATCAGGCTTACAAGTATATACGAGCTTATTTAAAAATATGAAGGCTTTAAGTTGAAGATACGTATTTAGGGAGCAACCCAGGATTAAATTTCGGTAAAGACTTACATGATCATATCGCCGTATAAATGAAACGAATACAACAGTTAAAAGCAACATTCAATTTACGAGAGCAATTTTGGTCTAAAGCCGGGAAAACGATGCTTCCATAAGTGAAAAGCGGTATAAGCAGGGTTTTTACTATCCTAAGTTTAGCACTGATTGAGAGGAGATATCCCGAAAGCCAGAGTCTTCTCAAGGGACCATAAACATTACTTAATATTTTCTTAACATTCTCGCAGCATGACATTTGTGAGTTAAGCATCACACCAAGATTCCTAACACATTTAGGGTGTGGTATATCAGATGAATTCATAACAACCGGTGGAAAGTCAGTAGGCTCCAACTTCCTCCTGTATATGATTGTGTAACTAGATTTCCCGGTATTTAATAATAAATTGTTAGCAACAGACCATTCAGGTATACGTTCAAGGTCCATATTTAATCGACAAAAACCATCCTCCGACATACCAGTGGGGAAACTCAGGAAAACCTGCACATCATCGGCATACAGATGCACTTTACCATCATGTACAACGTTAGGTAGGCCATTTATGTACAGACTGAATAATAACGGACCTAAGATTGATCCTTGTGGTACACCGCATCTAAGCTGTATCGGCTCAGAAACTCGATTTCCAAGCTTAACCTGCTGGGAACGTCCCATCAGGAAGCTATTTAAAGTGTTGATAGCAGAGGTAGAGAAGCCAAATTCATTAGCTAACTTAGATTTTAGATTATTATGACTTACACTATCTAATGCTTTGGAGAAGTCTAGTAGAACAAGAATACTCATATCATCTTTATCAAGCGCCATACGTATATTTGAGCTCACTTTTAATAAAGCAGTCTCACAACTGTGATTTCGACGAAAACCAGATTGCAAAGGTGATAGTAATGAATTTTCTTCAATATAGTTAAGCATTTGATAAGCCATAAGTTCTTCAATAGCCTCGGCAAGAAAACACAGCAAACTGATAGGACGGTAATCAGATAAACTGCTCGGAGAATTATTTTTAGGAATAGGCATAACAAAAGCTTTCCTCCAATTAATAGGGAAATTAGCAGACGTTAAAATTGAATTAAAGATGTGAGTTATTACAGGAAGCACCACAGGTACGAGTAGCTTTAAAAAGTGAGGAGGAATGTTGTCTGGACCAATGGCACTCGACTTAATCGAATTAATGACAATCAACGTCTCATCGTCAGTAACACAGCGGAAGACAAAACCATCAGATGCAGATAGCAGAATATCACCATTGTTTCTATCAGCCGGCACAGATTCATGGGACATAGATGAAAGGTATGTATTCAGTTCATCAGGATCCACCTCACAGCTACGATCTTCCTTACCATGTATGCCCAGGCGCCTTAGATTACCCCTATTTTAGGAGGTAAGTCAGGATTATGCTGTCTTCCGAGATATCTCCGTTTAGCCTTCCGCATTTTTAGTGTTACAATATTTCGTAAAAGTTTATATAATCGGTGTGACTCAGCAGTTCTTAGCCTCTTATATCTCCGAAATAGAAACTCCCGTTCCGAAATTAGGTTTTCAATTTCTTCAGGAAATCATGGAAATGACTGCAAGCGTTTACGCGCCCTTCGGAGAGATTCAGGCTTATCACGAAGATAGTGGAATAGAGTCTTAAAAACTTCCACCTGATCATTGACATCAGTGCACTCATAAACCGTTGACCAAGGGAGCTCTGAGTAATCATTTAACAAAACCTCATGATTTATACGACTATAATTGCCGTATGATTCTAGTATATTAACATTTGTTGTAGTTAATGAGAATCTGAATGTTAAAAATAATAAATCATGGTCCAGAAAACTTGGTGGATTAAGCTGGTTGAAAAATAAAACCTTATCTTCCTCTGTCACCAAAAACATGTTAAGAAGGGAAGGATTCGCAACGCCACACTATGTCGGCAGCATATTGACCCTCTTCAAATCCAATGATTGAAACATGTGTGAGAGATTATCAGTAACAGAATTATCAGCTAAGATATTCACATTAAAATCGCCAGCAATAATCACATTATCATGGCGTTGTATGATTGACGCTATGATGCTCTCAAATTCAAGTACATTCTCCGGACTAAACATATTAGGAGGGAAGTAAGAAGCGACAAGAATGCACCTAGACCTAGACCTAGACCTAACTTCAACACATATAAATTCCAAAGACTGGGACGAAGAAAAGCCAATGGTAGCCGACTTAAGACTATCTCTGACATATATGCCAACGCCTCCTCCGACTCGACCATGTCTATCAATACGATGTAGCTTAAAGTGGGTGTCACACCGGAACCGGCGCGGCAGTTTTCAGTCGCCGCTGCACGATTGTTCTTGCAAAATTAAATGTATAAGTCACACCGGGAGCGGCGCGGCGCGGCACGGCAAAATAGTTGCCGCGCAGCTATTTTGGAGATTACTTAAAAACACAATTTTGGCGCTGCCGCTGACGGCAAAATTCCTTTTCATTCGAAATAAGTCCGCACAATTCGTTAAATGGGGCTTTTTGCATTCTTAAGTATATTTGCAATCGAACCTCATCACTGTTCTCTGTTTTTCTTCAAGCAGAGCTACTAAAAATAGAATTTCTTCCTCGGAATTGAAGTACATTTGGAGAAAATTTGCCGCTCTCGGTGTGACCAGGGCTTAAATCTAGGAATGTCAACCAATTTTGTCAGAATATGACTATGTAGCCACGTTTCTGATACCACAATTGCGTGTATTTCGGAAGGAGCAAAAGCTTTTCTCATTGCATCAATCTTAGGCTGCAAACTCCTAGCATTCAAATAGCAAACATGTAGACCATCCACTCTTGAGCGTAAAATGTTTAGCATAGTTCCTATCTGGTCGATGGTAATATACTACCTAACGTTAAATTCAGACAACGTGAACAGGGGCACATACAGAAAGCCACAGCTTAATAGGGAAAGTAAGAGTCTGTAATCGGCAACAAAAAAATTTGCAAAAAAACAATATAATAAATGATTAATTAACAGCGTACAGTAGTGTAACCTAGAAATGACAGCACGCACTCCTGGTAGATCATCTATGAGAATAAGTGAAAGCTTCAAGAAAAAACTATAAATTTAACACCAGATTTTATTAATGTAATATAAACTATGAGCATGACACACATATCAGATGCATTAATATATTTGAAAAAATTAAATATGATATCATAGCTACTCATCTTCATCGATTTACGCAGTCGAGATTCCTGGGGCTGTAGGCATACAATTTCTGTCCAAAGCATACAAATCTTCTAAGTTCAATATACGCAGTGACGAATCATCTTTCACATAAACAAGTCTATTTCGAGAGCTCGCCGAAAACAGCTTGTTTTGAGAGCGCAACCGACGTACCTCACAGCATGATTATGACGAGTGAGGCTATCATTAAAGTAAATAATACTCTCGGAGGTAAAACCAGCATTGTTATTGTTATATTTTACGTCTCATGCTATTTTTACTTGTTGTACTTGCTCATTTGTAACTTACTCACTTTAATTAATTATGTTTTTGTTTTTTTTTCTTATAGTGTATCAGATAAGACTTTTTTGTTCTATAAGGTTAGCCTAGTTCATGCTGTGTGTGGGTCATTTTTTTGTCAGAAACGATTGATTCATGTTGTTATATGTATTCCGCGTCTGTTCGTGCCGCCTGGGGGCCTATTTTCTTGTTTTATTAATGAGTCATAACACATATCCTCTGAACAATGTAGGATCTATGTTGAATGTGTAACAGGTTTCAGGGTATGAATATTTGTCACTTTAATTCACGCAGCTTGCGGGCTAAAATTGACGAATTACGGAACACTATAAAGTGTCCCAAGCTTCATGCTATCCTTGCAAGTGAGACTTGACTCCAAGATGATGTCCCATCCTCTCATGTTTCACTCCCAAACTATGAAATATTTCGGAATGATCGTTGTGGTAGAATTGGCGGTGGCGTTGCTATATATGTGCGACAGGATCTTGAAGCCAAGATAGTTTGCAAATCTAGTGGCAGCTTGATTGAGTTTCTATGTGTTGAGGTCGATACAGGCTCTGATATATGTACTTTGGGAGTAGTCTACGCTCCTCCAGGTCAGTTCAATCGTAATAATTCCTCCGAGTTTCTTATGTCTCTCTCATCTATTAGCCAGCGCTGTTCTAACCTGATAGTAGGAGGTGACTTCAATGTCAACATCCTCAAGAACGGCATTAATACTGACAATTTTGTATGCGATATGCTAACAGCGCACTTGAACCTAGTTAATACTTACCCGACTTATCATAACTGCATTAATCCATCCCTTCTAGATTTATTTTTTGTTTCTGACCCCTCTCTAGTGCTCTTTTTTAATCAACTTTGTCTTAGTTCCCTAGATCATGATATTATTTTCCTTTCTTGTGATGTAAGAGTCAATAGAAATCCAAGCCTGCCTTTTTATCGATACAGAGATTTCAACAACCTTGACTTGGAATCCCTTCTCGCCGAATGCGGGTCCTATAACTGGAACGATATTTACATCCAATCGAATATTGATGACCAGGTTGTCCTTCTCAATCGTTCCATTCAGTACCTTTATGATAAGTATGTACCGCTACGCACTAAGGCAATACAAAGCGAATTCTGCCCCTGGTTCAGCGTCGAAATAAAATCCTTGATTGCTGAGCGGGAATTTCTTTTTTCCAGGTATCGTAGATTAAAGACTCCTGAAAGTCGGAAGTTTTACACGGTCTTAAGGAACAAAGTCAATGTAAAAATTCGCGAGGCTAAACGTACGTATTATAAGCGTAAGTTTGATATAATTGTTCCGCCGAAAATGTTATGGCGTAACGTGCGTGATGCTGGCGTATATGGAGGCAGAACGGCTAAGTGCAACCTGAGCCCTCAGGAACTTAACGAATTCTTCATAGCTGGTCATCAATCTCAAGACAACGATCAGTTGTTCTTGGCAGGCTTAGATTCTTCTTCCAGCTCTAGTGGTTTTAGTTTCCGGGGAGTGGATAGAACTGAAGCCTTGAATGCAATTTTCGCTATTAAATCTAATGCAGTCGGCCCTGATAATATGTCTCCTCGTTTTGTGAAGCTAATTGCTCCGCTCATTATTGGCCCACTTTTACATATCTTCAATACCTGCATTACGAAGTCGGTGTTCTCAAAAGCATGGAAATCAGCTCACGTACTACATATTCCAAAGAAGGGTGCGGCTACAGCTCTTGCTGATTATAGGCCCATCAGCATCCTCTGCTTCCTGTCGAAGGCTCTGGAGAAGCTACTGTACTGGCAGGTTCAACAGTACACACTGCAAAACAATCTTATAAGTGACTGCCAATCTGAGTTTCGACCCAAGCATAGTTGCGAAAGTGCTCTCGTTAAAGTCACCACAGACATACGCGCTGCAGTTGATAGAAGAGAGATATGCGTTCTGACGCTTTTAGACTTCTCCAAAGCTTTTGACAGTGTTTGCCATGTAAGCCTGCTAAAAAAGTTATTTAATAAATTCCATTTTTCGTGTCGATCTGTCCACTTAATCAAGGAGTTCTTAATCGGGCGATCACAAAAGGTTACTCTTGGGGACTGTAAGCACTCAAATTTCCTTCCTCTGTCTTCTGGAGTACCACAAGGCTCCATTCTTGGTCCTCTACTCTTCAGTCTATATATTAACGATCTGCCGGATATAATTCAAGATGTCAACATTCACATTTATGCTGACGACGTTCAAGTTTATTTCAGTCGCCCACCTGGTCTTATCGAAGACTGTGCGGCTCGGATTAACGACGATTTACATAATATATACACCTGGTCGATTACCAATAAACTTGAACTTAATCCAGGCAAGTCACAGTGTATCGCCTTTTCCTTCGGCACTCTTGACTCTTCATCCCTTCCTCCGCTTCTTTTGAATGGATCTTCAATCCCCTATGTGGATAAAGTCCGTAAGCTTGGGGTCACCCTTAACTGCAATATGAAGTGCTGTGATCTCGTCAACTCAAACCTATCTATGATCTACGCCATCCTCCGTCGTCTATGGTTGTCCACTAAAATGCGCACCCTTAAAATGTGCTGTCATCTTGTCAAGTCCCTAATATTACAGCATTTCACACACGGTTTACTTGTTTTCCCGAAGCTAGATTCGCACTGCTCCAGAAAATTACATGTTGCATTTAACGATTGTGTAAGGTTTGTTTTCGGCCTACGAAGATTCGATCACGTTTCTCACCTGAATTTTGCACTGCTAGGTTGCTCTATTGAAGTATATCTAAAGCGTAGAGCATTATTCTTCCTTTTCAATCTGTTGCATAACTCTCAGCCCGCTTACTTGAGGACCATGTTTCAACCCTTGAACTCTGCCAGAGGATATAAACTGCAAATACCTCGTTTTCAGTCCTCTGTACTTGATGGATCCTACATTGTTCAAGTCACTCGAATGTGGAATTCATTACCACACAATATCCAGAAGGCTAACTCGATCGGCACTTTCAGGCGTCTTGTTGTAAATTTTTTGACGTAAGTAGTTTTGCTGTTGTGACCCACACGCGCAGATTATATTTTTGTTATCGAAGCTATCTAATTTGGTTTTATCCTATTTTATTTTCATTTACTATAATTGTTTTTCGTAATTAATTTTTGTATAATTTATTTGTTATTATTGTTTATATTTTTTTTTCTCCCATCTATTATCATTGTTGTAGTATTAATATTTAATTTAGTTTACTTATTTCTATTCAGTATTTCCACTCTAATTGGTGCTAAGAAAAAGATATGTAAATCTTGTAGTATCTCTCCCAAATAAACAAATATTCTATTCTATTCTAAATATTCTAATTTGATTCAGCAAGAGTGGCCATGAATTTTAAGAGCTTTAAAGAAAGCTCTTTTTTCATTAGGTGTCGTAAACCTTATAATAATCGGAGCAGAATTAGCTGATGAGGATCCGTCAGCACTCTTCATCTTCAACCGAAAGGCATCAATGTATGGCGTGATGGAGTAATTGATCGCCGTCGCAACCTTACCGAAAAGATCGTAAGTGTTCTCCTACCCCAGAGCGGGAATGCCTCTTATACCGACATTATTTAAACGTTGAGTTCGATGCATATCATTAATCTCACTATCTAGCAATGCAACTCTGCGTGACAAAGACTCTTTGGTGTGTCTGACGCAATCAATTTCCCCTCGAAGAGCAGTAACAGCCTGGTAAATTTTGTCGGAAATTTCATTCTTTAATTCTGTTAAGACCTTGCTAATATTTGACACAAGTCTCTTCTCAAGTGCTTCCGTATTTACATCCATGTAGTCAATATGAGGGGAAGCAGGCTTTGTTCTACCACACGTTTCACTGGTCGCACTCCGAGTCTGTGGTTGCGAAACCGGAGTATTGCTCCGAGATTTCTTTCCTCCTGAGTAATCATTGTAATGTATGCTGTGCCGTCATAGGATGTCGTGGGCTGTTGATATCGAATGTAGCTGTCTACAGATTCGGACTCTGGCTGTACATACACACTGCAATTATTACTCAACTGAGAGGTAGCGAGCGTAAAATGGTAAGGTTTCAAAATTATTTTATTATTTTGTTAAGTAAGGTATATAGTAAGTTTAGCCTTTGGGAAGTTAAGGAACCAATGTGTAAATTACTAGAAGACTATTTGCCCGTATGGATAGTAGTTTAGGTTCTATGGCATATATAAAGTCAATGTTTGGCACTTTTCCATAAGTATCAATATAGAACATTTTAGAAAACGAACTCATAACGCATACATATAGATTTCTGTTTCATGGCTTGGGAAGTATTCTCGAGGGTTTTGCCTTTTCACATTCAAAAAGTTTAAATTTTTTTTTAATTGTGGAATCACATCCTAAAGAGCCCTTGATGTTTCTATTTGTGTGACATTGTTAGCAGCAGTGGTATTTAGATTATGTTCTACTACATATTTGTTGTCCGAGTGGAACGCAGAGCGACAATATTGCACTCTTAACTCAAAAAGAAATGCGCGTAGAATTACTGACTTCAACATGATGTTATGAGAGAAGATGACATTAAGTACATTTAGCGAACGTACTGCGGATGTAAGAGAACTGTGTAATCTCCTTAACCCAACAACATCATTTGCAGACATCAATTGTTGCGTTTATCAATAATTCGATCCGATGAATCAAATTCTTCTATCAGCATCTCGCCGGCTTCATTTTAGCAGCCTTCTGATAGAGTTAGCCCAGCGATAGTATCAGCCGCTTTCTCTGATAACGCATTTTGTAGGGAATTAAATTTTGATGCATCATCCAGTGAAGTATTTAAATGTACAGACGTTTTAAATTGTTCCCATTTCTCATAATCATCATTAAACCTTTTTAACCCTAACCTGGGGAGTTTTATGATCATGAACATCAGCTGCAGTGTTGGGATTTCCGTTATCCTGTTCGTTATTGGAAGGTTGTGTTGATCGTTGTATTGTATTTATCCGGTATTGCACTGGTTCAATTGCAGTAACAACTTTATCGTCATACTCGATAGTGGCGTTACATTCAGATGCAAGATTCTTTTCTTCAATAAGAAGACGAGCAGCTTCATCATCTTCTTTAAGTGAGGAGTGAGCGTTTCGCAAGCGGGTAAGAAACGGATGGAGATCCTCTAGAATTTGTTCCCGATCCGCTGTTCTCATTGATAAAGCTCCGAGGTATTCGTTGGTTGAATTCACTATTTTAGTTAGTTGACCACGAAGGGACGACAGATATGTAAGTTCCATTTGAAAATCTTATATTTATCGTTTGGTTATTTAGTCGAAAAGTTCCAACAATCATGCCACGCGGACTCGATTACCGTCAAAATTCGCTAAAGTTCAAACGCTTGCACCAGTTCAATATAATTACTTCTCCGTCCCGAGTTTCGGCACCATGAAACAAAACGTTATTTAGATTTACTGAAAGACAGGGTTGATATGGATATATAACTTATTTATTGACACAATTTTATAATTTGTTTGAACTGGTCTCTTCTCGATCTAGTGATCTACTGACGATAAAATGATACTGAGTTGACAGAAACCTCTACTTACAAATACAATGATGTGCTAAAGGTATAATATTCTATGGAAAGGTCTATGAGAACCAGAATTTTACAACAAAGAATATTAGAACATTGGTTGACACAAAGTTTCTCGTTCTGCTGCACTGATGATAATACGATGTTGAAGGCGTTGTTACATGACTCCTACTCGCAACTGGCTATCCCTGCACCTTCATGCTTTTGTCGCCGCAAGGTCCGTGGGGATCATAAGCTGGTGTCTCTTTTCTCAGTGGTCTTGCGATGGATTTCTCTGATTTGGGGTATCGGATTTGCTGTAATAAACCAAAGGAAAGAACAGTACGACTTCATAGAAAATTTGGGGTTTACTTAGTTAAGGTACCAAGTCATTATTGCATCCACAACCACTCAGCCATCCCATCCTCTCCACACCGCTCCTCTTATTCTATAAGATTTCATCGAAATCTTCTTTAAAAATAAACGGTTAGCGCTTCAAGTGCAACAAAAGGTCCACACTTGGTGCAGCATGAGAGATTAAATCACCTACAGCCAGTAATCCAATAAGTTATAAGTTCATGATCCCGCTTCTATATGTATATAGGGCACGTGATTCCCCTTAATTTGATAAAAATGTTTTGTTTCCTTATTACTACTACCACTACCACTGCTATTCTACCTTAGTACTGTACTGGACAAAAAAATCTTCTCCTAAGGTATTTGGTTCTATTCTGGCATAATTCATTAGCTTTCAAACTTAACCTACTTCCGACATTAGCCTAATGATTCTTCGTGAAGTAGGCACAAGAATAGTTGTTAGTAAATACCGGCGAGGTTCAACTAGACGTAACTCACTGCCGTAGCGTTTCCTTAATTATGTTTATCTTGGTGGAGTGGGTTAACTACAGTTGGACTGCCGGGTGAAGCAGTGACAATTCTCAAATACTATACCGCAAAACGTTCTTAAAAAAAAAGCATGTACTCTAAACTACTATTTCCTCTGTAAAACACTCGCTCCCTTTTACATTTTCCCTGAAAAATGTTGTAACCTTTCATGCTGAAAGAAAATGCAATTTAACATAAATTGCATTTTGTTATCAGCCGCATATTCTGTTCTCACGGTACGTATAGTAGTTACTCACATACTTACCTACATGCAGTACTAAGTACATCCATATATCACCTCGATTCCGAATGACGATAAGGTGTTTATCTAACCAAAAAAAATCCTAAACGTGCGTACTCTCGAGAGAGTACGGTACGTACGTAATGTAACAAAAATCGCGGCTCTTAAACTGGGGACCATTATCGCAGATTATGACGTTGGGCACAGCAATCACTAAGAAAATATTGTCCTCCAAAATTTGAGCGATTACTTTCGCTGTAGCAAACCTCAGCGGGTAGAGTAAGGGAAACTTGCTCAACTGATCTACAATGGTTAAGATGTATAAATATCCTCCAGATAAACGGGGTAGAGGGCCAGTCACAGCACTTCCCATGGATACTTGGCATTGCGTTGAGTAGTCATTAGGCCTGCTGGTTTTCTGAGTTCCGGTTTCGTAGCTTGACACGTTTTGCAACGCCTTACATACTGGGCTACACTATATATCATTTTGGGCTTTGTTGCTATTCGCTCATAGGTTTTTCTGGAACCTGAATGACCGGGGATTGGGGTCGTCATGCATTGAGTATAATATTGAATTTCTCCTATCTTTAGGAATGACTTCATTCCAGTAATCACCCTCTGCCGCTAAAACTGGGTACTTAGCTGGCACGCGTTTAAAAATGCTATTGTTCTCGACTCTAAAGTCGGGATATTGC
Source organism: Dioctria linearis (assembly GCA_963930735.1). Taxonomy (NCBI): domain Eukaryota; kingdom Metazoa; phylum Arthropoda; class Insecta; order Diptera; family Asilidae; genus Dioctria; species Dioctria linearis. The sequence continues at coordinate 195,949,392 of OZ005740.1, forward strand.
TCTGACTTATTTAGAACTGTTACTCTTATATTGCGATTACCAGCTAGTAGAAATTCATCTGGGATTTTTTTTTTTTTAGCGTTCCCTCATAAGTCAAACTAATTTTATTTTCCGAAGTTCAATCACTAGTAAAGACGAGAACCAGCAATTGATTTTGTAAGGGGTTGAATTGCCTGTGTAGGAATTGCCAACTTTTTTCTTGACGGGATAAAGTAAATCCGTCAGTACCTTTTCCATAATAAATATATCCATTATAAAAATGATTGTTGCGAGCGTAAGTAAGGCTAAGTATTTTCAAGCCATATTTATTTGGTTTGCTTGGCAGATAAATCTTGAACTGACATTTTCCCCGGAATCCGACCAGTATCTCATCTACACAAACATTTTCTTCCAAACTGTAAAAATTTTTCCAATTAGGTTAGGTTAGGTAAGAGGGGTGACGCTAGACAACCAGCCAGCCTCACTTAGACCTCCAACGGGTCCAGTGTGCCCCTAGACCTCATGGGATAACCCCTCAATCCGCGGATATATCCTGCTTTCCATGGGAAACTCAGGATATATCCAAGACCTGTACCCTAGATCCATCCTGCCTCACTCAGAAAACTCAGGATATCTCTGAACTTTATGCTTTGAAGCTCCCCCAGACTTGAAAAGAAGTAGCCACCTAGTAGCCTACCTCTTTTATTCAGCGGGGCATTCGCAAAGCACATGTTTGACGGATTCGATTTTCTCCGAGTCCCTACAACAGAAATCGTTCGCCGCTATTCCCAGTCTTCTAGCATGGTCCCCTATGGCCCAGTGACCCGTCATGACCCCTACTAGATTCGTGGTATTTGCTCTGTTGCTATTAAGCAGTTCCCTTGTCTTTTCCTGTCATATGCAGGCCACAATTGCCTCGCAGTACGACAGGTATCTCTGCTGGTCCATCGGAGGCCTGCCTTTAGATAGACGTCCCTGATGATTTCCTCTTTTAAGGCTCCGATTGGGATCCTCACGTAAACTACAGCTGCGGAGCTATCCAATTCGGAGCCCTTTTTGGCCAACTCATCATCCATCTCGTTGCCTGAGATATCCTTATGACCCGGTACCCAGTTTAGGGTCACCTTGTGCCTTACAGTCAATTCCTCAAGCCTGGTTTTGCATAGCTGCACCAATTTTGATTTTACCAGCCCAGCATCCAGCGCCCTGATGGCTGCCTGGCTATCAGTATATATGCAGATATGCCGTGCGGGCTCTCTGCACATGGATACCAATGTTGCCGCCTGATAGATCGCTGTGAGCTCTGCCTGAAAAACACTGCATTTGTCACGCAGTCTATAAGACTCGTGCCACTGGCGATCTCTAGAGTACACTCCAGCCACCGTGCCCGCACTCGTCTTGGAGCCATGCGTAAATATTGAAATGTCGGATGTAAAGACCACCTCATTCCCCTCCCAGTCACTCCTGGTGGGTATCGTTGCATTGATACCTCCACCAAAAGCCAGGATGGGTATTTGATAGCCTGTTTCTATCCTGCAGTCCCTACTCTACCTTCTGGAGTATATTGGAGTGCCCAAAACCACTCTCCGTCCACCAGCCCGCCGCTCTCAGCCTGACAGCACTAGTTGCTGCCACACCCTTATAATAAAGGTCCAGCGGCAATAGGTCAAGCATGACCTCCAATGCCGCCGTGGGCGTGGTGCACAGACACCCAGTTATACCCATACAGGCGGCTCTCTGGATTTTTGACAGCACATCAAGGTTACAGTTCCTCGTCAGTGCCGCCCACCAGACCGTAGAGGCGTAGCAGAGGATGGGCCGAACTATGGCTGTGTACATCCAGTGTACCCCCTGGGTTTTAATCCCCAGTTTCCGCCAAATATTCTCTTGCACATGTAGAGGGCCATACTGGCCTTCTTCACGCGTTCTTGTAGATTAGCCTTCCAGCTCAGTTTGGAATCGAGGACGATACCCAAATACTTCGCTTCACTGGAGAGAGTAATCTCCTCTCCTCCCAGCATTGGAAGTCTGAAATCTTGCACCCGCCTCCTTCTTGTAAACAGGATTAGCTTCGTCTTCGAGGGGTTCACCCTCAAACCACTATTATTGGCCCAGCAATTCAGCTTAAGCAGCGCGCACTCGAGCCTTTCGCTAATAGTAGAGAGAAATTGGCCAGTTACCAGGATGCATATGGCAACCGCGTAGGCAACTACCTTAAAACCCTCTCTCTCTAACTTGATGAGGATTTCATCCATTACCAGTAGCCACAGGAGTGGTGATAGCACCCCCCCCCCTCTGTGGCGTACCTCTATAGACTGCTCTTCTGACAGTAGCGTCACCTGAACAGGAGCTGATCTTTCTACTGAGAAGCGTTGAGTTGATCCAGTCACATAGACACTTATCAACACCCACACTTCTCAGTCCATGAAATATAGCCTCCGTCTTCGCGTTATTGAAAGCCCCCTCAATATCAAGGAAAGCACCTAGAGTGTACTCCTTATACTGTAGGGATTTCTCAACAACAGACACTACTGCATGTAATGCCGATTCTACCGATTTCCCTTTTGTATAGGCATGCTGACTACCACTGCTGCTCTGCCAAACATTCCTTATATGCACCTCTATCAATCTCTCCAAGACCTTAAGCATAAAGGAGGAGAGGCTGATAGGTCTAAAGTCTTTTGCCTCGATATGGCCTGTTCTGCCTGCCTTTGGAATGAAGATTATCCTCACTTCCTGCCAGTCCCTGGGCAAGAAACAGAGCCTCAGTCAGCTCTTATAAATCGGCATTGCACTAACCATGGTATTATGTACCTTAGTGCCTTCTGAAGCATAATGGGTCTTAGTCCATCCACCCCAGACGCCTTAAGCGGATTAAAAGAATGGACCGCCCATTTCGTCGCTTTTTCACTAACTATCGAGCTGATCACCTCCTCCTTTCCATCCTGTAGGTGCCGTTATGAAGAACTCGACACCGACGGACCCATCTCCCCGCTGCCCGGAAAGTGGGCCTCGAGAACTACATTTAACAGCTCCTCGTTTGTGGTTGTCCAGACTTCCGTTCTTCCGTTTTATAAAGGACGGAGTACTATGGTCCTTAGCAAGCACCTTCCGAAGTCTGGACGCTTCTGTATTGGACTCTATTGACTGGCAGAAGCTCCTCCATGAAGATCTCTTTGCCAGCCTTAGCGCCTTCTTGAATGATCTTAGGCCGTCCTTATAGCAGGACCAGTCTACTTGATCTCCGCTGCGCTTGGCTGCAATAAACAATCTACGCGATTTTTCTCTAAGCTTACCCAGTTCCGCATTCCACCATGGTGGACTTGATTTTCCACTGCATCTGCTTATGGGGCAGGCTTCCAGGAATGCTACGTTTAACACCTCGGTGACAGTATCGACCGCATCATCCACTGCTGATCCTGTGATGAGTCTTTCGGGTGGTGAACCCAGCCTACCACTGACTACATCACAGAAACGTTCCCAATTTGTTCTACGAACATTCCTGAAAGCCTCAACAGGTCGCGCATCAAATACAACCTCGAAGAATATCCAAGCGTGGTCTGATAAAGACAGCTGGTCAGACACTCTCCAGTTGCGAACCACGAAGTCCTCCGAACAGGTGACTAGGGTTAGGTCCAAGACCTCACTCCTGTTTACTGTTCTGGAAGTTGGCGTATTGCCTCTATTGCACACAACGAGCTTAGTCTCTAACAAATAATTAAAAAGAGACTCACCTCTTGGGTTTATATCCGTGCTACCCCAAATGATATGATGGGCGTTAGCATCACACCCTAGTAGAAGATTGATGTTCCTCGCTTCAGCAGCCTCGATCACCAATCTCATATCCCTGGAAGGGGCTGACGGCTCCTCATACGACATGTATGCCGAGGCCATTCAGCATTTGTGGGCACCCGCCTCTAGCTCTACAACCACAAGATCCTTAGAGCTGAAATTAGATAACATTATTGCCTGAAGGTTTTTCCTAACAAGTATACATGTTCTTACCTTGTCTGACTCTTGACTATAAAATAGCCTGAATCCCCTGCCGCCTAACCCCTGAACCTTGGTCCCTCGGGCCCACGGCTCCTGGATAAGCGCCACATCTATGCCGTCCTTATTTAGGAGCAGCATTAGTTTGGCTGGCGCAACCTTACTATGATGAAGGTTGATTTGCACCACCTTCATCCATAGTAATTACGTCCTCCTCCCCGCAGGTTTTATTTCTCCTAAAAAGCCTGAGAAATACTTCTCCCACAGCAAAATGGAGCTTCCCCCCTTTTTCCTATTAAGTTTGAACATTTAAAATATATTAGATTTTGCCGCAGAAGGATCCGTCGTTTTCCGTTTAGAACGAGTTTCAGGGTTATCAAAACGGAGGCATGACAAAATAGTGTAATATCTATTCAGCGCCATAGCAAAATAAAAAACAAAACCTAAAAACAGACCTAGTTTGTGAAAACGCACCGTGTCGCCGACCTCTGTTCGAATACGGTAACATTTCTTTGCTTTCATAACCTGTACCCATGGAATATTTGGTTCCGGATCTGCTCCCATAGCTGGAGATCGATCATTAAATTGGCTGGAAGATTCTTTGATTTTTTTATTGGTGATGCCAGGCGCTGATTTGTAGCTGCTGGCAGTGTTCGTTTTATTGATTCATGGGATGATGTTGGTGGTCGAGCTGATTGGTGCCTTGGAGCCATCAAAGCTGGTCTTTTGTCAGACGTATCGTGTGGCGTTGCTGATGAAGCCGTCAAAGCTGGCCTCATGTTTAACGCGTCGTGCGGCGTTGCTGATGTAGCCGTCAAAGTTGGCCTCTTGTTTAACGCGTCGTGCGACGTTTTCCTTGGTGGCGCCGCTGGCGTTTTGAATGATGCGCTGGGTGGCATATGTAGCGTTCGTCCCTAACGTTACTTTCCCTTTTCTTCGACGGTTTATTTATATGTGTTTTTTTATTCTGTCTGTCCTTTCCTAATTAGCGTTTTCAACTTTAATTATTTCCTTTTGTCCATTTTGATTGCAGGGGTACCTGTAAAATGGGAAAAAGGTCCTATAATTTTCGAAAAGTAGCCCTATGCTACTTTTCCATACGACGCATAAATCCCTGAAATGACGAAACTTTATAAAAATTCATGAAGACCTGAACTGCCTGTAAAAAGTGCAAAAGTTTTACATATATACTATCCGAGAAGTAGTCCTCTGCTACTTCTCCATGCAGACTTAAACAGAAAAGGAAATATCCCAATTCGTGCAGAACACGCACAAATCATGATCTTTCCTAAAAATCCTAAAATGAGCATAACAAAGCGAAGAAAAGAAATCTTATGAAACCTGAAAAGACGCAACAATACAAAATCCAAAAAGCCGGCAAAGCATAAGAATTTCTCCGAACAAATAATTCGGCAACGCAGCAAAAATCTCTTCACTCCCAAATCCACCTGAAAAATCTAAAATCATAAATTAGGCATCAGCGCAAAAAAAGATTTCCAGGCAGGCACCGTTCGTCATCAGAAATTCCAATGAACGAACGCCAACTCGCCCAGCTGTAAAACGTCACGCGATACCAACACGCCATGCATTACAGCAAACGCGACCGAATTTCTCAGGAAAAAATTTGTCGCTACACAGCAAATCGCTGGTACCAACGATTCTTGCCTGTGGGTCGAGAGGAAACGAAGAGATTTCGGGAGTCGGCCAAAAAGAACGAAAACGCTCGCCTGCCGGTGGCTAAGCAAGGAACGGCTGCGATTGGCTGTGATGATTTGGTGGTTGTTCTTGAGCAATGGTAGAGGACAGTACTGAGTACAAAGTGTCTGCGCGGTATCGAGTTTTTTTTTGTTTAAGCACTTATCTTTGTGACTTTCCATGAGCGCGTTGAGATTTTTTTCTTCCAAAAATTAAAGTAAAAGCGTTATAGTAAAGAATATGAAAGTCGGTAGTATGTCGTGATGTCAATGGTACTTACATGAAATTTGTGCGGAAAATCGTCGTCCATAGATTAGTGCGAAAATCTATGGAGAAGAAAATTCTAGAATTAGTGAATGTTTTCGTGTGTATAAAACTTACTTACCTGCAATTTGTGCGGATAGTCTTCGTCCATATGTATGTGGAAAAACTGTGGAATAGAAATTCTGGAGAATTAATTAAAGTTTTCTTTCGTGGTAAATTAAACTCATTCACCTGTTATTTTAGAAAAATATCTTCATATTCATTAGTGCGTAAATCTATGGAGAAGAGATTTCTAGAATTAATGAAAGTTTTCTTGTGAATAAAATTTGCTTACCTGCAATTTGTGCATACAATCTTCGTCCATATGTATGTGGAACATCTGTGAAAGACAAAATTTGAGAATCAGGTAAAGTTTTCTTTGATGGTGAATTAAACTCACTCACCTGTGATTCTTGAAGAACATCTTCATATATATTGGTGTGATAATCTATGGAGAAGAAACTGTAAGAATTAATGAACGTTTTCTTGTGAATAAAATTCACTTACCTGTGGTTTTTGAGGAAAATCTTCGCTTGTATCTGCATGAGGAAACTGTGGATAAGAAATTTTAAGGATTAGTCAAAAGTCCTTTTTTTTTGAATAAAATTCACTTACTTGCGACTTCGGTATAAATTACCTTCAAAGTTCTATGAAAGAAAGGAAAAACCTTATGGGAATGCGTGCCCGAAGTACGGTTGAAACCGGAAAAAAACGAAAGGATTAGAAGCTTGAATACCATCCCTACGGCTAGCAAGAAGAGGAAACCTAGAGTCTCAATGTAGTGAGAGTAAGTTCCAAGTGTATCACAAGGTTACTGGAGCGTTTTATTTGTATTAGAATTAGATATCATAGTTAAGTCAGGCTTTGAAAAGAAAGAGAAAAGAACGACAAAAAGAAAAAATAATAATATATAATATAATAATAATATATAACTACATCTACATCTACATGATACACATGTACATCTAATGCACTGCCTTATCATTTAGGTTCGAGAAAAGCAGTTGCGATCATCAAGCCGGACAGTACACATTTAATCGAGAGCCATACGCTGGAATAATTAGTTTAATAAAGTTATTGTTAGGTTAAGCGTATCTTTTCTTTCAATTGCTACCCATTTATCCCTTCCTTTTATCCCGCTGAGTTTATTTTTGACATTGGTGCCGAAACCCGGGAAGTGTATAGTAATAACTACGTAAGCATAGTCTAACGGAAAGAAAAGAAACGCCGGTATAACGTTGCTCGTAATATCGTTTATCAAAAATGGATATCGCTACGCGGCGACCTATCGAGAACAATTAACTAAATTGTATAACAACGTGTCCGAATCTTTACAGTCGCCTGAATCGCAAGTTAAACCTCAAAACGCGGAACAGTTTGATACCATAGAAGAAGAACTCGTGGTGTTCTTGGAACGGATAACGGCAACAAGAGATAGCCTCAATAAAGCTAATAACATAGTTTAACCTTTAATTAAAGCAGAGGATATGTCCAAGGAATGTGAGTCTATTGCAGACTATGACGATAAAGCCATATCCATGATAGCTCGGGTCAAGCAACGCCGCGCTAAATTGAGATCAAATCAAAACACGGCGATGGAGGGTGATCAGCAAAATCAGCAAAATCCTCTTGCTACAAACCATAGCTCAGTGAAATTGCCAAAGCTTAACCTCAGGAAGTTTTCTGGTGACTTGAAAGAATGGTTGCCATTTTGGGAGCAGTTTCGCACGTCAGTGCATGAAAAGTTAAATTTGAACGGAGCCGAAAAGTTCAACTATTTGTAGTCGCTCTTAGCTGGACAAGCTGCAGAATCTATTGCCGGTCTCACACCAACACAATCCCATTACGACACGGCCATAACCTTGTTGAAAGATGAATGTGGAGACAATGATAAAATCGTAGATAAAACCATGCGACAGCTGATGGCTCTATCTCCAGTACATTCCCGCTATGATGTATTTGCTTTACGCCGCCTGTACAACTCTGTCATAACAAGCACCAAATCACCCACCGCAATTGGTATTCCGACTTCTCATTATTCTATAATGCTTAGAAGTGTGCTGCTTAAATGTATGCCGTCCGAGTTGAGAATCGAGTTTCATCGTATAAGTTCTGATGCGTTGGACAAAGCAGAGTCGTCATCATCAACAAAGGATATCGAATCTGGTTCAAGTGATAGTGTATGCTCTGTTAGTATAGTCGGTGATAAACAATTTACGCCAATATTGAAATTTTTAAAGAGAGAAGTAGAATCGCTAGAAAAAGCAATTGAAACTCAATCCCCTTATAAACAATCTAGTCCCAAAATGATAAAAACAGCAACCGGTTTAATACTCCCGAGTGAAGTGAAGACTTACTGTTTTTTGCAATTAAATTAGCATAAATCCGAGAATTGTACCGCTAATCTAGCAATTGCTGAACGAAAAGAAAAGCACAAACGAGAAGGCCGCTGTTTTAGTTGCACTAGATGGGGTCATAATTCCAAAACGTGTCGTATTAAAGTGATTCGTTGTACATGTACCGGCAATCACGTCACTTCATTATGCGATCCCAGCTACAGCCGCAAATCACCAGACCAACGTTTCACAAAAATGCGATCAAAACAATGCAGCGGTCGTAAAACAAACAACAGATTTGTGTTCTTCCTCCCGACAGTCATCTGATGTGTACCTACAAACTGCGTGCGCATTTCTTTCATCAGGAGAGAAAGCAAAATCGACATATTTCGTAAGCTTGTTTTTGACAGATGCAGTCAACGATCCTATATTAGGGAAGAAGTTTCAAGGAGACTAAATTTGGAAATAGTAGATACTGTCGTCATAAGCATTTTGCCATTTGGGAGCACAGAAGCACCTCCACAACGAGTCTGCAATCGAGTAAGTTAAAAGCCAACATTACAACGAATTCGTGCCAATCGTGGCAGTGGAAACGCCAGACATTTGTTTGGACACCTTGCCGGTACCTAATTCAACCTGTGCAGATTTCTCTAATTTTATTCTTGCAGATTCAAGAGAAAATGGTGACCCTGAAGGTGGAATTTCTCTTCTGATTGGCGCTGACTATTATTGGAGTTTCGTTCATCATAACAAAATTGAAAGATTATCGCCGCGTTTGAAAGCAATAAAAACCATTCTCGGGTGGACCATACAAGGGCCAGCAGCTGACGAACAACATGATGAGGGAGCAGGCCAGATCACAACAACCATGGCATTGCAAGTAAGTTTATGTACAGATAATCAAATTAAACAATTTTGGGATGTTGAGAGTATCGGCATAGATAATCCAAGTGCTGTAGAATCTAATGATGTTGACATAGATAAGTACATAAAAAAAGGGGACAAAGGTATGATGGATCTCTTTTGTGGCGAAATGATAAAATAAAATTAAGCGATAATCGGAGCAATGCACTTATACGACTCGATGGTTTAGTAAAGAAATTAAAACGTAATACTGGAAGACTACAGGAATATGACTCAGCTATGTGGGAGTTAATAAATTCTGGATTTGTGGAAAGGGCAAACTCAGATTTCAAGACTGCTTCGCGAACTTTTTATATGCCTCATCGTCCGGTCTATAAAGAAGAAAGCGTAACTACTAGAACGAGAATAGTTTTTGATGCGTCAGCGCGGGCACAAGACAATCTATCTCTGAATGATAATTTATTTGCAGGACCAAATCTTCTACCCGATATTCTGTCTGTGCTACTGAATTTTCGTATTGGCAGGATTGGTTTAGTAGCCGACATCGAGAAGGCATTCTTGCAAATTTCGCTGGCAGAACAGGATCGCGATTCTCTTCGGTTCCTTTGGTTTCATCGCAAAGTAGATAATTTGAGTGAGCTCCCTAGTTACGATGAATTTCGAATGACTCGTGTACCTTTTGGAGTTACTTGTAGTCCTTTTCTCTTAACATCCACATTAAAGAAGCATATAGAGAATGAGTCGCTTTCATATCCAAATACATGCCGAATACTGCAAAGATCTTTCTACATGGATGACTTAATCTTGAGTGTAGACAATAACGAGACTGCCTTCGAAGTTTACATTAATGCTTGCGATATATTGAAACGTGCCTCCATGACTTTAAGGAAGTGGAACTCAAATAGCGGGGAGCTACTATCCAGAATCCAACGGCATCACACCATGAGCAATATTCAAAAGGTCTTGGGTATAATGTGGTTCTGCTCAACTGATGAAATTACAGTCGATTTGCGTCAAGTAACGCAGTCGGTGCCAACGCAAAACGTTACGAAGAGCATTATACTCCAGTTTGTTGCTCGCATATACGATCCACTAGGTATACTTGGACCCTTCGTGGTAAGATTGAAGATGCTGTTTCAAGAAACTTGGAAATCGAAGCTCGAATGGAATGAGCCTCTACCTCCCCAACTATTAACAACCTGGAATTCCTGTATCGCCGATTTGCAAGTGCTGAATAATGTGGTGCTACCCAGATATGTCTCCACTAGTTGTAACCGTTCAAACGTGCAGCTCCCTATATTTGCGGATGCTAGTCTCAGTGCCTACGGAGTAGTTGCCTACATGAGAAGCTTGAACGAGGATGGCAACATTACCGTAAGGTATCTTACTTCGAATAATAGAGTTGCACCCATAAAATCGTCTGGTGATTTCGAGCTCACTTTACCGAAGCTAGAATTGACTGCTGCCTTGATAGCATCGCGCCTCTTGAGTTTCCTGCAGAAAAATCTTGACGTAACCTGGGTTTGTGCATTCTTGTTGGCAGACTCAAACATTGCGCTCTACTGGATAAACGGAGACATAAGAAGATGGAAACCCTACGTTGTACATCGTGTGACTGGAATCAGGAATTTGACGGAGCATGCTACATGGAAACATTGTCCTGGAGATCAGAATCCTGCCGACCTGTTGACACGTGGGATAAGTGCAGTTAAACTGGTCAATGCATCAGTGTGGCTCCACGGGCCACCTTGGTTATCAAGCAGGATTGAGGATTGGCATTGGCCCCAAACGAACTGCAGACTTAACGATATGTCGACTCTAACCTGCCTTATGGCTGCAGATGAAGGATGCAAGTTAGAAGTTAACGAGGCAGTAGTTCCACCTGTTAATATTACAAAATTTAGTAATTACCGAAAACTTCTCCGAGTAACTGCGTACGTGCTACGTTTCATTTTTCATCGAAGGGATTCACACACCAGTCTTTATATATTAGCTAATGAGCTTCAGAAGGCCGAGTTAGTTTGGACTAAGATAGTACAACGACAGTTTTATACTGCAGAAATAAAAGCGTTACAAGGTGGAAAATCGATATCTTCATCTAGTATTTATTCTTTAAATCCTGTTTTTGATGAAAAGGGTTTTCTACGAGTTAAAACTCGACTACAAGAAGCGAGTATGGGATATGATGCCGAATTTCCAGTAATCATACCAAAAAATTGTTATTTCTCAAAGCATAATGTTTTAGAGGCTCACGAGCGAGTACTCCACGGAGGGGTCAACATTACATTAGTACGCATTAGAGAGAAATGCTGGATTCTGAGAGCTCGTCAGCTATTGAAATCAACGTTAGCGAAATGCGGAGTTTGCAAACGCCTTCAGCATTTGCACCTCTACCTAGAAGTAGATTGAATGCGTCACGGCCATTTGAGACAACAGGCATAGACTTCGCTGGCCCTCTTTATGTAAAGTTTTCAGACGGAGATATCGCTACATGTAAGGTGTACATTTTATTATTTACGTGCGCCACCGTTCGTGCCATTCACCTTGAGCTAGTACCTAGCTTGAACAACGATTCCTGTATTCTAGCCATAAGGCGCTTCATATCGCGCAGGGGAACTTCTAAAAGTTTCATCTCCGATAATGCTATGACTTTCAAAAGAGGATCAAAGGACCTCAAACTACTTGGAGGCATAGTATACTCAGATCAGTTGCAAGGTTTTATTGGTAACCATGGGATAGAATGGAGTTTCATAGCTGAGCGTGCCCCTTGAGAGCAACTACATGCATTTTTGACTGAGGCTGAATGCATGGTCAACTCTCGACCTTTATCATACATAAGTGATGATCCCTTAGATCTTTCCCCTCTGACACCCGCACATTTTTTACTTGGATATTTTTCAACGCTACTTCAAGTTGATACTTCAGAGGTGCAATGTAATGATCTTCGTTCTGTGTGGAAAACGCGACTTCGCTCAACACATATCTTTATCAAACGCTGGAGAACATAATACTTGCAGCAACTCAGGTCCGCGCATCATTCTGCGAGACCTTCATCAACAAATCTCAATGTAGGCGACATTGTTCTCCTACACGACTCATCATTGCCGCGTGTTCTTTGGAAGCTAGCTAGAGTTGAGTCTACTTTTCCTGGAAGAGATGGGAAGATTCGTGCTTGTGAGGTTCGCTTAGCCAATGGATCTAAATTTCGAAGAGCTGTGCAACTTCTATATCCCTTGGAATTATCAAACAATATAGCGGATTCGCCGGGGGAGGATGTTGAAAATGTTCAAACCAACTACATCTACATCTACATGACACACATGTACATCTAATGCACTGCCTTATCATTTAGGTTCGAGAAAAGCAGTTGCGGTCATCAAGTCGGACAGTACACATCTAATCAAGAACCATACGCTGGAATAATTAGTTTAATAAAGTTATTGTTAGGTTAAGCGTATTTTTTCTTTCAATTGCTACGCATTTATCCCTTCCTTTTATCCCGCTGAGTTTATTTTTGACATAAGGTGTGTAGAATAATAGACCACTTACTGGTAGGAACATACAGATATATATACATACAGATATATATATATACCTTCCTCCCTCTGAGCGTAAGGTAGTTGCAGTTAATTTTAACGAGCAGGAGTCAGGGCTAGATAAGTTCAAGGCAGAAAAAGCGATTTTGTTTTCTATAATTAAGTGTAAGCTCATTCCGATGTATATTTATAAACCATGTGATCGGGTTTCCTCTCCTCATACTGTTTTAGACTTTTGAAATAAAATGTAATGCTTTAAACTACCTGAAGTCAAGTCTCTTCGTATACATACACGCATAATTCTCCGTTTGATTTCTGGCGATTTGCTTTTCTAGCATCGACCAGCCTGGGCCTGTTCTCGGGTTTTTTTTGGTTATTTCACTCTGCACAGTTTCTTTTTTGTTCAAGAGGCCTTGAGCATATGTGGCATATGAATTGTACGGCGTCGTACGGACTTCCACTCTGTACTCTCTTTTGGCATTTAAGTGATCGACAACAACAGGAATTTTAAATTTTCCTTCTTTCTTTTCAGCTCCAGATCTTTTCATTTCAGCTTTTCATATTTCGCTAGCGGAACCATGCTGTGCGGCCACCCACATATAACCCCGAGGTGATTTTGCAGCAAGAGGTGTCTGTTGTCGCACCTATCGATATTCATTGCAAGATTAATGTAGGTAGGTCTGACGCTGACGCTTCGCTACAAATGGCGCCCAAATTGTTTTTTTTTTGGCTTTAGTCAAGCTTCTCTTGACTAAAGCGCGATTATAATTTCGATAATTATTTCTAGTCGTCCATTTGCGCTTCGCTACGCGCCCAAATCAGGTTTTTTTTCCTTGCACTTAGTTAAGCTTCACTTGACTAAGGTGCAACTGCAAATTTCAGTATTATTTCTGGTCGCGCATTTGTATGCTTCGCCACACATCGTCATGGGAGCCGTCGAACCTGACTCAATTGCAGGCCTTCTGGTCCCCATATTGGGCCTAGCTGGCCGAGTAAATTTCCTTTGGGTGATTGCGTCAGCCTCCTTTGTTTTGGATGAGACTGGGAGCGCCTCAAATGGAGGTATAAATGGTTTTGGACGTCTTGGGAAGTCTGTGGTCCTGAGTTTGTTTTTTTATGGGAACTTCCAGCTCGGGGACGTCATCTATCCATAAACAATCGTCCAAATTCGGTAAAGCATTCATTTTCTTTTGATTGGTGAGGGAAAACAAAAATAAAAAGGAAAAAAATGATGCAAAATGAAAAACTTACAGTACAAAAATAATAAATTCAAATTCAGAAATAAAAATGAGAAAAAAATAAAAATAAATGAGAAAATATCTACTGATAAAAATAAACAATTTCTGTCCTGCTTTGTCCTTCCTTGCGAGTTGTCAAAGGTTTTATCGGATTGCCGACGATTTGCTGCAATTAAATTTTTGATATGTTGAGACCCACACGCTTTTGTTTGGACGTGTTTGTTTTTATCGTAGATTTAGTTATGGATTATACCAATTATAATTTATTTGAACACTCACATATTTCTCCTTTGGTATTGGATTAAGATTTTACGGCAGAGCAGTTTTATGGTGATGGTACATTTAGCCGTAAGGCCAGCAAAGTTCTCCTATTGCGAGTTGAAGCGTGTGGGTGGTGGCAGAATTCTCTTGCTTCATGCTGAAATGTGTAAAAGTGCTGCTAATGGTAGTTTTGTAATCTTGTAATCGGTTGACAATATTCTTGTTGTGAGGTTTTGCATGAGTCAGCAGATCTGATACTTATGGCTGATTTACATTACTCGAACATGCGATTTTACTGACAAAGTGAGTGAGAGGGTCTTATTACTTTGCACTATTAGAAAAAAAGGAAGAGGTGATCGACTGTCAAAACATTATTTCCCACTCTTTTATAGCGAAGTGTCGGTTGTGACATTTCATATAATTGTCAATTGCAAAAAATAATCAGACGTCAAAAATAGTTCTGTTCAGGCTAGGGCTGCCATCCGTCCGGGTTTCCCCGGATTTGTCCTAGTTTGGAGCGCGTCCGGGGAGAGTCCGGGCGGGGTTTTCTATACTGTCCGGGTTTTAAAATTTTGGAAACCAATTAAATAAAAATTTAATGTTTTGTGTATGTACGGTGTAGTTGATAATGCCGACAGTCAGACCGACTCGACTCTCACTCAAGTTCTCTCTTCTGGTCCCAGCCAGATTAGCTCAGTAACGAAGCTATCAGTACGAAAATTGCTTGTGTACCTTGCCTTGTGTACCTGTGTTTGTTTTATGTACAGCCCCCTCCAAAAAAATGTAAAATCTCGATACTACAGTGCGTCAGTTCACGTATATAAAATAATTGTAAATGCCACCGTACAAATACGGGAAATAACCCAAGTTGGCGACACTTCACGAGAGACAAAAAAGACATAAAAAATTACAAAAACAGCAAGAAAAACAAAAAGTAGGTATGTAATAAATATAAAGGATGGGTATAACTTAATAAAAAGTACAACTGATTTTTAAAAGGAACTTTTACCGAAAAGGGGAAGTGTAGGCATGTTCATTCTACTAATATCATGCTGTTCCTCGGCACAATGCTAGTGTATAATTTTTACAACAATTTGATCAGTTTTACTGGATGTTAATGCACTACATGGACTGCAATTAAAAATCAGTTTTTTAAAAAAAACAAAAACATGGAAATTTATCACACAAAATTGATAGATGAGTGGATGAATTTACAAAATTTCAGTCAAAATCTAAGCGATAAAACAAGCTTTTAGCGGCAAATCAACATTGGCAAATTTTTTAAAACATCGTATGCTCATTTGTGCATCGAGGCATTGAAGATTGCACAGGATGTTTAAGCGTACCAACGTGCCAACGAAGAGAGAGTGTTTTAAAAATTTCTCAGCTGTGGATGAAAGAAAGACACTCACTGAACATATAAACGGCTTCGTCACTAATCAAAACAAAATTTAATTTTAAAGATTTTAATTGTGTTGATTTTTAAACATTGTTAAAAAATGATACATGGTGAGAAGCCTTTGCTCTTTAGTCTCTGGTTTACAGAATCTAAAATCTCCAAAATGTTTACATGGCAAGAGACTCTTGTCTCAGATCAAAAAATTAAGTTCTGAAGACCATAAGAAAAAGTCTCTAGAGACATTTCTTGAATTGTATACACGAAATTTATATTTGGTCTCCAGAAATCTGTGTTAATTTTCAAGAAAAACATTGTTAGAAAGAAAGTGAAAAAGCTTTAAAAAAATTTATGCAGAAATATTACGGGATAAAGGACAACACAACAAAGTCTGATTATGTTTTTTTCAAAAATAACCAGCCCCCTATTGACGAAAAAATGTCTCTTCTTTAAAGCCATTACTATCCCAACTTGAGACTTCCGTCTGTTCGTCTGCCCGGTCGTACGCGAGTCCGTCCGCACGATAGCTTGGGAACACGTATATTTAAAGAGCTGAAAATTTGCACATGGGCTTTAAAAAAAAAAAAGTAAATTTAAGTTCGAAAATCGGGTAATACTTTCCTAGGGTTGCCATACACAAATTTCGTTTTTTACTGTATATTTGCACACTGCCTGAGAGCGCGTCAACGTAGAGAATTGAAATTTTGTAAACAGTATTTTCATGAAAATAGTAAATATAATTTCAAAAATGAACTAAATTGGGCAACGGATTCTTGGTGTTGCCATATAAATATTTAAGATTTGTACGTATACTGTGAAAACGATCAGTCTTAGACGTTTTAATTGCACTGAAAAGTTCTTCAGAATATGAAATCCTATGAAATTGGTCATCATCATTCATACTTTCCAACGAACCGTTCTAGAAATATGGGAAAAACCACTTCAAAAATCAAACTTGTGCAGTTAGATGACCATACGAAATTACGTACGGGTATACATTTACAGCATCATAAGAAATGGTCTTATACCAATTCTAGATTTTTTACTTGTTTTTCTTATAAAAGGCATTCTTTATATAACTTTCGCTGAAATAATTTAAAGACCGTACCTCTGTGATAGGTATTTGGATTCAAAGTTATCATTTCTTTAAGATAACTTTCAGGTATGTGTAGAAATACATATACCAAAAATTGGAAAATTTTAAGGGTTTCAAAGTTAGTTTAAATTTAGTATAATTCAAGCAGTAGGTATTCATTGCACGACAAAAAATGTTTACTTTCAGTAAAAGAAGAACATTGGAAAAGTGTAAATTTTGTTTTTGATGTAATTACCCTATGATAAATTAAATAAATATTAAAAAAAATCTTGCCATACTCTCCACAGTTAACGTAACAGCAGAACACACAATAGCCTCCGGAAATCTAGAGACGAACAATGAGCAAACTTCGAAGTCTCTCGCCATGTAGCTTCACCTTTCCCAAGAAATGAAGCTATTTTGAAAGCTATATGGCACACTAAATGTAAATGTAAAATTGTATTTCTAATTTTTAGAAGATTTATTTATGTTTCTAATTATAAGAGAGATTTAATTTTTGTTTTACTGTTTTTTAGTAAACTGACTAATTTTATAATAAATAAATAAAAAACACTATGCGAAACAATTTCAACATATTTCATTAGTAAGTAAAACAGAAAATTATTTGGCAACAATGTCCAAGCTAAAATGTCCGGGGCTTTCGAACTTGTTGTCCTAGTTTAATGATTTTACCGATGGCAGCCCTAGTTCAGGCGTTCAAAATCAGAGACTTGACACTGCTCAAATAGAAAAAAAACATAACATGGCTTTTGTAGGAAATATATCGAATAGGATTGGATGAAGGTGAATCTGTGTTTGGTCTCATAAACGCTTTTGACGTGCCAAGATTCACATTCAATAGTGAAAGAAAAATTTTTTTTATCTCAGGCAGAAATGAAAGCAAAATACCTCGCCGATAGGTAGGTCAAAAACAAAATTGCAAAAGTGTTTCTTAATTTCATATAAGGTAGGTACGCAATGCTTCACCAGAAGACAGCTAGACATGAATTGTTTTCTCCAGTGATCGAAGGAACTTCCAGTCATCTTAAGAAATTCAAATTGTATTACATTGAAAATTTACTTTGTACATCAAAAGTAGAGGAAACAGTTGTAGTTGATTTATTAATTTAACTTGTTGAAGGAAAATATTATATCGAAGACACTATAGGAGTAGTACCATTGGATTTAAGCGAAGCTCGCTTTCATGCTGGATTTTCTTGCGAAGGATGTTTTGTTTTAGCAGAAGGAAAGTACATAGATGGTGTTCTTAAAGTTGCAGTCCTGGGATTTCCTCCTCCTGAACAAGCCAGTAGTAGCCGTGCATTTTTTGGAGTTCAAAATACTTGGGGTGGACCATCTAAGAAACTTCTCAAGTATTCGTCGCGACTAATGGAAATTGAACAAACAAATACTGAGGCAACAATTGTGTTTCTCTCTGATGTTCGTTTAGATTTGCCAATCGTTATGACTAAACTTAAACAACTGTTTGTAGGATACGATGATTGTCCACCAGTTGCAATAATTCTAATGGGCCCATTCAGTAAGGCAGACAAAAAAATGCACGATTTGAAACAGCTTTTTTAGCATTGGCTGATTTGGTTAATGGTTGCTCCAAATATTCTGCCAAGAGGACCACTTCCGAAATTCGTTACAGCAGGTTTATTACCAACATGGCCAAGGATAGAATCAGCTACGAATCCATGTCGATTACAATATTGCACACAGCAAATAGTAGTTTGCCGAGCTGATCTTATCACGAAGTTTTGTCGTAATACTATTCATTTTCCCGATATAGACCAATTGGATAATCACGTAAGTAAAGAAGCAAACTTATTCTTTTCCATTGTAGTTCGCGCGAACCTTAATTTGTCAGGGAACGCTCTCTCCTGTGCATCCAATTGCGCTTCCTATATATTGGGACTATGATGCCCCCCTATCTCTTCCAACCTAGTAGTGGTTGGAGATCCTAATCATCCGTTTAACACAACACAACATGGTTGCACCATTATAAATACAGTAAGTATAATATTTGATTTTTTAATATATAAATATTTAAATTACAATTTCAGGGATCGTTCATTAAAATGAAATTCTCGTTCAAAGTTTATGTTCCTTCTACAAAAACTGTTGAGGATTCGGAAATACCTGGCGAAGACAGTTAATATTTATGTTAGCTTCAATTTATATCTGTGAACTGATACTGTTGTCAAGAGTTTTTTTTTTAATTTAGGTACTTTATGGAATAAACGCCAATAATTAGAAATCATTGCTTTTTTCACTAGATGTATTGTAATAATTCACCGTTTTTTAAATTATAATTAAGAGAAAAAAATTGCGTTTATTTATAGTACACCTCTAAATCTAAATATACATATCAAGCTTAATTGTGATGATAATATTTCTGTGCGATTAGAAAGTAGATCTTAAATATCTGTGTATAAGCTGAAATATAAATAGCATGCAGACGATATTATATGGGGTGACTGCGAAGTTTTTTTTTTGCGAAGAATAAGTATTTTGTACAATACATAGGTTTTACCACACTTTTATATGCGAGGTCTTAAGGAAAAGGAGCATTTCAGTAAATGTCTTATGAATTGATTGATGATTATGTGTGTCACTTTCTGTGATAGCCTTACTCATGCATCGTGACCACAAGCAGTTTCATCAAAGGCAAATTTTGCGCAATCGGTGTACCTAATTAGTACTGCATTTAATATTTAATAAAGCCACAGTATTTGATAATTGTATTTTTATTAGGATACTGGTAGTGGCGCAGCAGAATGTAAAGCTCACAGAATTAATTTTGTATTATTGTAAATACACTTAACTAATAATGTCCGTAGGATTTCCATAAAGCCGCTGAAGATGTTAAAAATCTAAAAAGTACGCCATCAGATAATGATTTCAGTTGGAGATTATAACACAGGTATTCGGTCAATGTTATGCTTAATAATAGCTGTATTTACGCACTTTCCAATATAGATAAGCCCGGTCTCTTAAGACTTCAAAGGAAAAGCAAAGTGGGAAGCATGGAATAAACGTAAAGGAACATCAAACGACGAAGCTATGGAGGCATATGTTTCCAAAGTGAAATCATTAACTGATAGTATATATTAAAGTAAACATCAAGAAAAGTGAATTACAATTAGTATACATTATAACGAAATATTAAATGTGCTGTATATATTTGCTCAACCTACTGCACTTCATTATACTCCTTGCTATTATCCTTTTATACTCTTTTAAGTTGTGTTTTAAAGTCCTACATCGAGCCATACGAATCTTGGTGCAATATTGAAATTAATTTAACGTATTGGTTGATGTATTAATGTATTATTGATTGGAGATTTGTGATGAATATTTATATTAGGGCTGTTATTGTTAATGATGTTAGAGTCAGTATCTAGGCCAACATTGGCCTCAGTACTACTCCGGATAGATCATAATTAATGACTCAGTGTATTTGAACTGTGAAATCTAGAGATTGTGATGACTACATAAGCTGTTAATTTAATTTAAGCTAATTGAATCCTGTTTAGATTGATATATATTGTTTGTTTTGCTATGAATCATGTAAACTAATTGATAAGCTTTGTACTGTCGTGGAACCCAGCGTTATACGTTGCATTAAGCAGGGGTTCAAAAAAAAAATGCACTTTGACTTGACTTGACTTGAATTTTCTATCATCCCAAAGTCTTTTCGTTAATGTTTAAAACATTTGCACTTCAAAAACTTGGAATAAAGCACCCTAGAAAGAAGCGTTTTACTTGCTGTGATTTATCATATAAAACTCATTTAGTTCGCGTGGATTCATTTCCAATGTGGCGACTTCATCGAATCGCATTGCTTGTCTCGCTTGTTTTATATATCCCTTTGTAATATTTATTTGCTCTACTAAAGGATATAAAGGTATCTATATATGTGCATGTCAGTCCCCGATCAATTTACTCCCCTTCTAGGTTTAGACTGTTTATAAACTCGTAAAGCCATTCTGGGATTGAGGTAGTTTAGTGGAGGAACAGCATGTTTGAGGTGGGGAAATCACCACCTGGCCAAAACTTTACAGTTGCAGAGCATATATTCCCAGGTTTCATGAGCATCCGTTAGAAGAGGCAAGATGAAACTCAGCCAAGCTAATCTTGTTTAAGTGATACCTCCTAAGGAGTATGAGTTCTTTTGTTTTTCCACCAGAGGTGTCGATAAACTTTTTTCCCAAACGAAGTCCTTGCAGCCTTTCCCAATAAGGGGATTTTTGTATGATCTCTCAGCTAATTACGGTAGCATTGAGGAAACACTTTGAAATCTAAATTATGGTCTTTTAGTACCTTACTTATGAACATATCACAAACGAAATTCCTGAATCGAGAAAAGGTCAATTAAAAGTGGGACTGGACTTGGACTTTCAGTACCAGTTCATAGAAGAGTTTTAGTTCGGATGGAAGCTTCAGTCTCGGACTTTCAGTCCCTTATAAACGCAGGTCTAGTACACAAGGTAAAGGTGAATTTACCATGGAATACAGTCGTTATTCACCGTGTCTTCCTGATGTTTAAGATCAAATTATTAGAGAATATCAAGAATCGCGGATTAACTACAAACGAAGTAATTTGATTAGATCTCACAATATTCCTCAGATACATCGCTCTGTACTGATAGAACTTTGGTACAGAGAATAGCCCAGTTAAAACAGTTACAACAGCTCATTTGCTTAAAAAAACCTAAAATTTCAGTATTTCGTGATTCTTAAGATATGCTTACTAAAATATAAGTTAAAAAATTAATGGTAATTAATTTTTTAAAAAAATTTATAATAATTTTATAAAAAAAATTAAAATTTTTTAACAATTTTTTAAAAAATTTATAAAAAAAATTCGTAATTATTTTTTAAAAAATGTTTAAACATTTTTAATAAACTTTGACACATTCCAGCTGATGTGCTGTACTTTCCTCAAATATTTTTATTTTGTGTGCGTGTAAACATTGATATTTGTACACGCTTGTAGTTATATGTATGAGTTTGCTGCCATAATAGCAAAATTTACTGCCATAAAATATACTTCTGGCTAGAACTTTTTATGGCTAATTATGGCAGTAAAAATTTCCCCTTCGTAGGGGAATTTGACTTAAACTCAGTAAAATTTTGCTGGATTATCTTTTTTTGTCCTTATCGTTCTAAAGTATTTTCACACAATGCTAGCAATGTTCGAGTAATGTAAATTAGCCATTACGCTGACTAGTTTGAACTCCTACTGACTAGTCAGTTGATCGAACGTAACCCGTTTGTTATAACTGAGGTGGTTGTTAAAGTAAATGCTGACCGTCAGTTCTAAGGATCTGCTGCTCTCATGAAACTGACTTGGTTGTCAGTTCGTATGTAATTATTTGGATGATTCTTGTCAGTAATCATTTTGTCTGATGACAGTTTTTTGATGTGATAAAACTGACATGTAACAGCTTTCTTTGTAATATTGTAACAAATTGATGTTGCGTCTATGTAGCAACTTGAGTTTGTTTTTAATTTCCAGATGTAGATGGATCTGGGGTAGACTGTCATGTGACAGATTGGTTTGGCAGTTATTGATGATACTGAGGAATTTTTTGCTGTGGTCTGCACTGTACCACTTGTTGTAATTGTGACGTGTTGTCACAGCTATTTGATGTATATAGCTTGTATAGCTATATATCTAAGGTTGCTTGCAGATGCTTATGAGGCTCGTACTTTTTATTGCGTTGTGGTTGGATGCCCAAGATGACGTTCCTTTCGGAGTGGGCAAGTTTCCTGTCTTTTAAACTGTCATGGTTTGAAAATGTGCGGTGCCATGATACACTTGATGCCTGATTGTAAGTCTGGCATTTGTTATAAAATTTGGTGCTGATGTTCTTGATTGTTTTCGATTCGGTTTCGTTCCGTTTCGTTCTGATTCGATTTGTTGTATTTTTATAATTTGTATGTGCAGTTTCGAAGTTGTCCAGATGGTTTTGCTATTATGCATCTGGTACGACAGTTCCTTTCTTCATATGATACCTTGCCTTGATTTGTGCCTTGGCTTAGGCGTTAGATTTTCCACTTTGTTTGTGACTGAGATGCACGTTTCTTCTTCTTCTTCGATGGTTTGGGTTGTAGTTTCTGCTTACATGTGCACTGATTATGGTGTTTTACTCACCTTTTTTGGTTTTTCCCATTAAATTCCAACCCAGCTGCGTCTGTTGAGTTGTGGGTTGTCCTGGTGCACCCCTAACAATTCCGCTCTCAATGACGTTGGCATAGGCGTCAGCTCCTAGTAATAAATCGGTCGGACCAGGTGCGTAAAACTTTGGATCTGCTAGGAGCAAATGCTGCAGATATAGCAATTTGCTGGTGTCTATCGTGTCAGCTGGAAGGTAGTCTGCAATTTTTTCCAATATGAGATCTGTTATATTGGTTTCAAATCTCGTATAAGACATTTTAGTTTGAATGATGTTTGCGCTTTTACGGATGCTGTTTGCTTTCTACCTAATCCAGTTATTTTGACATGTGTAGTTTGTTGCTGCAGTTTCACTCGTTTACTTCCAGCTTCCGCAATAAGAGACAGTTGAGATCCTGAGTCTATCAACGCTCTAAATGTAGAATTCTGTCCGTTTGGTTCCGTCATTGTGGTTTGTCGTAAAGAATGATTTCGTAGTTGGCTCATTACTGCCACTGGGAGTATCAAGCTTCAATTCTGCTTGCTTCAGGTTTTGCTCACGATTCGTTAATCTACTCTCTGGTCTTCGGATGATTGCTGCACTGTATATAACAGTGTGTTGTGTCATTTGTGACAGTGGAGGCAAGTTTTCTGGCTGGGACAGTTGTATAGATTATGTCCCGATGCCAGGCAATTTCTACACAGCTTATGTTGTAGCAAGAATTGTGCTCTCGCTGTTGGAGATAGATTTTGGAATGCTGTGCAGTGGAACAGCGAATGATTTAACTTGCACTTGGTGCACGTGTATGTTCTGTTAATGAAGGTATGAGCACCTTTGTGTGATGGAATGTCATTTGAGTTCGTGGGTCTATAGCCGCGCCGTAACTCTTGGATATTTGGAGGCCTTGCTTGTCGTCCATGTTCTGCTGAGTTTAAGTTTTATCGTACTTGAATGGATTCTAGAGTACGGAAACGTGACTCTAGAAAAGTTGACAGATCGGCATATGTTAATATGTCAGTCTTGCTCCCATAGTTGGTGAGTCTCTGATGGGATGCGAACTATGTTATAAATTAATATTGTATCCCAATGTTCTATTGGCAGTTCTAAATATTTTAGCTAGTGTAGACTTTCTTCTGTTTGGTCCAAAAGAGAGCAAATAGCGTGAGCTGACTCGGTTGTAATGGGTATTTGTGTGAATAATGCCTTTAAGTGAGTATTAACTAGAACTTGTTTGTTGTCATATCTCTTTTTTAATAATTCCCATGCCTTGTTATAATTGGTTTCTGTCACTTCAAATTGGCGTAATAAGCGTTCTGCTTCGCCAGTGACGCTGAGAGGTAATGTAGTTTTTGGTCCTTGTATATATTTAAGTCTGTGTGAATTAGTGAATTGAACAAATCATGGAATGTCCGCCATGATTTGTAATTATCGTCGAATGTCAGTATATGAATTGGTGGAAGCCGTATTTCTGGCTTTGATAGTCGTACTGACTGAACTCTGGTTTCATTTGTGTTTGTATTGAGAGGTAGTGCTAGGAATGACTCCTCCAATTCCTCCAGTAGAGTGGAGAGGAGCTCTATATATATGAGCTCGGTTTTCTCATATAGCTCTCCTTTGGCATACTCACTTTGAGCGCCATTTTTTGTGGACCAGATTGCTACATGCAGATCTGTGAAAGATTTGCAGAGTTTTTCTAGAGAATCTATGCGTGCTGCATAGTATTTCGTGCCTGTTTTGTATCACTATTTGCTTTAGTGTGATGTATGGCGGCTTTTTTGATTCGATCGTTTAGAGCTACTAGTGATAATGTCAAACTAGCGACCTCTGTCATTTGAAAATCTTCTTGTCTTATCCGGCTTTCAAGGACCAATCTTAAGTCTCAATATGGGCCTAATCGTAAAAAGGGGCAGGTGCCGGTTTTAAATAACAAGACTGGTTGATTTGTCAAAATAACAAAATTAAGTTTTTTATTGTGTCACAAAATAATCTTATAAACTAAGCAATTCAAAATAAATTCACTACCTCTAATACTAATGGCTATAGTTCTAAATATAAATCGAATTATTTGGGCAATCGCAATTTTATCCGTCAATCTGTAATGAGAGAAAAGGAGCTATTATTATTCACCAAGCAAAAAGTAAGGTTAAGTTGGTCAGAATGAGCTTCAATGGTCTGCTCATGTAGGTTTAGCTGGGTTCAAAATAAACTCCCAGTGGGATGCTGAAAACTTTAGAAATTTAAATATTATTAATAATTAATAAAATTGTTAGTGAGATAGGGTGCAATACTTCCTTTTTTTCTTGTTAGTCGAGTCTGCATTGTGGCTCAATCAAAACTAGAGTAATTTGCTGATTCCAGCAGCTCGCTATTTATAGGCAGAAGCAAAACAGGAATTGTGTCTGCCGGTAGCGTTAACAATGACGCCCGCATCATTTTGTTAAATTTCATACTTAATTCACGTCATGGTGGATTTCGTTATGAGAATTTTGTGCTGCTTGCCTGCCATCTTGAATCTGTCAAAGTTTTAGATGGCAGGTGTTGCTTGTAGGTAAGTATTTACGTTTTTGAATGTTTATTTATAAATTTATTGATAATTTGTGTCCGGTTTCATGTTTTTAGTTTCTTTGGGGCATCGTGGGATTATTCTAATCAATATTTAGCGAAATGATCTGAGACTTTTTCTAATTGTTGATCATCTACTAATGCCCGCTTTTTGCTTTTATTTCTTTTCAGCTGTGCGTTATGTTTAAAAAGTAGTCTGTCATCGTGGGAATTTTATCATCGAGGGAAAAGTGTGTGAGTTTTGGTATTTTAGTATGCTAGTTTTTGTTGATGAAGCTCTTCTGTGATGTTCTTGATGTAATTGATTATTTGACGTAGCCGAAAATTTACCTCGTTGAACTGGTGCCTGATGATTTCTCCGTCCATCTTCAAAATGTGGGCAGTAGAATCAATTAAGGATGTTTGATTTTTCATTAAGCTAGACAAATAATCCTCGTTGTTTCTTATATTGTTAATATTAGATGCCATCTTTTCTGCATAGTCATAGTCAGCAATGCGTTTCCTTGGATTTGATAGGAGTAGTTCACTATTGCTGATCAATTCGTTCTGTAGGATCATGTGTGAGCAGTAGAATATGTCTGCTGAGATATTGCAGATCTTTGTAGTTTTTTGATGCCATTACTAATGCTGTTGAGCTCATTCCAACAGTTGTCCATATCGTAGTATACCAGAAGTTTCCACTCATTAGGGATCAAATGTGTACAGTCTAAGTTTGCGAAATAGATGCCCGGCTGGGATTTAAATGAATATATTTCCACTGGTGTATTTACTAGAATCGGCAATGAGACACGTGAATAGGAGCGTAGTGAGTACAGAGCTTGTTGAATGTGCTGCACCTACATCCTCTTGATCTTTGTCAGTTCTGCGTCTTGGAAACCTCTCATCATCTACCGGCAAAGGTGGCAGCTTATGCATCGGTCTTCTAAGAGTTGCAGATGTGGTTTTGAATTGCCTGGGTAATCCTTCCGAGCTGCCATTTGAGAAGAGGAAAATTATCCTCTTTAATTAACACCATCATGCCGGGCGAGCGTCTACGCCTTGTTGCTTTCATATGTGTCTTTGTTGCAGCTCACATTGGTATTCGTGAGACCATCGACGCCAGAATTCGTTCCATATATGCGATACCGTTTACCATCTTCTCTCTTGACCAACTTATTGTGTACTTCACTGTGGATCGCCCACGAGGAAATGTCCGGGTGGTAATGCTGTCAGATCATTCGGGTTGGATGCTAACGGGGTAACTGGCCTTGAATTCATTATGGCTTCGATCTCAGATGTGAGTGTAGTTAGTTCTTCGTATGTCAGAGAAGCTGCAGCGATAATCTTGTATAATAGGGATTTGGCTGATTTTACTGCAGCTGCCCATAATCCACCAAAATGTGGGCCGCGTGGTGGGATGAAACGAATAGTTCTGCACAACCCATCTGGTAATAGTCTTCCCCCTGATTGGCCAAAATCTTTGTCGTGTAAGTCCCAGTAAATTTTGGGGGTCAACATGGAGGTTGCTGTTATGAACGTCTGTCATTAGTAGCTTGGTGACTGGGTGAGCACAAGGCAGCAATTTTGGATGTTTTGACTCGTATTATATATTTAAGTGTTCTAGTCTTCCTCCTACTCGTATCATACCTTCCTCGTCAATGAAGGATTCAAGGCTATTTAATGAACTACTATTGTTAACCGTTTAAGCTCGATTTAGTTGGTTAATATCATCCATGAATCCTTCCTGTTGTACCTCTTTTAAGACTACGATTAGCGCTTCATTTAATTCCTGAATGCCCACCGAAGCCTATATTGATTTTTCGGCTTTCCATTATAAATGAATCTTGGACTGTATGCCATTATTTCTGCAGGATCTTGATTCAATTTCCGTGCTTGATGGCACTGCTGAATGGTGATCATTCCTTTGAGGCGGTTAACACGATCTCAGGTTTTTTCTTTTACAGTGTTCACTTTGGAATAGTTAGATGGCCAAGTCCGGTCCGACCCATGTAAAAATGGTGGGCCGTAAAATCAAATGTTGCAGTTCTTCAATTTCTCTGGGGGTACTCAATTGGCGACGAAAGTATGAAACGATCTCTGAATATGTCCAATAGTAGATCTTTTGAATATTCAGCTTCATATCTCTTACAACACGTTCAGTCAATTGAGCAGGTAATTTTACGGCGCATAACTCAAGTCAAGGTAATGTTGTAGTTTTTATGGGTGCCAAGTGCGTTTTTGTATGTATGTATATTATGTGTGTGCTGCCTGAATATGTCTTTGGACTAGGCACATATTAATCGTACTACAACGATCCCATCTTGCGATATTGATCTGACGTAAATTGCACCTCCATAGGCTCGTTCAGATGCATCGAAGAACACATGATTTTGAACTGAACTATGCTGTTGAGTTGAGGCAACATTTCTTTGAATGTTGATATCAGTCAGTTGCTTTAGACCTTCTCGAAACTTAAGCTAGCTTGTGTGCATTTCAGTAGGTATGGCTGCATCCCAGTCCAGCTTTAGTGACCAGAGATTCTGTATGAAAATCTTTGCCGTTACAGTCACGGGGTTCACAAAGCCTAGAGGATTGAATATGTGTTCAATGTTAGACAATATAGTTCGCTTGGTAATCCGTTTGGTGTCTTGCCAGATATTTTTTTTTTGCAAAGGCATCTGTTTTTGGTAGCCAGGTCAGGCCAAGCTTTTTGATGTATTCTTCCGATTCTTCATTAAAGTTGAACTCTAGCGCAATGTCATCTTTTGGAATGTTTTGAAGTAATTCTGGGTGATTTGAAGACCACTTTCGCAGATTGAAACCCGCTGACTGAAGTAAATTCTTTATTTGTCATTGCATTTTCTTGGTTTCAGATAAGCTTTTAAATCCTGTCATTCCATCGTCGAAATAATTGTCCCTTTTCAAAACTTCTGCGTCCAATGGGAACCGTTCTCTCTCCGTGTCTGCTAAAGACTGCAGACATTTTGTTATTAAAGAGAAGATTTTCAAGGGTTTATTTGGATTGTCTTTCCCAAAGATCAACTAGTAGTTTTGATCGTTTTCATCAAGCAGAATTTTCCGATACATCTTTTCGATGTTAGCCGTGAAAACGAATTTTGGTATTATGATGCGGATAAGAATTGAAAATAATTCATCTTAGGTAGTGGGACCCTTGTGTAGGATATCATTTAATGGTATATTAGATGAAGTCTTTGCCGATGCATCAAACACCACTCTGAGCTTGGTAGTGTTACTGTCAGGCATTAGCACACAATGGTGTGGTAAGAAATAATTCTGCTTGGCGATCTTAGTAGGGCTCACTACCTTCATATGCCCCAGTCTGTCGTATTCGTTCATGAATTCAACGTACTGCGACCTTATTGTAGGGTATCTGCTGAATTTTCGTCCTAGCGATAGAAATCTTTTTAATGCGATGTCCCTTGATTCTCCTACCCAACGAACAGTTCAACTTTTGTAAGAGTTGCAAGAGTATTCTCACAGCTTTTCATAAAACTTTTCGTTTTATAACGATAGTATTGAAAAAGTTATTGCGCTTTCTATAAATCCTCTATGAACCCGATTTGGGAACACTGTATAAAGGCAACGGGAACCACTTTATAGAACCTTAATACGATACTTTATTTATTCCGGGGAACGCTCTAGGGGCACATATAAAACATCTTATAAAACGAGTTTTTTGTAAAAGCGTATTCCGTAAACATTCTAGCAGGACTGATTTATTATTGCTGCGAAAACGTCTTCCGAATTTACATATACTGGTACATATATTTCTGAGATTTAAATGTATCTGTTATACGTACTATTGTTCTTTTTACAATATATGTGATTCTTTTCTCCTGATGTAAAATAATAATAATTTTGCTGGTATGCGATATCATTATATAAATAATTTAAATAATTTTTCAGAATGCGAGGATAATGGTGATCTCTCAAGTGTCATCTAAATGAATATTTCCCCAATGAACAATAAATTAGGTACGGTAAACCAATCATTTTTGAAAAGATAGGTTTCATTGGTTATTGACAATCATATAAGTATTAAATTCAATTACCAGACATGAACATCATTTCCCCTTTGCAACATGCTATCTCTATCATTAATTATTCGTCTTCGTTCAATGATCAATATTGACGAAACTACATATCAAACAATTCGATATTTTGGTTGATTCTTTTTACGGAGATCGCATACTATGATAATAGAATAACATCGCACAAGCGCTCGCCTGTGGGTGGGTTGAACGATGGAACGGGACGATGTAGGGAGACCGCGCCGAGTTGAATGAGTTAGTCTTGAGCGATGATTGCGTGCGGTACTAGTGGTCAAATATCGACGGGTTTAAGTTTCGAATTATTACTGAGTTTTTTTTTTTTTTAAAGTTGATTCTGAGTAAGCGAGTTGGAAAGTTTGATTACGTACGGGACGAATAGATATTGCCGGCAGAGCTTGAGTTTGAGTGGACTAACTGATTGGTGCAAAAAAAGAAATCGCGTGGTATTGTTCTGAAAGTGAAAGGAGTTGATAATTATTATTTCGATAATTTTTTTTTTTTAATTTACCTAAGTATGCTTCAGCGGATTTTCTTTCATCTTGCGCTATATCGTTCTGAAAGTGAAAGAATTTTATAAATATAATTATGTACAGTGTAAATTTGTGAAATTACCTGTGCTTCAGCGGATTTTCTTTTATCTTGCGCTTTATTCTCCTGGAAGTGAAAGAATATTTTTTTACATATTAATATGTGCAGCATAAATTTGGTACTTTACCTGTGTGTCAGCGAACTTTTCTTATAGTTGTGCTATATTGTTCTGAAAGTGAATGAATTTTATTAATATTATTATGTGCGGCATAAATTTGGTATTTTACCTGTGTATCAGGGAACTTTTCGTATAGTTGCGCTATATTGTTCTGAAAGTGAAATAATTCTATTAATACTATTATGTACAGCGTAATTTGGGTAATCTACCTGTGTGTGAGTGAACTTTTCTTATAGTTGCGCTATATTGTTCTGAAAGTGAAAGAATTCTATTAATATTGTTATGTATTTTTGTTATGCTGATTTAGGTATTCCTAGCGTTGCTGCGCGTTGAAATGATTAATTAAATTCCGCTACATGACGGGTGGAGGCTGACGGTTTGGATAGGAGAGAAGACATCATTCCTTGACACACATGTATGAATGGGGCTAAGCATAATATTACGGTCTGGGCCCAATAGTACCCAAAGCTTGAGTCTCAACATCATCAGAGACTCTCACTCGCTCTCTCTATCTCCTGCTTCTTACTTTATATCGAGGTCCTGCGATGACGATGTTTTCGCTATTTTTTCTTTTGCTTAATAATCTCAAATTAAATACATTTTCTTCCATCTAGGATTCTAGGTATCACCAGGAGGAGGAAACCACCATAGATTTTTTTCCTTCCTGTCTGTCTGTCCGTCTGCAGTCATACCCACAACGTTATTTTTAAGTCCGTCTGTCTGTCTGGTCAGTAGTTTACTATTCCTACGTGCACAGCTTACAAGCTTTGAAGGGATGTGGGTGGCAAGGACCCCCCCTGGTCGACTGATCACTGGCGGCAATTGTTGTGCAGCCACCCACGCATATCCTGGGCATGGTTTTTGTAACAAGATATCTGTGTTTAGGTAAGAGTGGATATAGGTAGATCTGTCGCCTGACGCGCTTTGCGTTGCAAGTGTCAATTTTGTTGTTTTAGAACCAATTTTCTTTTGTGTGTTCTTTGCAGGTTCTTCTTTGCGATCTCTTCACGGAACATAATTTATCTTTATAATATAGCTAATATATTACAATGTATTGAAATTGTCGAAAATAAAATTTACGCCAAATATATGCAATTAAATTTATTGCCAATCAAATTTTTCCGTAAAAGTTTTAAATATAGCTCGAAATAGTACAACGCGCCTGTGAATTTGTAAAAATTTATAATATTGCTCTAAGGTCCGGTATAATTTGGATTATTAGATAATTTTATATTTTTGTCTAAAAGTATTTTTTAAAATTGTCATAATAGACCTTAATTTCTTTTTTTAGCATAAAATTCATATATACACCAATTATATAGATTAAGAAAATATTAAATTTATGCTTTCGAAAAATGGCGGCATTCCCAGCTCAATAATTTATAAAACAAATGGCCGATGTTAAAACGACAATTCAGCTCTCTCCAGAGCTGCAATAAAACAAAATAATTTTTTATAAAACTTCTACAAAACCATTAAATCAGATTTTCGCGCTTGAGAAGTTTATAAATCTATTTAGTTAATCTGAAAACCTTAATAAAACCAAGCAGCTCTTTTGCTTTTTATAAAATTCTTCAGCTTCCTTCATGAGCTCTATAAAACGATGCTGCTATTTGGTTTCTTACAGAACTATTAAGAACTCATATAAAAAATGCCAATCCCGACCATACAAATTTGACGTTTGCCTTATATAAAATACAACTATCGTATTGAAGAAAGATGTCGTTTAACTTTGTGCAATTTTGAGACAACAAATGAAACGAATGAATAAATTCAATGATGTTTTGAAAGCGGTAGGTATTATTGCACTAATTTTGGAACAAATAACTAAGTAAGTTCTCATACAGCAACAGTATCAACAGCAGGCCTCAGGCAATTCTCTCAATATATGTGACAGGTCTCCGTTAAGTATTGTATCGCACCTATCATTCGAAACTGTGTGATTTATATTATATTGATTAAATTTATATTCTAATACATTCTAATAGTTGTAATAATACAACGTATATTTTTCTTTCTATTGATATCAATGTTATTTTCCATAATTTCCTTCAATTTATCAACAAATGGAGTCATAAATGCCTTTAAATCACCAGACTAGTTCTTTCCACTGTAAATAGCAATTACTCTAGGATGCAAAAGGAATATTTCATGGACATTAAAGGAATAGGCCTAAACTCTTCTTTAGAGTTTTTGTATACTGGAAATCCGTCAATGTTGATATTTAAAGTAATTATTTTTGATTCATTAATATCCCGAAAGCAACTCCTTAAGTAAAATTCCATTTCTTGTTGAACGTTTTCATTTTTATATCATCAAACCACAATCATTGCTTAAATTATTTTCGTTAATGCAGGAGGTACTGTCTATAATGTTATCCAACTTTACAGCCCAGTTATTTATTATTTCTAAAACCTTCAGAATCAATAAAACTGTCGAGATCACTTCTGGAATTACAATCAGAATAATTGGGAAAGTTATGCGATGTAGTAAATCTTTGAGAGAGAACGGATCATTAGGCAAAATTTTATCAAGCGGTATCCGAAGTAATTGGCTCGCTATCTATGAATATTTCATAAATTACAATATCACAGAACGCGAAATACCTTATAGATATTGCTATGGTTTTATTAAAGTCTTCTCAGAAACTGTTTAAAAGAAAATAGCTCCTAAGTTTTAAAAAGGTACCAATGGTGTTTCACGATAGCGAAATTGCTTTATAACTGCTGGTCTTGCTACTGATTGACTGTCGACAATAAACTATTTTATAATAGCTCTCAATGAAGTTTTCCCAGGCATTGGAGACCACTATAAGACCATTATAAAACCAAGTAGCTGTTCTGTAACTTTTGGGTTTGAGCATTCATCTGAAGAATCAATTTTGTCCAGCTTCCAAAACTTCTCCAAGAGATCTTCTGTTCTTTCAGTTTCACTGCAAATGCATAGAGGATTATATGGTTGATTTACCTGGTTTTACACTTTTTAGAAATGATAGGACTTTAGCGAGCGGTGGAGACGTGGCCTTTTATATAAGAAGTACATTCAGAAGTAGCGAAATCTGCAAATCAAACTCAACATCATCAGCTGAGTAGTGGAGACTTCCATTCGGTCGAATAAAATATTGCTCGGCTGTGTATATAAACCACCGCGTATCACGAACTTAGATGACTTTTATAATAATCTTGCACAAATTAGCAGCGTTTACTCTACAAACATTATATGTGGGGACTTCAATACTATTCTTTTAAAAAATGATAACAGTTCTAAGGATTTCTTAGCAAGATACCATGGAGGTGGTAAATCCTTGTTGGATATTTTTATAACCAATAGCTTAGCAGTGGTGGCTAACCACAGTCAATTTCAAGTGCCGGGCATAAGTGAACACCTAGCAATTGTAGCGTCATTTAATATACCAACACCATCTCCAGCATGTTCTAGTATCATTACCGATCGGGACTTTAAATCAATCAACCTAGAGGAATTACACCTTGCAGCTAGTGACATTTGCTGGGGTTATTTATACTATGTAAGTGATGTAAATAATCAAGTTACTTACCTCACTAACAACTTATCCTAACTTTTCGAAACATTTGTACCTTTTAAAACTTGTAATGTTAAAAATTCTAACTGACCTTGGTTTACGTGGTTTACTAGGGAAATCGAACTGCTTATAGTTGAACGCGATTATGCATATAAATGCTGGAGAAGGTTCGGAGGTACACTGCTCCGGAAGAACTATATTTTCTTGAGAAATAAAGTCACTGCTACAATTAGAAGGGAAAAAACTAACTATTGTCGGAAAAAGCTAGACCCATCGTTGCCCTCTTGCGAGCTATGGAAGACTATTAAAGCAATGATTATAACCAAAATAGACAAGCTCGATTCTCACCTAAACTTGGATGAGCTAAAAGACTATTTCTGTAGTTCTGCAAGCGTTGTACTCAATAATTTCGTTCCTGCATTATATTATACAGGTCATTATGACGGGGATTTTTCATTTGTGAATGTGACCGAGCGGGAAGTCATTTGGGCTCTAAGATCAATCAAATCTAATCCTGTCGGTCTGGACAATATTAATCTCAGTTTCTTTTCCCATTTGTAGTCAGGCCAATTACTCACATCTTCAATACAGCAATTATAATATGAAGCTTCCCAACGCTATGGAAATTGGCGAAGATCATTCCTGTGAATAAACATCTTAAGGCAAATCTACCGTCTGATAATAGACCTATTAGTACTTTGCCTGTTTTATCAAAAGTCCTTGAAAGGCTTCTTTTTGACCAGCTTATAGATTATATTGATGTGTATAGTGTTTGTATAGCGAAGGAACTCTTTTGTTCTCCGCTAGAGTACAAGTTCTTGGACTTGGAAAAAAAATTTAATTGAAGATATTAGGAATAACGCAGAGAATAATATGGCAACAATTCTATGTCTTCTTGATTTCAGTAAAACATTTGATTTGATAAATTTTAAGACATTGTGCAATAAACTCAAAACTGAATACAAGCTTTCAAGCCCCACGCTAAAGCTAATCCATTCATATCTATCAGGCAGGCAACAGGCGGTTGTAAACGGAATGAAGTGTTCCCAGCATAAATCATTATACTTGGGGGTACCGCAAGGATCAATTTTGGGCCATGTACTGTTTTGTCTCTACATAAATGACCTAGTGAAAGTTCCTAGACAGTGTTCCCTTAAACTTTATGCTGATGATGTCCAGTTGTGCTTATCTACAAGTATATATGATCTGCATCTGAATGTGAACAAAGCCAATAGAGATTTGGAACTTTATTTCTATCTGGGCTAAAATAAATAATATTACTCTAAATCCTGCTAAGTCTCAATCTATAGTCATCTTCCAAACGTCACGTAGATACGTCTCATCTGCGTTGTATGTCTCTTAATGATGTGCATATTTCGTTCGCTGACTCATTTCGGCATCTCGGGGTGTATTTTGATACATCTCTTAATTGGAAAAAGTAAACAATTGTTCAGGTTGGAAAAATTTATGGAGGTTTAAAGGGCTTATGGCGGCATACATCCCACACTCCTAGAGATACAAAGATTCGTCTTGTGAATGCTCTGTTACTACCAAATATAACTTTTGGCTGTGAAGTTCTTGGAAACTTGAATATTATATGTCGTAATAGGATAAATTTTGCATATAACTCATGTGCAAGATACATCTAAGGGCTATGTCGGCGTGAACATATTTCTGAATACTCCAAAAGTATACTGGGTTGCTCGCTTGATAATTATATTCGATTTATAATTGCCTATAAGATGTTCAGAATAGTTAATTCTATGTACCCTAAGTATTTGCGTGATAATGTTATCTTTCTCACTTCAGCTCGTACCAGATTGCTACTTGTACCGCGGCATAAGTTGCATTTCAGCACTCGTTTGATTTTCGTCTACGGTGTGTGGAATACCCTCCCATTTGAAATTTCAATTACTTAATTTCTCTAATTTCACTTATTACTTGTATTTAACTCTTGAAATATATATCTATCTCTAGTTTTAATTATAGTAAGCACAACATAGATTAACGTATAACGAAATTTTTGTGTGACTCATATTTTTCTTTTAGTATTGAATTTACCTTGTAGTAGGAGCTTGATCTCACTTGTGCTCTTTTAATAAAGAATTATTTATTATTTATTACATGTCGTTAAAACAGGTTTTTTCCCTCAGATCGGTCCTGAAAAAATCCTTCAAAACGCAGTGTTTTGCAAGGTCGGTAGGTTTTGACCAAGCTTAATCTGTCCAATGGAAATTAGCTCGTATAAAGCTCAGCACCTATTAAAAACTCAATCCAACCAGGCCTGTTCCTTCATGCAGTTAATACACAATTTGTGGTTTTTCAAAATGCTGAAACGATTTGTTGGATGTTGCAATAAGAACTCTATGCATGAGTACAATGGGTGGTTTTTCTTGTATATGACGCAAAGTTTCGCAAGTAACGGACTCCAAGATTCTGTATCAATTCCCAACTTCTTCAAACCATGGATGCTTTGCTTTGTGACATCATGAATACTCTTCAATTCAGCTGCTGATTCATGTTGAAAATTTGGTCGCGTTAAGAATCTATTGAGAAGCGCTGTACATAACAACATTTTGTTCCCAGGCTGTATCTTAGTTGTTCTCAGTTGCTGCAACAGGCTGTATTAATGCTCTCGCTTCACCACTTAAGCTGCTGGTCCGGTAAAACTTTTTTTGCGCCCTACTCATGCCTTGGGAATGAATCAGTTGCTCGTATAAGTCGTGAAACTGAATCCACTTTGGATAGTCAACATCGAAACGTAATTTTTGGTAGCTTGATCCCTGCATTATCTGTTGAAGTCGTGTTGGATGCTTGCAGGTGAACATTATTCATTTTTTGTGTAAGCGAAATGATTGCTTGTTGAATGCGCTCCTCATTCCTCATTCAAGGTAATACTCGATGATGTAACCTACCTTGAATGGATTTTCAGTTAAATCCCATACCAAAGTGTTGTATTGTTCGATTTGAGCCCAATAATGATCGATTGTCTTTAATTTTATTTCATATTATTTCATAATACTGTTGAGATTGCTGTTGATTCTCATTTGCAAGTCTGGTGAGGATTTGATTTAATGATCCTATGAATATCTTTTGTTACGTTATTACTCTCTGAACTTCTTGGGAGACAATCATTTGATCTGATTCAAAATGGGCGCTGTTGTGTGTTCGTTTTGTTCGTAAACCTTTCCAGTACCATTTGATTCTGCGCAGATTTGTTTTTCTTTTAGGTCTTATTGGGAAAATTAATAATTCAGGAATAGTGAAGGGATGCTCACCTGCATGGGTAAACAAAGTACCAAAAATCAGAAACAAGATAATGCATCAGGCACACAAACACAATTACTTACACATATACACACCGAATGGATCAACACTTTACACAAGGCCTAAAACAGAAAACACCTAGAAGCACATTCAACACACGCATACACATACACATATTAAAAATATAACCTTGTTAGTTAGTATTTAAATTTTCAAATAGTCTCTTGTTAAAGCTTAGGCCTAGGAATTTTAAACTAGATCAGTATAGCTATAGAAATATCTTACATATGCATATTTGTAATTTTTGCTAGTACTGTACTAGCTCGTTCAG
Source organism: Dioctria linearis (assembly GCA_963930735.1). Classification (NCBI taxonomy): domain Eukaryota; kingdom Metazoa; phylum Arthropoda; class Insecta; order Diptera; family Asilidae; genus Dioctria; species Dioctria linearis. The sequence goes on from OZ005740.1 coordinate 195,986,691, forward strand.
CATGAACTTATGTTTATTGAAATCAAATCTTGTCCAGTAATTCCTATAAAGTAAGCCAGCAGTAGGTGAATTACTAACTGCTCTAAGATAGTAAGTGTATGAAGCGTACTCTAGCCTGCCGCCAGGAGCTGGTCAGTATATAATATTCAAAATTTGAATATTTAAGTGTTGGCGCTCACACAGCTACTGCTAGCATGGAAAACCCCATGAAGTTCAGTGGACTGAATGTGGTTGCTGCCATGTTTTTTTTGTTAGGACTGCTTCCTGTAGTGGCGATAGGTCGCTCCTCACTTGGGGATTAGAAAAGTGTGGATCAAGTTTTTTTTACGGGTGGAGAACATAAGATCCTGGGGTTTTTTTTTGTAAAGGAATATCTGGAGAAGCGGAATTAAGGAGATTAAAAATATAAGGAAAACGAGTTCTTCATGCTGACGAGAGGAAAGATAAGTAGTTTTATAATTAGATATATTTTGTGTGTAGTCTTTCCTAGTGCGGAATATCTTTTGTGATAAAAGTAGATCTTTTAGAAAATCTGCTCAAATTTTATTTGTTAAATATATTGGTTGAATTACTTAAAGTGAATAAATTTAAGTTTCTTCAGATCGCGAGTCTCTTCTTATATTTCCTTTTTTTTTTGTCATTAAAAAACAAGTTTCGTGTTATCTTTTTTTTCGTGAAAATCCACGTGGCACCCACAAAACTCAACTTTCCTGCAATTTTGTTCACGTATTGAATCCAGACTCTCCTCCACTTGAGCTACCATCATTTACGCTTCAAGGGCAGCGTAACATTTTTGGCGCCCAACGTGGGGCCATTGGCTTTAAACCAATATCATTATCTCAAATTTAAAACAAAATTTCTTTAAAAACAGGGAAAATGCCTACAAAGAAGTTGGGTAAAACAAAATTTTTTTTATTCATTACAGTGATTAATGTTTGTGGAAATCTTCAAATCGTGACAATTGCACGAATTACGGTAGCATTTTGAATTTCATTTAGGTACATATACATATATCTACATACAGATAAGCGTAACAATACTAGACCGCAATAGTGTTAAATTCCTCTTAATAAACTGGTTGTTAGATTTAATAGAATTCCTAAAGAGCTACTAATTTACAAGAATCGGAAAAACCAGCAATGCAATTCTTGCTATTTGTAAAATTTAATTTGGTATACCTATAATTAAAACAAAGAATTGAGCCGAGTCGATGTTAAATTTTTTTTTGTTCGCAAATCCATTGGTGCCTACAAAATACTTAGGCATGTGATTTTTTTTTAATATATTATTTCCAGAGCTCAGCAAAATTCAATTTCGGTTGCATCATAATTTGCAGCATCTGATAACGGGGACATGCAAAGGCCCTTCATATAATTTCAGTCAAATATTGCAGGTCATTGCATTCCTAATCAGGAAGGAATTTTTTTTTTTGGAATTTAGATTCGATTGCTGTTTAGTCAGGTGGTGCATTTTGTTAACGTAAGATTCAGCTCTGTGATTAAGAGATCTCTAAGTGAATTATACAGATGTGATATGATATGTGATATGTATTCAAAATTATGCCTGTGTCAAAACGAAAAGTTGTCTCACTAGGAAAATATTGGCTCCAATAGTGCATCAAGTGTAGTATAAAATCGGAGATTTAATTTTACTTGCCGGCCTCATTGAAGTTAACGTGAATTTTTTTAAAGAAGCACCTTACATATAATACGAATCTAGCTGTAAAACGATCAAATCGTTTTTTTTGTTGAAAAGATCATTCGAGGTGAGAATTTTTAGTTTTTAGTTTTCACATATATCATTTATTATCTCTTGAGTTTACATGAAAGAAGAACATATTTGCCCTGTGAGCTCGGAAAATCGCATTATAATAATCGGATTACGTGTCATACAGGTGATACTTAAAAATTTGCTTCAGTAGTGAAAACCAGATAAAATTTGTGTTTTTTTATTAATCTTTAGTTTGTATAACAACGCATACTGTACCTATAATCAGAACCTGTTATTTAAAACAGCATTCAACCAATTTTAATTAGTTGAAACGATCAAATTACGAGTCTTACGGCCTAATAATTTGTAATTGTTTTCTATGCTCCGTACTGCCTATATGTAGTATATAATTTGGGAAAGATTTCTACATTCCATAAGCAAACTCCTTAAGTATATCTGCAAGCATACATATTTAATATTACTAGTGAAGTTCATGTTGTTAAAAAAAGACTTTTATACAAGATCTTAGCTTAGTTGTATTAGACCCAAATCTGGTATAGTATATGGTGGTGTATATGGTGCTACAGAATTATATTCGGAGTTTATCCCAAAGGGTTGAATCATAAGGTGGACATTCCAAATTGCGTGACATGTACCGAAGGAAATACTTCAAATTTCCGATATAGAACCTCTCCAATACGAATAAAGTAATATTGCGATATACAAAAGTATCAATTTTGAACAGCGTAACATTTTTTTATTAAAATATTAATTTTATAAAGCAGCATATTGATAATATACGAATACTGCGATATACAAATGTATCGATTTTGAACAGCGTAACATTTTTTTATTATAATATTAATTTTATAAAGCAGCATATTGATAATAGACGACAGCGTGCTCTTTTTATAAAATGTTATTGACAAAATAGCTCCAGCACGAAATTTTGAAGTAAACATAATAAATACTAGAAGTTTATTTCTAATAATATTTGTTTCTTGTCGATTTTATACATATATATGTATATAATAAGGGTTAACTAGAGGTCCTGCAAATTCTTTACATGAAAACACAATATTAATTTAGATTCGTTCGTATGACATAAGATTGAAAATGTGCAGAAAATGACTGAACTTTAATTTTCCACATGATAATGATATGCTGATATTCATACTATTTTTGAAATAATGTTTGAAATTTTGCACTGCATCCTGTAATTAAATATTTTATACTAACGTATTTACGCAATAACATGAAATTAATTTTTATTGATAAGTCAACGAATTTCTTCTAATTATTAAATTACAATTTTCATCGTTAGTCTTAAATAGTTTACATAGGATATCATTGGTTGGATTGACATTCTTAACAAGGTGGTAATTTTCTCATTTAATAAATAGAGATTTATTGAAATACGGGAGAAATATTGATTAAGAACACGGCACGTTGTTTATGTGTGTGTAGAATTGAAATGAGCTTCAACTTCACGTGAAATTGGTTTCATATCTCTTATACTAGCTAGTAGATCCTCGTAGCCATAGCATGAATTTCGAAACGAGAAGGATACTTAACACTTAAACTGGAATCACATTCCCAGATTCCTAGTAGATTTTGATTTTGTGAATTGGCTTGGTCTTCTTTTAATAGAGATAATAGTGTTAATAAACATTAATTACGATTTAGTTTAATTTAGATGATAAGTAATGAATTCTTTTCCAAGATAGTACGAATAATTAAAAGTATTCTGCAGTTTGATCAGTAATTGAATCATTGGAATTTGGGAAATCAGACTTTCGGTATAAAAACATAATTCCTAATTCTAAGTATAGTAAATAAAATACGAGCTTTATTTTGAATTTCGATCGTTAAATTTCTTCCGCTTAAGGTACCATTAAATAAGCACCCGTTGCACATCATATTCCTTGTTTTAATTTCTTAACGTTAATTCAAGCCCCGATAAGTTTTTTTGAAGTAAAATGGAGGTTAACCGCCTTAGTCAAAAGGAACTATCTTACCAGTTGCTAGTCCGAGGTTTAGAGGTTGGCGCAGTAGATGAAATGCGAAAACAGCTAAGAAGCGCTTTGAAAATGGAAAAGACAGGCGAACTTTTGAGGGCCGAGCAATACCCTTTTTCCTTTGAAGAAGATGTAGAAACTTTAAAAAGTAAAGTTTCCGAAATTAGTAGTATGATAGAAGCTTTCGTGGGTGATTCAGCTTCTGCAAGTTACGCAAAGATTCTTACAAAAATTAACTGGTCATTAGATCGCTTAAAGCGCATGAAACCCAAAAAGACAGAGCATACAGCTATGAAGAAAAAAATTGAAAGTTGAGTTAGTTTCTGTTTTCGGATCACTACAGTCGAAAGTTGAAGATGATTCAGGAAGTGTCTCCTCAGATGAGGGCGAAAATAATGAAGATGATCTAGATCAAACGATATCTTCTGCTCCACGAATGTCCCATAGAGTTCCAGTTTACAAATGGAACATTAAATTTTCAGGCGAGCAGGGTCAGTCACTTAGTTGCTTCCTAGAGCGAGTGACAGAGTTAAGCGAAGCTCGGGGAGTTTCGAAGGTACAATTATTTAAATCAGCACTAGATTTGTTTAGCGGTCGTTCTCTTATATGGTACCAAGCGAACAAGACAATATTTGGTTCCTGGGACCAGTTAGTAGAAGAACTTCGTAAAGAATTTCTCCCCATAGACTATGATGAACGCCTTACGGATGAGATCAAAAGGCGTACACAAAGGAAAGATGAGCCAATAGGTACTTATGTAGCAGTAATGACAATCTTATTTTCGCGACTGACCGATCCGAAGACTGAGGCCCAGAAGATGCGAATCTTGAGGAAAAATATAAGTCCTTTCTACCAGAGTCAGCTTGGTTTGTGTGAAGTCGATTCTATTAAAGATTTAGTAATTAAAGGTAGAAAGCTTGAAGCTGTACGAATTTCAGTAGAAGGCTTTGTACCTCCTCCATCTAAACGTAATACACATTTAATTGAACCTGATCTTGCATATGTCTCGTGTGAAAATCTGAATCTTTCCGTTATTGCAACCCAAGTAAGCACAAGACCCATGTACAAATGTTACAACTGTAATAGAGAAGATCATACATTCCGTTTTTGTCGAGAGCCCCGTTGTTGTTTTGGTTGTGGTAAATTGGGTGTTACCAGGAGTCGATGCCATGATTGCAACCAACAGAACAGTACTAATAACCGCCCTAGAACTTCGGGAAACGAACTTGGAGCTCAGTAGTGAGCGGTGTCCTGAGCTCAGAGGTGTCCAATAGAGCCGCAGTAGTTAGCAAGTTTAATGTTTTTAATTGTGAGAGTGGGATAATTGAGGAGTCTTTCAAAACGGCGATGCTGGATTTTATTTTCACGAGAGTGAAAGATGATGAAAGGCCATATCTCAAAGTTTCCGTTTTCGATATACCAATGGTTAGACTATTGGACTCAGGCGCTTCGAAGACTGTAGTTTGTAAAGTTGGTTGGCGTAAATTAAGTCCACTAAAAATCAAGATACAGAAAGCAAACGTAGACGTAGCCACACTTGCGAACGGAGATAAGGTAAAACTTCACGGAATTCTAAATTTACCCATAGTTTTGGAAGGTAACGTAAAAGTTTTAGAAGTTCTTATTATTCCATCTCTGCCTCATGAAATTATGCTCGGGACTGATTTTTGGAGGAGTGCAAACTTAAATAAAAATAGCTGGAACTTCACGGAAGTTATAAGTGAAATCCAACTTGGCGCATTGGAATCCAGATCGATGCTCATAGAAGATCAAAAAAGGCAGCTTGATGACCTTTTACGAGATGCTAGGGGAAAAATGGGTGAGGGATTGGGTCAAACTAACGTTGTCGAGCACGTCATAAATACGAACTCACGCCCGATCAAACAACGATACTACCCGGTCTCTCCAGTTCTCCAAAAAGCCATACACACCGAGCTCGATAAGATGTTAAATGACGGTATTGTTGAACCTTCCACTAGTCCGTGGTCCTCGCCAATTGTTATGGTGAAGAAAAAAATGGTGACTATAGGTTGTGCATTGATTATAGAAATCTTAACAAGGTTACGGAAAAGGATGCATGTCCCATTCCTTTTGTATCCTCAATTTTAGACAAGCTGAGAGACGCTAAGTATATATCTTCATTAGATATAAAGTCAGCTTTTTGGCAAGTACCAACGGCAGAAGACTCCAAACAGTTTACGGCATTTACTGTACCTGGGAGAGGGTTATTTCAATTTCGTCGGATGCCATTCGGTCTAACAAACTCCCCTGCCACCTGGCAGAGACTTATTGATAGGGTCTTGTATGGAACATTAGATAACCATGTATTCGTATATCTTGATGACGTTATTATTGTAACACAAACTTTCGAAAAACATCTAGAAGTATTGAGTGAAGTACTACTACGTCTATAGAATGCAGGGCTAGTTATAAGCTACGATAAGTGTGAGTTTTGTCGTTCGGAGCTTAAGTATTTGGGTTATATTGTCGGTGCTAACGGATTGCAGGTGGATCCAGATAAAGTAAAGAGCATTTTAGATATCCAGCGACCAAAGAGTGTTAAAGATGTCGGCAGGTTCATAGGAATGGTCGCCTGGTATCGACGTTTTGTACCGTCGTTTTCGATCGGCACCAATAACAGGGTTGCTTAAAAAAAATAAAAGGTTCCTTTGGACTGAAGAGTGTGAGGAATCCTTTCAGTTGATCAAAGATAAATTATTAAAAGCTCCAATACTTTCATGTCCTAACTTTGACTTTCCTTTCACCGTACACACGGATGCTTCAGGCTTTAGGATTGGTACTATACTCACTCAGGAGCAAAGTGGTACAGAAAATGTCATTGCATATTTGAGCCGTTCTCTAAATCGTTGCGAGCGCAACTATTCGCCGGCAGAAAGGAATGTCTCGCAGTCTTGTGGGCTGTGGAAAAATTAAGACCTTATTTGGAAGGCTCTCGGTTTGTAGTCGTTACTCATCACGCTTCCTTAGTTTGGCTGAACAACTTGAAGGACCCAACTGGACGCCTTGCTTGATGGGCTGAAAAATGCAGCAATATGATTTTGACATCATACATAGGAAGGGAAAAGAGCATGTCCTTCCAGACTTTCTGTCGCGATCTGTACCCACCACTATAGACTCCATTAAGCCTGTCCCAAACATTAATTCCACAGATAAATGGTTCAACAAGATGTGCACGAGAGTAAAATTAAACCCGTCGGACTATCCTGATTGGCAAATTATGCAGGGTAAGTTGTTGAAGCAGGTCCGAGTCACATATCCTTCACTAGCTACGGAGTCTGATTAGTGGAAGGAAGTGGTACCAAAAGATAAAAGAGCACCGGTTTTGTACGCTGCACATAACAAAGAACCCTCAGGTCATTGCGGTATTCAAAAAAGTTACGATCGTCTCCAAGAGAATTTTACTGGCCAGGAATGCGGAAGGACATAGCGAAGTTTGTAAGAGGCTGTCGAACATGCCAATCGGTGAAACCGGAGTTACAGAAACCCGCTGGGTTAATGGCAAAACGGCAACAAGCTAATCGTCCTTGGGAAACGCTATGCGTAGATTTAATTGGTCCACTTCCAAGATCGAACCGAGGTTTTTCTATTATTTTAACAGTACTTGATCAGTTCAGTAAGTTCGTACTGTTGTTCCCTTTAAGATCTGCAACTGCTAAATATGTATTTATTTTTCCCGCGGACGGGAATCGAACCTACACTTGTTAGAATCGGTCAATGATGGAGAAATAAGAATTTTAAGAACTTTTATTTTTAATGATTCTAAATCAAATTTATAAATACAAGAAGAAAAAACAATCGCCTCGTCCGGAATTTGTCAATTTTTATTTGAATTTACAATTTATTTGTGCGCTTTCATCGTTACTGGTTAATGCCAGCTGAAAGCAAAACGTGGCTTAGTAGGCTAGTTACAAATTTGATAAATGCAAGAAGGAAAATCATCTGTCTCGTTAGCTCAGTGGTAAGAGCAGTCGCCCGGCAAGCGGAAGGTCCCGGTTTCAAATCCCGGACGAGGCGGTTGTTTTTTCTTCTTGTATTTATAAATTTGATTTAGAATCATTAAAAATAAAAGTTCTTAAAATTCTTATTTCTCCATAAATATGTAGTCAAAATATTGAAGACAATGTTATTTTATTATTCGGAGCACCTAGGAATATTGTTTGTGACAGCGGTGTTCAATTAAAAGGCAAGGAATTTGGTAATCTCTGTACGACATATGGTATAGATATAAATTTTACTGCCTTTTACCATCCTCAGGAAAATCCTTCTCAAAGAGTAAACCAAGGGGTGAAAACTATGCTACGTTCCTACGTTTCGGATAATCACCGTAACTGGGATATGCACCTGCAAAAATTAGCTTGTGCTATACCAACTTCACAGCACGAGACGACGAAATTAAGCCCTTATTTCGTGAATTTTGGGAGAGAGATGTCTATTTGTGGAGGAAAAGTCCAGTCATATGGAGTAGGTGAAAAGTTAGATGTTCATGCACATGCTAAAGCTCTCCGTGAACTACGGGAAGACGTAAAGGCGCGTTTATTCAAAGCTTCCGGATTGAGTCGTCGACAATATAACCTTCGTAGAAGAGATGTGCATTATTTAATAAAAGATTTGGTCTGGAAGCGGAATTTCGTATTGTCCGATGCAGCATAATATGTATTTTACTGCAAAGTTGGCGCCGAGATATGTAGGACCATTTACCATAGTACGCAAAGTTTCACAGTGGACCTACGAACTCGAAGATAAGCATGGGAAAAGGAGTGGTATTTGGCATGTTAAAGACCTTAGACCATATAGCTCCTACTTACAAGATGATTAATTGATGATTCAAACTCTAATCTTACACTGTTGTTTTGCTAAAACTAGTGTACATCAGCTATTGCTTATTTTCAAAGGAATATAATTATGAGGAAATGTGACTTTCCTGTTATCAATTTCTGTTTTTTATTAGGGCTACTAAAAAGAGTTCTCTACTTGGGTTATTCATGAACATATTTTGGTTAATAGCATGCTTTCATTACAGGGTTGTTAATTGAGCTGACGATCTTTGCTTTAAGACTAATTACATACATTGCTGGAGAAATTAGTAATTATTTGTTTTGTAACCCGCACCTTGAAATAGTGCCTTTCTATAACAAACTAAGCTAATGCAACTAGATAACCCAGTTAAAGCTTATCGTTTTAAGCGCTGTAAGAACATAGTTGCTTTGCTTTTCTCTTTAAGTAAAAACTACGGATATTTATAAGCATTAAATTTTAGGGGTGTGGTATTTTGTAACATCTCTGATTCACATGATATATAAAAGATTTTGGAACAGTACCAAAATCATTCGGAAGAAAGGGGGGAGTGTTATGTGTTCGTTTTGTTCGTAAACTTTTCCAGTAGCATTTGATTCTGCGCAGATTTTTTTTTTCTTTTAGGTCTTATTGGGAAAATTAATAATTCAGGAATAGTGAAGGGATGCTCACCTGCATGGGTAAACAAAGTACCAAAAATCAGAAACAAGATAATACAGCAGGCACACAAACACAATTACTTACACATATACACACCGAATGGATCAACACTTTACACAAGGCCTAAAACAGAAAACAACTAGAAGCACTTTCAACACACGCATACACATACACATATTAAAAATATAACCTTGTTAGTTAGTATTTAAATTTTCAAATATTCTCTTGTTAAAGCTTAGGCCTAGGAATTTTAAACTAGATCAGTATAGCTATCGAAATATCTTACATATGCATGTTTGTAATATTTGCTAGTTCTGTACTAGCTCGTTCAGCATGAAGATTAGTCAATATAATTTAATTAGAACTTATGTTTATTGAAATCAAGTCTTGTCCAGTAATTCCAATAAAGTAAACCAGCAGTAGGTGAATTACTAACTGCTCTAAGGTAGTAAGTGTATGAAGCGTACTCTAGCCTGCCGCCAGGAGCTGGTCAGTATATAATATTCAAAATTTGAATATTCAAGTGTTGGCGCTCACACAGCTACTGCTAGCATGGAAAACCCGATCAAGTTCAGTGGATTGAATGTGGTTGCTGCCATATTTTTTTGTTAGGACTGCTTCCTGTAGTGGCGATAGGTCGCTCCTCACTTGGGGATTAGAAAGGTGTGGATCAAGTTTTTTTTACGGGTGGAGAACATAAGATCCTGGGGGGTTTTTTAGTAAAGGAATATCTGGAGAAGCGGAATTAAGGAGATTAAAAATATAAGGAAAACGAGTTCTTCATGCTGACGAGAGGAAAGATAAGTAGTTTTATAATTAGATATATTTTGTGTGTAGTCTTTCCTAGTGCGGAATATCTTTTGTGATAAAAGTAGATCTTTTAGAAAGTCTGTTCAAATTTTATTTGTTACATATATTGGCTGAATTACTTAAAGTGAATAAATTTAAGTTTCTTCAGATCGCGAGTCTCTTCTTTTGTCATTAAAATAAATTTTGTGGTATCTTTTTTTGTCGTGAAAAACCACGTGGCGCCCACAAAACTCAACTTTCCTGCAATTTTGTTCACGTATTGAACCCAGACCCTCCTCCACTTGAGCTACCATCATTTACGCTTCAAGGGCAGCGTAACTGCGCCGATCTTGAATGCATCTTGTGGCTTATTCTGATCAAGAGGCTTGGATGGTGCCTTCGTTTCCTTCTCAATAATAGGAAGCTTTTGATTAGTGTTCTTTTTTATTATCGGCGTTGATTCATCTATGTAATTCGCCACCTGCTCTTGGTAAGCGTCGCAGATTTCTGTGACAGCATTGTAATAATCCTTCACGAAGTAGGTTTAAGAATCTATTGAGAAGTGCTGTACATAACAACCTTTTGTTCTCGTAGGTGACTGAAGAAATCGCAGGCTGTATCGTAGTTGTTCTCAGTTGCTGCAACATGCTGTATTAATGCTCCCGTTTCACCACTTAAGCTGCTGGTCAGGTAAAACATTTTTTGTGCCCTACTCATGCCTTGAGAATGAATCAGTTGTTCGTATAAGTGGCGAAATTGTGTCCACATTATCCGCATTATCTGTTGAAGTCGTGTTGGATGCTTGCAGGTGAATATTATTCATTTTCTGTGTAAGCGAAATGATTGCTTGTTGAATGCGCTCCTCATTCCTCATTCAAGGTAACACTCGATGATGTAACCTACCTTGAATGGATTTTCAGTTAACTCCCATACCAAAGTGTTGTATTGTTCGATTTGAGCCCAATAATGATCGATTGTCTTTAATTTTATTTCATAATATTTCATAATACTGTTGAGATTGCTGTTGATTCTCATTTGCAAGTCTGGTGAGGATTTGATTTAATTATTCTATGAATATCTTTTGTTTCCTTATTACTCTCTGAACTTCTTGGGAGATAATCATTTGATCTGATTCAAAATGGGCGTCTATCTTGAATACATCTTGTGGCTTATTCTGATCCAGAGGCTTGGATGGTGCCTTCGTTTCCTTCTCAATAATAGGAAGCTTTGGATTAGTGCTCTTTTTTTTATTATCGGCGTTGATCCAACTATGTAATTCGCCACCTGCTCTGGTAAGCGTCGCAGATTTCTGTGACAGCATTGTAATAATCCTTCACGAAGTATTAATGCTGCAACTCTTCTCCATGCTGGGTTCTTATAATATTGTCTGCACCTTCAAGTTTATGACGTGCCTCTTGTAGTCTGCGCAATCTTTATTTGAAGTAAAGCTTCTTGAATCTTTTGTGTAATTTTCTATGATGGTCTGGATCTCTTTGACAGTTACTTGTTGCTGGTTTGTCAAATGATCCATGTTGATTGAGGTCGTCGTCGAAGTTGTCTTCTTGAAATGACTGATTACATGATACAGCGATGTGCCTGTATCACGTCGTGGTCACCAAAATATTTGCATAGCGAAGCAACTCTTTTGTTCTCCGGTAGAGTGCAAGTTCTTGTACTTGGACTCTTGTCGTAGTTTAGATATGGCACTGGTTCATGGACCATTACCTAGATGAGTTGTGGAAGAGTTCTTGGACCGTTACACTGTTGAAATGCTGGATGTTCTGGATTACACTGCCTATAATAAGCGCAGTGTATGAAGTACAGACGACGTTAAATAAAAACACGAATTACTCTTCAAATTGAAAACTTAATGATAAATTTATTATTCATTATCGGCTTTTTATAAAATCAATTTCCAGATTGTTGCAGATAAGCAAGTGATCATACATTTTCATTCGCGCTGGAAATAATTTCCAGACGTAATTTAATACTGCTAAAAATTTTTTTGTGCAAAACAATGCTGATATTTCCTAAGCGAGTAATTCGGCTAATTTATAATCTATGGAATTTTTATAATTGCTGATTATACAAAATTATTGTGAAGATTTAAATTGAGGAAATGCAAGAGTGCAAGAAATTGAGCAATTTGTTATTCGACTAAACAAGTAAGAACAAATTATACAGAAATTAGTAAAGGGAAATTAAATGCATTGTTGGATGTATGATTTCACTCATAGGATCATTTTGTTAGATTTCACAAATAATCTTAAAAATTTTCAAGTGTTAATAACCTAGGAAATCATAAGGATCTCTAGTCATAATAATTTCCTGTCATAAGATATAATTTCTATTAATTTGAATTATCATATCACTGTCCCGAAACTAGTGATTGATGGTAATAGTGGAACGTAGTTAGCGGTCAAAATTTCCCTGTCAGTTTATACTTAGTATAATTTTTAAAGTTTTTAATTTTTCTGGTGAGGTTTTGGGAGCCCTATAGATATCTAATTGGCTATTCCGAACAGTTTCACTCCAGCCACGGGGATTTTCAACGGTATTTCTATAAAATGAGATTTGTTATGAGTCGGCATATACAATATGCAAATTATTATTAATAGGGGATTTTTTCTAATTAATTAATAGTAGGTATGTTAGAAAATATTACTTTTTTTTGTATAATAATAACAGGTCTTTATATTTTGTGCCTCAACGTTTTTTTCTTTGGAGGTTTACAGTAAAGACTTTCTATTTTTACACGTCCATATGGTCCACGAACTGGTTGTAGCTGTGTTTTGTAATTTTTTCGTGCTCATGTGGGGGATAAAGCATTGTATTTTGTCGTCATATTAACCCGCGACTCACCAGTTTCAACAAGCCCGGGACAGCAAAAATTAGACTTTTGTGAAAATTATAAAAATAACTTTCAACAAGACCGGCACAACCAAAAATATATTTTTTTAAGTTTTATTTTGGATGGGAAAAGACATGTGGTGTTTCTAGGAACACTAAGAGAGGTGTACTGTAAAATAAAAGTAAACTTTTCCACTAAAACTTCTGGCTTTATTCTTTAAGAGTCTAATGAGTTTACAGCGAGACTGTTACTTGACTACTGAGACAACTGACTATTTTATAGGAAAACAAAAAATGGTTACAGTAAATTGATGATCGTATGACGTAGAATAGGATGTATAGACAGACCGAGTGATGCTGAATACCATTAATCAGTTTGGTATCAAGGGCATCTCGTTATATCAAACATTCCGCCCGCCTCGTCCTTTAAGCGACGAATATTGAATTGTAGCAAGTATACTACTATAACATCTCTAGCGATCAGCACTCTCCGCCCGCCATGTAGCATATAAGGGAAAAAACATAAATTCCTTTTAAGAAATTATACAAGCTAACGGTTCGAAATTGTGTAGAAAGGAAGTATCATTAATCATCATCTTGTGCCATTTTGACGACGGTTCGTTGAAAGGTTGAACCTTTGTAACGAACAGTGGCGACGCGCACCAGGCCATCAGCTCCTGGATGAGCCGCAATTACACGTGTCACCGGCATTTGCAAGGTGGGAAGTGATCGTCCTTTAACAGAACTAGGTCATGAGCCTTAACAGATGGTTTGCTTGATGTCCTTTTATAGCGTTGTTGTAGATTGTTCAAATATTTTGCAGACCAGCGCTTTCTGAAGTCCTGGTACATCATCTGAGTTAATTGCCACCTAGACAGATGGCTCTCCTTTAAATTGAGTAGGCTGGGGTCATCGCTTAGTCGAAAAAGTGGTCGAGAATTTATTGCAGCTTCCACCTGACTTAGTAATGTAGACATTTCCTCGAATGTCAATCTAGTTTCTCCTATTACTCGCTACAAGTGATGCTTGATCAACTTTACTGCGGTTTCTCAAACTCCGCCAAAGTGTGGCGAATGTGCAAGTACCAAGAAGTCCCTTCGCTGGCTAAAGTGTCTGGCATCATATATTTGTCGCATTTCCTAGCAAGAACTAGTTTTGTTTTAAGCTTAGCATCAGCCCCAATGAAATTTGTAGCTCGATCAGAATAAAGGTCTGTGCATAATCCACGACCAGACGTAAATCTACTCAAGGCTCCAATAAGAGCTTCGGAATTAAGATCACCCGCTAGCTCAATATGAACGGCTTTCGTGCTGAAACATACGAATTTTGTGTTTTATGACCGCGACCCTTAAATATTTTGAGCATAATTGGCCCGGCATAATCAACGCCAGTATGTTGAAATGGGGTGGAAAGACGAACACGATTCACAGGAAAAGAGCCCATCAGCACAGTCTGTAGGATTTGTATCCGAAGGCACGTATCTCCATTGTGTTACAGGAATAGAATCTTGTATTTCCGACACTCTGTTGACCACGTAGGTCTACCAACGGCTAGGGTGAGCTCGAAGCCAGGCAGGAACTGTACTGGAGTGCGTCCAAGCGAATATCATAGGATGAGAATATTTAAGAGCTATCCGGACCTTATTGAGGAGACGCGTCAATAGAACGGCTGCGAAAAGTTCCAGTCGAGGGATTGAAATGGGTTTGAGCGGAGCCACCTTACTTTTAGCATTGAGAAGACGAAGGTGAATATTCCTATCCTCTGAGGTTATGCGAGCCTATATGACTGCGGCATAAACTATGCTGGAGGCATCATCGAAGCCATGTAATTCGTACGATATATGCGAGGAATTTGTGCAAAGTCATACATTCGAGAAGAGGCAGGTCTTTCCGAAATTCCACCGATTGTTTTACTATGGTAGTAGGCAGAGGATCTTCCCAACCGACGCCACTAGTCCATAGGCTTTAGAACATAGTCTTTGCTATCATTGTACTCGTACTGTGAATAATCCAAGTGGATCAAACAATCTTGAAACATCAGAGAGCAGGTTACGCTTTGTTATGACAGCTGGGTAGCTAGGAAGACTGACTTTGAAGCCAAAGTCATCAGTTGAAGGATACCATAAAACGCCTAGAGTCTTAATAGTTGTGTCTGATTCCAAGGCTAATGCAGATCCACTTTCTTGGCGGGCGGGAGAAATGTCACCGATTAGAATTTCATAACTAGTGGCCCATTTCTTCAGAGTAAAACCAACAGCATGTAGTATGTTTATAAGATCCCCTTTTAATGACATAGTAGAAGCAAGGTCAGTGGAGCCAGATAAGATGTCGTCTACATAGCTGTCAGGAATAAGAACTTCAGCAACTGTAGGATATCTAGACCCCTCATCTTGAGCAAGCTGGTGCAGAGTCTTAATGGCAAAATAAGGCTCTGAGACAGTTCCATAAGTGACGGTTTTTAGTTGAAAGTCAGCTCTAGGTTCGTTAGGTGTATCTCGCCAAACAATTCGCTGTAGATTAGTGTCTTCATCATTTACCCAAACTTGGCGAAACATCTTCTCAATATCTGCGCTAAAAACTATTATGTGCTCCTTCCATCGGGTGACAATAGACCAAAGGTCTTGCTGTAGTTTGAGTCCTATGTGTAGCTTATCGTTTAATGAAAATCCATTTGATGTTTTCTAAAAGCGTTGAATAACACTCTTAACTTCGAAGTTGGGTCGTTATTTTTAAACACACCATGATGAGAAAGATAGCAGATGTTTTGTGGTGGAGTTGCATGCTCAGAAGTAGTCATAGGCTCCATATGCCCTAATTGTAGATATTCACGCATGAAGTTATGATAATAATCTTTCAATTCTTGGTTTCCATTAAATCTTTTCTCCATCACGTTGAACGGAAACAATGCGGGATTCACCAAGACCGATAGAGCCTTCCTGGTTAATCAACGTAGGGAGTCGAACGACGTGGTGACATTCACACTTTCGAAAGTATGTTTTCTGAAACAAATCATTGCAGTAACTCACCTCTTTAGTTTGGAGGCGATGAGTGAAGACCTCTTCAGTTTCCCAAATGCATCGGAATTGTTGGTCAATTGTTGGCTTCCATAGCTAAGGAAAAGTCCTTGTTATGACAAGATATTAGTTCCAAGTTGACAGAACCTTTAGTAGGAATAGCGATAGAAGCCCCGATACCAAAAACCGAAATATTGGCTTTCTTTCTTGGCAGATGGAGCCGTTGACATGCAGACTCTGAAATAAAGCTGGCCTCAGAACCCTGGTCTAATAGAGCTCGAAGAAGGAGCTGATACCCCTTTGGATGTCTGATCTTGACCCAAGCAGTAGCAAGGACAATTTGTTTGCAATTAGAGTCTGATTTAACTAGATGTTTGCATGTAGCTTCACTCTTAACTACTACATGAGCAGATCTTTCGCCCCTAGGCTGTCACCATCTTCCCTGTGATCAGCTGTATGTAACATAGTATGATGAGCCTTCTTATATAGTTGACAACGATATATTGATGGACAGCTGGATCATTGTAATCTCCACACAGGCAATTGAAACAAAGATTTTCGGCTGTCACAAAACTCCTTCGTTGTTGAACAGTCATTTCCCGCAAGCTTGGACAGAACATTAAGAGATGCAAAGCTTTGCACATTTGAACATTTACCACTGGAAGGTATTTTATCTTTATTTGTTCTCGTGGTTAAGGATGTACATCGAGTTGGTATTCGTGCCCTCTTTGTATTAGATTTAGTGAGTTGCTTAGAAGATGTGATGGCGTCAAGCATGCGGATACGATTTATCAGAAATCTTTCTAGACTGGAAAATGTCGGTAACTCGGAGTTCTCACTGATGTGTTGTTCCCAGTCTTGGCGAATATTTACTGATAAATTTTCACTTGTTATATACTCCAAGCAATTCGAAGAGATATTGGATAAAGCAAAAAGAGCCCGAAGTTGATGATGGATGAACATGCGAGTATTGTCATAGCGACTAACAAGCCTGGTTGTAATTATTATCAGAAATTTGAATATTTTCAAGCAATAATGCAGCTTCCTCAGTCAAACTTGCTCGCAAATAGTGCAGCTTTTGTGCACCTGTCTAGTGTGAATTCTTATCAATAATTGAAATAAACACATCTTTGAAAGAAACCCACTCTGTATAAGAACCATGAAACTTAGGGATACTGATTCGGGGAAGAAGAGATTCCGAATGATAAACGTTAGCCTGCGTTTGAGATGATAGGTTCTGCTCCGAATCGATAGTCTGATTTGAGTTGTTAAATGTATCCAAAAGGTCATTCATTTCAGCCATTACCTCTAAATAACTACATTCAATCAGTACAGTACAGTATGGCGATTGAGTAACACATGTGTTATTTGACTCCGACTAGTTGCAATTTTCTTTAAGTTTATATTTAATTTCTGGTGTGATAAGTACTCTAGTTTGCATTCTACGATCAATTTCTACAGAAATATGTAATTTTGTTTGTGAGGTGTGTGAAAACTAAACTGTAATAACTATAATGTCTACACGTGCTACCCGTGGATCGGCATCGGAGGCGCCTCTAACATCCTCAGAAAGGAAAGCGCTTGTGGATTCAATTAAGCTACATTTAAACTTTAAGATCAAATCAATGGAGTCTATACTTACTACTAAAATTAATGAGTTCTGTAAACAAATTAATGATACTGTAGCCACATTGAAAAGTGAAATTTCTCTTTTGCTGAAACGAGTTGATGACCTTGAGTGCAAGTGTGATACTATGGATAGAAATTCTAAATCCAAAGATGTTCTTTTGTATGGAATACCTCACCTACCGAAAACATTAAAGTAATTGTGGAAAATCTCTCAGCTGCAATAAGCTATGCAATTCTTCCAGATGTGACCGTTTTTAGATTGCGTGGTAATCGTAAATCAAGTAATATTTCAAATAATGGTACTGCTGATCATCAAATAAATGTGAATAAAGCTGTGATCTCCCCAATAGCTGTTAAATTTAGTAGCCCAAGTATGAATATGGATTTCATCAAAGCTATCAGGAAAAAAAAAACCAAAAATTTCTCAGAGTGGTTTCAGCGGTGAAAATAATATTTATGCACGAGAGTGCCTCTCTGCTACAAACCTACAAATATTTAAAGAATGCATGAAGTCTAACCTAACGGAGTGTGTGCATCGGTATTTACTGTACATGGCATTGTCTTCATCCGACGTAGTCAAAACAGAGATGAAATTCCAACAAACAGTGACATAATGACAAAATTTTCTTTTGTTATAGTTAACTTCATTTTAGTCTCTTTTGCTTTCTCTATCTTCTTAAATTTCATTAGTTTCTTTTACATTTTTTATAGTATATATAATAGCTCTCTTATCTTGTTTTTTATTGTAAACATCAGGCATGTAGGTATTTCTCAGAAAGGTAGTGTTGTGTCAATGCTAGGGATTTTCTCTCATACTGGATTCCCCAATGGCTTCTGTGTTAAACTTACCGGAGGTTTCTGATTCTGATACCGTGGATGGACGGGGTGCTATACAAAGTTTTGTTGCTGTTGGTAAGTCTTACCTGAATATCTGCCACCTTAATGTTAGAAGTTTGTTTTCAGACTTTGATGAATTTAGGGAAACGTTCTCTGACAGCAATTTGGACACTATTATGATTTCGGAATCATGGCTTACTGCCTGCATCCCTGACCATTCGGTGGGTTTAGCTGGATATCAACTATTTCGCAATGACCGTAGTTATTCGAGAGGTGGGGTGTCGCCATATACGTGCGTGATGAATTTCAGAGCAGATTTATTTCTCAGTCTGTCAATAATTTGGCTGGTCCTGAACACATATTTCTGGAGATAATCCTTGCTCGGCAAAAATTTTAGTTGGTTGTGTATATAGGCCCCCAAGAGTGAATGACATTGGTGAGTACTATAATACGTTGATGCAACTCTCAGGAGTGTTATGATATATCTACAAATCATAACCCGCGTTCAATTTTGCATTCATGCATTCCAGGTGCATACGTTTTTTACTTGCCCTATTTCAAGTGCATACACTAAAATTCGATTTCATTTCAGATTTCTTGAAATGAAATCTCTAACTTCCACTTAGGTTTGTCAGCACAAATTTTCCTTTCTTAATCATTTAAATATGCACACGCTTCATTTTTTATAAACACAAAGTACCTAAATTGTAACTTTGTTGCAATATATTTCCTCTTGAACACTTGCATAAGCACACGCCACAAGTGGCGTATCAAATAACATGCCTCGCTTATCAACAGAAAAATGCACCATGTGATCGATGCGATCGTGGGAAGTTTTTGCTGACGGCGCGAGCGTAATATCCAAAGGATGAATAAAGAAATGATAGCAGGCAGTCTTGGAAAAAGTCGCGAGATTAAAACATCGAAGTTGGCTCCCCAGAACCAATAAATTGAACAACCTAAATTTTTCCGAAATTAAAAGTGGTTTAATAATTGAATTTTGAGTTTTTTTAATAAAAGACCCTAAGAACCAACTCCAAGACTCCACTGTGCTCTCTCATCCCGGCAAACGGGAAAGCACGGAGTACGCGCGTAACAACTGGTGGCAGCGGTGTGATTATAAAGCCCGAAAAAAAAATGTTTTTGAATAAAAAAGAATAAAGCGGTAAAACTAAAGTGTAAAAAACGAATGGCAGCCGAATAATTTGTGTTTTACCTTTTGAAAATATTACTATTATTATAAAAATTGACCGAACAGCAGCAAAAGGTTTTTATTAAACATAGAGCTGCAGATTTTTAGCTATGTTTTGATCAAAGTGAACAGTTTATTATACTACTCCTACCAATGTACAGCGGCGCCGAATGCAATTGAAATATTCAGAAATAAGTATTCATAAAAAAGTGTTATAAATAGATTCAGGAAATCTAAAACTCAGATTAAAAACCCTTTTCAATCTAATTTAAATAAATGTCGTCATACATCACGAGTGTGTTTAATACGATACATATCATGCCGTTTTGATTAAATAACTAGATTTACAATCGTAATTAAACATAATAGAATTAATAAATAAATAAAAGAGGACGAAAAAAACATACATTTTAAAATTGGGTTCACTAGCTCCCCCAATAAAAGCTAAACAGTGAAAAATTTTTTAAGTCAGAGGTAACATTCCTGACCCGTTCTGGTGTGATCCAGTGGGGTGTCGTGCCCGCACCGAAGGATGGAAGCCCAAGGATTTCAACCTAAAAGCAGGAAAAAATTTTCCTGATCGCCGCGCCGTGGAAACAAAGGAACAGTGATTTTTTGAGCTGGAATAAGGAGAACCAATTAGGGTAAATCCGCAAAAACTAGAATTGGTCCCAAGTAAGATTTTAAGATTTCAACAATCAATATCTTTAGATTACCATAGCATAAGCGAACATTGTAGAATTTTTGCATATATATATATATATATAATTTCTTTTCTTCCCTAAAAAAAAAAAAAAAAAAAAATGTTTTTTTCAAAGCATTCGAATTTTTATTGTGTCGCTCAAGTCACTTTCAATATTTTTAACTCTACATATTTGCCTTAATTTTCTATAATTTACACCCTTGTGAATAAATTTTAAAATGAGTTACAATAAGTGTGATATCAACCAAGATGGATTTAAATCTCATGTGAACTATATATATATATATCCTGATTATTTTTTTTTATTGGCGGATAATACAAAAGATCTAAAATCCATACTAGTATCAGAATTAAGTGATATTAAATCATAATTATAAAAAAAAAAGCAAGAATTCCTAAATTATATCTTTGTGTTTCGCCAATGACCCGCCATTTCGACGGAAGAGCTGAAAGTGTAGGGAAGTATTTGCGTATGCAAGGAGGAATATTTTTGAACTAGTGTGTCCCTCCCCATATGATGTATCTAAAAGGAAGAGAAATTTTTTTTTGTTACCGTGATCGCTGATGAGACGAGGTGTGCTGTGTTTTATTTTTTTTTTAATTTTATTCTTCTACTGTCCCTGTTAAGTTGTAAAATTCGTAGGTCCCTCTCGGGATCGCTGAAATTACTTGGTCACACAATTTATCCTGATTCCTTTTGTAAAGCTAAACTATCAAAAAACAAAAATTTTATATATATATATATCAAGTAGCACTAATCAACTTCTTAAATCGTGTGCTGTACATATAAAGGAGACAAAGTTTCAGTTTAAAGGTATTGTTCGTATAGACCCGGCAGGATAACCCTTCATTATCATTTTAATAATATATATATATATATATATGAAAACTATTATGGCACTCTTCTCATACTGATGAAATCATACGGTATGAAGTAGGGTTTCAGAAGTAAGACAATCCTTATAGAGTTCACCAACAACATTATTCATGTAATCACTCCTTTTATAAAACAAAACAACTAGCAGCAGTAAATACATCTGGATATAATTTCAATTAGTGTAGAATGTGTATTGACTCCTAGTAACGTGGGGACAGTCAGAGGGATATTATCAAATATACTTGAAAGTGAACCAAACTCTTTTTACTATGTTATATTGATTATAAAATTATTGTCTGCTGAGTCACAATATAAATAACTAAAATATTAAACGTAACTTTGACTAGTCACTTGAACACGTTCAACATTGATTGGCAGCGTATCGTGGGAACTATTTACTTGCTGAAACCGAACACCAGTAATTGCATGGAAGCCAAAAGCAATACATGACGTTAGATTGGGTGGGAATCCCATCAAGTGTATAAAATTTAGTATAAAGGATTAAAGGTACAGAATATTATCTTTGTTTCAAGTCGTTGTCGGTATGAGACCAATGGGAACTCCATATTATCCTTGTACAATTATAACATTATAAAATTATTCTAATTGCCAATTATTTAAAACAAAGAGAGGTACATATATGAATATAGCAACATTTTCGTTGAGCTGGTTGAAAATATCTTGTTGGATCGTAAAGCTACAGTGCGCCTTTTAAGCGTAGTAATCAAATTTAACCAAAAAATCGGTTTCGTAAACTCGTAAGAAACCTTCTACAAAATTCTAACTCGAAACCGGAAGATTGTTGTGGATTTGTACGAAGAGTTGCCTTTCCACAACATGACCGAGGAATCTAACCCAAATTCCTCAGAAATGAAACTAAGCATATCAGACGTGCATAATCTAATCCCCACATTTAACGGCGACCTAGGGGAGCTAACCAAATTTATAGCTTGCGGAAACGTATTATTTTCCTCCTCGAAGTCGGATGCAGAGCAGAAGCTCTTTTTAGAAATTGTAAAAACTCGACTGCAAGGACCGGCCTTTGAGTTAGTCCAGTATAAGTCTTGCGCTAAGTGGAATGACCTAGCACAAGAATTGCAGTCTCAATTTCAAGAGAAACAATCTAGAACCTCATTCCAAAATGAAATTCGTTCTACTAAACAGAACCACAGAGAGACGGTTAAGGAGTTCGGCGAGAAGCTATGCCAACTCCTAACATCGCTCAATTCAGCTACGTACCAAGGCTCAGAGAATCGAAACGTACGCGAATTTTTGATTGTTGAAAACACTCGGCTAACCATCCAGGCTTTCGAAGACGGTTTGAGAAACAGTAGCTTAAGGCTGCTAGTAAGGGCTCGCGGAGAAACAGCCTTAAAGACGGCAATTTCATATGCTATAGAACAGGCCTCCCGACTCGAAAGGGAAGAGCCAACTTTCTCAAACCATGCGAAGAACTTTCCTAAACGCATGCTCAATTGCCAAATATGTCACAAGGAAGGACATACAAAAGAATTTTGTTTTAAAAACACAAACCTGCCGAATTTCGCTCCCAGGGAAGCTAAAAGAGAAGTCCAGTTCTTGACTTGTTCTTACTGCAGGAAGCCAAACCATTTGGCAAGGGATTGTCGATTGCGATTATCGCAAGACTTCCCAAGGGCCCCAACGGGTAACGGCAACTGGCCCAACCGAGGTCGAAACGTACAGAACAATTTTCCCCAGTACAGCAATACACGCAATGCACCTACAAATTTACCGATAGAGTCTGAAAGGAGACAACGGCAGTTTAACTCAAACAACCCAAACGTTAACTACGTGCCGAGACAAAATCATAAACACGCGAACCCAAATACGATAAGGGAGTGGTCGCATTCAGAAAACTTGGGAGGAATAATGGAAGATTCGGGAAACGGAATTCCTCAGATGGAAGCAGTTGGCGTCCCATCTCGAGTCGCATGCATAGCCGACATCCACGAAATATAGACCGCATGGTAGAAAATGACGTCGACCATAAACCCGTAAAATTCAGGATATCCCTAAATAACTCAAAAATTGAGCCAACTATCTGCGTCCCTTTTGAACCAAATAAAAAAAACCATTCGACATTTCTTATCGATACCGGCGCAGACGTAAGCCTAGTAAAATCTGACATAAATTATAGAATAACAGGAAAACCTCCTGGTGGCTGTACCCTATCAACGATCTCAGGCGAGTCAGTACCAACATACGGAATACTTACTGGCATAATTAAATTGGAAACTTCAAGCGGAAGTTTTTTCTTTAAGCACTCCTTTCATTTGCTACACCAGCAAACTAACCTTAAATATGACGGAATTATAGGTAATGATTTCCTGCGTAAACATAATTGTACACTAGATTACGAAAGAAACGTTTTGGAAATTAAATATCCCCGACATTCTACAGAATTGCAAGATACCGGGAGCCTTGAGGGAACAAAAGCTCAGTTCCAAAACTCTAAGGAAAACTCCAAGCTGCAAGAAATCGGAAACCTCAAGGGGACTGTCAGGGAAAATCTTCGGGCCCTAAACTGTGAACAAAATTCCATAGCAAATTTGAAAGACACCTTTCGTTGACCACCTGATCTCCAGAGTGGCAGTAGAGGTACCACACGGGTGCAGAGAGAAATGAACCCTCGAAATCTTATAAATAAATCTAGTATTGGAAATTCTGTCGAGATTACAGACCAAGTTGAAAAAATGAAATCGCAGAAAGTAGCCACAGATAGAACTAATATAATCATTCTAGCGGCTAGAAGTAAGAAAGTTGTTGAAATCCCCTTTAAACATAATAAGGACATAGTTGTCAAGGAAAAGGAAATAAAACCAGGTGTTTATATAGGGAATGCTCTCGCTGTACCAAGAAGCAATCATGTCAAATTAGTAATGTTAAATTCTAACGAAAGCGAAGTGAAATTGCAGCTGAATCAAATAAACCTGGACTGGGATGACTTTGACCAATTCGACGTTATCAGAGCCAATTCAGATAAAGATCCAGTTATGAATCGACTGAAGAAATTAGAAACCCTACTAAGCTTAGATCATTGCAATTCAGAGGAAAAAGCCACAATACTAGAGATCTGCAGAGCTTATAATGATTTGTTTTATCTGGAGGGAGACAGCTTGACCAACACTGACGTGATCACGCATGGAATTGTGACACAGAGCGATAAACCACCTATCTACGTACGACCGTATAGGTTGGCGGAATCGCATCGAGAAGAAATTCATAAACAGGTCAATGAAATGCTACAAAACGATATTGTGAAGCCAAGCTCAAGTCCATGGAACTCACCTCTACTCCTCGTGCCAAAAAAAAGCTTATAGCTCTGGCAACAAACGATGGAGAGTTGTGGTGGACTTTCGTAAGTTAAACGATATTACTATTGGAGATGCATATTCATTGCCCAATATAACTGATATATTGGACCAACTGAGCAAATCCAAGTATTTCAGTACACTAGACCTTGCCAGTGGATTTCACCAAATACTCGTCGATGAGAAGGACAGAGCAAAAACGGCTTTCAGCACTCCATTTGGACATTATGAATATAATAGAATGCTATTCGGACTATGGAACGCACCAGCCACATTCCAGCGCCTTATGAATAACGTGCTGATGGGGTTGCAGGGAATTGAGTGCTTTGTGTATGTCGACGACATAGTTATCTACGGATATGATTTACGAGATCACAACTTAAAATTGGTAAATGTCCTAGATCGCCTTAGGGAACACAGGCTTAAGCTCCAGCCAGATAAGTGCATTTTTATAAAACGAGAACTCATCTATCTCGGCCATGAAATTTCCGAAAATGGTCTTAGACCAGATCCAATGAAGATCCAGGTAGTAAAAACTTATCTCAGACCAAAAAAGGCTAAAGACGTAAAATCCTTTTTGGATTTTGCCGGACATTACCGTCGATTTATACCAAATTTTGCAAACATTTCCAAACCCCTAACAAAACTCTTAAAGAAGAACATTATTTTCAAATGGGACTCATTTTGTGACGAAGCTTTCTGCAATCTCAAGGAAAAATTAATTAACTCTCCTGTGCTCGCGTATCCAAATTTTGATAAAGAGTTCCTAGTAACAACCGACGCTAGCTACGTAGCGATAGGGGCAGTTCTATCTCAGGGTAATATCGGTGAGGATCGACCAATATCCTTCACAAGCCGAACACTTAATACCGCAGAAACAAGATATACCACAACTGAAAAGGAATTATTGGCAATTGTATTTGCCTTGCCGTCAAACAGTTCCGCCCGTATATATACGGGAAACATTTCACTATAGTAACCGGTCATAAGCCACTTCAATGGTTGATGAATCTGAAAGAGCCAACTTCCAGATTGGCTAGGTGGAGAATATTGCTCGAGGAATATGAGTATAAAATTCTCTAAAAGCCTGGAAAATATAACGCCAATGCAGATGCTTTGAGTAGAATCACCAACCAAGAAAACAGTGGCTTGAAAACGAACGATGTAAACAACGTGGGTATAGTGACTAGGAGCCAAGTAAAACAAGCGCATGAGAAAACTAAGAATAGAACAAATAGCGCCGTTAAAGAAGGTGAACCGGATAAACTCTCGAAACAGTGTAACCTTAACCAAACTTACAACTCAATATTAGACAAAATGACGCAAATAAAATTTTTTTTTGTACCGCCAATAGAAACAATAGATGAAATCGAGCTCTCTAAGCATGTAAGAGACTACATAAGTCCTGGTTTGGGTGAACTTAAAGTTTTAAATCATGATTCAACTGTTACCAAATACATCGTTGCTAAAACCATATTACACCTAAGAACAGAAAACCAGTTGAAATGTATAGGCATATCTGTACCCTCCTTCAACGAATTTACACTAAAAAAGATAGAACTAAATCTTGTGAATGTCTTTAAGGACATAAATATTGCCATAAACTTATTCGTAAATAAACAGATACACTTAGTTGATGAGAAAGATGTCTCTAAAATTTTAAAAGAATATCACAATACTCCTCTAGGTGGACACCAGGGAGTATCCCGTACACTAAAGCGACTGAAAATTAGCTATTTTTGGCCAACAATGCTTAAGGACGTAGTCGGTTTCATCCGCAGATGTGAATCTTGTCAGAAGAACAAACTTCTAAAAAAATTTCCATTCTTATGAAAATAACAACAACTAGCACCAAGCCATTCGAAAGAATAGCTTTGGATATCGTTGGCCCTTTGCCTGTGAGCTATGAAGGCAAAAAATACTTATTAACGTGTCAGGATGACTTAACCAAGTTTTCCCAGGCCTTACCCATGGCTAATGCCGAGGAAATTACCGTTGCTAGGGCCTTAGTCGAGGGTATCGTCTGTCAACATGGCATCCCAGAGTCAATTTTAACAGACCAAGGAACAAATTTCCTAAGCAACCTGTTTAAAGAAATGTGCAAATTGTTAAAAATCAATAAGATTAATACGACTCCATATCATCCACAAACCAGTGGCGCTTTGGAACGGAGCCACCGAACGCTAGCAGAGTACCTTCGACACTACTTCAACCAGGATCCACTCACTTGGGACACCTGGATACCCTATGCTATGTTCGTGTACAACACTACACCACATAGCAGCACGAATTATAGCCCACACGAGCTTTTATATGGCTATCCGGCTAATATTCCCAACAGTTTAGAACAAAAGCCGCAAGTTTTATACAATTATGAAAATTATGTGAATGAGCTAAAATCTCGCTTGCAGCATGGCCATCAAATTGCAAGGGAAACCTTGCATCAGAGGAAAACACAGGCTAAAAAATACTACGATAGAAATACCCAAGAAAAGAACTTCAACATAGGTGACAAGGTGCTTATTAAAAACCATACTCGGAAAAATAAATTGTCCTCGCTTTGGGAGGGACCTTTCGTAGTTACGAAGGTCATATCAAAAGAAAACTCAGTAATAAAAATACGCAATAAACTCAAAACAATGCACAACAATGATCTTATGCTCTTCATAGAATAATGCACCGAAGCAATTACCATATTAATATAAAATTTATAAGTTATGCTGTTGAACTTGGGTGATTTGTCAACTTGAACTTTCACGCGAAAACTAGGTTATGATATAATAATAAAGTTTCGATTCTCAAACATTTAACTATGAATACCTTTATTTGAGACGCAAGTAGGATATGCAACTGAATTTCCATCTGAACACGAAACCGGAGAACCTTCGATCTTACGAAATAACAAGAAAAGGGAGCCTGAATTAAGCGCTACTACACTCTCTAATCATAGCAACTCTCAATGCTCCTCGATGAGCATCATTTGCTAAATCATCTTCAGTTAAACGTCTTCCGACAAATTATTTGACCATTATACGAAGCCCTTTACTTTTCTCCAAGGGCATTTCATATTGCTTTCCACCCTCCACAATCGGGTTGTATTGACATCATTTCACCCTCGAAATCACGGATTAACATATTCTTGGCTAGTCACGTGAACAACCAATTACAGAGATAAATAATGAACTGCAGGCATAACCCTGTCTCGAGACAGGAATGGAAATTCCAACGGAAGACCTGCTCAAAATAAGACACCGAGGAATCGCCGACACGAACTACACGCACAAAGGAGGGGGCCTCCAGTAGGCACCACTATAAAATAGATAACTAATAGATTGACCCCCCCCCCACACTACAAATTAAAAACTAATCTTTCAATAAGATCGACGAACTAATCGAAATTCCTTTCAGGCCATGGCATACCCCACATGCTTCATATTAATCTTGGGCCTCATAAGCGGCATCTACGGAAGTAATATTAATATCACGACTATCAATCAAAGCCCTGGAATCTATTTCGAAAAGTTGGGTAGAGTAGAACTGTTTTAAAACGAATGGAAAGTGGCAATCTTCTACGATCTTAGAGCTTTGGAGACCTCCATAAGGCATATCACGAGGTATACAGCAGAAATAAATACACTGTGCGAAGCACTAAGGGGTGATATTGGATTTGGGACTATCTGCAACAGTACCTTAACTGAATTAAATCACCTACTGGCGAATATGGGACATAAGTATAGCCTATTACAGAATACTAACAGAAAAAAAGAGCCCCTTTTGATGTCATAGGAATGGTAAGTAAGACGCTGTTCGGAACCCTCAACCAGAAAGATGCGAAATATTATGACAGCCAAATAGAAAAAATACGTTATAACGAAAACCATTTGTTATCCCTCATAAAAAAACAAACGATTATAGTAGAAACAACCGCTAACGTCTTTAACAAGTCTCAAAAAACAATTAATAATCAAATGATGGCACTAAATGCCAGGATCCTTAAAATTAAAGATATTTTTGACGAAGCTACTAATGCCAGTCACAATCAACGAGCAATTTTTGAAATGGAATCACTCACTTCCTTAACTATTCTGGTCACGAATCATTGACATCGTTACTGACGTTCGCCATGGCAAACCTCATTCGGCAATCATAACACCAGCGCAGCTGGAAACTATTCTAAGCACTATACGTAGAGAAATCTCAAGCGACATCAAACTTCCTACTGATGTCAAATATGAAAACTTTTTAACACTTTAACATGTAAGCCAAATGAGTGCCTCAATCCAAAGGGAAAGGATAATTTTCGAGCTTAAAATACCATTACCCTACATAGAAAATTACCAGCTATATAAGGTGACACCCCTGCCCACAGCATTCCAGCATAAATTTGTTTTCATACAACCGGCAATAAATTTCCTAATCATCGACTATAACAGGGAGCATTATTATGATCTCACTTCAGAGGAATTGGCAAGTTGCGTCACCGAGAACCACGATCAGTGCTTGTGCCAAATGATGCATCCCATCTTTAATATTGACCCGAAACACAGCGTGTATGAGTTACAACTCATAAAAAGGGATAAACACTTCCCCGCGTCCTGCGACATTAGAGAATCTAACCACACCACCGTATGAATTCAATTCTCGCAAGCCAATAAGTGGCTGTATTCCACCCAAGAGCGTTTAACCATAGACGAAATTTGTCAAGATACAATAGAACCCCATACCATCTTTGGCGTTGGAATAATCGAACTTTCAGGCAACTGCTATCTGCGAACTCCTGACCTAACCATAAGGAGTTATACCACTAGAATAACGCAAATGAAAAATGCATTTATACCTGTCGTAAATTTAACAGAAGCATTATCAAAATTTGAGCAATCGAAAAAGGACTCTACGAGCCCCACACAAAACATGGTGCACATAAAATATGCTGCAAACGGCGATCTTGCATTACTATCCAAGCAAATAAGCTCCTTAAAGGAAGAGGAACAAAAGAACCTGGAACCCGTGGACGCCCACAACATACACCATTATACACTTGGATATGTAATATTCTCAATCATACTCCTGGTCGGCATCTACAAAATATACAAGCATTGTACTACAAAAACCGGCAAAATCAATCAAGCGGCTACAACTATTAAAATAAAAGAAAATGAGGATCAAAATGACCCAACCATAGTGTTCACATGTTAGCAATTAACTTAACTAGATTTCGCATTGTTTCCGCCACAGTGCACGTTTCTCTGGAATATTTCTTCCTATTTCCATGCTCTTCCGTCAGAAATTGCACACAATAGATTCCAATAGTTATATAAATTTACACACATTTAAAAATATTAAAAACAAAAAAAAACAAACAAATTTTTTTTTGAAAATTTTTTCTAAATAGGTACGTAGTGGGTAATTAATTACGTTTAATGGAACTAAATACAATTATAGAAATAATAAAAATATATTTTTTTAACGAAAAATAAATAAAACAAAGATAATTATTTCATTTACTATTATTATATATATATCACATAATTATTCTAATTAGATATAAAAATCTTTTCAATAAGATATGTAGATAACAATAATGTATGAATCATGCCAATTCTGGATAAAAATTAAATAAGTATGTAGACAATAGTTAAATATATATCAGAAATTAACCATTCCTAAAAATAAAAAAATAAAATAAAAAAAAACAAGGAATTTCTTAAATAATTTTACAAAAAAAGATAACATAATGAAATGTAATTTTTGTTTAGAATAACTAAAAAAGAGTAATAATTAGATGAATAAAAAAAAAATAACTAAGTTTGTAATAATTAGATGAATAAAAAAAAAATAACTAAGTTTGTAAGTAATTATTTATACTTACCATAAAACTTTTAAACTTTTTGTAATCCCAGAACCAACGACGACGCATTCTAAAAGAAAATTCATCACCTCTTCAAGGAATGAATTTCCTTTTTCATAGGGGGAAGGTGTTATGATATATCTACATATCATAACCCGCGTTCAATTTTGCATTCATGCATTCCAGGTGCATACGTTTTTTACTTGCCCTATTTCAAGTGCATACACTAAAATTCGATTTCATTTCAGATTTCTTGAAATGAAATCTCTAACTTCCACTTAGGTTTGTCAGCACAAATTTTCCATTCTTAATCATTTAAATATGCACACGCTTCATTTTTTATAAACACAAAGTACCTAAATTGTAACTTTGTTGCAATATATTTCCTCTTGAACACTTGCATATGCACACGCCACAAGTGGCGCATCAAATAACATGCCTCGCTTATCAACAGAAAAATGCACCACGTGATCGATGCGATCGTGGGAAGTTTTTGCTGACGGCGCGAGCGTAATATCCAAAGGATGAATAAAGAAATGATAGCAGGCAGTCTTGGAAAAAGCCGCGAGATTAAAACATCGAAGTTGGTTCTGGGGAGGTAAAATAAATTGAACAACCTAAATTTTTCCGAAATTAAAAGTGGTTTAATAATTGAATTTTGAGTTTTTTTAATAAAAGACCCTAAGAACCAACTCCAAGACTCCGCTGTGCTCTCTTTTTCCGGCAACCGGGAAAGCACGGAGTACGCGCGTAACAGGAGCATACCCAATTAATTTGATATGTGGGGATTTTAATATAAATATATTAAGTGATGCTCAGACAAGGCATGAATTTGTGATGCAGTTGAGCAGTATAGGTCTGCAGGTCATTAATAACAAACCTACGCGATATCATGATAGTTGTTCTAGCTTATTGGATCTGATTATTGTCAATGTATCTAATCTCGTTAAAGGACAAATTGAGGTTGCTGTACCCGAAATTAGTGATCATCATGCCATAGTGGCATCCCTAGCACTTCCTCACTTTATCAGACCTCTCCAGCGCACCATCATGTGCAGAAATCTCAATAGAGTAGATACCGTACTATTAAATGAAGCAATGCTGTCGTTAGATTGGGATCCCATCATCTACACTGCTGATGTTGACTTCCAGGTTGAATACTTTAGTGAGGTTGTAGGTAATTTATATAATGAATTTGCGCCTGTGTATTCATTAAAAAGTTGTTTTCGGTCGCCTTGGTTCAATGATGACATTAGGGCACTAATTATGGAGCGAAATTTTGCTTACAGTTGCTGGAAAAGGTACGGAGGTCCTGAGTTAAAAGCAAACTATAAGAGACTTCGCAACAAAACTGTTTCAGCAATTCGTAATGCAAAGTTATCCTACTTTAATGCTAAACTTGACCCAAACCTACCAACTAAGATGATTTGGAGGAATATCAAAGAGGCAGCAATTATTCCTAAGGCTGACAACTCATGTAGTTTCGATCCAGATGAATTGAATGTTTACTTTATAAATAGTGCACAACATAATACTTCCTTGGAACCAGATTCTCATGAGCAATCGTATGATGCCAGTAATGGTCGATTTGCGTTTCGTAATGTGACCTTTGACGAAGTGGTATTGGCATTTAAATCTATTAAATCTAATGCTATTGGTCTTGATAACATAGACATTCGCTTCCTTAGGCTTATTTTCCCATACATATTTAGGCCTATCTTGCATATATTTAATGCAGCAATTACCACATCCTCATTCCCAGCTCAGTGGAAGGTTGCAAAAGTATACCCAACGAAGAAAAAAAGTCAAGCATCTACGCTTCAAGATTTTAGACCCATAAGTATTCTTCCCGTGCTGTCGAAAGTATTGGAACGCTTGTTATACAGTCAAATCCGGGAATTTATTGATAATAATAATCTAATCTCCGATCAATAGTCTGGTTTTAGAGCTAAACCCAGTACCATTACTACTCTGCTCTATCTTATTGAGAAGTTGCGACAAAACATTGAACTACGACAACCTACAATTCTGTGTTTACTCGACTTTTCGAAGGCCTTTGACTCGGTTGATCATCGTATCTTATGTTATAAACTACTTAGTCAGTTTGAATTTTGTACTTCAGCAGCAAACTTAATGTGGTCCTATCTCACAGGTAGACAACAAGCTACTGTAGCTCATAATCGAACTTCAGCTTTATTACCTCTTTGCTCAAGTGTACCGCAGGGTTCAGTCTTGGGACCGTTACCATATACATTAATGATTTGATACTTGTCCCGGAATCTTGTTCAATACTTTTGTATGCTGATGACGTTCGACTATTTCTTCCAGCCAATGTTGACAATCTATCCGTCAGTGTTGATGAATTCAATAATGATTTATCTCGAATTAGTGCATGGGCTGTGGATAATAAACTGTTTCTGAATCCAATTAAATCGCAAAGCATAAAACTTTTTCATAGACCAATTACCACGTGAGTGTCCCGGCATTGTATCTAAATGGTACTCGCATAGAATATAGTGAAATGGTAACTAATGTGGGCATGACTGTGGATGCAACGTTGACATTGCGTTATTACATTAACAAAACTGTTGCCAAAGTCTATGGTGGCTTAAGAAACTTATGCGTCATGCAAAGTATACACTTTCTAAGCTCCGTGAGCGCCTTGTCAAAGCACTTTTAATTCCCATTATATCTTATGGCGCTTGCATATATTCCAATGTTGACAGCATTAATCGTAGGAAACTTAATGTGGCGTATAATGCTAGCGCGCGATTTATTTTTGGTCTCCGGAGATATGATCATATATCTGAATTTTCTAGGCAGATTTTTGGCTGCTCACTGGTTAATTATTTAATATTCCGATTTAGTGTCATGATGTATATGATAATAAACAATCATTGTCCTAATTATCTAAAAAAATTTCTAGGGTTTCTCCCATCACGTCGTACCCAACAAATTAATCTTCCAAGGTTTCAGACTTCTTTTAGTTCGCGCACCTTTTTCATTCACGGTCTCAGAGTCTGGAATAATCTTCCTCTGGATATTCGTAGGAGTTCCAGTCCTGGGGATTTCAGATTGAGAGCCTCACAACACTTTAGGAGTTCATAATCTTATGTCCGTTACATGTTACTGCTATCTGTTATACAGTTGCATGCATGATGATCTATTGTTTTATTATTACTCTTTTTTCATCCTATAGCTATATATCTTTTCACGTCCGATTTTTCTAATACTGTTGTAACCCCGGAGAAGAGCGACTTAGGGGGAAAGCTCAGGTAGGGTTTTCCTTTAATTAAACTCAGACACTCACTCTTTTTGTTAACGCATATATTTTACGTACTTTAATTATTTTAATAAAAGGTTTCACACTATACGCAGAATTTAACACTTTTGATTTGAAAAGATTTTAATAATTAACTAATTAATGTATAATTTCGAAAAGACTTCCCCGACTCGCGTGTGCAATAGATGAGTGCCTATCCTGAACTTCCACTTTTTTTCAGTTGGATATTATTATCATCCAAATAGCTGACGCCCTTGCGTCTCATCGTGGTTGACTTATCAACCCATCTATTATTTTTTGAAATTTGGTTTGAAGAGCATTAATTTGCTTTTTAACTATTACTTCGCTTTTATTAAAAATGTTAGCAGTGGTCTTGATAATTAAAGTTTGGTTTTTGATCAATGAAAGTAGGTGATTTTCGTTATATTGGAGTTTGTCAATTGATTGATCGTAAAATTTCGCATCTTCTTCATTTAGTGTACCGAAAAGTGTTTTGCTATCCGCTCCAATAATATTAAAGGGACCGCGTTTAGACCTATTGTCATTATGTTTTACTAAGCTGTATTTCTGTTCTATTTCAGACATAAGATGATTTATTTCTGCAACTATGCTATTACATATAGTTACAAAATTTGGGTCCTCTTTTAGTTGCGCGCACAGGTTGCTTATTTCGTGCACGTGTACCTTCGTATGGTTTAAGGCCAAGGTTAACCTGGAAAGGTCGTAGAACAGTACCACTTTCCATTCATCTGAGTAGAGTTCCACTGTTCCTACCTGTTCAAAGTATATGCCCGGACTGTTGTTAAGTTGTGTTACCTTCATATCGCCGTATGCTGTGTTAAGCATAAATAAAGTGAGGATGTATTCTGGAGTGATAATTAGCCAGGGATTGCCTTTTCTACAGTAAATTTTTCAAAAAATAATTTTCTAGTTACATTCACAGACCTATATGTTAGACACATTGTTGTTTTGTTATATACAGTTACGGTTATGTATTCAATCCGTAAAGCATTTTATGTCGTTGTTGTGTAAGGTTTTAAGCTTCTTACGCACTTTGACTACGGTATTTTCCTCAGATGGAATTTGTACGACTTCAAAGGGGGCCTTCCCACAGAGCTGAGAGTTTATTCTGCCTTGTGTGGTTTTTTATGAGAACTTTATCTCCCACGTTAAAATTTTTTGGTTTAGTACCTTTGTCATAGTACATTTTTGATTGGGTCTTTTTTGAAATGACGAATTCACGGGCAGTCTGATAACAGTGTTGCAATCGTGATTTGAGCTCATTTGCATAATTATCGTAGTTATATGAGATATTAGGCTTTTGTCGTACTACGCTCGGCAAATTAATGGGATAACCGTACAATAATTCATAAGGAGAGTACCCAGTGCTGGTATGGGGAGTTGAATTGTATACGAATAGAGCGTATGGGATCCATGTATCCCATGTAAGAGGATCTCTATTAGTGCAGTGTCTGAGTTATTATGCCAAAGTTCTGTGGCTACGTTCGAGTGCGCCATTCGTCTGAGGATGGTTAGGTGTAGTATTGATTTTTTTATTTTCATCAACTTATATACCTCTTGGAATAGACTCAAAAAGTTTGTACCTCTATCGGTTAAAACTGAGTCGGGGGGACCATGACGACATATTATTTATTCTACAAAAACTCTTGTATGGTCTTACCTTCCGCATTAAGTAAGGAATACGCCTCTGAAAATTTTGTGAGGTCGTCTTGAAATGTCAATAAGTATTTATTATTCTCGTGAGTTACTAGTAATGAGCCAACAATGTCGAGAGCAATTCGCACAAATGGTTGGGAACTCGTAGAAGTCAGCTTCATAGGTATAGGAGGTATATTTTGTAGTTTATTTCGTTGGCACCATTCACATTTTCGAATATATTCTGCTACATCTTTTGCCATAGATGGCCAGAAGTATTTTGCTTTAATGCGCTTGAGTGTTCTGGATACTCCTTGATGTCCACCAAGTGGTGAGTCATGAAATTCGTGGAGAACTGTCTGGTTATCGTCCACAGTGGTAAGAGTTATTTTAGAATTCGCAAAAAAGTGTAACTTAATATTGGCAGTACCGAATACTTGGGTGAAGATTGCCTTAAGTTGACTGTGGTCGTGATTATTATTAAATGTTGGCAATGAAATTCCTAAATCGTTAATTTGTAGATTGATGCATTCAGAATAAATCTTTTTAATACATTTTAATGTAATTTCTCTGTCTGAGGAACTCCGAAAACGGAATGGTACCGTAGTTATCAGAAAGGTGGTCAAAAGGTCTATGGGTGTAAAAATTTCCAGACTTCCTATAGTGGGTTTTTGATATTGGGCGATTAACTTTGATAAAGACCTTTCTTCAGCTGATTCCATGAGGGGCAGTATAAATGCTTTGTGCTTTAATTTATTATCTGTAAAGATTGACTCTAATCTTTCCTCGTGAGTGACATTTTCGTTACTAATCAATTTTCTTCCGAAGTTCTTGACTTGTTCTTCTTCAGATACTGCTTGCATTTCCCTTCTTTGATTCCTTGTGGTAACCAATATGTTTTTGATGTTGTGTTCTTTATTTGTTTTTATTCTACTTAAGGCATCGGCATTGGCATTATATTTCCCTTGCTTGTACTTCATCTTGTAGTCATACTCTTCCAATAAAATTCTCCATCTTGCTAGTCTGGAGGTAGGATCTTTTAGATTTAGAAGCCATTGTAATGGTCGATGATCGGTGATAATCGTGAATTGTCGTCCAAAAATGTAAGGACGAAATTGTTTCACCACGAATATTATAGCCAAAAGTTCCTTTTCGGTGGTACTATATCGAGTTTCGGCGCTATTAAGAGTTCGACTGGAATAGCAGATCGGTTTATCTTCGCCTATGTTACCTTGAGATAGTACCGCGCCGATGGCAAAATCACTCGCATCAGTTGTTACGAGAAATTCGTTATTAAAGTCTGGATAAGACATAAGAACAGGAGAGGTAATCAGTTTTTCCTTGAGGGTTCTGAATGCTTCATCACAGTGAGCATCCCATTTAAAGTCGACGTTCTTTTTCAATAGTTTGGTGAGTGGCTTTGTGATGCCCGTGAAATGAGAAATGAACCGACGATAATATCCAGCGAAACCTCGAAATGACTTAACGTCTTTGGCCTTTTTGGGAGTAGGAAATGTTTTTATGGCTTGTATTTTGTCATTAGGCTGTATGCCTTTTTCCGAAATTATGTGTCCTAAATATATTAACTCTCTCTTAGGAAATGACACTTGTCTGGTGTAAGCTTCAAGTTATGTTCATGTAAAAGTTCAAGTACATTGATTAGTCGTTGATTATGATCCCGTAGGTCGTATCCGTAGATGACGACGTCATCGATGTAAACGAAGGAAGCCACTACTACAGTAGTCGATCTGGAGAGGGAGCCTTCGGCCGGCACTTAGCCTGCTGTTTCGGAGCAGCCAATAGTTAAGGTGCCTGAAGTTGTCCTAGAGGCAAAAATTATTATGGCTGTAAACGGCGCCACGTCGGCACGTGAAAACACGGCTACTTCCAACGAGGAGCCGAGCAGCCAAGTAGGTAAAAAAAGGAGGACGAGGAGGAGGAACAAGGTGGACCGGGCGATGCTGCCTCCTCCAGAGCCAGCAAAGCCAGTCGGTCCAAAACGGCCCCACTCGGAGGAGGACGATAGTGGTGCCCGCGGTTCGAGGGTTGTTGTAAGAGAGGCGAAAGCATCTCTCGAACAGCTTTCGGACTGCGAAATGACCAGTTTGGACGAGTCTGGTCTCTCGAGCTTCAGTGGCTACGAGTCGTGTGGTAGCACCATTTCGACTGGTGGCCAATTTAAGGTCTCGAAGGGGATGGAAAACCTTTATAGGGAGAAGATCTCTGAAATTCTTGGCCAGCTCCAGTACAAGAAGAACTCAGATAAAATCTGGAGCATTCTTGTAAAGGAGCTGGAGAGGCCAGAGTTATTACTTCCTCAGCTTCGAATCCTACAACAGGAGTCCAAGAAGAGGAGGAAGTACAACCATGTAGCTCGCCTAGATCGTCTCCATTGGAAAGTGGAGGAGTTGGTTCAGGAGCATCGCTTGGCCAATTCTCCCCCTCGTCACTAGATGTCGAAGATTCATCGTTT
This sequence comes from Dioctria linearis, assembly GCA_963930735.1. NCBI lineage: Eukaryota > Metazoa > Arthropoda > Insecta > Diptera > Asilidae > Dioctria > Dioctria linearis. The sequence continues at coordinate 196,024,376 of OZ005740.1, forward strand.
GAGCTTCTTATCTCTTTGAATGTGTAAGATAGGCTCTCTTAACACCGGGGGTTTAAGTGCTCATACAAGATTACACAGCACTATCGAACATTTCAAAATGTTCGATATAGACATTACAATTCTACAGGAGACGAATTTCACTCAAGACACATATACAAAACTTGAGCGCTATGATTATTTACACATGTAGGAGACGGCGTTTCACTGACGGATATGCCCATGCTCAGCAAGCATAGACATATACCGCAGCTAAACCCTTCTGTTACAAACATCATCTTAGGGGCAGTGTGAGTAACGACACAGCAACATTGCCGCTAGCGACCAGTCGGCTAGGGGAGGTTCTTGTTACTCACGCCTCTTCAATGCTGGATAGCTGTGTCATAAAAAAAAAACACGTTTCACCGGACGGACAGACGGACGCTAAAGGTGACTCCAAAAGATAGTACATCTCTTTTTTTTCTTTTGCTTAGATATGCAAAAAAACTGGCTATCACTTGCTCACAGGGCTGCATCCTGGCCTATTGGGTTCGCCATCTCATACAGAAATTTCATCTGTAAAAAAAAAGGAAGGAATGGCTGAAAAAAAACAAGGAGCTCGCAAAGCTCCCCTATGACAGCCAAGCGCTAAGGTTCACCTGGAGCGTTGCCAACGCCGGAGAGAGGGAACGTTCAACGACGAGAGAGAGAGAAGAGCTTGGAAGCTTCAGCTGGTATTGAAGCTCCGGCTTTGATGGTGTTTGGGCCCAATCGCCCCCTTCCACCCATTGCTAAGTCTCAAAGCCAACGACGAAAATTGTTTACTTAGCCCCATCTGATGTATGCGGTGACGCGTGCTAGGCCGGACGTTTGGTGTGCCGCAACCCCCCCCCCCCCCCCCCCCCCCCCATCACGCACGACCTATCTCGACATTTCGAGGGAAAAGCTTATCCTGAACATTCAAGAAGGAAGGAAAAAAAACCCAAAATCAAACAACGACAACAACCCGACGGGTTATCTTTGGTCTACTTTACCGGCTTATACGAACATCCTAGGAAGTTGAGGTGGCCCCAAACTAGGTCGTGGATCACCCTGCCTTTAGCATTACACTGCGGAGATCCTGAAAAGAAACTAAAACAAACCAGAAACCAAAAGAAAAGAAAATGAAACTCGTAATGATAATACAAAGCTTACAATATAATTTTTAAATTGGCGGTACAAATCTTGCACTGTCGTCCTCGTACTATAAGCGATGTCTAGCTACAACCTTGAAACGTTCTGACTAATTAACCTTGATTCGAAAATTTGACAACCTCTCGGACTTGACGATAACGGTCTAAGCTACGCTACTGTGGGTACCTTCCTGACTTGACCTGACTTACAACTATGCTTACTTGACTTGATTAAAATGATCCGCACCCGCCAAGCGCCATCGGTGATCCAAGATGGTCCAATTGTAATGATCTTTTTACCACTTCTGTTGATTCTACTTCTTATCCAAAGAGACCGCAAAGAAAGAAAGAATAAATTTATATTAACGAGGAGATATAAGCGGTAGAGCTTGACAACGGCTCTATACTCTTATATCTCGACCAAGTGAGAGCAGTGAAGCTCAAAGTTTGGTTTTAATATAAATGAATCTTGTTGCAAATGATGCCTCGCTGGGTCAGAGGTATGAAACTCAAAGTAGAGTTTAGCTAACTTGATTGAATTTAGAGCTAAGAAGCTCAAAGTGCAGTCAAGCTGAGGGCTGAGAGCCAATAGGCTCAATTACCTTTTAATACTTCCATTTCGGAGCTAAGGGAGTTCGCTTAATCAATGTATACCAAGTGGAGTCAAAATTAAACTGTGATTTATTCAATAAATTAATGTCTTTTTATACATTATGAAAATCGCTTACCTAATCAATACCGCAAAAAGTATTTAGAATTTAAAATTAATTTCACACCGATCGATCACCTGAAATCGATCAATGCACAAACACACAAAGCGTCGAGTAAGCTTTTTCGCTACACTCAAAGTTCACACGGCATTATGCATTGTGTTTATTTGCATGTTTACCTATGAGTTCACTCGCATGTCTAGTATGCTTGAATTGTAATTTCTTCTTTCTCTTCATTTTTTTTTTTTTACAATTTTTTTACTGCAGTTTCATTCATGCAGTGAGTGTTTCATTCATAGTAAACCTGCAACACTGTTTTTTTTTTGTAATTTAATGCTTTGCTATTGAATATTGCCTTTTTTTGTGCACGCTTTGCTGTGTGCATATATGTATGCTGAGGGTCGCTTAACTTGCGCTCTACATCCTCACCGTAAAAAGAAAAAAAATTTTTTGTGCATGAGAGAATTTTTTTTTTTTTTTTTGCCATATTGAGTGAAATAAGCGTTCAACATTAAGTCTTAAAAGTATGTTATATGTAATTATCTTACAATGTCTTGGCATAATTTGTAGTCCCTATGGTTATTTTTCTTTCATTCATACATTCTTTCATACATTTATAGTAATTTATATCCTTATCTAATTAATTGCTGTTTTTCTATCTAATTGGTACTCTGAAATTACTAATTTTAGATATCATATTATGAAAATTACGTTAAATAAAATTTCTTATAGTTACATGTAATCTATGTCGATGTAGCAAAAAAAAAATATATTATTGAATAGTATGTTTATTGTTTTTACTTGTATATTATGTTATTTTATTCAGCTTTATAGTCTATCTTCTTTAACCTATTTTTGTGTACTTTCTTTACTTTATTATCTATTTCTATATATACATTTACTCCTTTTATATCTTTTATTTTATATGGTCCTTTTTATGGACATTCATGCTTTCTTCTATCACCTTTATTTAATAATACATAGCTGCCTATTTCTAAATCTATTACATTTAATATTCTATCAGCTTTTTCTTTTCTATTCACTTTTGCTATGTTTAGAGCATTTTTAGCTTTTTTAAATGAAATTTAAGTTCATTGGAATAGTCCTCATAATTGTATATGGGGCTGTTGTTATTAAGTTCGCGATTATTGAATAAGTTTGATAGCTTTCCAAAGACTAGTTCGAATGGGGAGTATCCCGTGTCAGAATGAGGTGTTGTATTATAAGAGAAGCTATAATATGGAATCCATTCATCCCAGTTGTAATCTGTAGTGAATGATAAGAGATATTCGTTTAATACTCTATGATTTCGGTCTATTGCGCCTAACGTCTGATGATGGTATGGCGTTGATGTTACATGTTTTATTTGTAAATATTTACATATGTTAGTGAATATCTCATTGACGAATTCTGTTCCCATGTCAGTCTTTATTGTTTTAAAATTGCCATATTTTAGAATGCAATCTTTGACCAAAGCTTTCGCTACTGTTATTGCTTCTTTATTCTTTATTGGAATGGCTTCGCTATATTTAGTTAAATCACACTGTATAGTTAGTATATATCTATATTCGTTCGATATCTTTAATGGTCCTACAGTGTCTAACGATATGATCTCGAAGCTTGTGGATGGTGTCTCTGTTATCACCATTTTTTCTTTTGTATGTCTCAGAATCTTATTTTTAGCACATTTTTCACACTTATTTATATGATTTTTAACCATTCTACTTATTTTTCCATACGTATCTTTGTTTAATCTTGTTGATTGTTCTTTTGACACCTGCGTGTCCTCCATGCGGGGAGTTGTGGAATTCTTCAATTATTTCATTCTTAGTTGCTTCATCTTGAATTCTTTTGGGAGGATTATATATCAATATTTTTAATTCTGTTTGCCTATTTTTCTTATTTATCTTGCCCTGCAGCTCATTAAATATTATTTTAAATTTGTCGACCTTTATGTATTGAAATATGATGTCATCTTTCGCTAACGATAGTGACTCTATTTTCATTGTCTCCAAGATCAAACCTAAGTCATGATATGGATTATTACTGATTTTGATTATCACTCCCTTTTTATTTATTATTATTTTTGGCAAACTTTCATTAAATCTATTTCTTGTTTTCCTAGAGCTATTTTGTTTATCAGCATTGTTGCTGTTATTATTACTATTGCTTTCAAAGCGTAATGCTTTGACCCTTCTTACTTCATTAATTGAGATGCATTCCCATGCATAAAGGTGATCAGTCTTTACGTTGGTAGGGGATTCATGTTGGGTCGTTTTCCTTTTATTGTTATCTTCATTGTCCTTTTTGGACATTGCTCTAGTTGTTATTTTTATATTTGCAGTAGGTATCATCGCTTTAAGGATATTAGAATCTATTTTTATACTCGATAAAGCATCAGCATTAGCGTTCATTTTGCCTTGCTTATAGATAATCTCGAAATCATAATCAGATAGGTCAAGCCTTATCCTTGTCATTTTGGAAGATGGGTTTCTATGAGTGAAGAGACTAACCAAAGGTCTGTGATCTGTGACCACTATAAATTTTTTACCATATACGTATGGTCTGAAGTGATTGATTGCCCAATGTATTGCTAGGAGTTCTTTTTCAATAATTGGTTTATTGAGTTCATGTTTAGTTAATGTTCTACTAGCGTACGAAATTGGTAGATCTGAGCCAATTTCACCTTGAGATAAAACTGCTCCAAGAGCAAATTGTGAAGCATCTGTGGTTATAATAAACTTTTCATTAAAATTTGGATATTTTAAGATTGCTGCATTTACCAATTTACATTTAAGTGCCGAGAATGCTTCTTGGCATTCATTTGTCCAAATGAATGGTGTATTCTTTTTGGATAGCGAATTTATTGGTTTTGCCGTATGCGCAAAGTTTGGAATAAATCTTCTGTAGTAATTACTGAAAGCAATAAATCTTTTAGCATCGTCCGCATTTGCAGGGGTTGGGTAATTTAATACTGTATCAAATTTTTTGGGATCTGTCCTGACACCTTTTTCTGTTATTAATGTTATTAAATGTCCTAAATAAGTAACTTCTGTTTGCAAAAATTTACATTTTTGCGGATTTAATTTTAGATTATACTTTCTTAGTCTGTTAAAAGTTTTTATCAGATTTTGGTTATGATGTTTTAGACTACATCCGAAAATTATGATATCATCCACATAGAGGAATGCTTCTGAATCTAATCCAGCTAAAGCTATTGAAAGCATTCGCTGAAAACTATTAGTGGAAATTTTTAAGCCAAAAGGTAATCTTTTGAATTGATAATGTCCTTTGTTACTAGAAAATGCTGTTAATGGTCTTGATTTCTTTTCTAATTCTATCTGATGAAAAGAACTTGTGAGGTCTAGCGTGGAAAAGTATTTAGCTCTTCCGAGTTTATCTAATACGTCTTCAAGTCTTGTCAATGGAAATTTATCATCTAGAATTTTCTTGTTTAATTGTCTGAAATCGACAACAAGACGCCATTTTTTAGTACCATTATCGGATTTCTTTGGGACGATCAGCAGTGGTGAATTATATGGACTAACTGATGGCTCTACTATATCTTCATTAATGAGACTCTCGATCTGATTGTTTATCTCTTCAATTTGGGTTTGGGGAAGCCTATACTTTTTTATATAAACTGGAATTTTATCTATAGTGGAGATTTTTTGGTTATAAAAGTTATTTACCGTTAGTTTGTCACCTGGTAAATAGAAGATGTCTGAAAATTTTTTACAAATGTCTAAAATGGAGGTAGTTGCATATTGATCTAGATTTTCAATTTTTAATTCTTTTAGAAGTTTACTGTATCTATTTTTATTTTCTTGCGTGGTTATGGCATTGAAAATGTGATAATTTTGCAGTGGTTCTGTTTTAGGTGTGAAATTATATAAGGTTACTTCCTTGTCTAGAGTATTCAGAATTTTGACATGAGCGATACCTTTTGCGGGTATGATGGAATTTCCTATATAAATTCCCTCTTGAATGTCTTCATTCAAAACTACGCTATCTTCAGTAATGTCCGTTTTTGTTACTTGTATTATTTCAGATCTAGCAGGAATTTTTATCTCTTTCAGATTTGGTAATTTCGTATACATTGGTAAAGTGTATTTTGAATCATTAAAAAAAATTGAAATAGTACAACTGTAGTAGTTTATCTTACAGGAATTTTTTATGAGAAAGTCTCTTCCTAGTATTCCATTGGTCATTATAGGAAATGTTTCATCTACAATGTGGAATTCTTGTGGGATATTCTGATTATCTATCTTTATACTTGCTGTTAAAGTGTCTAAGGAACTGGATTCTGATTGCGTGATACCTTTGATTTTGCATTTATTATGCTCTTGAATTCCATCTCTCGATTTCAACTCATTTATCTTTAAAATTGATGTGTCGGCTCCTGTGTCAATAAGAAAGGTTTTATTGCCGAATGATACATTTGTGGATAGTGATAAGTAGTTGGTTAAAAATTTGTTTATATTGTATATTTTTAATGTGTGTCCCCCGATTTCGCTTCGGGACTTTGCCCGTTTCCCGATTGGGCTACTTGTATTCTTCTGTAGGTAGTGCTATTGTTTCTACGGTTATCATACCTGAGAAAGCTGTTGTTATTTTGTCGGTTATTATTATGATTTCTGTGCGACGATTGATTGTTATATTTATGAGGTTTGTTGCGATAATTGTGTCTTGAAAAGTTATTGTTGTTATTGGAATGTCTGAATGGCTTTCGAGTATTGTACTTATTGTATTGATATACCTTTGCTTCTTGCCTCGGTGTTTCAATTTCTGCTGCTATTTGTATTGCTTCGTTTAGCGTTTTAGGTCTTGCAGACATTTTTGAAGGCGTTTAGTGCTAGTTGATCGTTCAATTTTACTATTACTGATCTGCTAGATTCACCTTGTTTTGTTATTTGTAAGGTGTTTAATTGTGTGATTAAGTCTTCAATTTTCGCTGCAAAATCTGTTACATTTTTGTTGGCCTGAGTTACCTTTGTTAGTTCAGTGTGAATGCTGAGTGGTGTTTTGTTTGTTTTATATATATCTCTTAAATTTTTTTGAAATGAATCTAAATTGGTGGGGGTTGGTAAAGTACCTAGTTTGTTTTTTACTATTGATGTGAGACGAATTTTCAAAACAAAGTCTAGTAGTCTTTTCTTTTGTGCTTCCTCTGATAAATCATCATGTATAAATTGCGCTAGACTTAGAAAATTGTCCAAGTTCTTACGATCTCCAGAAAATTCTGGCATTATTTTTGCCGCAGTAGCTATGTCGAAGTTTGGCATTTTGCTGTTTTTAGTTGAAGTTTCGTTATCCAATACAGATTTGGTTTTATTTTTTAAGATCACAATTACGCTATCGTATAGCTTGTCAAAACTTTTCTTATGTTCAATTGCTTGTTCTTCACTTATTTTCAGTATTTCTCTATATTTTTCATTGAAGTTTTGCTTTATGTCTTCAACCTCAGCGGATTTGTTTAGAATGTAGGTGGACGTATATTCTCTGTTCGGAGTCTTCTTGAAGTTGTCCAAAATATCTTTTAATTTCGCTGTTAAGTCTTTCACGTGCATATTTTGTGTTTAAACGTTTGCGACTGCTACTTGTTTCTTTACTGGCTTGACAAGTAACTTCTTGATTCTCCAGATTATTAGTATGATTAAGGCAATGATTGCCAATACTAAGAGAATCAATTCTAAATCTGATAGATTCCGATGGCTTGGTGTTATATTATTCGTTGAGGAACCTGCATTATTGTTTATTAGTATTTCCTCTGTTTGCATTTTTGAAGCCTTCTTGCCCATGATGGTATATATATATGTTTGTTGACTGACCTAGGAATCAATTCACCAAATGGGAACTATGAATTTAAAAGACACAATTGAAAGCGAAATGCGAATTGAAAAGAAAAAGTTTTACAGTAAGTATAATAATCTTTATTGTTGTTTTTGTTTTTTGCTTAAACTCTTAGCCTTTCTATACATATTTCTTTTATTACTGAGTTCTTTGATTTTTTTTAAAAATAGATTACGCTGCTCTCCAGTCGCTATTACAAGCAGTCGATGGTACTCCTTAATTTCCGCTCTTATTTTTACTTCAAAGCCGGCTCTCGTTTTCTGCTTTTTTTGTTGAATTTCCTCGTGTTGCACTGCTTTCTTATATTTCTGGCGATATTCTTCCAGAGTTATTGCTCGCGGTCCCGCTGTTGGCTCTTTCAGTGCTTCTTCCAAAGACTACTTTAACTCCTTCCACGGGTTTAGTAGTTCATCAGTTCGGTGTTGATCAGAAGATTTCTTGTTCGGTAGGGCAGGGTCGCCATGTAATGATCTTTTTACCACTTCTGTTGATTCTACTTCTTATCCCAAGAGACCGGAAAGAAAGAGAGAATAAATTTATATTAACGAGGAGATATAAGCGGTAGAGCTTGACAACGGCTCTATACTCTTATATCTCGACCAAGTGAGAGCAGTGAAGCTCAAAGTTTGGTTTTAATATAAATGAATCTTGTTGCAAATGATGCCTCGCTGGGTCAGAGGTATGAAACTCAAAGTAGAGTTTAGCTAACTTGATTGAATTTAGAGCTAAGAAGCTCAAAGTGCAGTCAAGCTGAGGGCTGAGAGCCAATAGGCTCAATTACCTTTTAATACTTCCATTTCGGAGCTAAGGGAGTTCGCTTAATCAATGTATACCAAGTGGAGTCAAAATTAAACTCTGATTTATTCAATAAATTAATGTCTTTTTATACATTATGAAAATCGCTTACCTAATCAAGATCGCAAAAAGTATTTAGAATTTAAAATTAATTTCACACCGATCGATCACCTGAAATCGGTCAATGCACAAACACACAAAGCGTCGAGTAAGCTTTTTCGCTACACTCAAAGTTCACACGGCATTATGCATTGTGTTTATTTGCATGTTTACCTATGAGTTCACTCGCATGGCTAGTATGCTTGAATTGTAATTTCTTCTTTCTCTTCATGTTTTTTTTTTTTTTACAATTTTTCTACTGCAGTTTCATTCATGCAGTGAGTGTTTCATTCATAGTAAACCTGCAATACTGTTTTTTTTGTAATTTAATGCTTTGCTATTGAATTTGCCTTTTTTTGTGCACGCTTTGCTGTGTGCATATATGTATGCTGAGGGTCGCTTAACTTGCGCTCTACACAATTCGGTACCCCTGCGTGCCAGAGCGACCACAATTTCACAAGGTGCTTGTATTGTTACGAATCTTCTTCTTTTTTTCTTCTTTTTGTATATATACAATTTGCGTGCAACGTAGACAAAATTTACTGTAGGCTTCTCACGCAGGTGAGTATTACTGAATACGAATAATTATAAAAAAAGCAATACTTGGGTGTTTTTCTTCCTTCTTTTCTATCCACTGATTATTAATGCGGAGTCAAAAGAAACTATTTAGTTTTTTCCTTTTACAGATAAACTACGCGCCTCTTACGCAGGTAAAAATTCAATAGTCTGAATAATTACGAAAAAAACTTTTTTATCTTTTCACTGTTTATCGCTTTTAATTATTAGATACTTTCCAATAAAACCAAAATTTTTGATTTTTTTTTCTTTTACAGCTAAACTGGATACAACAGACACTACGCGCTTCTTACACAGGTAAAAATTCAATAGTCTGAATAATTGTGAAAACCTTTTTTAATCTATTCACTGTTTATCGCTTTTAATTATTAAATAATTTCCAATGAAACTAAAATTTTTGATTTTTTTTCCTTTTACAGATAAACTGGATACGATGGACACTACGCGCTTCTTACGCAGGTAAATATTCAATAGTCTGAATAATTATGAAAACCTTTTTAATCTTTTCACTGTTTATCGCTTCTAATTACTAACTAATTTCTAATAACTAAAATTTTTGATTTTTTTATTTTACAGATAAACTGGATACAACAGGCATTCGCGCTTCTTACGCAGGTAAAAATTCAATATTCTGAGTAATTATGAAAACCTTTTTTAATCTTTTCCCTGTTTATCGCTTTTAATTATTAAATAATTTCCAATGAAACTAAAATTTTTGATTTTTTTCCTTTTACAGATAAAATGGATACGACGGACACTACGTGCTTCTTACGCAGGTAGAAATTCAATAGTCTGAGTAATTATGAAAACCATTTTAATCTTTTCACTGTTTATCGCTTTTAATTATTAAATAATTTCCAATGAAACTAAAATTTTTGATTTTTTTCTTTTACAGATAAACCGGATACGACGGACACTACGCGCTTCTTACGCAGGGAAAAATTCAATAGTCTGAGTAATTATGAAAACCTTTTTAATCTTTTCACTGTTTATCGCTTCTAATTACTAACTAATGTCTAATAACTAAAATTTTTGATTTTTTTCTTTTACAGATAAACTGGATCCAACAGACACTACGCGCTTCTTACGCAGGTAAAAATTCAATAGTCTGAGTAATTATGAAAACCTTTTTTAATCTTTACACTGTTTATCGCTTTTAATTATTAAATAATTTCCAATGAAACTAAAATTTTTGATTTTTTTTTCCTTTTACAGATAAACTGGATACGACGGACACTACGTGCTTCTTACGCAGGTAGAAATTGAATAGTCTGAGTAATTATGAAAACCTTTATTAATCTTTTCACTGTTTATCGCTTTTAATTATTAAATAAGTTCCAATGAAACTAAAATTTTTGATTTTTTTCCTTTGACAGATAAACTGGATACGACGGACACTACGCGCTTCTTACGCAGGTAAAAATTCAATAGGCTGAGTAATTATGAAAACCTTTTTTAATCTTTTCACTGTTTATCGCTTTTAATTATTAAATAATTTCCAATGAAACTAAAATTTTTGATTTTTTCCTTTTTGCAGCTAAACTGGATACAACAGATACTACGCACTTCTTACGCAGGTAAAAATTCAATAGTCTGAGTAATTATGAAAACCTTTTTAATATTTTCACTGTTTATCGCTTTTAATTATTAAATAATTTCCAATGAAACTAAAATTTTTGATTTTTTTCCGTTTTGCAGCTAAACTGAATACAACAGACACTACGCGCTTCTTACGCAGGTAAAAATTTAATAGTCTGAATAATTATGAAAACCTTTTACAGATAAACTGGATACAACAGACACTACGCGCTCCTTACGCAGGTAAAAAAAAATCCATAGTCTGAATAATTATGAACAACTTTTAAATCTTTTCACTGTTAATCAATTTTAATTATTAAATAATTTCCAATGAAACTAAACTTTTTGATTTTTTCCTTTTTGCAGCTAAACTGGATACAACAGACACTACGCGCTTCTTACGCAGGTAAAAATTCAATAGTCTGAGTAATTATGAACAACTTTTTAGTCCTTTCACTGTTTATTGAGGTAATCACTAACTTGAACCAAAACCGTAAAGCGGCACTTGAGAAGAAACGAACTCTCTCTAGTAGTACTCACCGCCCAACAGAAAAAGAAACCCAAAAATAAAAAAAAAACCCGACCGAAAACTGTGCCAACGATCAGATGTTAGCTCCTCACTCGCCGAAAATCAAAATCAGAATTCTCGACTTCACACCGTCTGCCTACATCGCAGCCATCCGTTCCTCACCGCCACCGGCAGGCAAGCATTCTCTTTCCCGCTGGGACTGATCCATTTGCACTGCTGTCCGAGTACGGGTGTGTGTATACTAGTTTGCCTGTAGTTTATCAGCAACAGAATGTGTGCTGTGAGCGCAAAATTTCTTATAATTCTTGTTGGGCCTGCTGGAATGCATTGTATGGTGAGATAGTATGATGCATTACAGCTAGGCGAATTACCGTTGGTCAATGGAATATCCATTGACTAACGGGAGCATTTATGCAGAATATTTCAATTTGTGCGCTATTTTGCACAATTTGGTATTTTTTCCTTCTTTTATAATATTTCGTTTTCTTTCAGGGTTTAGGGGAAAGATTATAATTTGCGCGCGTTCTGCGCAAATAACAATCTTTCTTTGAGGAAACTTAAGATTTTCCTTTTCTTCTTTTGCAGGGTTGATGGGAAAGATTAAAATTTGCGCGCGTTCTGCGCAAATTAAAATCTTTCTTTGTGGACGCCAAGGATTCTACTTTTCTTGTCGGATTGATGCATTATGGGAAAGTAGCAAACCTACTTTCCGAATTGAAAATATATATATCTTGTGCCCCTTTTTAGGTATCCCGGAAAATTTAAATATAAAATTTTTAGCTGAAAGGAAAAAGGAATAATAGAATAAAAATTAAATAAAAAAATAATAAATGCAAAAGAAATGGAAAAGTAGCTTGAGAGCAGAGCGCTACACACACTGGCAATGCAATGTTTGCCACACCTGCGCCTCGCCGAGGCTCAGGGTTGACAATCAATGTATCCAACAAATTTACACTATCGTCTCCTGTCTATACAGATATCTTCCCAGGCTTCGCTTCTTCCTTGGATTTTGTCGTTCAAGATAATCATATCAAGGTAGTAAACGTGTACCTTCCTCATGACCAGGACATTACAAGACAAGTTCTTAATAGTGTTCAGTCCTGTCTGGTGAATTTTAGCGGCGAAACTGTCCTCGGAGGTGATTTCAACTGCACTCTGAATCCCTCAATGGATCGGCACTCTGGAGTTGAGTTCAACTCTGTCAATTCTACCCGATTGAGGAATTTTGTCGCTGTTTTCAGACTCGTGGATATCTGTCGTTGGATGCATCCTACGACTAGATCATACACGAGGGTCTCGCGAAATATCCATGGAAGTCTCGCAGGCTCCAAAATTGATAGACTTTACGTCTCACCTGGAATACTAGAACATTTCGTTGGTGTCACTCATGAAGTGTGTTCGATTAGTGATCATCTTCTTGTAGTGGCGACCAGCACTCTAGTTGAAAGACGAACTGCATACTGGATATTCAACAACTATTTGTTGAATTCCGAGCAGTTCATCAGTGAGTTCATTCACGATAGGCAAGAGAGGAAAGCTGACTTTCCTTTTCTTAGTCAATGGTGGTATGTTGGAAAGCTCCAGATTCGGTCTTTTATCGAGACGAGTTTCAACCGAAATGCCTATCAAGCTTCTAGCTTGTCGGCAAAGGTCTCTCGGGTGGCAGCTCTTCTCCCAACTCAGCCGGGGTTGATTCTTTATTTCAATAAAGGAACGCTTGGCGGCACAGACTTACAAGCACAGCTTGGAGTTTGTGCTGCGCGGCCAATCGCGCTGGCTGAGAGAAGGCGATTTTCCAGCCGAGTACTTCTTTCAGGCGACTAGACGTCGTACTGCTTCTTGTGAGGTCGAATCGATAATTGATGAATCTGACAAGTCCTCAACGGACAACAGCTATCAGAATATATTCGAGACTACTACATTAGTCTCTACACTGAATTGACGTCGACAACATCCTCGACCACTCATGAATTCCTTGAGAATATTCCCACTTTCTCTGAAGACAGTAAGGAGCTCCTGGATACAGTAATCACATTGGAGGATATGATTGCTGCGACAAAGGATCTAAGGCGACACACTTCACCTGGTTATGACGGCTTGACTCCAGAATTCTTCATACGTTTCAGGGATTTATTAATTCCTGACCTTATGGAAGTCTTCAATTCGGCGGTTGAGACGCATTCAGACTTTCCTTCTAGTTGGAGGAGATCTGCTATGCGCTTGATTCCAAAGAAGGGAGATTTGCAGAGGATGGGGAACTGGGGCCAGTAACCCTATGCAATGTAGACTACAAAATCGTCTGCAAAGCATTAGGGGCGATATTCCGCTCCGTGATTGCTTCGGTAATACACCCGGAACAGGCCTATTGTGTACCTGGTCGTAGTATCTACGACAACATCGCGGTAGCGCAGCATTTGTTTGCCTACCATTAGCAGACAGGTGCACAAATGGCCATGATTTCATTAGACCAACAAAAGGCTTTTGATAGCGTCTCGCATGAGTATCTCTTGACTGCTATCAAGGCATTTGGGCTTCCGCCCAGATGGCTCGATATCGTCGGGAAACTGTACAGAGATTCAGCAATTTTGATTAAGCATCAAGGACAAGTTCTAGCTCCTATCTCGTTTCATCGAGGTATCAGACATGGCTGTCCATTGTCAGGTATGCTTTATGATCTTTCGTTGGAGGCGCTACTGGTGAATCTTGGTCGAATTCTCGGACAGTATGCGGTTCGTCTACCATATACCAATGTGAGGCCTCTTATGTTGGTGTATGCGGATGATCTGTCTATTTTCGTGACAGGAGATGAAGCTTTTCCGGTCGCTCGTGCTGTTTTCGAACAGTTCGAGCGAATAGCGGGCGCTAAAATCAACCTTAGTAAGAGTGAAGGCTTGTGGTGTGGAAGGTGGAGAGATCGTACAGATACTCCACTGAACATCCAATGGACTAATACTTGCCTGAAGTATTTAGGTGTTTATATCGGACGCGAGAGTAAATCAAATTATAGCCGCATCGCTCTTGAGAAACTCTCTAGAGCTGTAAACTCATGGCGTAGTCGACTGTTTCCATTATCCTTAATGGGTAGGTCAGTCGTGATAAACTATTTGATTACCTCGTCCATCATTCATCTGCTAAAGTTTGAGACGTTTGATGAAGGCTTCGTAGGTCTTCTTCAAGCAAAAGCGATAGACGCCTTTTGGTGTGGAAGACGATGGATTGCTGAAAGCACGCTCTGTCTGCCAGTCGAGATAGGTGCATTAAGTCTCACTAACTTGGTTGTGAAATCAAGGTGTCTGCAAGTGCGTGCATTCCAAAGAGTGTTTTGCCAGAGAGACAGCTTGGTTTCTCAACTGTGGGTGAATGTACTGGGAGGGATCGGCATAGGGGAGTATTACTACCTACTCTCTGTTCGACCACCTTATCCTCGTGACTGGCCACAGGATCTAATCTCAATGATTCACACCTGGGACAGAATCAGGCCAGCATTTCACCTTAAGTGGAACGCTCTACGGTACACGCAATTCGCGTCGATTCCAATTAATAGATTCAGTGTTCAGTAATGCTCGGAGTTTTGAAGCTGACGGTTCTCGGAGATATTATTGATATCTCTGGAAACTGTCGAATAAACACTAACACTGCACAACTACACGACCTGGCTGCTTCTGCGCGGGAAAGATTTCGCCAACTTGGGACCAGTGACCCTGGCACTAAGTTGGAAGATACTTTCGTTCTGAACAGACCACCACACACACCTTTCAGCACACTTACAACACGTGTGCTCCGTGATGTGCTTATGTCATTAAGACCTCCGGAGTATACAGGATACAACAGATGGCGAACACACCTCGGGGTGAATATGGGCGTGATGGGAGGGATAATTTTCAGAGTAGTCTACAGTCATGCTACTAATTACCAAGATGCTGATGTAGCATTCAAATTGCTGCATCACAGTCTTGTGCATCCAATCAGTTGTCACATATCGACCGGCGGGTTCTGAGGATTTGCATAGTTTGTGCTGGTGAAGGCACCCTGTTTCACAGGTTCTTCACTTGTCCGGCTTTGCAGGGTCTAATGGATCTCGTGCGCAGTATGTGTCAGTTGATCTACCCGAATTTCAGCATTACCAGAACATCGTTTCTATGGGGACCAAAGGTCTGTAGTCGAGTGAATTGTTTGATTAGCTTTGTGTTGACACTGGCCAAATCTACAATTCACCTGTACTACATGAGAGTCGAAGATGGGAATCAGGGCACTGACCCACAACACCACGCCCACGCACTTAAGCGCCACTTCGTTGACAGGTTGAAGAGACGTTTACGTCTCGAATATCTGGCAACGAACGCAGACACATTCAACTGCACATGGCAACCGCTATCGTCGGTGCAGTATGGAGCTCTTGTCTTTCGCTGGTGAGAACAGGCCACAGCATTTGCAACAGTAGTCCACGGGGCTTCTCCCCGCTTAGGAATCGTTGCAAGTGCTGTGGGAAGGACAAACACTCTGTTAGAGATGCTGAGCTGGAGGGATGATGAGGGCAGTGTGTAGAGGTCTATGATACTACAGGCTGCCCTCGCGAGACTCTATAACGGTATCGCGTAAATTTTTCGTTCGTTCGGTCATTAATTTTTAATTCGGTTTCGGTGCTAAATTTCAAAATTGTATGTTGAAAATTCGTTCGTTTAGGCAATTATTTTTATTAGTTTATTTTGGAAATTTGGATCTCCTGCCTCTTACCCAATTGTCAAAATTGGGACTTTTAAATTTTTTGTCTATCTTTTAGATCCTCTTCAAAATTCTTGTAGCCACTTTTAAGTTTCTTTTGAGAATTTTGTCTTGTTTGTTTTCCTTTTGTTTGTGTCTTTTTCCTTGTTCATTAGTTTTTCTAATTGTTTTAATTGTTTAATTGTCCCTATTGACCTTTTATAACTTGTTTACACTTTGTAGAGCCTTCTGCCACCTATTTTTAGGAAATTTTAAAAGAGCCAATGAACCACTAAATAAAGAGCATATACAAAAAACAAAAAAAAAACATTATTATTATTATTAATATCAGCGAAGTGATCCATAGTGAAATATTCTAGTGTCTCCATACAAATGATCGCACCACCCCTTTTGTTATTTTTTTTCCCGAGTTTATTGAAATTCTCCAGAAATCGTTGAACCAAACGTTTTTTATGGGCTTGCTTTGTTAGCAAATTCTCCATATGACTAGTTAATTGTTGAATGCGTAATTGCCTAGACCAAAACCCTCGAGAATACTTCACAAGCCATGAAATAGACTCCCTCTCTACTACGCGCGAGGCCCAACGGAGTCCTTACATTCTAAAATATTTGCAGCGTTCTTATGTAAAACTGACAAAAGTTTTCTTTGAATAGCTCCTCCCCCTAAACTACTATTCATAGAGAAAAATGGTGTTCGGATGGTCTTCAGCTTGCTTTCTCATCTTCCGAACCGTAATAAAATTGTCATTCATTTTCTGACAAAATTGGTTCATAATTACACACGACGCCACTGCAGTTTATATTCTCCACCTAAATATAAGAGGATAGACGAAGCTTGGAGATTATACACTACACAGAATCGCAGCATCCCATAATATTATATCATGAAGTATAAGAGACCAGTACACAGAAGTCAGAAGTCAACGGGATCAGCAAGCGGTAGCATCTCACTAAAGTAATAGTCGGAAATCGCATTTCAGTGTACTCGGTACAAATACAAATCTCAGTAATCAAAATTGTATGGATCAAAAGTAGTAATAAATCTTGTGTGTACGATAGTTAAACTCAGTGTGTTCGGATTTTATACTTCACATCCCCAAAATTCACCCGCTCCCGCAACATATGGTCCTTCAGAGTCAGATAACCCCCTTCATAAGGTGAGTAAAGATTTTGCACATTTTTTCATTTTTTAAATACCTGCTGAATACACCTCAAATTAGCGAAAGATTCAAAGTGTTTCAGATGTGTTTTAGTGTATTTTAATTAAAAAGTGCTTTACTAACAAATTAATCCGCATCCAAATTTTTTGTATTGAGTTTAACGGTAGTACACAGATCCCGCTCTCTCTTAGTGTTAAGTGCTACACATATAATTTTGAGTTTTTGCTACAGATAAACGAAACCGTTTCTCGATTACGTATCCCACAAGCCCAGTAATATCAGCCGGTTATCAATAATTAAACAAATTCATTTGAGTTTTTTCTTTTTTTGTGCTTTGTATGCAAGTTCGTTGATTGTATCATTGGATGCCCATTGAGACACATTTCAAGTTCAAGGGCAAGTGATCATTACATCGTTTGTTAAATGGAAATATTTTAAAATCAATTTGCAGCCACTACCTACATGCGTCTATCTGAAGTTAATGGCGTATGCTCTGATTGTTTACATCCTAAATGTTAAAAGTATAACCTTTCATGGATATAATTGATCTTATTGCGGAATATTGATATTTTTTTTTAAAATGTCTAGTGTTAGTGAGCTAATAAAGGAACAAGGAGCTTTGCAAGAGCAATTGAAAAGCTTTATTAAAAATTTTGATAAGTCACCTAAAGACAGATTAGCCAAAGTGGGACATATCCAAGGTAGAATAGATGTGTTGAATGCCCTTTGGCAGGATTTTTCCTCAAATGATAAGGCTATTCGAACAAGTGCAACCACACAAGATAGGCAAGATGTATACTTTTTGGTTGGTCTATATGAAGAAGTAGAATATTCGTACTGCGAGTACATCGGTATTTTAAATGAAATTCTGGTAAAATAACTTCACCGCCTCCCTACGTTCCTAGTGAGCCTAGCAAAACAAAATATCAGAAAATGATAATGAGCAAACAGCGAAAACTACAAATACAAATGCGAATGATACGAATGACAGTTTTAGTGAGTCTTTTCATAATGATATTAAATTACCACGCATAACACTTCCGACTTTCTCGGGAGATTATAGTACCTGGCCGTCAGTTTATGATCTTTTTAGATCAGTCATACATCAAAAGGAGCATTTATCACCTGTGCAAAAAATGCATTACCTGAAATTTTGTCTTTCAGGTGAAGCTGAACAGATGATCCGACACTTAACTATAACTCACGATAATTATAAGGTCGCGTGGGATATGCTGTGCAAAAGGTATCAGAGCACTCGTGTTTTGGCAAATAATTACTCAAAAATTTTACTCTCTCAACCGCATCTCCAAGCAGAAAATAGTTCCCAAATACGAAGATTACTTGATTCTACTAGCGAATGCATCGCAGCTTTGAAAAATTTAAGCATAGAAACTAACACTTGGGATCCTATGATCGTTTTTATCGTAGTAGATCGTCTACCCTTGGAAACAAGGCAGCTCTGGGAGCAGGAGCAGGGTGCGTCCGCTCTCAAGAAAATAGACCTCGAGCATTTCACGTTAAAAAGTTTCAATGTCCCATGTGCAAAGGTCCTTATGCTCTCAAGAATTGTACAAAATTCGGAAGACTAACTGCCCAAGAAAGATCTCAAGTGGTCTCTTCCAAGTCTTTGTGTTATAATTGCTTGGCCCAGAGTCCCGTAGGTATAAACTGCCCCAGTACCCAACATTGTCGATTTTGTCTGAAACGTCACAACTGTCTGCTGCACATCTAAAATATCCCCAAGGATACTCCGACAGCAAACCGCCCCCAAGCCTCAGACATTTCTCTCCCCTCTCAGTTGAACACTCCCTCATCACAAATAAGCTCGTATCTCTCTCGTAAACGAAAGGATGTTTTACTTGCTACGATTTTAGTGAGAGTCTTTTCCCAGATAGCTGAACCTCATATTTTGCGAGCATTGGTGGATCATGGCTCATAAGCCACATTCGTAAAGCAATGCACTGTTCAACAATTAGGATTAAAACCATATACCCGCTCGAACCAAATTGCTGGTTTAGCAAACGTTCTCACAGCAGAATCTGAGAAGGCAGTCCGTTTTAAAATACACTGAAACAAGCCCAAGTATAGAGCTAGATGCAGTTATTTTGAAAACCTTAACTGATCTTCTGCCTCCTCGAAAAATATCCACTTCTGAGTGGAATCATATCAAAGGCTTAAACCTTGCAGACCCTTCATTTAACAGACCTGGAAATATAGATATAATAATTGATGTTGCTGTTTATGGAAGAATCATTCAAAATGGTTTGATTCGCAGTGGCCCAGGTAACCCCGTAGCCCAAAATACGACATTTTGGTGGATTATATTTGGTGAACGACAAAAAAGATATGTATTTACTGCCGATATAGCGCAAATGTATCGTCAAATGCTGATAGACCCCATTGATCATGACTTCCAACCATCCCACAACTATGCTGAAGATTTTCGCCTACTAACGGTAACTTTCGGAGTTCGATGTGCGCCATTCCTGGCGATTCGAACTTTACACCACCTGGCTGAAGATGAGGGGGTATACTTTCCGGTTGGAGCCGGTATCCTTTCAAAGGATCTTTACGTTGATGATGTTCTGTCCGGTGCCAATACGATATCCGAGGCAATTGAAGCTCGCAACCTAATCGATGAGATACTAAAACGAGGTAGATTTGAATTGCGCAAATGGGCGTCAAACGACGAAAGAGTTTTAACTGATATTCCCGAATCAAAGCGTTTATCTTCGCCTTCATTATGGTTTTATAAAGAGAGTAAAGTAAAACCCTCGGTGTAGTCTGGAAACCCTTAAACGACTGTTTCTCGTACGATATTCAAATAGAACATACTTCACCTCCGTATACACAAAGGAAGGTTCTTCAAAATCTTGCACGCATCTATGATCCCCTTGGTTGGCTAGCGCCAATTACAGTTATATCTAAAATTCTACTTTAGTCGCTATGGCAAAGAGGGGTAGATTGGGATGAATCAGTTCCTCAAGTTATTGCACAAAAGTGGCTAGAGTACTTACACCTATTATCCACATTGAAAGATATTTCGGTTCCTCGATTTGTAGGTACAGAGAGAGAATGCATCGTACAGCTTCATGGGTTTTGCGATGCATCAGAGCGCGCTTATGGGGCTGCTGTATATATTCGCTCTCAAATTAATAATGAAGTAAGTGTGCATTTAGTTAGTGCGAAAACAAAGGTCGCACCCATGAAATCAATCACTCTACCTAGACTGGAACTTTGTGCAGCCTACTTATTGTCCAAGCTATTGAAAAGGTTCCAAGGATCTGTCCAGTCCGCCAATGTCCCTATTTTTGCTTGGACTGACTCGACAATTGTTTTATCATGGTTACGTCGCCACCCTAATAATTTTAAGACCTTTGTGAGTAACCGTATATCCGAAATTATAAGCAATATTGAATCGGCCAAGTGGCGACATGTACCCTCCTCAGAAAACCCCTCGGATGTAGCTAGTCGTGGAATAAAAAAAGAAGAGCTGTCACAGCTTTCTCTCTGGTGGCACGACCCAAACTGGCTTGGAAAACAAGAGTGTTATTGGCCCGCTCGATTCCACATTCCTGAACCTGATCCTACCACTTTTGAACTTAAGCCTTCAAAGAATTTTGCATGTCTGGATTTGAATCAAGAGTCCACACCGCTCCTGGAACGGTTTTCTTCTCTAACTTTTCTTCTCAAAGTTACCGTGTCTTGCAAGAGACTTGCAGATACATACAGAAAGATAAAAGATTATCCCTATCGTTATTCTAAAATATTATCATCAATTAGTGTATCTGAGATGAGTAATGCCCGTCATTCTGGGTCAAGTTTGAGCAAAATAGATTTTTCCCGGATGAGATGTCCTGTTTATCGAATAGTAAACCTATTGCTAAGTCAAACTATTGGAGCTGACTCCCTTTTTGGATAGCTCTGGTCTAATCCGCGTAGGTGGTAGATTACAAAATGCGCCCATTCCCTTCAATTTTATCTCAGAAAAGCCACCTAACCACACTTCTTATTAGAGAAGCACACTTCTCTTGCCTACATGGAGGTCCCACGCTGACCATGTCTGTTTTAAGGAAAACTGTGTGGATTCCTAAAGATCGTAACGCAGTTAAAAAATGTTTACGGCAATGTGTCATTTGCTTTAGACAATCGAGCAAAGTTCAAACGTAATTGATAGGAGCGTTACCCTTTGCGAGAGTAAATGTCTCACGTCCCTTTACCAATGCAGGGGTGGACTATGCTGGACCCTTTAATCTGAGAGTTTCAAGCACTCGAGGTGGCCGGATCTATAAAGTGTACATCGCAATATTTGTATGTCTCTGTGTCAAGGCGATCCATATAGAAGTCGTTAGTGACCTGACAACGGATGCTTTCTTAGCTGCATTTACACGATTTATATCCCGTCGGGGACTATGCTCTAATGTCTATTCGGATTGTGGTACCAATTTTGTTGGAGCACGCAATCGACTAAAAGAGAAAGATCAAGAACAACAAGATGTAAAATTTGCCTTTAATGACGCAACTCGTAAAACTGCAAATGCTGCAATCGCCAAGGGTATTCAATGGCATTTCATACCGCCAGCTTCTCCCCATTTCGGTGGATTGTGGGAAGCTGGAGTTAAGTCGATAAAGTACCATCTTAAACGTATAATCGGAAGCACCGCATCACTCACTTATGAGGAGATGTGCACGTTGGTAATTCAGATTGAAGCATGTCATAATTCAAGGCCGCTCGCTCCCTTAACTGATGATGTTAATGATCTAAGAGTGCTCACTCCAGGGCACTTTTTAACTGGCGATGCCCTTTTGGCACCACCTGAAGATGATTTCATGTCTTCAAAAATAAGCGTACTGAATCGATGGAATTATATTCAAAGACTAAAACAAGAGTTTTGGAAAGCATGGAATCAAGAATATTTAACAAGACTGCAACAACGTCCCAAGTGGGTCACACCATCTGAAAATCTTAAAGTCGGTGATATAGTCTTATTGAAGGACGAAAGGGTTGCCAGCGGTAACTGGGCTTTAGGACGAATAACGAAAACATATCCGGGAAATGATAATCTTGTTCGTGTTGTTGATGTGAAGACGATAAAATGGCGAACTTAAACGCCCTATCGCGAAACTCTGTTTATTACCGATAAACTCACAGGATGAAAACATTTGATATTACCCTATTTATAAAATGAATTATGTTATTTTTATTTAACAGTCCACTAACTTATATATTTGAAACACTTATCTTTATCAATGAATTATGTTTATATATAAAGGAAATGTGCAAAATTTTTATTTATTGAATTCCTCTGTTCATGTCCTTCCCTTCTTCCCACACAAGTACTGTAGTACAACTAAAATGAAAGAATCAAAATTGACACACATATCGACTTGAAGGTTAAGCTAACTTTCAACGACTTCATCCACATCCGATAATTCTCCATACTCATTCTATCCTTGATCTGTTGGAATCGAGGTAATTCCAAGGTTCATAATTACACACGACGCCACTGCAGTTTATATTCTCCACCTAAATATAAGAGAATAGACGAAGCTTGGAGATTAAACACTACACAGAATCGCAGCATCCCATAATATTATATCATGAAGTATAAGAGACCAGTACACAGAAGTCAGAAGTCAACGAGATCAGCAAGCGGTAGCATCTCACTAAAATAATATTAATATTATTTAAAAAAATTTATCTCAACCAAATGACTAAGATTCCTCAAACAAAAATTCTCAGCTGAGTAATCATTATAATGTCGCTATGCCGTCATAGAATGCCGTGGGATGATGATATCGACTGTAGCTGCTCACAGATTCGGACTCCGGCTCCACATACACACATGCAATTATTACTCAACTGAGAGGTATTGAGCGTAAAATGGTAAGGTTACTTTGTAATCAAAACTATTTTATTATTTTGCTAAGTAAGGTATACAGGGTGTTTCCCCTTAGGAGGTCCATAGAGCGGGAGGTGATAGTACTCACCTAGACGAACCAAAAATTGTATGGCAGGTGCGGGGGCAATATCAACCGTTTAGGAGTTACAGGGTGATTCATAAAAAAGCTAGGTTTTCACAAAACACCCTCTATATTTAAAACTACACGGCGTATGATCACAGTAAAGGGCTCGTTGTATGCAGAACTTCATGGCCTTTCCAGCGACAGCTCAACCAGCCCCGTACCCCTCTCCCCTCAGAAG
This sequence comes from Dioctria linearis, assembly GCA_963930735.1. NCBI lineage: Eukaryota > Metazoa > Arthropoda > Insecta > Diptera > Asilidae > Dioctria > Dioctria linearis. The sequence goes on from OZ005740.1 coordinate 196,047,751, forward strand.
ATATGAAGGACTAAACTAAAAAAAATGGATTTTCTTTCCTTTTTTTTTACTTTGACCTCTATTATTTTTGCAAAAAGGTCGTTAACATAACTTTTTTTTATAAAAACTGTAAACTGCAGACTCTCCTCTTTAAGTTGACCTATTACATCCTATGTGTTAACTGTAGCCGTTAAACAGTTATGAACTCATAACCTATTCAGGTCACACCGAAAAAAGACGATATTTTTTAAAATGACGTGCTAAGGGAACAAATTATCGTTGAGAATAGGTTTGAAAATAGGTTTGAGAATAGGTTTAGAGCTAATAACTCTTAAAGGGCTTCAGATAGCACATTGGGTGTAATAGGTCATATTAAAGAGGAGAGTCTACAGTTTACAGTTTTTATAAAAAAAAGTTATGTTAAAGACCATTTTGCAAAAATAATAGAGGTCAAATTAAAGAAAAAGGAAAGAAAATCCGAAATTTTTAGTTTAGACCTTCATAACTTCTTAGGGGAGAGGGGTACGGGGCTGGTTGAGCTGTCGCTGGAAAGGCCATGAAGTTCTGCATACAACGAGCCCTTTACTGTGACCATACGCCGTGTAGTTTTAAATATACAGGGTGTTTTGTGAAAACCTAGCTTTTTTTATGAATCACCCTGTAACTCCTAAACGGTTGATATTGCCCCCCCCCCCCCACCTGCCATACAATTTTTGGTTCGCTTAGGTGAGTACTATCACCTCCCGCTCTATGGACCTCCTAAGGGGAAACACCCTGTATAGTAAGTGTAGCTTTGGAGAGGTAAGGAACCAAGTTTTAAATTACTAGAAGACTATTTTCCTGTATGGATAGTAGTTTACGCTCTATAGCATATATAAAGTCAATGATTGGCACTTTTCCATAAGTATCAATATAGAAAATTTTAGAAAACGAACTAACAACGCATACATATAGATTTCTGTTTCATGGCTTGGGAAGTATTCTCGAGGGTTTGGCCTAGGCCGATAATAATAAATTGGAACGTAGTTACTTACTTGGATTTTCGCTACAATGATTTATTGCGCTATCTCGAATAAATTTTAGGTGTAATTAATATCCAATATCGCTGTTTATAGAGAAAAGGTTCTTGCAATATTCACCAGTTATAAATAAATTTAAGATCTAGTTACGGAATCCAGCCACTTGTCACAGTAAATAATCTAATTAAAGCACCGCTCACTGCCCGAACAGACTTCAATTTAACTTAAATAAATTGTCACTAGAGTATTTTCATCCAATACAGATGGTATACAGATAATATTATCTCTGCGACTTGAATTGATAAGCTCTTCAATTATTACAAAAGCACTAAAAGTGCATGCCACAAAATCTATCACTTCGATTGTAGCGTTTGGCCCTCACGCTAATTTTTTTTTCCTTTAATTCCTGTTAAATTTTTTTTATTTATTCACTTCAGCTTTAAATATTTATCTGTTTGGGTGTCAGATTTTTTTTGTTTTATTTACTCTTTCCTTCTTTCTTCCTTCTGCCATTCTCCATTCTTCTTTCCACTGCTACTATTCAGTATATTTTCTATTTACCGTAATCGGGTACCAGAAAAGGGGCAATCGTTTCCATACAATTTTGAAAAGTAGCCCTATGCTAATTTTCCATAAACCTTATAAAATCCTGAAAAGAAAAGAACAGAAAAATAAAAGGTTTTTTCATACAAAAAAAAATCTAATTCGCGCAGAACGCGCGCAAATTAGAATCTTCCCGATAAACCGTACAAATTACGAGTACATTCTCCGCAAAAATTCCTGACAAGAAGAAAACAAAAAAATAATATTTTTCATACGATAAATTCTAATTTACGCAGAACACACGCAATTTAGAATCTTTCGATAAACCTTACCGTTTGTCAGCCAACATTCCAGGCACACAACTGTAATTCGCCTAGCAGTAAACATCGCCTGATCACATCGCCCAACGAATCAAGCGCGCCCGCCAAAATTCCGAGAAATTTTGTTAAGCCGCAGAGATTCGGTAGTGAAGACCTAGCATGAAACGAAGGGACGGACACCGGGACTCTGTTAAAAGGGAGGTTGCTAGAAGTTTCATAAAGTTGCAGCACGGTGATGAAAACGATTGTTCGATAAAAATTTTAGAGTTGGTCTTGAGCAAGGAACCAGTACGGATCTCGGTATTAATCTCGGTATTAAAAATTGGCGGATGAGTTTTTTTCTGTTGTACCAAAGTTTCTTTTTATTCGCTTTAGAATACGACAGTTTTACCTGTGCAGCAGGAATTTCGCGTATCGGTTTATCTGAAAAGAATAGAACGAAATTAATAATTAGTGTATAACAAATTTGTCTGAATATTTACCTGTGCTGCAGGAATTTTTCGTTCGGATTATCTGAAAGAAATAGAACGAGATTAATGACTATTTTATAACAAATTTGTGTGGATATTTGCCTGTGTTGCAGGAATTTTTCGTATTCGATTACCTGAAAAGAATAAAACGAGATTAATAATTATTTCAAAACTGATTTGTGTGAATATTCACCTGTGCTGCAGGAATTTTTTGTATTGGATTAGCTGAAAATAATAAAACGAAATTAATAATTATTTCATAACTAGATTGTGTGAATATTAACCTGCGCAACAGGATTTTTTTTTTGTAATAGTATACCGCGGATCAAAAAATTCAGGGATTGGTGACTGTAAATGTGTGGTGAGAAGAATCACCTGCTCAACAGTAATATTTGCAGTATCTACCGTCAAGTGCGGGTTATTCTTCTGGAGCTGAAAAGGATTATTGACGTTAAATATTTAACTTGGTTTGAGATAACATTCACCTGGGCAGCAGGAACTAGTGGCTTTAGGTCATCGCCAGGCTGAAAATACAAATAGATCAGTAGATATAACTAGTGTTGCTTATAATTAGGTTGCTAGAATATTTACCTGGGTGCGCACTACTATTCCGTTCCCTATGGAAATGAAGGACGATTACGATTTACGACTGGCTAAAGGAAATAAATTAGCTACCTCCGATTTAGTGAAATATTGTCTAATAGTATTTTTTTTTATTTTCCTGAACGAGGAACGAGAACAGGGAATTTATTAATTTAATAATGCAGAACTTAACTACGACTTAGTGTAATCCTCTCTAATAGTTTTTTTTCTTCTTTTCTTGCATAATAGTTTTTTTGACTTTACCTGAACGAGCAAAGAGGACAATGAATGTATTCATTAAGTAATGCAGGTTTACCTGTGAGTTAGTGCAATCTTGCATAATAGTTTTTTTTTAATTTTCCTGAAAGAGGAAAGAGAACAATGAATTTATTAATTTAATAATTTAGAACTTACCTGTGACTTAGTGTAATCTTGCAAAATAGTTTTTTTTTTTAATTTTTCTGAAAGAGGAAAGAGAACAATGAATTTATTAATTTAAAAATGTAGATTTTACCTGTGATCTAGTCCAATATTGACCAAAGTTCTGTTCTTATTTTCCTGAAAGAATGGGAGACCATAGAATACTATAGTGCAGCGATGCAGAACTTACTTGCGAATTAGCGAGATTTTTGCGAGATTGTTCTTTTGAATTTGAATGTTTCAGAGCTTACCTGCGATTTATTGAATTGTGCGCAGAAAAAAAAAATAAAAGAAAAAAAGAAGAAGAAGTCTGAACAAGGATTCCTGGGACCCGCAAGCCCCTCCATATCACCGTTGGCGCTTGGCAGAAATTAGAAGACTCCAGACCAGGTATATGTCTGGCACGTGTAAGTGAAAGCTTAATTAATACTTTCTTTTGGTTTTTTTTATTTTTATTGGTAATAGTAAATCTTTTTTTTAAGCTTTCACCTAGTTAAAGAAGTATTAAGTATTGCGCTAGGTTAGTAGGACCACCTCGCTAGGGTAATTTAAGAATAGAGAAGATTATACGTTGTGCGCGAGGCGCATCACTCAGAGGCAAAACTTCGGTTTGTAGTCACTGGATACCTGATCAATTGATTCTAGCTCTCGTCGAGGAGCCACCCAACTGCCATTCTCCCACCCATAAGTTTGGTGAGCGATGAAAGCCCCACTTCTGATTATGTCCTTGTTGGGGGGATGTGGACAGTGTCTGGGTCCAAGTTGAGACTAAGTAGTTTGTTTTTTTTCTTTCTTTCTTCTCTTTCAATCATTCCCTTTGCTTGATCTCAATTGCTGGGTGACACTCTTGTGCTGTCACACTCATAGCAGCAAGATTTTCAGGTTGTTGCAGTGCTCGCCTGCTTCGTGGCAAGTGAACTTTGTGCGCGAGTCGCACTTCCTTTGAGGCCACGCTTCGGTTCACAGTCACTGCGCAGCTGAACACTCGACCGCAGGTCCAAAAGAACTGCACGCATGCCTTGATTACACCCATAAGTTGGTGTGCAATATTAGCCGCCACGTTTGACTGTTTCCTTGTGGGAGGGGACATGGACACCGCATAGTTCGATATGGATAATCATTTCCCAATTTAAATTCCTTTATGGCAGGCAGAATTTCCTCTGCAAGATTATAGTGAAGAAGAGTGATGGAGGGAGGAGTTGTGGGCATCAGTCTCCGGGCTGATGCTGTCTGTATCTTATTTAAGCTAGTGTTATTTATTCTTCTTCGTGTTGCGTGTGTGTGTGTGGTGGACTGCGCGGCTGCGTCACGCCGTCCCACAATTTTTTTTAATCGATTTATTTCCGTACTTGGGCTAGGGTTATTAAATAGCTCAGCTGATAAATTGCTACTTCCGTACAATTTATTTTATTTTCAGCTTGCCTTGCGGAAGATTTTTTTTTCTCGTTTCTTTCTAGAATTGGATTAAGAACTGAAGTTTCCTTTTTGGGTGCTCGGCTCTTGCACCCAGTACATTTATACTTAGATGCATAGTTATTTTGTCGAGTGATAGCTTAATACATATACGCATGTCAGCTCTTTCTGTCATAAACTGATTCACTAACATATAAGCATAGGTTTTAGAATAGCACTAATAGTCGGAGCGGCATCGTTTACGTTATTTATTTCTATATTTCCGTTTTTTTTATTTTATATTTTCCTTATTTTATTTTTATATAGTTTTTTTAATTCACTGGATTCTGCGTTCAGGATTGCTATACTAACTATATTTGCATTATATATCGTTGTTGAGCTCGTAAGTAAATCATAATTGTGTCCACAAAATTTGAGATAAATTCGCTGGGCCGTCCTTCAGGATTTCCTTTCTGGATTAAATACATTTTTTTTATCTCTCTTCCTTCATATTTGAATTATTTGCGAAAACGTCAGGAATGGCCAGAGTTGCCTACCTACAGTTGCTTCTATCACTAGGTTGCACCATTATAAAATCGCCTTATATCCTCCGCCTCCGTTCCATATAAATTTCCTTACAATTATATACGAGGAAAATTCCCCATCGCAGCACTTATATATATATACTAGTATTCACCCAATACAAATTGCCTTCGGTGACCCGTGTCCAAAAGTTGCACTACGTAATGGATTTTACATATTTATCACCCGACGGGCTGGAAGTCGAATTTTCCGTTCGCGGAACTCCGCTCGCTGCACCAGACGGTCGACAGCAGTTGGTCGAGTTATATCACGTCGAGCGTGTCGACCCTAGCAAAGCTCTAGAAAGGTCGCACGTGCATAAAAATCCGAGAGGCGAGCTAACCCACCACGCTGGCCGCGTTGAAGCAATACAAGATCGTTTTTCGTCGGTCACCTCACAATACGACGAAGATCGCCTGAGGTATCGTACCCAGGTTCTCCATGCACTTGATAGGGCTCGAAGGTTAGAGCATAGTTCGCCGACGGTAAGAGCACAAGAGCAGTCTTATGTTAAAATATTTGAGGACTTGTTACTAAAAGTCGACACCGTTCCACAAGGCGAGACACTCGATAGGGCTTGCGAGCCCCACCGCGTACTGTCATGGGGCTCCGGGGACGACCGGAACCATTCCCAAGCAACCGGATTCAACAGCTGCAAACATAAGCCATCTCCTAAGCACTCCGAAAGCTATAACCCGGAGTCCACAATTCATCTCCAAGGAACACAGCGTATTCAGTCAATCAATGAAAGATTAGAGCGCATAAGCGCTTGGTTGACCCTAAGTTGCACCTCGTACAGGCGCCACCCAGATCCTCAGCCGCAGTCAAGGTCACACCCGCGAGCACCCACAGTTTTTCCACTACCCGTGGATGACGCTCCTACATGGCAGTCCTTTCCGTGGAGCTGTCACAGTCCATCTCGTAATCCCGTGCTCAGATGGAGAATGTCATTTGATCCGGACTAGATGCAATTGATTTCCTCTTCCGCGTAGAATCCTTAGCCCGACTAGAGCACGTCTGCACGGGCGATCTCTGCGCGGGTCTCAACTCACTAGTCACCGGTAAGGCTGCTAACTGGTATTGGTTCTTCCTACGGAGCAACCGTACACATAGCTGGCAAGAGTTGCGAGCAGCATTCTTGAGGGAATTTCGTAGCCAGGACACTGACTATGAGATCTGGAAGTTAATCGAAGAGCGAAAGCAAGAAGTGCGGGATTGTTTAAGCGATTACAGACTAGCCGTCCATGCACTCGTGTCTAAAATGCTCAACGCCATTCCCGAGTGAGAGTTGGTAGAGATTTTACGCAGAAACATGCGGCCGGCTTTACTGCAAGCCCTGCTGCTATACCCAACCAGAAACGTGCTAGATCTGAGAGATTTGTATAACAGGTTTGAGAAACTGTGGGCGGACATAGGAGCTCCCCGCGGAGCACCTCAGTCCCGTGTCGGGCACGAACTGTATTCAGACAGTCCCCACCTCCAAGATGATCATACACCTGACTACTCCGCAAGTGTGAACGCTCTACGACAAAATCCCAGCCTCCCACAAGTAGCTAGGAACCAAGTATCATCTACAAGACCCCAGCTAGTATGTAGGAATTGTTCCGTGAAAGGCCACACTTACCAGGATAGTTCCGTGGGTCCACAGCACATTTTCTGCTATGGCTGTGGAACTGCAGCGGTCATTAAAACTCAGTATAGAGCTTATATAAAGGAAAACCACAGACGGAATCAGAATTTTACTTGGACCATACGCATCTTGACTCCGAGGCGGGTTCCGAGATGTACTACCGAAGATGCGGCGACGAATACCGAGCCCTAGCGGCATCACTAGGTCAATGGCCCAATGTAGAACGATGTTCGTCTCTCGAAATTAATCCTATGACTTCAAAAACTTTAGTCGAGTAGATCATACCTGTAACCTCTGACATGTCTTATAATAATTCTATAAAGTGTCAAACAATCTCTCGAGATGTCGGAGTGCAAACCATGCAGAGGGCCGATAGTGACATGGAACTCTCGGAAACAGATGACTGCAGCTGTAGTACTTTCGAAGATACCATCTCCATCGACACCTCTTCCTCCGATTCTGAGTCGTCCTTTTGTTCCTCGTTCTCACGTTCTCCAGACGCTCTCCGTTCTACAACGAAGCAGCGCATGCGACGCTACCATAGCCTCCACAGAAAAATAAAGTTTGCAGTGGCCGAAACAATCCTCTCAGGTAACGCCGACTCACGGCCCTTCGCTGACGTCTTCATTTGTGAGCGAAGGATACGAGGTCTGTTGGATAGGGGGGCTAGTGTTAGTGTGCTCGGTTCCGGAGCGGAGAAATTCTTGGGAAAGCTGGGGATTCGTTTTCATTCCATGCCGTCAACCATCCCAACTTCTGACGGACAAGAGCAGCGGGTGTTAGGGCATATCCGAATTCTGGTAAGGTTCGGAGAGAAGACACGCCGGATGCGTTTCCATATTGTGCCGACTTTACAACAGCCTCTATATCTGGGCATTGACTTCTGGAAAGCATTTGGTCTAGCTTCCGTAATGATTAGCGAACTGTATTCGTTCCCAACACCTCCTCCGTTGTGCACGCAACAGCAACAGTTGTCCAAGGTACTAGCAGGATATTACAGACCGTGATCAACTCGTTCCCCTCCTTTAGTAACCAAGGCTTGGGTCGAACTAAACTCGTCGAGTCCATTAATACGAAAGACGATCCGTTCCAGGCAAGCCCATATCTTGAACGATTCTGGCAGATAAATAACAATCCAGATACGTTTCCCAACATGCGTGCATCAGACGACAAAATACATTTCGTTTACATCGCCCAGAAATTGCGTTCTCAACAACAAAGTGACCTAGAAGTTGTGGGTTCCCGATGGTCTTGCTACTAGTCTGATTAAGCAAGAACACTGCCCGCCTACTGCTACTCACTTCGGCTTCGCAAAAAATATTGAAAAATTACGACGGAAGTACTACTGGCCTAACATGATAACCGAGGTTCGCAACTTCATTGCTTCGTGTGTGATATGTAAACAAGTCAAACCCATGAACTCATATCCGAGACCACCTATAGGAGAGACTCGTTTGCCCGATCTTCCCTGGCAACGCAACTATTGTGACTTTTTAGGTCCTTACCCGCGTAGCCGCAGTGGCAACAAATACATATTTATACTCTTGGACCACCTTACTAAATTCGTATTGCTGCAGGCGATGGCTGAGGCCATGGCCATGAAAATAGTTAACTTTTTAGAGAAGGAAGTCTTTCATGTGTTTAATGTCCCGGAATACCTGCACTCTGACAATGGACGCCAATTCACATCTGGACGGCCCGCGCTGTTACTAGATTCATACGAAGTCCGGCAAGTTTTCTCCCCAGCCTATTCTCCACAGTCGAACGCTTCAGAGCGTGTAAACCAGTCTGTCCTCGCAGAAATTCGCGCTTACGTTGGGAACGATCATAGAAGGTGGGACGAGCATTTGAGCCAAATCACCTTCGCCATTCGTAATGTCGTCCACGATTCGACCAAGTGCTCGCCGTACTTCTTGATGTTTGGCAGACAGCCTGTATTGCACGGAGATTGTTACCTGCTGCTAAAAGAGTTGACACCAACATTGGACGGTGCCGTAGAGCACGTTCCCCTCAACCAAAGACTTCAGCTATCACGTAATGAGGTAAAGACTCATCTCGGCGAAGCCTACAACCGATACACAAAGCGTTACAATTTACGAGCGCGGCCCAGAGTGTTTCATTCTGGACAGGTCGTATTCGTGCGAAATTTCGTACAGAGTAACTCAGCCGATCGTTTTGCGGCCAAACTGGCACTTAAGCTTGTGAAAGCAATCATAACTGAACGCATCGGTCAAGTATCCTATTGCCTCAAGACCCCGGAAGGACACCCTCTTGGGATATTTCAAGCACGAGACATAAAGGCCTGACCAGAGTTAGCTTAGACCGGTTCCGTCTTTGCATCTAGCCCCTCTGGCTTAGCCTTCCTCCGAAAGATTTTCACTTTTCTGTTTTTTCGATTTTACCTGAGCCCACATATGATACGGTGCCATATCGAGGTTCGGTCGGGAGAACCAGATCTTAGTTTTATGCCCGACTTGATACTCTTGTGGGTCGTACCCACGTTGGGCGTTGCTTCCAAGCACTCCTCGCTACTCCCTTCCGTAGCTCGAACTTTTTTTTTGTGTTGGAGCCCGGCTTGAGACTCTCTTCTCAGTGGGTCGTCCCCACGCGCGCAATAGCGTTTTGCCCTCGCGCTACTTTTTCTTTTTTTGTCCCTTTAATTCCTTTTCATTTTTTTTTATTTATTCACTTCAGCTTTAAATATTTGTCTGTTTGGGTTTTTCCGGTGTCAGATTTTTTTTTATTTGCTATTTCGTTTTTTCTTCCTTCTGCCCTTCTCCATTCTTCTTTCCACGGCTACTATTCAGTAACTTTTCTATTTACCGTAATCCCTCGGGTACCTTAAACGAGCAAACGTTTCCATACAATTTCGAAAAGTAGCCCTATGCTACTTTCCATAAACCTTATAAAATCCTGAAAAGAAAAGAACAGAAAAATAATAGGTTTTTACATACAAAAAAAAAATATAATTCGCGCAGAACGCCCGCAAATTAGAATCTTCCCGATAGGCGCGCATAAATTATATTCCCTTCTTATAAACCCTGAACAGAAGAGTAAATAACGCCTGATCACATCGCCCAACGAATCACAGCGCGCTCGCCAAAATTCCGAGAAATTTTGTTCAGCAGCAGAGATTCGGTAGTGAAGACCTAGCATGAGACGAAGGGACGGACACCGGGACTCTGTTAAAAGGGAGCTGCCTGCAAACGACGTGCGAGAAGTTTCAGAAAGTTGCAGCACGGTGATGAAAACGATTGTTCGATAAAAATTTTAGAGTTGGTCTTGAGCAAGGAACCAGTACGGATCTGGGTATTAATCTCGGTATTAAAAATTGGCGGATAAGTTTTTTTCTGTTGTACCAAAGTTTCTTTTTATTCGCTTTAGAATACGACAGTTTTACCTGTGCAGCAGGAATTTCGCGTATCGGTTTATCTGAAAAGAATAGAACGAAATTAATAATTAGTGTATAACAAATTTGTGTGAATATTTACCTGTGCTGCAGGAATTTTTCGTTCGGATTATCTGAAAGAAATAGAACGAGATTAATGACTATTTTATAACAAATTTGTGTGGATATTTACCTGTGTTGCAGGCATTTTTCGTATTGGATTAGCTGAAAAGAATAAAACGAGATAAATAATAATTTCATAACTGATTTGTGTGAATATTTACCTGCGCAACAGGTTTTTGTTTTGTAATAGTATACCGCCGATCGAAAAATCCAGGGATTGGTAATTTTAAGTGATCAACACGATCATGCAAAGAATTATTTATAAAAATAATATTTTTTCCCATCAAATTCACTACCCACAAATTCAACGTTCACACAAGATAAAATGCATACTTGCACTTTATTTTTCTCACCGTCCATGAAAAAGTGTTAAATTTCACGTGATAACGTTCATTCCCACAAAGTTTTATACATTTAAATTTCATGTGAAAACGTTGAATTTCTCGATAGATAACCTTGGTTCCCATAACTTATCTTTAAGGTAAAATTGATATAAAGTAAAAATGAATAAAGAACATACTTAGAATTCAGTCACCAAGCAGGTAGTTTCTTTTAGAATTCCCTCCACCAGCGGTTAGGGTTCTAACTTTAACTAACTAACATTGATCCTTCGAGCCTACTTAAACAGCGAATTTGGATTAAGCGAACTGCATCTACAGAGCTGACTGGACTGGACTCTATAGGAGTATCATCCAAAGTTTCTCTATAACAATCATCCCAGGGATCTGCAAAGGCTTCTACCCAGCCATCCATAGAGCAGAGAAACCAGCTGACGCAACAATTGTCAACAAAGCTGCCATTCCAGGTAACTGTATTACTACGAAGACATGTTTAAATATAGGTCACACAGATTTTCTACAAGCTGGCAACCCAAGTGCCAATCCAGGTAGCTGCATTACTGTAATCCAGCCATCCACAAAGCTCACTTCACAATTGCTCGGAAGAGTTGAAAGAGTGGTCATCCCGGATTGGACTTGGAGTCTACAGAGCTAGAATCCAAGCTCTTTATATACTAATTTTACAATTACTTTGTTCCAACAAGCTGCATATCAACTGGAATAATTAGCGACCTAAAAGACTGGTTCATGCTGAACGGTTAGGCGTTATACAGCAATCAAATCTATCAACTCCAGAAAGACGAATTGTGAAAAGTAAATATGGATGCACTGGCGAAAAAACAAAAAGTATGCTATAAAAAAATTAAAAAACTACAAACAAATTATTAATAAAGACGGGGACCACAGGAAAACAAAACATATATTGAAACAATATTGGACTGGCGAGAATCACGCTGGAATGAATTTGTAAAGAGAAATATTGAAATTGAGAAAATTGAAGATGCAAATGCTCAACATGCATACTTCGTAAAAAATAACTTTGGGGAAGTCGAATATTATTATGAAGACTTTAAAGATACTTTACAAAGCAAGATGGAAAACATAGAAAGTAATGATGTAACACTGGAAAAATCAAAGGTGGAGTCAGGTCAGATAGAAGAAGATGACTATCGTGTGAGAATAATTCGAGTCCAATAAGAAACTATGAGGTTATTAGAGAGAATCATCGAAAGTACACAGAAGGAAGTCACAAATTCACACTTCCCATTCTACTATCAACATAAGCTGGCCACTCAATCGTACTGGAATAAGATTTCTCATACTCATTGTGACATCATAGCCAATCCACACAAAGCCTACGACGACTACTTAAGCCAAGAATCATATGAATCACTAGAAAATAAATTTCATAACATAACAATACACTTACAAGAACTACTTGGGACAACACAGCGTATAGATGATGAAATCAAGCTACCCAGGCTTATGCTTCCAAAGTTCGAGGGAGATTACGAGCACTGGACTTCTTTTCATGATATCTTTGTGCGTCTCATACATAACAACACAAGGTTAGGAGACGCCGAAAAATGCAGTATCTCAAGACCCACTTGCGACGGGAAGCCAGCAACTTGCTTCAAAATTTGACAATATCAAATGCCAATTATAAAACTGCATGGCAATTACTCAATAAGAGATTTGATAATAAGAGAAAGATCTGCTCAACACAACTGCAAATATTGCTATCTCAACCAAAATTAGAACAAGAATCAGGAAATGGAATACGGAAACTTCATGATACGACAAAAGAGTGCCTACATGCATTGTCAAATCTGGGAATAGATACCAGTACCTGGGCGTCAATAATCACTCACATTATGATCCACAAATTGGATCTCGAGAGTCATAAACTGTACGAGCAAACAATAGAAAAACCCCGAGATCTACCAACAAATGAGGGACTCTTTCGCTTCTTAGAGACGCGATAACAGTCGTTAGAACTACTTAAAGACGCAAAAAAGAGAGACAACTCCTCATTGACCAGGCAAAACAAGGTAATAAAATCCGTTGATTACTCTCGGTATAAATCATATCACACGGCCGCCAAGCCACTTAGATGCAGCTTCTGTCAGCAGTCCCACAGAGTCTATCAATGTCAGAAGCTCATACGACTTTGAACGAATGATAGGAGACAGTTCATTCAAACAATGAAATTGTGTTCAAATTGTTTGACACATTAGGAAGGCGAGAAATGCCTCAGTAAATACAGCTGCAATATTTGCCAGCGTCATCATCATACGCTTCTACACCAAAGTAATGAACAGCGACAGCATATAACACAACCCACTGTGCATATATCAACAGCCCAAACAGGAGAGGCTACAAAAATTAAACGTCAACAATGCCAGGTTGTTTTACCCACTGCCCTTTTGAGGGCGTTCTTTGATCGATCAAGGATCGCAAGCTTCCTTCATTTCGGAGGAATCCGCTCAGATTCTTGGACTTCCTCGATTAAAAGCAAACGCACAGGTGTGTGGTGCAGGCATGACAAAGGCGGGACTTGTCACACATAAAGTCAGGTTGGATCTGGCGCCACGCTTTTCATCACAATTTTATATAAAGATTGAGGCACCTTATGCTCCCTCAGCTAACGAGACAATTACCAGATTCCTAGCCGATCCGATATTTGGCACTGCAGGGCCTATCGACATAATAATTGGAGCTGATATATTTAGTGCCATAATGTGTGAAGGAGTAAAGAAGTATGACAGTTGGCTATTTGGCCAGCAAACGGAATTCGGCTGGATCTTAGCTGGACTGGTTGAGTTCGGAAATAACCGCGTCAATAAAATTACAATCATGGTGTCATATATAAATCTGGATAAGACATTAAAACAATTTTGGGAGACAGAAAACGTTGAAGCAGCCAACACTCCAATATCAACTGATGACGCAGCGTGTGAGCAACATTTTGTTCATAATCATATTCGAAATAATGATGGAAGTTACATGGTTAGAATGCCGTTTAAATCTAACAAGGCACAACTTGGAGAGTCAAGAAGAAAGGCATTGGCTAGACTTCTACAAATTGAAAAGAGGTTGTCTCCAATAAAAAGATGGAAGCTGACTACATAGGTTTTATGCGAGAGTACATAAAGCTTAAACACATAGTGCCAATTCAGTCGGGTGCTGAAGAAGTATACTATCTACCACATCAATCTGTAACAAAGGAAGATAGCTCTACGACAAAACTACGAGTCGTATTTGACGCCTCGTCAAAAACTAGTACTGGCATAAGCCTCAACGATACTCTATGTACAGATCCAAAGCTCCAAACGGATTTAACCAACATCATAATACGCTGGAGGAAGCACAGATATGTCTTTACTGCCGACATTGAGAAAATGTACCGGCAGATAAAGGTCCATCCCGACGACGAGAGCCTCAAGGCAGGAACCAATCCAGGAGTATAAATTAACAACGGTGACATACGGCACCGCAGCAGCACCTTTCCTCGCTATCAGGACACTTCACCAACTGGCACAAAATAAGAAGGAAAAATATGCACTGGCAACTCATGTTCTGTCGACAGATTTTTATGTCGACGATGTGCTAACTGGAGCAGATACTCTCCGAGAAGCAAAGACATTACAGAGAGACCTCTTATCACTGTTAGAGCCTGGAGGGTTCAAACGCCGAACGTGGACGACAAATCAACAATCCCTCCTTCAAAGCATCTCCGAAGACCTGCGCGAAAAGAGTCTCCTAGAAATCAACGATGGAAAACCGATTAAGACTCTAAGATTGCATTGGTCACCAGCAAGCGATTCGTTCAAATTTTGCGTTAATTTAATAAGAGCACATAGTGCAATAACGAAGCGCTCTATTCTTTCAGAGATAGCGAAACTATTCGATCCCGTTGGGTGGCTATCACCTGTGATCATACGAGCTAAAATTATAATGCAAGATTTGTGTCTCGCAAACTTGGACTGGGACAGCCCATTACCATCTAATCTAGCTAATAAATGGAGGCAATTCAAAGAAGAACTTCCGGCTGTTGAAAATATTATCATTCAAAGATGGATAAAGTACACCAACACTTGCCAGAATATAGAAATTCATAGATTCTGTGACGCGTCTGAGAAGGCGTACGCCGCAGTTATATATACCAATGTACAAACTATACAAGGAGAATCCTTAGTCACTATGATAACGGCAAAAGCAAAAGTAGCGCCTAGCAGGAAACAAACATCATTGCCCCGGCTGGAACTTTGTGCAGCACTACTGCTAGCAAAACTAATGATGAGGACTAAGTACACTCTTGACCTCAAGGATATTAACCTGTACGCTTGGACAGATTCAAAAATCACTTTAGCATGGATTCAAGGGGAACGTAAAAAGTGGGAAAGTTTTGCTGCTCACAGAGTCGCCGAAATCAGAGCGACAATAAAACCGTCAGCATGGCAGTATGTTAAGTCTGACAACAACCCTTCAGATTGCGCCTCCAAAGGCATAAAGCCAACACATTTAAATTCACACTCACTATGGTGGACAGGTCCACAGTGGTTAACCTTATCCAAGGAAAGCTGGCCTGCTGATCCATCTATTAAAGAACACAGTCTTGAAATGGTGACAACGGGATGTGCCGTCACCTCTCCCATGATAACGACTAAACCTAACGACATCTTCAGTAGATTTTCCATTGTGACTAGGATGCTCCGGGTCCTAACCCACTGTCGCCGGTTCAAATATGCTGGTATCCACCATTCAGAACGTAAAGCCGGAAAAATACAACCTGAACAGCTACATCAAACACTTATACGATGTATTAAAATTGTACAACAAGAGTGCTTTCCTAATGAAATTGCAGCAATATCGACGAGAAAACCACTACCACGATCAAGTGAGCTACTTTCTCTAACTCTGTTTTTAGATAATGATCAGCTGTTACGTCTGGGTGGAAGGATAGACCACTCCCAATTGACACTTGTAACGAAGAGCTTGTCAGCCGACCGATCTACCTACATTCACTTGTACCTGAATGTAGATACATACTGCATCCGACACCTCTTTGTTACAAAATCATCGCGGGATTAGCGTGGGTGGCGGCACAGCAAATATGCCGCTAGCGATCAGCCGGCTTGGGGTTGTTCTTGCCACCCACATCCTTTGATGCTTGTTAAGCTGTGCAAAATCGTCAACATAACTGATCAGACAGACGGACGGACAGAAAAAAAAAGATCTAATGCAGGCTTCCTTCTCATGGTGGAACATGAAAGCGTAAAAAGAAGAAAATTGATTTTATTTATGTGCTGCAAAAAGAAGGAGAATAGAAGATCTCAGCAACGCCGAACAAGTGCTAATTCACCCGGAGAGTTTACAACGCTGGCAAATGAGCGATTGAGAGAGAGTGACAGAGCTGAAAGGGGTCTCTGATGTTGTTGAGACCCCGGCTTTGGGTAATGTTGGGCCCAATCGCCCCCATCCACCCTAGCTAAGCCTCCAAAGCCGTATCGAAATGCTCAGCCCCATCTGTACGTGTTTTACATCTATTGCTGTATGTGTGTGGAAACGACCTCCCTCCTGTCCGCGACCATCCCCTTTATGGAACTACTCACTCCATCGCGCTGGATCCGTTACCAACCTGTAAACAAAAGAAGAAAGCAACTTGGGAAGGGCGGCCAAAGGTGACCAAACCAAATCACACAAAAGAAGAAGGAAGGCGTAACAGGGAACTCACAATTTCATCAAGTCCAAACCAAAATAATTTATTTATTGCGGTTGTCTAGGCATATGTATCGCTTACGAGGGAGGAAACCTGATCACACAAAGATTAACATGGTATATATATATATATATAAACTAAAGGAAACAAAGTCTCTGGTTAATAACAATCTAGATCAAAACCTTCCGCTAACCTTAGATGTGCACTAAATGGTTTTAACACTGTAAAATTAGAAACAAAAGAACACAAAGCAAATAATAATACTTAGAGAAAATTTGAACTAACCTTGTGGTCCGCTATGGACTTACATAACACCTGATTTAATCATATTCGGGGTTTCCTCCTTTACCAAATGGGTTGGACACTGGTTTTCCAACTACCTGTAGCTTCTTCAGGACTACGTTGAAGTCTGAGTTCACCTCCTCGCTTCCCTGCTCCTTCGGAAATGTAAGAGCGAAATGTTTTGCCGTAACTTCTGCCAGAGGGATACTTCCTCGCCGATATAAATCCAACTTGCCGTCACGCAGAAAAAATTTTCAAAATGATCTCTGTTATGTGCACGGAAACTTTTCCCCAAATTTTCTCTCAGGTTCGCCACTACTATAGTATATAAGACTCACCGACGCACAGGTAAGTATTTCAAATAATGCAAATTATGTGTGCACAGAATGGTTAAACCGAAATTTGCTCTACCGTTTACCAACCAATATGATGATATATGAAAATCACTGTCGCGCAGGTAAATATTCCAATTAATACAAATTACGACTGCATAGAATGAATCAATCAAAATTTTCTTTTCAGTTCACTAATAAGAAGATCTACATAAAAATCACTGTCGCACAAGTAAATATTCCAGTTAATACAAATTATGAGTGCACAGCATGAATAAACAAAAATTTACTTTTCAGTTCTCCAATCGAAAGATCTACATGAAAATCGCTGTCGCAGGTAAATATTCCAATTAATACAAATTACGACTGCACAGAATGAATCAATCAGAATTTTCTTTTGAGTTCACTAAGAGGGAGATCTACATAAAAATCACTGTAGTACAGGTAAATATTCCAGTTAATACAAATTATGAGTGCACAGCATGAATAAACCAAAATTTTCCTTTCAGTTCACCACTAGGAAGATCTACATAAAAGTCGCCGTCGCACAGATAAGTATTCCAATTAATGAAATTTATGAATGCGCAACATTAATGCCAACATTTTCTTTCAGTTCGCTATTAGGAAGATCTATGGGGAAAATCACTGTCGCACAGGTAAATATTTCAAATACTAAAACTTATGAATGCGCAGCATTAATACTAAAATTTTCTTGCAGTTCACTATTAGAAAGATCTATGTAGAAAATCACTGTCGCACAGGTAGGTAATCCAATCAATAACATTCATGAATAAAAAAAAAATCACTGGCGGCCAGGTAAGTAATCCAATTAATAAAATTTCATGAATGCGCAACATTAATACTAAAATTTTCTTTCAGTTCACTATTGGAAAAATCACTGTAGCACAGGTAAGTAATCCAATTATTTAAAATTTCATGAATGCGCAACATTAATACTAAAATTTTTCTTTCAGATCATTGTTAGAAAGATCTATATGAATAATCAGTGGCACTCAGGTAAATATTTCCAATACTAAAACTTATGAATGCGCAGCATTAATACTACTATTTTCTTTCAGTTCACTATTGGAAAGATCTTCAGGAAAAATCACTGTAGCACAGGTAAATATTCTAATTAACACAATTTATGAATGTGCAACATTAATAACAAATTTTTTTTCAGTTTACTGTTAGAAAGATTATTAGAAAGATCTTTAGGAAAAATCACGGTCGCACAGGTAAGTATTCTAATTAACACAATTTATGAATGTGCAACATTAATAACAATATTTTTCTTTCAGTTCACTATGAGAAAGATCTTTAGGAAAAATCACTGTTGCACAGGTAAATATTCTAATTAACACAATCTATGAATGCACAACATTAATAACAAATTTTTTCTTTCAGTCGACTATGAGAAAGACCTTTAGGAAAAATCACTGTTGCACAGGTAAATATTCTAATTAACAAAATTCACGACCAGGATGAATAAACTAAAATTTTTCCTTTCAGTTCACAAAAGCAAAAAAAAAAAACTCTGAAGACTGATTTTAAATAAAGAGGAATCGCGACTCAATTTTTCTGCGACCGTTCTCGTTCAAAGCCAAAAAGCTACTTCCCGACTATTCCCGACTACCAGCAGTCTCCCTACGTTCCATCGTTCTTCACTCCGCCACCGGCAAGCGAGCGCCTTTTTCTTCTCAGAATTTTTTTGTTCTTTTTTCAAGTCTGCTGCAACACATTGCATGATGGCATCACGCGATCTGTTACAGCTAGGCGAATTGCCGTTTTCGTCGCTTTGAAGTGGTTGACTAGCGGTAAGTTTTAAACGAAAAATTGTATTTTGTGCTCATTTTGCACATTTTAGAATTTTTAGACTGAAAATATTCTGCTGTTGTTGTTGTTTTTTTTAGACCTGGACTTGTATGCGGGTATGTATAGATATGTTTTTTTTCAGGAATTCTTGTACTATGGAGAAGTAACATAGGGCTATTTCTTGAAAATATATAAATTTTATCTTTTTTTCAGGAATTTTGTAATATGGAGAAGTAGCATAGAGCTACTTCTCGAAAAATATCTAAATTTTAACTTTCCAGGAATTTATAATGTGGAGAAGTAGCATAGGGCTACTTCTAGAAGATATTAAAAAATTTTCTTTCTTTTTTCAGGAATTTGTAATGTGGAGAAGTAGCATAGGGCTACTTCTAGAAAATGACTGTTTTATCCAAAGCCAAACAAAAGTAGCGTATAGAGGTATACGCTACACACTCAATGAGAAGCATCTCATAATACTACCGCATCGAAATCAAGTTACCTCGCTTATCATTCAAGATGATCACTTAAAAACACTTCATGGCGGAAATCAAGCCACTTTAGCCTATCTCCGCCGAAAATACTGGATCATTGATGCAAAAAACTCAATAAAGGCCATAATACATCGATGCACAACATGATGCCGCTATCGGGGGATATCAGCCAAGCAATTAATGGGTAACCTTCCCGCACCAAGAGTGGTCGCATCAAAACCTTTCACACACACCGGAATTGACTACGCTGGTCCATTCTATATCCGTATGTCTAAAGGCAGAGGTACCACATCATATAAAGGCTATATAGCCGTGTTCATCTACCTCACCGCAAAAGTGCTGCATTTAGAAGCCGTCAGCGATCTTACTACTGATGCTTTCCTGGCTGCATACAAACGCTTTACAGCCAGAAGGGGCACTGCACACACATGTGTAGTGATTGTGGTACAACGTTTGTCGGAGTTAAAAATGAGCTAGACAGGCAATTCTCCAACATAGTAGAAAATTCTCATAACGAGGCATCCCAGTATATTGCAAATAACGGTACTCACTGGAGTTTCATCCCACCAGCGTCTCCCCACTTCGGAGGGCTTTGGGAAGCGGGAGTTAAATCGACGAAATTCCACCTAAAGCGTATTGGTGGCGAAGTTAATTGGACCTTTGAGGAATTTAGTACTCTGCTAGCCCAAATATAGGCGTGCCTGAACTCACGACCACTTTGCGCGCTAAGTAATAATCCTGATGATCTGGAAGTACTGACACCAGGACATTTTTTGGTAGGCAGATGGACTGGTACGCGTAGTAACCGTTAAAACAGTAAAAAACACCATAAAAAGGCCAATAAGCAAAGTAT
Organism: Dioctria linearis; assembly: GCA_963930735.1. Classification (NCBI taxonomy): domain Eukaryota; kingdom Metazoa; phylum Arthropoda; class Insecta; order Diptera; family Asilidae; genus Dioctria; species Dioctria linearis. The sequence continues at coordinate 196,068,032 of OZ005740.1, forward strand.
GCAAGCTGCCTTTTAATACAGAGGATATACCGAGAATAGACAAAATCACATATACTAATAATCATCAATCTGCAAGCCTCACGGTAGCTACAACAACACGCCAGGAAATAAAAAGAAAACATCCAGGAAGTATAAAAATCCACCCAACAAATATTCCAGTTCGACCAATAATAGAAGAACTTCAGCATACCGCACTACCCACGAGACAGCCTAAGCGAATAAGGACATCCAGTTTGCTACTGATACTTAACCTCGTTTTAAGCGCAGTTGCACAGTCACCATCCAACACTAATAATCTCCCAGTGGAAATACTAACATTTGACCACAATCCCGGCATATATATGGAACAACTCTCCCATTTACATATGGTAAATAAAACCTACAATAGGTGCAATATACGAGATAAAATGCAAGACAGAAAATTGCAGTAAGATCTACATCGGGGAGACGGGAAGAGATATTAAAACACGAATGCGGGAACACATAAATGATTTCAACCGAGCAACAAAACTTACTATAAATGACAATGACACACAAAGACATGAACGGAATTACAATACAGCATGCCTGGCATATGCTATCAAAAACAAACACAAATTCAATTATGACAATCCAACTATTCTTCACAAAGAGCATTCCTGGACAAAACGGAAAAACATGGAAGCTCTATACATACATGCAAATAAGCCCAACACCTCGAATTTCAAAGTAGACACACAATATATTAGTTCCCAGTATAAGAGTATAATAGATGTATATAGACAATACAGTAATTGTCAGTTACCTTAACCATAAGAAGTAGTGTAGTCCAAGTCTTTTATATATATTTAATTTATTACTTAGATCTTTTACTCGTTTTTTTGTATAATTCATTTCAAGTGACTGTCCAGTTTTTCGTTTTATTTTTAACTTTTTTAATATTTTAATTTTAATTAAACGACGAAAGGCTAAGGATAGCCTTGACACACTAAAAGCACTATGATACGATAATCTTAAGGTAAATAACTTTTATTACAATAGAATGGCTGCATAATTATTGTTATTGTTATATTCACATTGTAGCTCCTTGAGAATGGTCACAACCAATGACCGAAATGTATCGGATACCTAAAATTATCAAGTGTTTAAATCACACAACCCGGGTCATATAATCCCAAAAATCCAATGCTTGATATCCACAAAAGACCCAATATAAAACAACTTTATTAAATGTATAAAACTTTTTGGGAATGAACGTTATCACGTGAAATTTAACTCTTTTTAACGGACGGTGAGAAAAATAAAGTGCAAGTATGCATTTTATTTTGTATGAACGTTGAATTTGTGGGCAGAGAATTTGATGGGAAAAAATATTATTTTTAGAAATAATTCTTTGCATGATCGTGTTGATCAGTAAATGTGTGGTGAGAAGAATCACCTGCTCAACAGTAATATTTGCAGTATCTACCGTCAAGTGCGGGTTATTCTTCTGGAAGCTGAAAAGGATTATTGACGTTAAATAGTTAACTTGGTTTGAAATAACATTCACCTGTGCAGCAAGAACTAGTGGCTTTAGGTCATCGCCAGGCTGAAAATACAAATAGATCAGTAGTTATAATTAGTGTTGCTTATAATTAGGTTGCTAGAATATTTACCTGGGTGCGCACTACTATTCTGTTCCCTATGGAAATGAAGGACGATTAGCGATTTATGGCTGAAGGAAATATAGTAGTAATTAATTAAATTTCTGAATAAATAACTAATAATAGTAATTTATAAAATAATATATTTATTTTTACAGTGAAAATGTAATAAACGATTTAGTGCAATCTTGTCTAATAGTATTTTTTTTTTATTTTCCTGAATGAGGAACGACAACAGTGAATTTATTAATTTAATAATGCAGAACTTAACTACGATTTAGTGCAGTCCTGTCTAATAGTTTTTTTTTTTTTGATTTTCCTAAACGAGGAACGAGAGCAGTGGATTTATTAATTTAATAATGCAGAACTTAACTACGATTTAGTGAAATCTTGCATAATAGTTTTCTTGACTTTACCTGAAAGAGGAAAGAGGACAATGCATGTATTCATTTAGTAATGCAGACTTACCTGTGAGTTGGTGCAATATTGCAAAATAGTTTTTTTTTAATTTTCCTGAAAAAGGAACAAGAACAATGAATTTATTAATTTAATAATTTAGAACTTACCTGTTATTTAGTGTAATCTATCTTGCATAATAGTTTTTTTTTTAATTTTCCTGAAAGAGGAAAGAGAACAATGAATTTATTAATTTAAAAATGTAGAACTTACCTGTGATCTAGTCTTATTTTCCTGAAAGAATGGGAGACTATAGAATACTATAGTGTAGCGATGCAGAACTTACCTGCGAATTAGCGAGGTTTTGGCAAGATTGTTCTTTTGAATGTGAATACTTCAGAGCTTACCTGCGATTTATTGAAATTGTGTGCAGAAGAAAAAATAAAAGAAAAAAAATAAAAGAAAAAAAAAGAAGAAGAAGGCTGAACAAGGACCCGCAAACCCCTCCATATCACCGCTGGCGCTTGGCAGAAATTAGAAAACTCCAAACCAGGTATACATGTCTGGTCAAGTGTAAGTGAAAGCTTAATTATCACTTTCTTTTGGTTTTTTTTTATTTTTATTGGTAATAGTAATTTTTGTTTGTGCTTTCACCTAGTTAAAGTAGTATTAAGTTATTGCGCATCCCTTGCGCTAGGTTAGTAGGGCCAACTCGCTAGGGTAATTTAAGAATGGAAAAGATTATACGTTCAAACTTATATTACTTTTGCCTTGAATAAATTTCGCATCTATTTGTGAATTAATCCAGAGTTGTATTTGAGTTCTTCCTTTGATTTTTATGCTTGTTTCTTTTCTTCCCAGTGTAAACAAAGTGTAATGCCAAAGGCATGGTAATTTGGGCGAGGCATTCCTAAATCTGGTCATCAGGCGTGTTCAGTGGAAGGTTTCTATGCTTCTTCTCGCTACCCCGTTGAGTTTTTTTTTGTGTTTTGTTTGTGAAGGCCTGTGAGTTAGGTCCCATGGCAGCCTTAGTTATATACGAGAGGGCGTGATGGCAGCGGGGTAGCTTCAACACACATACACATGCACATCGACTTCATATGGGGCTAAGAAATTATCTTTTGGCTTGCCTTGACGTCTTAGCCAGGGTAGATGGGGGCGCTGGGCCCATACCACGTCAAGCTTGGACTGCATCAACACCTGTGGTCCGCTCTCCTTCCCTCCTCTTCACTGCGTCCTCAAACTCTACGGGTGGCAATGAACATGTCCGGCGTTGAGAACTTACTCCACTCGGTATTTATTTCCTGGTTTTTCTTTTCAGGTAGCAGTCGTAGAAGTCGAGAGAGAGTTACATATATGTATAATTTTTTTTTATTGTCCGTACGTCTGTCCGTTGGCAAAACTTCATTCACCAGACACAGCAATCTAGCATCGGAGGGATGTGGGTGGCAAGAACCACCCCAATCTGACTGTCAACTAGAGGCAAAATGCTGTGTCGCCACCCACGTCAGTCCCAACGATGAATTTTGTAGCCAGAGGTGCCGGCTGCAATATCTGCTTATGCCCCGGTGAAGTGAGTATAGGTAGGATTGTCAGAAGGCATATTTGCTCTCGTTACACGATCACGAGATGTATATAGGTATGTGCAATTAAATTTTGTGGGTTTTCTCAAATGATTAATTTATTGAAAACGATCGATTTTTATTGAAACTTTATTTTAATTAAAGCAGTAATTTTTAAGTTTGAAGTACATAACTGCGAACTGGTAGCCACTGGCCAGAAGTTTAGATATTGTTCGCAAGCGTAACCACGTGGTTTTGAAAGTTCACAACCGCGGAAAATAAGAAAAAGTTCACAAGCGCGTTCAAAAGTCAAGTTCAAAAGTCGTCGTGATCGTGATCTGGTGTAGGACCAAATTTTATGTTTGTAGGAACACTAAAACTTCTGGCTTTATTCTTTAGTGAGTCTAATGAGTTTACAGCGAGGCTGTTACTTGACTACTGAGACTACTGACTATTTGATAGGTAAACAAGAAATGGTTACAGCAAATTGATGATCGTATGACGTAGAATAGGATGTATAGACAGACCGACAGATTCTGAATACGATTAATCAGTTTGGTAGCAAGGCCATCTCGTTATATCAAACAGGTGGCATTTATGGAACAAAAAATGTCTTATCTCAAAGCTTCAAGTTTCATGGGAAAATAATTTAGCATTATTGCAAGGTTGCAATGAAATTTTATATGCTGGGTGTTGTGTACCTAAGGAGTTCCTAAAATGGGAAAAATAGGATTTATTAAATTGTCATGCGCATATAAGCTATTCATGCTGACAACATGATGAGCTTATCTCGCAAAAAAAAAACAACGGACTCCTAAAACACAACTAAAATAAAAAAGTCGAAACATTATAAGGGTCCCATAAGAAGCTCGTACAAAACAATGCGACCAACTTATCTTTTTCACAGTCGAAGAAAGTTGCATCAGCAATTTCTACGCATGAAAAACTCAGCATAGGAGCTTAAATTTAACGACAAATCTTACTCTCAGTAAGAATATTCATCAAAAACAAAAGTTCAAGCGCACATACACATAGAGTATGTGCAAGAAAGTAACTAAGTAAGAAAGCGATAAAATGACGAGTCGGTAGCTCGATAGATATGAAAATATCGTCCGTTGAGAAAATCTTTTGTACATTTTAAAACATGCCCAACGATAATATTTTCTCATGGTAAAAATGTGAATTAGACATTTTTTTTTATCAACCCTGATTAATACGACTACAAGTTGATTTGAATTAAAGAAACGAAATTAAAATGAAGGGAGTTCATGCTCAAACCTCAAAACGGTCATTTCGAAGATAACTTTTGGTCCGGTAAATTAGTTCGGTCGAGATAGTTTGGTTGGAAACTGTTTTAGTAAAATAAAGAATTGTTTTAATTCCAAAATGGCCACCTCGCGGATAGCCTTTGATCCGTGAATTAGTTCGATCAAAATAGTATGTAAAACAAAGACAAATTTTAAGTTGCTGACGTGAGTGGAACGGTTAGGTGTGTTAAATTCGGTCAAGCATTAGGGTTTGACGGTTTTTCAAACCCGGTTTTAAAAAACCGGGTTTTAAAATAAATTTGTCACATTTGAAAACCGGTTTTGAAATTAAGAAAACCGGTTTTGAAATTAAGAAAACCGGTTTTGAAATTAAGAAAACCGGTTTCAAATTACTATGTAAAAATTAATTTTTAACTTATAAAATATAAAGTTGTTATAGTGTTTTATAAACTTAAGTATTAAGTATGTTTCTAATTTCTATGCTTGTATTTTCTATTTTACATTTTAAAACTTTAATTTTATTATATTAATTTCTTTTCTCAAAAATTAGTGTAACATAAAAAGCTCTGGCTTCTGTCAAATGGGATTTTAAATAAAACATAATTCATATTTTCTTTCGCAACGTTTCGTCATAAATAATGTCTTCATCAAGCTTCGGAATTAGATTAAGAAGATGCGTGTTTTCTCAAAATTCATAAATAATGTGTAGATATCTTTAAATTACATAAATATTACTACTTAAAATATGAAAATTGTAAAATAAACCTGAAAAATATTTGATTTAATAACTTTAATTTCATTTGTAGATAAAAATGAATAAGTCTTGGCAGTTTGTGGTAGTTTCAAAAAGTTAGGGGTACACAAGTCAATCTGCAGTCATTGTAATAAAATGTTGATCTGCAAAAGATCATGTACGAGCAATCTACATAATCATTTGAAAATAGTTCATAAAATAACTATCGGAAATAAATCAGAGACGATCGTCCTGATCTTCCTCATCTTAAACAAAAAAACGAGTATTTTGAATTTTATGAAAGTGAAAAGGAGTTGTTTCGAAGAAATCATATCAAAACTTGTATTACAAATAGCTCATTCATATGAGAGTCTCTTCAACAACAAGGATATTCATCACCAAGAAACAACTCTATGGATCTCATTCATGAGATTTATGACAATGCCAAACGTGAAACTATTATTGAATTAGATTAAATAGAAAAGAATAGGAAAAAATTCTCTATAACTTTAGACGAGTGGACTAGCAAAAAATCATAGATATTTAAACATTTTAACGTACACCACCACCTGACAGAAGATTTCAATTTGGGATAAGGGCCAATAGCTGGTTCCTGTGATGCTCGGAGAACATTACAATTGGTATCTGAAAGGCTACAAAATTTCAACTTGAATCTAGCTGTTACTGATGTATTATAGTATAAACATAAAGAAATGGCTGAAGCTGAAACCGAAGTAAATGTTTCAAGTGAGGAATCGGAAGATGAAGCGGAGGACGAATATAACACGATTATGAAGATTCTCTTAATAATCTTTGTAACCGAGAACATCCTATTCATATTTTGTCTGACAATTACAAACATTCGGTTTCACAAATAATTTGTAAGTTCTTTAGAAAATCTCCAGTAAGAAACACCAATCTTCAAAATTATATCAAACTAGAAAAAGGAAAGGAATTAAATTTATTCTTGACTACAAAACAAGGTGGAATACTATAGAGGACATGATTGGAAGAATTCTGGAACTAAATGAATGTGTTGTTTTAGCATTGAATGATATGGGCTCTTCTTATATGTGGAACGAAGCTCAATATCTTAAGCTTTTGGAACTTCGTAAAGTTTTGGGCCGATTCGTCTAGCAGCTGAAGGCTTAGGGTGACGAGATGCTAATTTATTAATAAGTCAAAGTATAAATTTCTGTTAAATGAGCTAAAAAGCTTGAACACTGAAATAAGTTTGAAATTATTATATTCTTTCGAAGAACGAATTCAAGAAAGAAGACAAGTAGAATTAGCAACTCTTTTGGCGTATTTGCAAAATCCACAAAACCTGTACAGTTCATCAATGAAATCTAGTGTGTACTTTCTTTAGCTTCAAAAACCGAAAATATTAAGTTATCTGGAAAGATATTGTCTAGAATATTTCCAAATTCTTATGTAGAAACCGATTCTGATGAAGAGCAAATTGAAGAAACTACTCATCAGAGTAATGTTTTTTAAAGGAAGCCATGGAAAAATCAATTCATAGTTTTCTTGAAGACCCTGAAGAAAAACTTGAACAAGTATTTTCAATTTCAGGCAATATTGTGTTCAAAATAAGAACAAGACTTAGCCACCGTTCAGTGGATATTTTATGTTTTTTTAAATCCTATTTTCTCAGGAGAAAATAAAATTTGTGAAATAAATATAAATATTAAATTTTTAAACTTTGAAATTTTTGCTTGAGTTTCATTATTTTGTGTAAGTAATGGTAATCCTTAATATTTTGTTATATATATTTTGACTTTGATAATGATTTCGTTTTTTGTTATTTTATATAAATTAATAAAATATTTTTCCCTATTCTGTTTTTGTTTTTTTACAAAAATTCGAAAACCGTCTAAAACCGGTTTTTTTGGAAATGTGGAATTCGAACCCCGGATTTTCAAAAAGTAGGTTTTTGTATAAACCCTATCAAGCATAGATATGTACTTTTTTATACAAGATTAAATTAGTGTAAACGAGTGATTTCAATCTATAGTGAATAAAGATTTATTGTGTCAGTTAAGTGAAAAACCAAATAACCCGAAGGTGTTTAATATCATTTCATCCCTCATTATGCGCTGTTAAAAGCTTCCACGCATTAAATACCTAACAAAGTTTCGGCGGTGCAAGGCCAAGGAGTGACAGTATCAATAGGATCCCGACAAAAAATACATAACAGGGGTGTTGATTTTATCTTTTGTTTGTTTTTGTTTTGTTTTTTTTTTTTATCAACACTCAACACCATTTCTTTCTTCGTTTGTTATATTTTATTATTTTTATAATTTTTGTATATCGTACATGTGCATTGATCTACTTCGTGGCTCGTGTTTTTTTAGTTTTTTTTTTTCATTTATTGAAACATAGTTTTTGTATTAACTCCCTCTAAACTAATCCCTCGATTTAGACTCAAGGATTTTTGGGAGTTTCCATTACTCCTATCATTATTTCTATTCGACATGTGAGTCGCTTCATCCGTCATTTCTCTAAACCTTGTGGATGCTGGTATTTTTACAGTATCATCCTGGCTCTAAATGAAATATTTAATTCCGTGGGCTTCACCAATGTTTTGCTTGTTGCATTTATTGACTATATTATTTGGATCGATATTGCCAATATGAGTGAGGTAAGCAACTTTTGTAAGGTATTAATAATATCCTTTATAAGATAGAATAGCCGTTCCTATATGAACAAATTTTATTAAGATTTTGCATTGTAAACATGTATAAATGTTGTGCTATCTGGAATAAAAATTCAGAGTTTAACCAGCAAATCTCAAATGTAGTCTCATTTGCCAGATATTGAGCTCTTCAGCTCCTGATAAGTCTTACCATCACCAGACATTGAGCTAACTTGGTGGATTTTTGAGGAATTGGGGTTCTTAGCTCGAGAATTAAAAATCATTAGCTTTCCTTCTATTAACAGAGCATCATCAACCTAAGTGTGGGAATATTAACAAGACAAGAGTATAGCAAAATTATCTACACTGCGCTTTTTGTCTGCTTCTTGAGTACTTTATTTTTTCTCAATGTTATGTAGGCTATTACACTGATGACTATCAGAAGGATAAGCAATATGCCACTATTTGTTTGTTGCAGTCTTTTTGGGTCTCTTTACACTCTTCCCTTTGTGTGTGTATATTAATTCTTGGTAGAGCTAAGTTTGTAGAATCTAGGTTTGAATTGCACAAAATCGAGCTGGATGTCTGAGTTAGTGTTTGGTAGCTGTCACGTTAAACTTCTATCCATTACAAAAGAGTAACTATTGTTTAGCGCGAGTACACCTGTCCCTTTCAACATAAACTCTGTAGGTTTTCCTGCGCAAAATGACTGCAACACTTGTGTGTGTTTTTAGGAACAAATATAACCAATTGTTGGGCTTTTTTAGCTTCATTAAAGAGTTTGATATTTGAGGCATTAAGCGTAGTTTGCAGTTTCCTGTATTGGTATGGTACATTTCTTCTAGATCTATCCGGGTACTACGCGATGTTACTTGTTTACATACATACGTCAGGTTTTTTAAATTTTTGTTTTTTATATTATTAAGCAAAGCTCAGGGGATACCTTATGACGGAAAGCACAGCATAGCAGTCTGGAGATAGGAAAATGAATTAGGGAATGTGAGGAGAGCGGTGGATGCCGGAGGAAAGACAGAAGATGGTAGACTGTTCCACATTCGCACAGTTCGGGATAAAAAAGTGCATCACGGAATTGTACTGCACGGCCGAAGGTAATTTTAAGGGTAAAAATATGTGCGTACAGGAATCATTCTACAAGGGATCAGACTAGATATTTCATCGGAACATTGACCATGCATATAGAGATAAAGGAGCAAAAAGCATCCAACATTGCGGCGGTGATCCAGAAGTTATTGCCAAATCGCCAATGAGCTTGAAGGCTCCCTTTTGGCCTATATCCAATGAAGCTAAGGTTGTGCGACCAGGATCAGGCCAGATATGGGAATTGTATTCCATTCTAGGTATGATGTTAGACTTGTAGAGAAGCACTAGATTTGATGAGCTGAAATATGTGCGTATAACTGTAAGTGAGGGTGCAAGAGTCCTTTAACTCCCGCGTGGTTAGCTGAGCGCATCTCTGGGTGGTCTTATCTCTCAAGTTACAATCATTTTCGAAATGCCAATGTGCGCATTTTGTTTTATTAAATTCAAATGGGAGTGGGTGTATCATCAGTATTTCCCAATAGTTGGCAGTTAGTATCGGAATGCTTAATTTCGTCTTCTATCTGGATCGAGTCTAGAGCGATGATGTCATCTAATACGTGTTGATCGCCGACGGCATGTTTTGAATCCACATATTGATAGACCACACTCAACTGTTGTTCTTTCGTCAAAGGAGTCTCCCATAGAATTTATTAGTATAGAGGTTAAGTCACGAAGCGGAAAATGTGTATTGTGTGCAGTATACTGCCTGAACTGGCAACAAATTGATAAGTTGCAGTTCTTTATTTTCTTTATATATATACAGATATCCTAACTTCATTAAAGGATAAAAGAAAGAAATTATATTATTTTTTTTTATTTTAATTTTATATATTTTTATATAATAGTAAAAACTTATTTTTTATTATTTTCTATATTTGCCCTCTGGCATCTAAATTCAGACTAAATCTATCCTTGACACAAATTCCATATTTTTTTAAAAATTACATTCCAAAAAGTCTTGATGTGTATTTTCTCAAAATGTATACAGTAGTATGTATCTTTGTTCAAAGTTTTTTCTTCAAGGTGTTTTTCCCTTAAACGTCAAATCGAATATTTTACTTTTCTTACAGTCAGCGCAAATATTACTCTGACAAACAAACAAATATATTTTATTATTTTTAGTAACAAACAAACAAAATTTGTTTTCTAGCATCCGCTACACTGCCCACCTAGGGCTTTGATGTCAATAACGCTATGGAATTTGAAAATTTCATGTCACGTATATCTCAGACGTATCCAAATGTCATTCTAGGAGGATATTTAAACGTAAATTTGTGTCGCCAAGATAATCAGAGAGATCGATTTCTGCATTTCTTACAGACTCTAAACCTAAGTGTCAGTAACATTTTTAGTAACAAACAAACAAAATTTGTTTTCTAGCATCCGCTACACTGCCCACCTAGGGCTTTGATGTCAATAACGCTATGGAATTTGAAAATTTCTTTTCACGTATATCTCAGACGTATGCAAATGTCATTCTAGGAGGAGATTTTAACGTTATTTTATGTCGCGCCAAGATAATCAGAGAGATCGATTTCTGCATTTCTTACCGACTCTAAACCTAAGTGTCACTAACAACTTTCCAATTTATTTTAATGCAACCAGTCCTTCGTTACTAGATCTTCTTTTGGTTACTGATAGAGATAAAGTACTATCGCATAATCAACTTGATCCACCTAGTACAATGGATCACGACATTCCCTTCCTAAGCTATGATATACCAGTTCATCAAGAACCAGCTTCTCTCGTGTACTCATACCGTGATTTTAAAAGCATTGATGAAAGTTCTTTTTGGAGGAATGTTTTGACCTACCTTGGGATAACATATTTTTGTGTGATTCAGTAAACACTCAAGTTGAGATCCTCTCCTCCCTTATTGATTGCCTCTATGCAAAATATGTACATATTAAAAGGAAATGCAAGCCTGTTTGCAGGGGTTGTCCGTGGCTTTCATCTCATATTCAATATCTGTACCAATGGTGGAGGCATACTCAGACCGATGAGGCCCGAGTTTTATATAAAGCTGTCCGTAACAAGGTGTCTTCAGAAATTAGGCGAGCGTAACGACTAAAATTGACAAGAATCTCAGGCCTAAAGCTTTGTGGCGAAATTTACGCCATGCAACTGTCTGTGGAGGTAAAAGGAACAAAACTACAACTACAATGAGCTTGTGGATGCTGTGAATTCAATTAAGTCTGAGGCAGCTGAGCCTGATAATCTTCCACCTAGGTTCATTAAGCTTTTATTTCCCCTTATTGGTAAGTTCGTTTTGCATATAGTGAACTCATGCTTTACGTCATCCTGTTTTCCAGCCGCATGGAAGATGGCAACAGTCCTTCCTATTGCAAAGAATTCTTTTCCCTGAAACACCAGCTGACTTCCCTCCAATAAGGTTATTATGTTTCATATCCATAGTCTTAGAAAAGCTATTATATAAGCAGATAGTCGAATTTGTCGGGGCCAATAATTTTCTTGCAGGTTGTCAATCGGATTTCCCACGCTTGCGCAGCTGTGAGACTGCAGTTCTGAAGGTGACCTCTGATTTGAGGAAGTTTTTGGATCAGCACAAGTTCAGAATTTTGGTCTGGACTTCTTGAAAGTCTTCGATAGTGTGGACCATCGTATCCTTCTCCAGAAACTTGGTGCTTCTTTTAATTTTAGTAGTTCTGCCATCGATCTGGTAAAGGATTTCTTGGCAGACCGCAGCCAACGAGTATATATTGATAATAATTCATCCTCTGCACTGCCTTTGCTTTGTGGGGTGCCTCAAGGTTCAATTCTGGGACCTTTGTTATTCCGCTTATTTATCAATCTGCCAGATGTAGTTTAAGATGTATAGATTCACTTATATGCCGATGATGTACAACTCTACTTAAGCCGGTCGCTCGGTCTTCTTGAAGACTGTATTTAACGTATAAACTGTGATTTGGAAAGAATTTAAACCTGGGCCAAGTGTAATCGCTTGATACTAAAGCCTGCAAAGTCTCATTGTATTAAATTCAACAATAACGGTTTAATTGAAATTCCACCAGTGACTTTAAATAATGTTTCGCTGCCTATTGTAAATAAAGTTAAAACGCTTGGAGTTGTCTTGAATTAACACCTGAAATGTTGTGATTACATTAAAGCCATGGTCAGCAAAGCTTATGCAGGGCCCCGATGTCTATGGCTTTCATCGGGTCTGCTGTCAGTTAGCATGCACTTATAACTGATTAAAGCTTTAATCTTGCCCCACTTCACCTATGGCCGAAATGTCTTTCCCAAGCTGGATAGCATATGTGCCAGGAAAGTCACAGTGGCATTCACCGACTGTATCCGGTTTGTTTTTGGTCTGCGAAGATTTGGTCACGTTTCGACTTTCCTTTCGCGTTTGCTCGGATGCTCCTTGGCTACGTATTTGAAAAGGCGAGCTCTGGTTTTCTTATATTCCGTTCTTAGCTCGCACAAACCAGGGACTTACGCGAATTATTTCAATTTACAACGTCACAACGTAACAGGAACATATTGATTCCACGATTTCATAAGTCCTGCATGGAAGGTCCTTATCTTGTTCAAACAGCTCGTTTATGGAATAATCTTCCGTTAAATGTTCAGAGTGTTGGAACTCTCGGCGCGTTTAAGACATGGATTGATACATACATAATTTAACACTATTATTTCCTTTATTTTCTAGTAGTCTCGTAGTACAATTTTTTTAACTGAATTTAACTTCCTCATTAATTAATAAGAATTTGCTTGAACTTCCTTTAAATTTTTAATTCCTATTTTAAGTAGTTACTTTTCTAGCACCGCTTTATATAATGTACAATAAAAGATGTGAACTCGTGTTTACAATAACCGCAAATAAATATATTATTATTATTATTAACTGGTTTGGTTGCAAAATCCATGGGTATAGCTTATGCATTTGTAGCGCATTAATAAGCGTGGCGAAGGTATGCAGATGTTGGTATCCTTCTAGCAGTAGCTCCTTTACACGTAGTTTCAGTTGATATATTTCATTCGAAATTTTTTCTGTATAATTTTGGATTTCTTCCTGCATTATATTAATAACGTATTTTAATGGGTTTTGTTCTATTCTTAACTTTTAAATAGGGCCCATTACTGAATCGAAATTTGATGTAAAGTGATTTGTCGCCGGAGAAAGTCTCCGCTCATGCCCTACCAGTTTTACTAATCTATCTTAAATTTTGCCAGAATCTTCATCGTCTATTGTGCCAAACATAAACTTGCAACATCTGCCTATTACGTTTACCAGACTTCGTTTTACACGTTTATTTATAACGAATATTTTAATATCTTTGATCTGTTCTCCTATTTTGACAGTGTATTGTTTTATTGTAGCATGCCAAGATCGGTAGAGAGTTTCACTGCCTGACTAATCGTTTCGACGAAGTTCTCTTGATGTGTATTAAATGGGATCACTTCTACTGGAGTGGCTTCCGTCAAACCCCCATGCACTACCAATACCGTTGCTAATACCTAAGCAGCCACTATTTTGTTGGTCAATGGAAGAAAAGGAAAATCATAATTTTTTTGTTCATGTGTGTGGTTATTGTTATTTATACTAACGTAATTAATAGCATTAATAATGCTATTAACGTTATAGTCTAATTAACTATGTTATCCATTTATTACAACAAAATATAACACGAATATTTACGATCTATAAAATATACGTATATTCTAAATCGTTTTTATCTTTGTTGATTGTTAATAAAATATATTAAAAAAGCTTTTAAAATAAAGAACTTATAATAAGAAATGCTAGATCTCAGATCTTAGAACTTACATCTTAAAAGTTTGGGCATCCATAACTATCACTGACTTATAACAATGGACTGATTTGTTATTTCATGTGGCAAAAAAAATATTGTGTTTCTGTATATCAGAGTTTGAGCACCCTTTAAAACGTTTACTACATAAAAACATGTAAAACTCAACCAATCAAATGAATTTTACACCCGAAAATCGATTTAAATTATAAAAATATCTTTCTTGTGTTCAGGTGATATTTTAATCGTTGCATGGAAAACACTATCTTTATCTTATTCTTTCTGTGTTCTTTCTACGATGATTGCATCTGCAGCCAACATAAAAACATCAAATGGCATAAGAAAACGGTCAGTAAGCGATGCTTTATGTTGGTAGCTCCAACTCTGTCATAGCGCGAAAGAGAAAACTATAAAACTTGTGCCACGCTTATTATAAGTCAGTGATAAGTATAATCAATTGTCTAATTGCAACTCATGCCCAAAATTTCTACATATGTTTTGGATAGATTCCTTCTCCTCAAGATTTAAATCTTTCTCAACGTTCATAGATTTCAATAACAAATCGAAACGGTGAGCCTATTCCTTGTTCTTTTTTAATTGCAAACAATTGATTGAAGCCCTCTCCTATGCTACCGATTATGTGTAGATCTGAATAATTTTTATTTTTACTTCTATTGAGATAGTTTTCTTTTTGGGTTTCACCCTTACAGTTTTATTTCTGTTTCCTGGTTTGTTTGTAGAAATTTCCTTACTAAGATTTTCGTCTAAACCTGTTGGGACTTCCAGTTGAAACTGCTTTACTTCGTATGCATCAAGTGGTCCTAGCTTTAATATAGGATTCATACGTTTTTTTATCTTTACTGTCTACATTGATGTGGCTAACCACTACTTCCCCCATTTTCTAATCTCACCAACCCATTTGACACGAATAGCGCTTGCTGTTACTCTTGGCATAAGGAAATCATATCTTCTATATCAAATGGGGTTGGAAAACAGGCTAAAATTTCGGATCGGGCAGGGATACAGATTTCACTATGAGTCTCTATTTTGCTGCCCACTCGTCCATTTGGAAGCACTGCGGCTTTTTGCAGAATACTGTTACTTCTATTTTTGTTTTCCACTATAATTTGGTACATACGGTTCACAGCCAGTGTGACTGTCTCCAGTGCAGAATGCTTATGTTTATCTGACGTCAGTTTAACATTTTTGCCTGTTCTACTTCTAGTTGCTTTAAGTTAGTGCCATAGCGATCACATTCAGCTGATCCTACAAAGATCTCACTAGAATTTGGTCCACTTCTCATGAACTTAAGGTTCTATTAGGTCCTTCAATATAGCAATTTTGAGACAAGAAATCATATCCTAATATTACATCTTCCTTCATACTGGATAAATTTCCTAGCACAGGAAACTCACAATCTTTTGGCTGATCAATTATTTAGTACCTTACCTTGGCAAGTTCCTATTGTCTCACCCTCACCCATTACTGCGTTAAACTTTAGTTTATTAGTTTTATCTATTTCTATATTTTCTTTAAAACTTTATATTTAGTTAGGCTTATATCTGCGCCTGTGTCTATTAGAAATTTGGTTGGGGTGGTTTTAGCTATATCTATGGGAAGTTTTACTATGCACTTTTCCTCATGAAGTTTAGCTGGCACCTTATCTGGCGAGGGTTAGGGTTGCAGCCCCAATTAAGTTTTCCGACTGAGCAGTAGTGGAAGAATGCTTTTCCTCCAGGCGTTTCTTTATATCGCATTGACTTGTTGCATGGTTTCTTCTGTCGCAGAATTCACATTTTCGCGGAAATTTTATTGGTGTTGCTTCCGACAGCACCGTATTGGCTGGGAGTACATGATTGTGCAGTGTGTCCGTATTGTCGACCTTAGTACAATATGGCGTGATTTTCCTAAGCCTACCCCGGCGTAAGTATGGTGTGGTTTACTACAGAATCCGCACTTTAATGGTTTACTCCTAGGTGGGGTAGTTATTAGTAGGTTATGTAGTATTCTTCTGAGGTGGAAATCGATTGTTAGGCGGGATTTTCCAAGTGGCCGAAAATTGCGGAGGGGCAATTGATATACTTGTGATTGCGTCTGTACATTGCTTGGGGGATTAAAGCTACTCAAGCTTGAACCTTGATAGCCTAGTGCCGGAGAGCTTTGAATTTGCAGTTCTAGACGTTTCACTGTCTGAACCAGTTTAAGAAAATTATTTTCCGGACTGGTATAAAGTACAATCTTAAAACTTGGGTTTAGTAACCCGTTTCTTTCGGTGGCCGACGGATACTCATTTTTGCCGGTCTCCTTACATCGCTTATAAAATTTTTCTCGCTTTTGAACAAATGAGAGCCCATTTTTACCAGGGAGTTGCCTAAGCACAAGCAATTCCTCTCGAAGGAGCACGTACGATACCTTTTCTAAAAGTTTTTTGCTAATTAGGATTATAAGGCCTTCCAAACTCTGGAAAGACTCCCCATATAATATATCCAAAGTCCTACCAATCTATTTGGCAGCAATTGAAGGAAAATGTTTAATTCTTCATCAGTCAAACACTTTTTTACCTGCTCTACACATTTAACAAATAGCCGCAACTCACTTCTTAAATTTGGAGCTATATCTCCGCAAAATATTAAATATTGTAAAAATTTGGTATTAGTATTTGTTTTTATAACTTTTTTACAATTTTTGGAATTTAAAACAGACTTATGTTACTTGTTGGCTTTCTTACTATGAGCTAGAGATAGTTAAAATTGGAACACAGTACCAATACCGAATAGTCTCATATTACTCCTTCAGAGTAGCTGTGACAGTACCAGTACAAAGTCTTATATTTCCCAATTATTTAGTTTATAAATTCCAAACAAATCTTGCTGATACAGACTATACGTTCACACAGTCACACTACACAAGGGTTTTTAACTTTATGCAACAGGAAGTTAAGATTACGATATTATAAGGTAGGATGGCTTGAAAAGTGACTGAAATGTATCATAGGAAGCCAAAACAGAACTATCATGCAACCACATACATTATAATAAGAATGGACTGAGCGTTCTTGCTTCAAAAATGACACAAATATTGAACAGGCTGTGAAAACTCTTTATTTCGTACAATTGTACACCGATTCATAATTTATTATTATTTGTCGATTGGAAACACTAAAGATGTTGAAAAATTATCTGAATTTTTATGTCAATTATAATGCATTCCAATTAATACAGCCGTACTGTTTAAAAAATTGGTTACAGTTCAGTGCACACTTTAACTATAGGAATTCGATAGAATGGCTCAGTCCATTCTTATTATATGTCAGTGCATGCCACAGTGACAACATATGACACAATAGATACAATATATACAATACAGTTGATTTAGGCTACATTAAATTCTACTTATGCAGGTATAACATATTTTTTAATAACAATTGACCCAGTCGTGTGTCTGTAGGTATCGAACCTCCTTTTAAATGAATTTAAATAATAAAGTTTTGGAAGAAAACGTGTTTTATTTACAGATATGTTCCTGTAATTTATATTTCACCTTTATCTGCAGGTATCCTTCGTAAAAAAAGTAAGAGCTGCATTTTCGGTTCAGTTTCCGCAATGCAATTTTAACATATTGAGCCTTGATTTCTCAAATAAATTTAAATGAATAATATTATTTTTTTGGGAAAATATAATTTCACCGAAGAGTAAAATCATAATAAACAGAGTTGTTGTAATTTTTTAACACATCTTTTGTGTACCCTAATCTAAAAACATTCTCCTTTTATTATTTGTACCAAAGTTGGGACTTGTAACTGATACTTTGGAACAGGTACGTTTGACACTTGGAACAAGTTCTATTAAAATGTCCTAATTACCCATCCCTACTATGAGCCTAACTGAGTGCCGTTTGAAAATTGTACCTAATCTTTAGTCCGCTTCGTCTGGGCTGTGACACTATTGCCTGGCTAAGTTCCTCGTCGATTTGCAAAATTCGTAGCTCGGAAGTTGTAGGCCCTTCGGTGTCAGTAGGCGAATTATGCAGCTCTGGCTTTGCGCGGGGAGGTTAAATTAGCGGTAATGTAGACTCCGGAGTGGGCTTTTGCGCCAAACTGTCTATTTCCTCCTGGGTATACTCCTTTGGGTCAATTATGATGGAATTATCCTCAATGTTTTCTGTATTCGTACCTGTTGGTGGTGATGTTGAGTGTTTTCGGTTCACATAAAACCTGCGAAATTCTTAGAGGCAAATTAGTTGGAGCTATCGCATGATCGCCTGGAGCAGAGACGACTAGAGTTGCTAGTCCCCCTAGTAACCAAGACCACGGATGCTCATCAGATATTCTTAGGAAATTTTCCTGTCCGAAGAATGTGTTCCGTGGAATATTCCCGAGAATATCAAAAGAATTTTATGGGAATGTCACGGGGTAAAAGTGACGCGTCCAAGGAAAGTATGCGGTCATTATTCCAAGGAATTTCTTCAGAAATAATAAGAACAATATCTTTGGAAACTTAACGGATATTTTCCGCGGATACTCTATGGAGAGTTTGATTGGATATTCTGCAGAATTATTCCACAGAAATTCTTCAGAAATCATAAGAACAATGTCTTTGGAAATTTAGTGGATATATTCCACGGATATTCTGTGGAGGGTTTGTTCGGATATTCTGCAGAATTATTCCACAGAAATTCTACGGAAATCATAAGGACAATGTCTTTGGAAATTTAGTGGATATATTCCACGGATACTCTATGGAGGGTTTGTTCGGATATTCTGCAGAGTTATTCCACAGAAAATCTTCAGAATTTCTCCCTGCTACAATAAATGAAAAGCATTTTAAAGATATTAGTGTTAACAAAATAAAATTTAATTTTTAGTTATTCATTAAAGCAAAACCAAACAATTCAGTTGTAAAAAGACGGAAAAAAATCTTAAATTTATGTAATGCTGGGTATTTTACCTCCAGTTTCTCTGTGAACGAAAAAGTTATTAGTCTTTGAAGTAATAAAATAACTAAATTTATATCTTACTTTATTCTTTTCCTGTTTATTTCTTTCCTTATGGAGTCTTTTAACCTACACATGGTTTTGCGAAATAAATCTTGCGCATCTATCCCCTGTTGAGCGTCAAATCGCTCCGCGCAAAATTCTAAAAGTAAATAGAAAGTGGTACTTTACTAGAGTTATTTATTAATAAAAGGAATATTGTTACCTTCAATGCATAGGGTAAGGTTGGTCCTTTTTAAACCAATTTTGTTTTCCCCTTCTGTCTTATTACATGTAAGGTTGGAAATCATTTCCGTTGAGAATATTTTCAAAATGGACTTCTTAAAAAACTCTCCCGTATCGAGTGCCGTTACTTTTTTACGGAAATTCTATAACATATTAAAGTTATTAACTTGAAAGTTAGAAAATATAAAGAATACCTACTAATGGATCTTCTCCTCTTGCTAAACTACTTTCTATTTCTGAAAATTCCTCCATTGTACAAATATTTGGTTTTTCAACCTCTGGTTCTTTATTTTGTTGAAAGTTTGAAGATTTTAACATTTTCACGGTCAAATTTTCTACGCAATTTGACAACTTTTTCTCCACATTTTCGAAGGATATTCTTATTTCTTCTTCTAAATTTTGGAACTTTTCATCAACGTAAATTTTGAGGTTTTTTGCCATTTCATTTAAACGCCGCTCTGAAATTATCGTTTTATGAAGAAATTAAGATATTTTAACATTAAACAGTAAAATCTGAATATGTCTGACATATCGTTATTTTTCCCAATTAGTGTTTGACTTGATAATGTGTTGGGAATCAAGGTTATTAC
Source organism: Dioctria linearis (assembly GCA_963930735.1). Classification (NCBI taxonomy): domain Eukaryota; kingdom Metazoa; phylum Arthropoda; class Insecta; order Diptera; family Asilidae; genus Dioctria; species Dioctria linearis. The sequence goes on from OZ005740.1 coordinate 196,087,934, forward strand.
ATCAGTATCAGTGTTGATAATGGAATTTCGAAAATTGAGGAATTCCTCACTTTCCTCAATTGCAAATTGTGAAGGAAAATTGGATGTATGCGATTTCTATGTATATGTAGTTGTTTGCTTCTGCTTCTTCGGCATATACTTCCGTTCTCATCTTCTGTTGATGAATGCCATGTAGCCCTTTCACATTTTCTGTTGGCTTCATCTATTGTATATTTAAAATATAAAAACGAATTGTTATGTGTAATTCTAAGTATAATCTCGTGCATCTGAAGCTTGTCAGGGAAGAGAAAAAATAAGTGAAAATAAATAAATAATAACAGGAAAAAAATAATTTAAATCAAATAATTTAATAATAATTTAAGCTTGCCGTCTCACATATTTACTACGAAATTAAATCAACTTTAGATTTATAACTTATGATCTCGTTACAAAATTATTTAAAATGATAAAAGCGTACATAAAGGGAAGTATAATTTTATATTACCTGCTTTTGATAGGATCCTACAAGCACAATGTCCAAGTATTCTCAGGAGGAGTTTTGTTTTCCTACAGTTTTCTAATATATTTATTTGGAGTCCAAAAACAGTTAGAGTGATCTTCACATAACCAATTTTCCGGAATTACTTCACAAATGCCATAATGCAATAACTGCTAAAATACATGATTAAAAATTATCAATGCTTTTAAAGCTCATGAAATAAATATCACTTATACCCCATTTTTTCTTATAAAATATTGTTACGTGCCACAAAGTGAATCAAGCGACATCTGTTAGGAATGGAAGCAACTTTAGGTTAGTGTCATCTTAGTAAACTTTGGGTTCGGAGAACGGAATATTCAGGAAGGTTCTAGGATAATTCGTAGAGTATAAATACGGCGCTCTGACAGCTAGGAGGCGAGTATTATTTCAGACAGCGAAGTGAACGAAGTAAACTATTGGGATTGCGATAATTAGAAGTACAGTACTAGCGATAAATAAAGAGTTGATTTGATAATTATTTGTGAATTTGTGAGAGTAAACAGTAAAGTTAAATAAAGAAAGAACTTTTGAATTATATCTGAAATATTGTGTTTTAAATAACGAACTAAGGCCACGCTCGTAACAACTGGTGTCAGAAGTAAAATAAAAATCGCGCAATAAAGTGGTGGCATTTGACTTTGAAATTCAAAGAGTGATTAATTTTGTGAAATCGCGCAAGAATGGGACGCAAACTAGAGGAGCTTCGCATACAGGAATTGAAAGTGGAGTTGGGGAAGCGGTCATTACAAACGACTGGCCTAAAGAATGTTCTAGTCGAGCGACTTAGACAAGCTTTGATAGAGGAAGAAAAGAATCCTGAGACATTCGTTTTCGAAGAAGAACCAGAAATTGAGGAAGAGCCTGCAATGAACATAGAACAGCTTTTAAGTACTTTAATGAGCAAAATGGAAGCCCGTTTTGATGAACAAAAGAATTCTCTCCAGGAACAAAAGAATTCTCTCCAGGAACAAAAGAATTCTCTCGAGGACCACAAGAAATCTATGGAAACCCGTTTGGACGAACAAAAGAATTCTCTCCAGGAACACAAGAAATCTATAGAAACCCGTTTGGACGAACAAAAGCATTCTCTCCAGGAACAAAAGAATTCTATGGAATCACGTTTAGATGAGCAGAAGAATGCTTTGGATGAACAAAAGAATTCTATGGAATCTCGTTTAGATGAGCAGAAGAAATCACTGGAAACGCGTTTGGATGAACAAAAGAGTTCTCTGGAGAATTGTCTAGAAAGTCGCTTAGAGGAACAAAAGAATTTCCTGAAAAACTCGTTAGACGAACAAAATTTAAAAATTGAAGGAATCGAGCAAGAAGTGGCGGAAGTTCAACAAAAAGTGACCGAACAGCTTGACAATTTCAAATCAGATTTGGAGAAGATGAAGCATCGGCAACCACGGCACGAAGGAATTGAAATATCCAAAGCAGGCAGAATGAAACCTCCAATATTTGATGGACAAAATTCGTGGCATATTTTCAAGAGACAATTCGAGGCTGCTTCCGAAGTAAACGGATGGAATGATGCAGACAAAGCTACAGCTCTGGTATTAGCACTTCGAGGTTCTGCATCAGAGCTTTTACAAACTATACCGATAGAAAGGCAACGTGATTATACTTCATTAGTACAGGCGATAGAGTTACGTTATGGAGATGAACACATGCAGCAAGTATATCGCCTACAGCTACGCAACAGGATTCAAAAGCATGGCGAATCACTACAACAACTGCAGGCTGATGTGGAAAGATTAGCTTATCTCTCATACTCTAGCGTAAATGTGGATTTCCTTAATGAAGTGGCAACAGAAGCATTTGTGAACGCTATTGCAGATCAAAATTTACAACAAGCGTTGAGGCTAGCAGGAAAGAAATCAACAGCAGAAGCACTAGCCTATGCACTAGCGTATGAATCTGCCAGGCAAGCTTCTCGAAGTGCAGTACGAGTGAGAGAAATTTCGGTGGAGGAATGTACTTGTAATAGAATGCAGAGCAATTCTACACGCGGTATTCTGCGATGCTGGAATTGTAATAGACCAGGACACCTCCAAAGGGACTGCAGAAAACGCCGACGAATGGAAGCGCTAGAAGAAGGGCAGAGATATCGAGCTGGGCAAAGATATCGAGTTGGGCAGCAGACTCACAGCAGAATACCGTCATCAGAGACCACTCCTTCGCGTGGTGTCATTCGATGCTGGAAATGTAGTAGACTGGGATACGTGCAAAACGACTGTAGGAAACGAGGACGAATGAAAACAACAGAAGAAGAAGGGAGAAGATGGCGAGCTAGAGAGCAAGCTTTCCGTGGAGAGACTAGACTGCAACCTCATGACTTTGAAATCCCATACCGCAAAGGACGTATCCACGGATATGCAGAAGCTTTTTCACAACGTCCATGCAATCCTGAATGGAATCATTGCGGACGGATGGAAGAAAAAGATGACGATGACTACAATGATGATAACGAAAGTCGAAAGAAGAAAGGAAAGAAATCCAAAGATGATGATGATAACGGTGATAAAAGTAAAAAGAAGAAAGGAAAGAAATCCAAGAGCGAGGACAATGAAAGAAAGAAAAAGACGAAAAGTAAAGGGTCTAAAGATGCTGATAATGACGATGATAAGGGTATAATGAAGGTCGGAAAAGGTAAAGATAAAGTTTCTGACGATGATGATAATAAGAAGCGCAAAGGCGGCAATGAAAAGGATGACAACGGCAATCAAAAGGGCAAGAAATTTGAGGACAAAGGAATCAAAGATAAAAGACGAAAGAAAAATCAAAGCATGGAAGAGTATTTCAACAGAACATTAATCAAACATCTGAGGAAGGTCTTCAACTATAATCAACGCGATTGGTTTCGACATATTCCTATATTTCTAATGGCTTATATATCAGCTATTTACAATATGACCAGACAAAGCCCATTTAAGGTCATTTTCGGAAAGGAAATGCGCTTACCTAGCGACCTCAAGTTTGGTATACCCAAAGGCGAACAAAAGTTACCAGAAGACTACGTCACAAAGCTCAGACAACGATTAGCTGATGTGCACGAGGCCACGAGACGTTCTCCAAAGTTACCACAACACTGGGAGAGACCGTATGCAGTTAAAACTAAAATTAATAACATGCCATACAAGAATCAGCGCGGTACAAGATGCAAAAGAAAAATCGTTCATCTAGATCGCTTGGGTCAATACGGAGAGCACCACGACCGTGGACCATCTGTTGTTCGGGACGAACAAATTTTAAGAAGGGGGCAGTGTTACGTGCCACAAAGTGAATCAAGCGACATCTGTTAGGAATGGAAGCAACTTTAGGTTAGTGTCATCTTAGTAAACTTTGGGTTCGGAGAACGGAATATTCAGGAAGGTTCTAGGATAATTCGTAGAGTATAAATACGGCGCTCTGACAGCTAGGAGGCGAGTATTATTTCAGACAGCGAAGTGAACGAAGTAAACTATTGGGATTGCGATAATTAGAAGTACAGTACTAGCGATAAATAAAGAGTTGATTTGATAATTATTTGTGAATTTGTGAGAGTAAACAGTAAAGTTAAATAAAGAAAGAACTTTTGAATTATATCTGAAATATTGTGTTTTAAATAACGAACTAAGGCCACGCTCGTAACAATATGTTAAACTGGTATTTTGTAAAAATTTTCTTTAAAGTTGGTGTAATCGTAGAAAGTAAATAGAATTACAAACAGAAAATGAGGCAACTTTTCTTTGAATGTCCTTTAATTCGAAATTCGTAGTTCCGACATAAAGTTCTTTATTAGCACCAAATACATGTACATGCTGTGACTCGATAGGATAGTTAAGTATACAAATTGTGCTGTGATCCGACTTTGCGACCTGTTATAAGCATTTTGATGTTTTCTTCTTTTATTTCTGTGATATTTATTATGGATCTATCGCATAACATGCAAAAATTGTCAGGTACTTTAACAGATAATTTGAAATTATTTTTAAAAATTGTTGTGACCCAGCTACACAATACCCCGAATCACAACCATAATACCGATACATCAATATATCGTCCAATACGATATATTGATGTACCATTAATTGACCCTTAAAAATTATTTCATTTTTAAATCTCATTCAAAATTTAAAATGCATTTAGAAATGCATTCCCATATTATACATATTATACAGTGTCTTCTTACTTTTTTTCCGTGTGTTATTTTTTCAATCTAATTGTATGTACATACATACATACAATTATCACGATTATTCGCGCCCTCTTAAAATTAATATTTCAAGCCGGGCGCACAAGTGCATATCAGATTACAGATTTGCATAGATGCATATAGCTTACATCAAAACTTTTGTGCATTTTCTCACGTATGATTTTTCATCGTCGTCGTGAGAAAGCAAAAAGAAAAAAAAACTTTTAAAAAAGTGATCATGGGTACCTGGGGCCGGCAAGCTAAAACCTCGAGGATTTCGTTCTTAAAACCCGTCGAGTGAAACGTTAAAAAAAATCCATACCAAAAATTACTAACTGGATGTTATAGAAAACATAATAAAATTGTGTGTATTAAGTTATTCTGAAAAAAGAAACTATTATTATATTAGTGCCAAGGAAATTGGGATTTTAAAAATATAAAGAAAAGAATAAACAAAAAATAAATAACGGAGTAAATAGAAAAAAAAAATAAAGTGATTGAGATTTAATTTACCTTTTGCCCTATATCGACGACTGCTCTCTCCTTCGGAGCACGGAGCAGAACCAGGATACAACAATTGGTGGCAGCGGTGTTCGTACCAAAATATTCAAATCAGTGCTAAAAAAATCAAATCAGTGCTATAAAAAATTAATAAAAATCTATATAACGGTGGCAGCAGTTATTTAAAAACAAAAATTCAGTGCCTTTACAAAAAAAAAGAAGTAATTAAATAGTAATTCATCAAATAAATAAACAAACAAAAAGTATATTGCAAGGTATAAAAATAATAAAAACCAGTAAAAGGAAATTTAAAGAAAAAGTTATAATACTTATATGTATTTATAAAAAAAAAAAAAAAAAAACCCAGGTACCCAACAAAAGGGACTTAGAGGAAATTAAATAAGTTTAAGCGCCAGAGCGCTCAACGAGGGAATTTAGCGAGGCTTCATCCCTGCCTCAATTAAGACGGGTCAAAGAAGGAAGCCATCAGGAAATCACCGGCCGGACGGCCGACGTATCAACATAAACACTTACAACAAAATACATCATAATCATTTTGGAACAATCTTTGCAACATCGGCAAAATTTGGATAAAATATAAGGTAGCCGTAAAAGTTCTAATTTTGAATTTATTTTGTGTATTATTTTGCTAAGAACTAGAAGCAGTGGATATACGATAATTTGGCCAGAGGTCAACTGGTATTAACTATAAAATTAAAGATCTATTTTATTAACATTCACGCATACGAGTTTGATTGCAGCCAATAATTTTCTACAAATATTTATCAAGATTTTTTTTTTGATTAAGGAAAAGACAAATAAAAATAAAAGGTTCCTGTTTCTACATTTTTTTTTATTATTAAAGTAAAATTAATCACATTAAAGTTGTTAAATTTAAATACTTATACGTTCCTCCACGAAGCGACCTCTGCGGTAAGGCTTCGTGAACTTGCTGGCCAGAGGACTTCGAAAAAATCAAATATCGATCCCCTGCGATAGAGCTTCATATACCTATCGATCAGGAGAAAGATTTTGGTTGGAAAGAGCGATTTTTGCTGATTACTTTCTTTTATTAGCCAAATAATAAATAAAAACAATTTCAATAAACTGTCGTTACCCTGCTTGGCAGCCACATTATAAAACATATGTTCAGTTTTCTTATAATACTTATCCCAAGAGACTTACGTGCATTTTTTGTTGATTATACCAAATACGTAATTATCGTTAAGAGTCAACCGAGCCAAATTCTTTAAAATCTGATCTTAAAATACTCGTATCTTCAATCTTAATTATAGATTTGATTGATTTAGTTTTTTGATCATATTAAAACATACACATATACAGCAGCTGTATAGCAGTTACAATATATCCAACCATACCCTTAAAAAAAAAGCAATTAAGTGTTTTTATCTTATTTTATTTCCGTGCATATCTCTTAGATTTTATATGCGGTATATACTTACTCCTTCTACAAAAAAATAAATATAAAAAATATATATAATAAATTTCAACCCAATTCTCCGACTTATATCAAATTAACCACAATGACAGAAGAAACCAAATCTTTCGATGAGCTTTGCTTGTCACAAGTCCCAAAAATTGCAGAAATTTGACAAATTCTAGCCGATTATCACAGAGCGAATAAAAGCAAAAGGACTTCAGATTTTACTTCTGAAATACTCCAAAATTTGGAAGAACTGTGGGCTTCATTTGAAAAAACGGAAACGCTGATTCAAGATCATGAAGATTTTGATGAAACTCATGATTATTTTAAGCAGTCATGCTATGACAAAACAGAGGACTGGTACAATCTTATAAAGGCAACTCTGTCTGATAGGTTGAAGTCCATATCAGTCCACACAGAGCGCAAAAATAACCCGTTTTACGTCCCAATTCCAAAAACTTCTCAAAAAACAACTGCAGCTGAGAACCAGGACAGCTCAGACAAAGATCAATCGAATACAGTACGATTTCGATTGCAAGAAGATAGACAGAAAACATTATCACATATTATCCAGTCTATAGATAATAATTCACTTACAACTGCAACCCAGGCATATCTAAACCAAAAATTAAACTCGTTGCACAAATATTGGGACGATTTTGAAGAAACACATAACGAAATAATCTTGAGTGTTGACCAAAACGACAAAGATAGCGAATACTTCGTGAATAATGTTTACATAAATATGTAAACATCATTCTCAGACACTGTAATTGCGCTACAAGAACAGTTGGACTCGAGATTCCAAAACATAACAAATACTACAAATAATTCCGCAGAGCATCACCACAATGTCTCTTTCAGAGACCAGTCAAATTTTTTCCTATCTGACGCGAGGTCATTAATTCCCAACTTTAATGGAAATCCCAAAGATCTTCATGAATTCCTTTCAAGCTGTGATGATATATATGCGACGACAACGACGGCGAACGAAAAACACTCCCTCCTTAGCTTAATAAGGAGTAAATTATCCGCAGAGGCCTACGATATCTTCAGGTACAATCAAATCGAAGATTGGCCTACTCTAAAATCGATTTTAAAACAAACATTCGAAGAAATAATTTCAAGATCCGCCCTACAATCGCAATTAAATAATTGCAAGCAGAAAATAGGGGAAAGAGTAATGGATTTTCTCCAAAGACTGAACACAAGCCTATCAAGATTAAATGAGGCAACCCACTCTTACACAACAGATAAGGTACTCCTAAAATCTTTATTAAAAGATAATGAGAGCCAGGCCGTAAGAGCAATAGAGGACGGATTATCCAATCAACAACTCCAAACTTTAGCCAAAGTGCAATCCGAAAAATCCTTTTCTGTATTAAAAGCACACATCTTGGAGCATGCATCACGCTTAGAGCAGAAACAACTTGTTTCCCAAGCAGAAAACAAGATACAACAAACTCCATTTGCGCAAGCAATAAATTCAAGTCTTCGCTGTTTCAAATGTAATTGACGGGGGCATGCTGCATCAAGTTGCCCAGTCATACAACGCACCACGCAAAATTTCAATGCAGTTCCAAAGCTAAACCCCCAATTACAACGCTCTCCAGATTTTAATAAAATTAAATATCCATCACAATCTCCTTCTTGTCGATATTGCCATCGGATGGGCCATTCTATTGAAGAATGCAGGACAAGAGCTGCAAATAATTCCCGATTTAACGACAATCAAGGAAATCGGAATAATTTCCAAAAAGTAAACTCAGCTCCGCAAACAAGCACGGCTGATAGACAGCCACAAAACAGGAACTGGTAGCAGGCAGTATTCCGAGAAAGTCGAACTTCACCGCCGAAGTATAACAATGCGAATATCTCGACTAGATCACCAACTCCGAACAGGAAGAATAACAAAACTCCATCGGCATCCGGCAGGGAAACTGGATGCAGCGGGGGGTCTCCTTCGGCAACTCCTCGCAGATAGAAACAACGGCGCAAGTCCACAGGAATCCCGAGACAATATCGATGGAAAAGTAGGCAGCAAAAAATTAATTCGTATCCCTGTCCAAATTAATAAAAATTCACTAACGCTTTCTTTGCCTGTTGACATCTGCTCTGCTCCAAAGCATACATTTTTAATTGATACGGGAGCAGAGATCAGCCTAATAAAACTCCATCGACTGAAACCAGACAGTATCTGCTACAGAGATGCTGTCTGCAATATTAATACATTATTTACCGAGTCCACTTGTACAGAAGGACTCATATTTGCAAAATTGTATTTGAAATCTACCAAATTTAACTCCATCCTAGAGCACCCATTTCAAATTGTGGGAAATAACTCCATCCTCTCATACGATGGCCTGCTTGGTCATGATTTTTTATCTCGATACAATGCGAGAATCGACTATAAAAATAAACTCATTTCTCTGGAAGTTAATGAATCTGATTCATCTTATCCGTACGAAGAATATTATTCCAATTATCCATACGTTTATTTGAAAAGCGAAGACGCAGAAAAGAGGTCTCAAACAAAAAGCCTATTATATACGGAGATAACATTCTCCGATATTAATACTAATAAAAATCTATCTCCATCGACAGCTTCACAACAGATGAAGCACAAAGGTAAAAGTATATCTCCATCTACAGCCGCACAAAAGGCTAAATATAATAAAATTCTATCTCCTTCACCATCAAATTCACAAAAAGTGAATTCCAGAAATAAATCAGAAGAAGTCAAAGAATTTCAATAAAGTTTTATCTCCTTCAAATTCTATCGAGTCGGAATCATCGTATAACTCCTTCCAAATTCCACAAAAGTTGGAATCATATCTCCTTCCTTTTAAAAATCCAAAAGAATCGGATAAATTAAATAAAATAAAAATTCCGGCTCGATCAGAATTCATCATTGAAATTCCAACTCCTTCTATACAAAATCAATCGGTTTGTTTCAAGAAGGAAATAAGGCCAGGTTTGTTTCTTGGAAATTCGATAGTCGAACCAGTCAACGGTATGGCAAAAGTCCTGATTCTCAACACAAATGAGGAGGACGCCGATCTGGCACCTTACGAGGTGAACCCAGTTTACCAAAACTTGGACGACTTTGCGGTCATCTCCACAAACTCTGACAGAGATCCAATTAAGGGCAGAATAAATAAGCTGCGAAACCTTATCAAATTGGATCACTGTAATTCAGAGGAATCTGAGAGTATCCGAAACATCTGTAGGGAATTCAACGATCTCTTCTTCATAGAAGGGGATTTCCTTTCATATACAGATGCGATTACTCACAAAATCGAGACACTCTAAGACAAACCGCCCATCTATACCAAGCCTTATAGACTTCCTGAAGCAAGCCGAACGGAAATAAATCGGCAAATACAAGAAATGCTTGAGTCAGACATCATCAGACCTTCACATAGTCCCTGGAATTCTCCACTTCTCCTGGTTCCTAAAAAACCAGATGAGAATGGAAACAAAAAGTGGCGAGTAGTGGTAGACTTTAGCCGTATTAACGACATCACAATTGGCGACGCGTACCCACTGCCTAATATCACTGATATATTAGACCAGTTGGGGAAGTCGAAATATTTTACCACACTCGATTTAGCCAGTGGATTTCACCAGATAAAAATGGACTCGAAGGACAGGGAGAAAACTGCCTTTAGCACACCCTATGGCCACTACGAATACAATCGTATGCCATTTGGTTTAAAAGGAGCCCCTGATACTTTTCAACGAGCCATGAAGAATGTCTTATCTGGCCTTCAAGGCATCTATTGCTTCGTATACATGGACGATATTGTAGTCCATGGATACAATCTCAAAGACCATAATACAAGACTCACAGCAGTATTTAGCCGTCTTCGCAATTTCAACCTCAAACTTCAACCCGACAAGTGCCATTTCCTAAGAAAGGAAGTTATGTATTTAGGGCACATTATTATAGAAAATGGAGTCAAACCAGACCCAGCGAAGATTAAGTCAGTTCAGTTCTATCCCAGACCCAAGAAAGAGAAAGATATTAAAGCCTTCCTTGGTTTCGTCGGCTACTATCGCCGCTTTATACCAAATTTTTCCAAAATTGCAAAACCACTTACAAATCTTTTGAAAAAAGATATCCCTTTCAAGTTCGATGCAATCTGTGACGAGGCATTTTACGAATTACGCAATAAACTTATTTCAGCACCGATAGAATTCGTGCTCGATCCCGATTTTGACAAAGAATTTTTTGTCACCTCCGACGCCAGTGACTACGCCTTCGGAGCCGTTCTTTCACAAGTTGATGATCAAGGAGATCATCCAATCGCCTATGTGAGCCGAGTCCTCAATGGTGCAGAGACTCGTTACTCAACAATAGAAAAGGAGCTCTTAGCTATTGTGTTCGCAGTTGAGCAATTCAGACCATACGTTTATGGCAGACAGTTTACAATTATAACTGACCATAAACCATTAGTATGGCTCATGAATCTGAAAGATCACTCCTCAAGACTGATGAGATGGAGAATACGTCTTGAGGAATATGACTACAAGATAGTCCACAAATCAGGTAAGCTCAACACAAATGCAGATGCTCTCAGTAGAGCAATTCCGGAAAATCCCGGACATTCTGCAGAACCAACCACCTTCGTAAATGTGGTAACTAGGAATCAAGCCAGAGCTCAGGCGAATATAAATACACCCAACGCAAGTGTAAGTACTCCAAACCCAACTCCATCACCTGTAAATAATTCCTCAGTCATAATAACTGAGACAAATTTTCCTCTCCTACTAACTAAGTATGCGAATCCTAAATTTTTCATCTTGCCAATGCAAGATACAGAACTTGAAAGAGTGTTGGCTTCGAAACTAAAACTTTCAGATAAATCTCCACTTCTAGCAAATGAACTGAACTTCTTCATAAAAAAGGACTCCACAATAATTATATCAAAAATTAATTTACCATGTCGATCGCAAAGAGATAGATCAGACCTCGAAAAGATTTGAACTGAAATCTGCTCATACACAGAAGTAAATCAGTTAAAACAAATATATATCTCCTTCCCTATATTCGATCCACAGAATCTAATAATTATTAAAAACGCTTTTACCCAAATCTTCGCTACTAAACAAATAGACATAAAGCTCCATCAAGATTCGATTAAATATTTATCAGACATTAATGACATCGAACAAGTTTTAAAAGATTTTCATTCATTACCGACGGGAGGCCATCAAGGAGTTTCCCGTACAATTAAAAGAATCAAAAAGCAATTCTATTGGCCTGGCATGTCAGACGACGTGGTCAAATATGTAAGGTAATGTAAACTTTGTCAGGTGAACAAAGTATCCAGAAACCCTAAAATTCCAATGAAAATCTCGAGCATTAGCTCCAAACCTTTCGAAAGAGTGTACCTAGATGTTGTAGGACCTCTCCCAATTTCTCATTCTGGAAACAAATACATCCTTACATTTCAAGACGACCTTTCAAAATTTTCTGAGGCTATTCCCATAGTCGACACGGAGTCTAAGACATTAGCGGAAGCCTTCACGACAACAATAGTTTGTCGACATGGTATTCCAGAAAGTATCCGCACAGATCAGGGTTCTAACCTCATAAGTAGCATGTTCGCCGAGGTATCTAAATTGTTGAGAATAAAACGGCTTAAAACTACTCCGTATTACCCTCAAACGAATGGTGCATTGGAGTGGAGCCACAGAACCTTAGCAGAGTACCTCCGATCTTATGTAGCAAAAGATCCACAAGACTGGGATTCATGGATTCCTAATGCCATGTTTGTATACAATACCACTCCTCATTCAAGTACTAATTATACTCCCCGCGAACTCCTTTACGGATTCCCAGCCGAAATCCTAAATAATCTTAAATCTTCTCCAGCCGTTTGCTACAATTATGACAATTATGCAAACGAGTTGAAAGCGCGCCTACAACATAGCTTTAAAATAGCTAAGGACATAGCCATGGCCAACAAAGAAAAAGCAATACTACAATATAACAAAAATTCCGTCCGAAAATATTTTATGGTAGGCGAGAAAGTCTTACTAAAAAGCAGAGTACGAGATAATAAGTTCTCACCACTATGGTCAGGTCCGTATGAGATCATGGAGATAAATTCCCCCGAAAATTCCACCATAAAAATTAATAATAAAAACAAAAGAGTCCATAATAATGACCTAAAACTTTTTTCGGACTAATACAGAAAGCTTCATCCTCTTCTAAGAGATTTCATTCTAAGTGAATAACGCAATTCGTCTTCCAGGTTTTCAAAATGATACAAACGGCAGTCTTCTTACCCTTTATCACTTTAGCCTATGGCTCAGGAGTAGAAATAAAGCAGCTTAACGCTAGTGCAGGCATTTACTTCGAACAGATTGGCAGAGCCAATCTCTACACAAACGAGTGGAAGATAGTGACATTCTACGACCTGGCGAATTTTAAATCAGAATTCAACAACATCCAATTCATAACCCATCAGATTACAGCGACCTGCCAGAAACTGGACAAACACTCAGCCTTGGGCCACGCTTGTAACGGTACGTTCCTACAAATAAATCTTATTATAGCAAACATATGCCTTAGACACACAGCACCCTTAATGAAGAAATAACTAACGACTCATTAGTCTATAATGATTCATTATAAACTGCGGACACACAGCCATTTCTTTAATTAAGTTGAGCTGTCAAACTGGTTTTGATAAACTTATCACCTTAAAGAAGCAATATGAATCGAATTAACGCCATAAACTTTGTTTTCATTTATTTTATTTTCGAATTTAACAATTAACAAATGAGAAAAACATTATATTAAAAAAAATATTAATAATATAATTTGTGATTTGCATTTCTTTGCATTTCTTCTTCTTATTTTTCAAATCGGCAGATGCACAGCGGAGCTCCAGATTTACATTATATGTCAAATCTAGCACATTTTTCCTCATTATAGCTATAATGAAGGAGGAAAACACTTCATTAATGCACTTCATTATCATCTGATTTTCGAGCTATAATGACATATACTATTTGACACACGGCATTTTAATGAATAGTTAGTACAAATGATTCATTAGTTCGTGCTGTGTGTCTAGGGTAATAGAATATAAGAATATGTTACTTGTGACTCAAAATAGAAAACAAAGAGCACTTTTCAATGCTATAGGCTCAATCTCTAAAGCTATTTTCGGCACATTGGACGAAGATGATGCCAAGATTTATGACGAGCAAATCCTTAACCTCACCCTTAACCAGAACTCCCTCCTGTCACTTATGAAAAGCCAAACTGCGATACTCGAAGCAACCGCAAATGGGTTCAACAAAACTAAAGCCGCAATTGAGAAGGATTTCTTGGTTATGCATAAAAAGTTAATTTCAATACAGATAGCTACATCATTAATGGAAAACAGAACATTGGATAACAAAATATTGTAATGTACGCTTGCGACATAGTAAAGTAAATGCACGCACTGTTTGTTGTCACTCCTAATTATAGCGCGTCACCAAAGTATACGCACTGATTAATGGCGTCAACACTGTACTAGCAGCGGATACGCCGATATTGCTAAATGGTGAGTTTGATTAGTGAAAGACACGCCGTATGGCAGCGTTAGCTTGTAAAGTCAAAAACTGTATTTACTTCTTTTGCCTCGCTTAATTTATACAAATTTAAACAAAGAAAATTGATCATAAGAATCGATTACTACTATGAATGTTTACATGAATGTGCAATTCTTTGTTTCTTACCCTACTTTCGTTTTATTTTTATTCATTGAAAATTAGAAAATGTAATTGCTATAGAGAGTGAACATGAATGTACACACGGTGAATCATGTTACACAATTTCTTTTGCATACTTGACCTAGAACGATGAGTCAGAGTGTGGACATTCGTAATGATAACAAAAACGAAATTATGTTGTCGTTTTTGTTATTGGGTCACTATGTGTGATTTATGTGTGTGGTGTAATGATATCATGATATCGTAAAATCATGAGATCATAATGAGATCATTATGAGATCACTACACCCTCACCCTTCCTGTTGAGTCTTTATAATTTTTAAAGACGAAACACAGATTATACCAAAGTTTAGTACTATTTTGGAATATAAGGACTTTATGGAATATATATTATATTATGCTAAAGTTTAATACTATTACTAATAATGATATCCGTAACTTTTATCTACTTAGGTTTATACACATTATGAGATATGAGAACGGTTATGTTGTCATTATGGTTACATGTTTACATTGTACATATCTATTTTTACATCGTATTTCTTTAATCTATCATTATGGTTACATATCTATTTTTACATCGTATCTCTTTAATCTATTATTGTGGACTTTTTTGGGTGTGCTGTTTATTTCGATTATTGTGTTGACACCTTCTCTTTGTAATACTTTGAATGGACCTTTATATGGTTTTTGATGTTTCTTGGGATCTTCGTTTC
Source organism: Dioctria linearis (assembly GCA_963930735.1). Lineage (NCBI taxonomy): Eukaryota > Metazoa > Arthropoda > Insecta > Diptera > Asilidae > Dioctria > Dioctria linearis. The sequence continues at coordinate 196,103,029 of OZ005740.1, forward strand.
TCAAGAGTACTAAGTCATTAGTTTTGATGTTTATTGGATTTGATGCATTTTGCTTTTCAACTCGCTTCTGTTTAACGTTTTCTATTAAGTTTCTTGCTTTTGAAATAGCTGTTCTCAATCTGAACTTTAGTTCGTTTGCATAATTATCTAGATTGTAAATTTTGTCACTATTGTTGATTACGTCAAATGGGAGGTAAGGTAGTTTGCCAAATATTAATTCGTACGGTGTGTAATTTGTGTCTGTGTGAGGTGTAATGTTGTAGGAACAAGTATAATAAGGTATCCATTTATCCCATTCTAAGTCTTCGGCGAACGAAAGCATGTATTCATTAAGAACGCGATGGTTTCGTTCCGCTATTCCCATACTTTGATGATGATAAGGGGTGCTAAAATTTTGTTTTATTTCAAGTAGTTTACATATTTCTCGCATTAATCCGTTAGTGAATTCTGTACCTTGATCCGTTTTTAAAATCTTAAAATGTCCATATTTTAAAATAAATTTCTTTACTATTGTTGAGGCTACTGTGTTAGCATCTTTTGTTTCTAAGGTTGCTGCTATCACGAATTTCGTCAGTTCGCACTGCATGGTTAGTATGTATCGGTAATTATTCGAGATCCTAAGTGGTCATACTATGTCCATAGCTATGGTTTCGAAACTTGTTGTCGGTGTGTTGGTCTTTATAATTTTTTCTTTAGTGTGTCTTACTTGTTTGTTTAGTGCACATTGTTCACAGCTGTTAATATAAGCTTTTACCATTTTGTTTATGTTTTTCCAACAAAATCGTTGTTTAATTTTTAGTACTGTTTTTCTTACTCCTAGATGTCCTCCGTGTGGTGAATTGTGATATTCCTCTATTATCTTGTTTTGAGTTTCAGTGTTATTTATTCTCTTAGGGGGTTCATATAATATTATGTTTAGTTTCGCGCGAGTATTATTTTCAATTCTTTGTTGCAACGTGTTTAATAAATTTTTAAATTTTTCTTTTGGAATGCATTCATTCTTTGTTTGATAGAGCTAGTTCATGTATATTCATTTTGTGTGTAGCATCCAATAGCTTCTTCATGATAGAAACGTATTTCATATCAGAGTTATTGTTATTGTTTTGTTTACTGCTACTTCGTAACTTTTCCGTGATGGAATCTTGTTTCGCATCAGGGTTGTCGTTACAATATACTATTATTTCGTTTTTCGTACGTACGATTTCTACTTGTTTCTTATAATTGCGCAATATTATAAATTTTAATTTTTTTATATTTCTGATATCAGATATGGAGGTGCAACCCCAAGTGTAAAGTTGATCAGGCTTTAACTGTGGTTGGAAAACATTTCCAATTTTTGCTTCCTCATTATTGCATGCTTTTTGCTTTTCTATCATACCCCTTGTTATCACTAGTGTTTTATTTACTGTTAGGTCTCTTTCTTCCGGAACCATATTTTTCAGAATATCGGAGTCTAGTTTTATTCTTGACAATGCATCAGCATTGGTGTTTATTTTATCTTTCTTAAATACTATGTCGAAATCATAGTCAGCTAAATCTAATCTGATTCTCGTGAGTTTTGACGAAGGATTTTTGTGTGTGAATAACGATACTAATGGTCTGTGGTCAGTGACTACAATGAATCTTTTTCCGTATAGGTATGGTCTGAAAAAGTTTATACCCCAATGTATTGCAAGTAATTCCTTTTCGATAATAGGTTTGTTTATATCGTGTTTTGACAATGATTTACTTGCGTAGGATATCGGTAAATCTGAACCAATTTCACCTTGTGAGAGAACTGCTCCCAAAGCATAACTTGATGCGTCTGTTGTTAAGATGAAAGGTTTGTCGAAGTTTGGATACTGGAGTATTGGTGGTTGTGTAAGCTTTTTCTTTAGTGCTTCGAATGCTATTTGGCAGGATTCATCCCATATAAATGGTGTGTTCTTTTTTAGAAGAGAATTTAGGTTCTTCGCTATTTCTGCAAAGTTAGGGATAAATCGTCTGTAGTAATTACAGAAAGCTACAAATATACGAACTTCGTCGGCATTTGTGGGTACTGGATAATTTTTAATGACTTCGTATTTGGAGGGGTCGGTTTTTATGCCTTCATTTGTTATCAGATGTCCTAGATATACAACTTCGGTTTTTAGGAATTGGCATTTACTTGGGTTTAGTTTGAGATTGTATTTGCGCAATCTTTGAAATACTTTGGTCAGATTTGTATTGTGGTGTTTAATACTACAACCGAAAACTATAAAACTACATAAAGGAATGCTTCGGAACTGAGTCCGGTAAGAGCAATTGTTAACATTCTTTGAAAACTATTAGAAGATACTTTTAATCCAAAAGGTAGTCTTTTGAATTGAAAATTGCCGTTTCCCGTTGAAAATGCTGTGAGTGGTCTTGAGTCCTCCTCAAGTTCGATCTGGTGGAATGAACTAGTCATATCAAGAGTAGTGAAATATTTCGCTCTTCTTAACTTGTCTAGAACATCCTCCAATTTAGTTAAAGGGAACTTGTCGCTAACAATCCTGTTGTTCAGCTTTCTGAAGTCTACGACTAAACGCCATTGTTTTTTATCGCCAGTGCCTTTTTTTGGTACCACGAGTAGTGGAGCATTATAAGGGCTAGTAGATGGTCCAATGATATCATTGGCTATTAGCTCCTTGACTTGTTTGTTTATTTCCTCGTTTTGAGTGTGTGGTAACCGGAAGTTCTTTATGTACACGGGAGTATTATCCGTGACTTGGAGTGTTTGCTTGTAAAAATTGTTCGTAGTCAAAATTTCATCTTGCAGGTGAAATATATCATTGTATTCCTTTATTATTTCCAGTATGTTTGCCTTAGCTTCTTTCTCTTCGTAATCTATCTTTATTGCCTGTAGCAGTTTGTTTATTCGTTTCGTGTCACGTTTTTCTTTTGTTTTTACTAGTATGGAATAATTTTTCAAGGGTTCCATTTCTACTCTAAAGTTTGGTATTGTTACATCTTCGTCGTTAGTATTTAGCATTTTAATGTGGCATGCGCCTTTCGCTGGTATTATTGTGTTTGCTATGAATACACCACTCTGTAGTTTTTTATTCAGTACTATGCTGTCTTCTTGTCTAGAGAGACATATTGGTATTATCGCTTCTGTTCTTGCTGGAATTTTTATCTGTGTTATCTGTAGTGGTTTCATTTCCATAGGTAAGATGATTTCGTGTTCGTTCACGTTAAACGATATAGTGAACGTTTCGTAGTCTATTTTGCATAGGAATTTTCTTAATATGTCTCGACCCATAATTCCATCTGTATCAATTGGAAAATTTTCATCTACTAAATGAAATGAATTACTGACTCTGTGGTCTCCAATGTGTTGCATTAAGCTTGTTGATCCTAATGAGGTAATTGCTTCCTTAGTAATTCCTGATAATTTGCATTTATTGTTTGGATTTAAATAAAAATTAACAATGTTTAATTTAGTTGTTTTTATTATTGATACGTCTGCGCCTGTGTCTACTAAGAATTTAAGGTGTCGATTGGCATTCTCACAATATAATGTTATATAATTCGTGCAGGTGTATGAGATTCTGTACATCTTATTACATTCTACGGGAGGGCGTTTTATTCCTCTCCGGAGTCCTGGACGTTTCCCTGGTCCTGGACATAGTTAATTTGCGCGGAATTGTTATTTCTACGAAAATTTCTATTATTATTGTTATTCCTGTTATGGTTAAAGTTTCTATTATTATTATTATTATTATTATTATTATAGTTTCAAAGAGGGCGAACGTGACATTTTAAGAGCTCCCATAAAAAATAGGAAAAAGAGCAAAAAGAGCAATAAAAAAGCCGCTGAAATTGTGTACAAGTGACATTAGTGTTGATGTTAAAGTTCTCCTTGTGTTCAGTGTCGAAAATAATAAATAACTATTAAAAAGTGCTACATAAATAAATTGTGAAAAAGTTCAAGGCAATTGACAGTCCTGTTATTTTAATTATTTTTGGTAGTTGCCATGGCAATATGGCAACCGTGTAAAATTTAAAGTATAATCTGAAATTATTTAGAAGAACAAAATTTATTAAAACTTTAGAAAATAAAATTTATTTTAAATTATAAAAAATATATAATTAAAAAAAAAAAAAAATAAAAGCAAAGCCACTTCTGCCGTACTCAAAATGAGTACGAGCAGTAGTGATTCTGGGGGGACGGATGATCCCCTCAAGCTAAGTAAAAGGAAGAAGAAGAGTAACAAGTCTTCTTCTTCTTCAAAGAAAATCCAAGGGCCCAAAGAAAAGGCCATTAAGGGCCCTAATCAAGAGGCCACAAACCACGAGGTTCAGCCAACTTCCGTGGAGAAGACTGCAGCCAGGACAGCGGATGCTGTCCCAGAAGTACCTGGAACGTCAGCTAATACGATGGCTGCTACCCCAGCAGCACCTGTAGCAAAATCGCAATCCCCGAAATTATCGGAAGTCGTCAAAACGGCTTCGTCTTCAGCGCCAAAGCCCAGCGGAATTGTGATGAGGCCACCACTGGCCACCACGAAGCCAACTGGCCAGAATAAAAATCAAATGGCAGCAGCAGGACCAGCAGCAGCACCACGATCCCCGGCATTAGTTGCAGGGATTTCTTATGCCCAACAGGTAAGTGGCAGTTCCAAACAAGCTTCCACAATAGAAATTTTGAGCAAAGGCATCACTCCTCGTCCAGCCCCACTGGACGCAGGTAAGCCTCGACCCAAAACCAGTGAGGGCCTCCAGGGCTTCTTCGACGGGAGGTGGCAGGACGAGAGCTACGGGATGCAGCTTGAGCACATCAGAGGATGTCCTCAGACTGCATACCTGAAGGCAATCTTCCGCGTCATCTCCTGTGAGCAGCTTTTCTCAATGGGAATTATAGCTGGAGGAATGGTCGAGGTGTATACCACAACCCTCGAAAGCGCCACTAAGCTTATGCTTGAGGGCATCGAGGTGGAGGGTAGACACCTCGTTCCATTCCCGCTAAAAGAGAAGCCCACGAAGGTCGTGTTTTCGCGGGTCCCTATGCGAGCCCAACATGAAGACCTCTCGAATTTCCTTGGGAGATTTGGGAAGGTTCATGGCAACGTTCGTGCCATTCCCTTAAAAATTGGGGACGAGGGTCTCGGGCGGGGTATCTTCGGTACTAGCCGGGAGGCGTCCATCACCTTAAATAAGGGGTGTACGCTTCCAAAGGGCTTTTACCTGAGCTTATCCGGCTCGAGGCACTGGATAGACGTTGGCACCGAAGCGAAATGCCATGCTTGCCATTTGGTAGGGCATTTTATTGCTGACTGCCCCGGGAGAACCGGGAAGAAGGCTGAACCGAGGGTTCCCTCGAAGGAAGCCACTACTATAGTAGTGGATCTGGAGAAGGAGCCTTCGGCCGGCACTCAACCTGCTATTTTGGAGCAGCCAGTGGTTAAGGTGCCTGAAGTTGTCCTAGAGGCAAAAATAGTTATGGGTGTAAACGGCGCCACGTCGGCACGTGAAAACACGGCTACTTCCGACGAGGAGTCGAATAGCCAAGTAGTAAAAAAAAAGAGGACGAGGAGGAAGACGAAGGTGGACCGTGTGATGCTCCCTCCTCCAGAGCCAGCAAAGCCAGTCGCTCCAAAACGGCCCCACTCGGAGGAGGACGATAGTGGTGCCCGCGGTTCGAAGGTTGTTGTGAGGGAGGCGGAAGCATATCTCGAACAGCTTTCGGACTGCGAAATGACCTGTTTGGATGAGACTGGTCTCTCGAGCTTCAGTGGCTACGAGTCATGTGGTAGCACCATTTCGACTGGTAGCCAATTTGAGGTCTCGAAGGGGATGGAAACCCTTTCTAGGAAGAAGATCGCCGAAATTCTTACCCAGCTCCAGTACAAGAAGAATTCAGATAAAATCTGGAGTATTCTTGTAAGGGAGCTGGAGAGGCCAGAGTTGTTACTTCCTCAGCTTCAACTCCTACAACAGGAGTCCAGGAAGAGGAGGAAGTACAACGATGTTGCTCGGTTAGAACGACTTCATAGGAAGGTGGAGGAGTTGCTTCAGGAGCATCGCTTGGCCGATTCTCCTCGTCAATAGACGTCGCACATTCATCGTTTGAGCTTTTCATCTCTTTGAATGTGCAAGATAGGCTCTCTTAACACCGGGGGTTTAAGTGCTCATACAAGGTTACACAGCACTATCGAACATGTCAAAATGTTCGATATAGACATCGCGCTTCTACAGGAGACGAATTTTACACAAGACACATACACACAAATTGAGCGCTATGCTTATTTACACACTGGCTATGCAATGTTTGCCACACCTGCGCCTCGCCGAGGCTCAGGGGTGGCAATCATTGTATCCAACAAATTTACACTATCGTCTCCTGTCTATACAGATATCTTCCCAGGCTTCGCTTCTTCCTTGGACTTTGTTATTCAAGACAAAAATATCAAGGTAGTAAACGTGTACCTTCCTCATGACCAGGACATTACAAGACAAGTTCTTGATAGTGTTCAGTCGTGTCTGGTGAATTTTAGCGGCGAAACTGTCCTCGGAGGTGATTTCAACTGCACTCTGAATCCCTCAATGGATCGGCACTCTGGAGTTGAGTTCAACTCTGTTAATGCTACTCGATTGAGGAATTTTGTCGGTGTTTTCAGACTCGTGGATATCTATCGTTGGATGCATCCTACGACTAGATCATACACGAGGGTCTCGCGAAATATCCATGGAAGTCTCGCAGGCTCCAGAATTGATAGACTTTACGTCTCACCTGGAATACTAGAACATTTCGTTGGTGTCACTCATGAAGTGTGTTCCGTTAGCGATCATCTTCTTGTAGTGGCGACCAGCACTCTAGTTGAAAGACGAACTGCATACTGGATATTCAACAACTATTTGTTGAATTCCGAGCAGTTCATCAATGAGTTCATTGATTTCTGGCACGATTGGCAAGAGAGGAAAGCTGACTTTCCTTTTCTTAGTCAATGGTGGGATGTTGGAAAGCTCCAGATTCGGTCTTTTGTCGAGACGAGTTTCAGCCGAAGTGGCTATCAAGCTTCTAGCTTGTCGGCCGAGGTCTCTCAGGTGGCAGCTCTTCTCCCAACTCAGCCGGGGTTGATTCTTTATTTCAATGGAATAAAGGAACGCTTGGCGACACAGACTTACAAGCACAGCTTGGAGTTTGTGCTGCGCGGCCAATCGCGCTGGCTGAGAGAAGGCGATTCTCCAACTGAGTACTTCTTTCAGGCGACTAGACGTCGTACTGCTTCTTGTGAGGTCGAATCGATAATTGATGAATCTGGACAAGTCCTCAACGGACAACAGCTATCAGAATATATTCGAGACTACTACAGTAGTCTCTACTCTGAATCGACGTCGACAACATCCTCGACCACTCATGAATTTCTTGAGAATATTCCCACTTTCTCTGAAGACAGTAAGGAGCTCCTGGATACAGTAATCACATTGGAGGATATGATTGCTGCGACAAAGGATCTAAGGCGACACACTTCACCTGGTTATGACGGCTTGACTCCAGAATTCTTCATACGTTTCAGGGATTTATTAATTCCTGACCTTTTGGAAGTCTTCAATTCGGCGGTTGAGACACATTCAGACTTTCCTTCTAGTTGGAGGAGATCTGTTATGCGCTTGATTCCAAAGAAGGGAGATTTGCAGAGGATGGGGAACTGGAGGCCAGTAACCCTATGCAATGTAGACTACAAAATCGTCTGCAAAGCATTAGGGGCGATACTCCGCTCAGTGATTGCTTCGGTAATACACCCGGAACAGTCCTATTGTGTACCTGGTCGTAGTATCTACGACAATATCGCGGTAGCCAAGCATTTGTTTGCCTACCATGAACAGACAGGTACACAAATGGCCATGATTTCACTTGACCAACAAAAGGCTTTTGATAGTGTCTCGCACGAGTATCTCTTGACTGCTCTCGAGGCATTTGGGTTTCCGCCCAGGTGGCTCGATATCGTCGGGAAACTGTATAGAGATTCAGCGATTTTGATTAAGCATCAAGGACAAGTTCTGGCTCCTATCTCGTTTCATCGAGGTATCAGACAGGGCTGTCCATTGTCGGGTATGCTTTATGATCTTTCGTTGGAGCCGCTACTGGTGAATCTTCGTCGAATGCTCGGACGGTATGCGGTTCATCTGCCATATACCAATGTGAGGCCTCTTATGTTGGCGTATGCGGATGATCTGTCTATTTTCGTGACAAGAGATGAAGCTTTTCCGGTCGCTCGTGCTGTTTTCGAACAGTTCGAACGTATAGCGGGCGCTAAAATCAACCTTAGTAAGAGTCAAGGCTTGTGGTGTGGAAGGTGGAGAGATCGTACAGATACTCCACTGAACATCCAATGGACTAATACTTGCCTGAAGTATTTAGGTGTGTATATCGGACGCGAGAGTAAATCAAATAATAGCCGCATCGCTCTTGAGAAACTCTCTAGAGCTGTAAACTCATGGCGTAGTCGACTGTTTCCACTATCCTTAATGGGTAGGTCAGTCGTGATAAACTATTTGATTACCTCGTCCATCGTTCATCTGCTAAAGTCTGAGACGTTTGATGAAGGCTTCGTAGGTCTTCTTCAAGCAAAAGCGATAGACGCCTTTTGGTGCGGAAGACGATGGGTTGCTGAAAGCACGCTCTGTCTGCCAGTCAAGATAGGTGGATTAGGTCTCACTAACTTGGTTGTGAAATCAAGGTGTCTCCAAGTGCGTGCATTCCAAAGAGTGTTTTGCCAGAGAGACAGCTTGATCTCTCAACTGTGGGTGAATGTACTGGGAGGGATCGGCATAGGGGAGTATTACTACCTACTCTCTGTTCGACCACCTTATCCTCGTGACTGGCCACAGGATCTAATCTCAACGATTCAGACCTGGGGCAGAATCAGGCCAGCATTTCACCTTCAGTGGAATGCTCTAAGGTACACGCAATTCGCGTCGATTCCAATCAGGTTCAATCCTGAATTAATAGATTCAGTGTTCAGTAATGCTCGGGGTTTTGAAGCTGACACGCATACACTGACAGTTCTCGGAGATATTATTGATATCTCTGGAAACTGCCGAATAAACACTAACACTGCACAACTACACGACCTGGCTGCTTCTGCGCGGGAGAGATTTCGCCAACTTGGGACCAGTGACCCTGGCACTAAGTTGGAAGATGCTTTCGTTCTGAACAGACCACCACACACACCTTTCAGCACACTTACAACACGTGTGCTCCGTGACGTGCTTATGTCAATAAGACCTCCGGAGTATACAGGATACAACAGATGGCGAACACACCTCGGGGTGAATATGGGCGTGATGGGAGGGATAACTTGCAGAGTAGTCTACAGTTATCCTTCTAGTTACAAAGATGCTGATGTAGCATTCAAATTGCTGCATCACAGTCTTATGCATCCTAATCAGTTGTCACATATCGACCGCCGAGTTCAGAGGATTTGCACAGTTTGTGCTGGTGAGGGCACCCTGTTTCACAGGTTCTTCACTTGTCCGGCTTTGCAGGGTCTAATGGATCTCGTGCGCGGTATGTGTCAGTTGATCCACCCGAATTTCGGCATTACTAGGACATCGTTTCTATGGGGACCAAAGGTATGTAGTCGAGTGAATTGTTTGATTAGCTTTGTGTTGACACTGGCCAAATCTACAATTCACCTGTACTACATGAGAGTCGAAGATGGGAATCAGAACACTGACCCACAACACCACGCACACGCACTTAAGCGCCACTTCGTTGACAGGTTGAAGAGACGTTTACGTCTCGAATATCTGGCAACGAACGCAGACACATTCAACTGCACATGGCAACCACTATCGTCGGTGCAGGATGGAGCTCTTGTCTTTCGCTGGTGAGAACAGGCCACAGCATTTGCAACACTAGTCCACGGGGCTTCTCCCCGCTTAGGAATCGTTGCACGTGCGGTGGGAAGGACAAGCACTCTGTTAGAGATGCTAAGCTGGAGGGATGATGAGGGCAGTTTGTAGAGGTCTACGATACTACAGGCCGCCCTCGCGGGACTCTATAACGGTATCGGCTAAATTTTTTCGTTCGTTCGGTCATTTATCTTTGATTCGGTTTCGGTCTCGGTGCTAAATTACAAAATTTTTTGTTGAAAATTCGTTCGTTTAGGTAAATATTTTTATTAGATTATTTTGGAAATTGAAGCTTCTTGGAACTGCCACTTACCCAATTGTCAAAATTGGGACTTTTAAATTTTTTGTCTATCTTTTAGATCCTTTTCAAAATTCTTGTAGCCGTTTTTTAGTCTCTTTTGAGAATTTTGTCTTGTTTGTTTTCCTTTTGTTTGTGTCTTTTTTCTTGTTCATTAGTTTTTCTAATTGTTTTAATTGTTTAATTGTCCCTATTGACCTTTTATAACTTTTAGATTAGCTAGCGACCTTTTGTTTACACTTTGTAGAGCCTTTTGCCACCTATTTTTAAGGAATTTTGAAAAGAGCCAAAGAGCCAAAAAATAAAGAGCATATATACATAAAAAAAAAAATTATTATTATAGTTTCAAAGAGGGCGAACGTGACATTTTAAGAGCTCCCATAAAAAATAGGAAAAAGAGCAAAAAGAGCAATAAAAAAGCCGCTGAAATTGTGTACAAGTGACATTAGTGTTGATGTTAAAGTTCTCCTTGTGTTCAGTGTCGAAAATAATAAATAACTATTAAAAAGTGCTACATAAATAAATTGTGAAAAAGTTCAAGGCAATTGACAGTCCTGTTATTTTAATTATTTTTGGTAGTTGCCATGGCAATATGGCAACCGTGTAAAATTTAAAGTATAATCTGAAATTATTTAGAAGAACAAAATTTATTAAAACTTTAGAAAATAAAATTTATTTTAAATTATAAAAAATATATAATTAAAAAAAAAAAAAAATAAAAGCAAAGCCACTTCTGCCGTACTCAAAATGAGTACGAGCAGTAGTGATTCTGGGGGGACGGATGATCCCCTCAAGCTAAGTAAAAGGAAGAAGAAGAGTAACAAGTCTTCTTCTTCTTCAAAGAAAATCCAAGGGCCCAAAGAAAAGGCCATTAAGGGCCCTAATCAAGAGGCCACAAACCACGAGGTTCAGCCAACTTCCGTGGAGAAGACTGCAGCCAGGACAGCGGATGCTGTCCCAGAAGTACCTGGAACGTCAGCTAATACGATGGCTGCTACCCCAGCAGCACCTGTAGCAAAATCGCAATCCCCGAAATTATCGGAAGTCGTCAAAACGGCTTCGTCTTCAGCGCCAAAGCCCAGCGGAATTGTGATGAGGCCACCACTGGCCACCACGAAGCCAACTGGCCAGAATAAAAATCAAATGGCAGCAGCAGGACCAGCAGCAGCACCACGATCCCCGGCATTAGTTGCAGGGATTTCTTATGCCCAACAGGTAAGTGGCAGTTCCAAACAAGCTTCCACAATAGAAATTTTGAGCAAAGGCATCACTCCTCGTCCAGCCCCACTGGACGCAGGTAAGCCTCGACCCAAAACCAGTGAGGGCCTCCAGGGCTTCTTCGACGGGAGGTGGCAGGACGAGAGCTACGGGATGCAGCTTGAGCACATCAGAGGATGTCCTCAGACTGCATACCTGAAGGCAATCTTCCGCGTCATCTCCTGTGAGCAGCTTTTCTCAATGGGAATTATAGCTGGAGGAATGGTCGAGGTGTATACCACAACCCTCGAAAGCGCCACTAAGCTTATGCTTGAGGGCATCGAGGTGGAGGGTAGACACCTCGTTCCATTCCCGCTAAAAGAGAAGCCCACGAAGGTCGTGTTTTCGCGGGTCCCTATGCGAGCCCAACATGAAGACCTCTCGAATTTCCTTGGGAGATTTGGGAAGGTTCATGGCAACGTTCGTGCCATTCCCTTAAAAATTGGGGACGAGGGTCTCGGGCGGGGTATCTTCGGTACTAGCCGGGAGGCGTCCATCACCTTAAATAAGGGGTGTACGCTTCCAAAGGGCTTTTACCTGAGCTTATCCGGCTCGAGGCACTGGATAGACGTTGGCACCGAAGCGAAATGCCATGCTTGCCATTTGGTAGGGCATTTTATTGCTGACTGCCCCGGGAGAACCGGGAAGAAGGCTGAACCGAGGGTTCCCTCGAAGGAAGCCACTACTATAGTAGTGGATCTGGAGAAGGAGCCTTCGGCCGGCACTCAACCTGCTATTTTGGAGCAGCCAGTGGTTAAGGTGCCTGAAGTTGTCCTAGAGGCAAAAATAGTTATGGGTGTAAACGGCGCCACGTCGGCACGTGAAAACACGGCTACTTCCGACGAGGAGTCGAATAGCCAAGTAGTAAAAAAAAAGAGGACGAGGAGGAAGACGAAGGTGGACCGTGTGATGCTCCCTCCTCCAGAGCCAGCAAAGCCAGTCGCTCCAAAACGGCCCCACTCGGAGGAGGACGATAGTGGTGCCCGCGGTTCGAAGGTTGTTGTGAGGGAGGCGGAAGCATATCTCGAACAGCTTTCGGACTGCGAAATGACCTGTTTGGATGAGACTGGTCTCTCGAGCTTCAGTGGCTACGAGTCATGTGGTAGCACCATTTCGACTGGTAGCCAATTTGAGGTCTCGAAGGGGATGGAAAACATTCCTAGGGAGAAGATCTCCGAAATTCTTGCCCAGCTCCAGTACAAGAAGAACTCAGATAAAATCTGGAGCATTCTTGTAAAGGAGCTGGAGAGGCCAGAGTTGTTACTTCCTCAGCTTCGAATCCTACAACAGGAGTCCAAGAAGAGGAGGAGGTACAACCATGTAGCTCGGTTAGATCGTCTCCATAGGAAGGTGGAGGAGTTGCTTCAGGAGCATCGCTTGGCCGATTCTCCTCGTCAATAGAAGTCGCACATTCATCGCTTGAGCTTTTCATCTCTTTGAATGTGCAAGATAGGCTCTCTTAACACCGGGGGTTTAAGTGCTCATACAAGGTTACACAGCACTATCGAACATGTCAAAATGTTCGATATAGACATCGCGCTTCTACAGGAGACGAATTTTACACAAGACACATACACACAAATTGAGCGCTATGCTTATTTACACACTGGCTATGCAATGTTTGCCACACCTGCGCCTCGCCGAGGCTCAGGGGTGGCAATCATTGTATCCAACAAATTTACACTATCGTCTCCTGTCTATACAGATATCTTCCCAGGCTTCGCTTCTTCCTTGGACTTTGTTATTCAAGACAAAAATATCAAGGTAGTAAACGTGTACCTCCCTCATGACCAGGACATTACAAGACAAGTTCTTGATAGTGTTCAGTCGTGTCTGGTGAATTTTAGCGGCGAAACTGTCCTCGGAGGTGATTTCAACTGAACTCTGAATCCCTCAATGGATCGGCACTCTGGAGTTGAGTTCAACTCTGTTAATGCTACTCGATTGAGGAATTTTGTCGGTGTTTTCAGACTCGTGGATATCTATCGTTGGATGTATCCTACGACTAGATCATACACGAGGGTCTCGCGAAATATCCATGGAAGTCTCGCAGGCTCCAGAATTGATAGACTTTACGTCTCACCTGGAATACTAGAACATTTCGTTGGTGTCACTCATGAAGTGTGTTCGATTAGTGATCATCTTCTTGTGGTGGCGACCAGCACTCTAGTTGAAAGACGAACTGCATACTGGATATTCAACAACTATTTGTTGAATTCCGAGCAGTTCATCAATGAGTTCATTGATTTCTGGCACGATTGGCAAGAGAGGAAAGCTGACTTTCCTTTTCTTAGTCAATGGTGGGATGTTGGAAAGCTCCAGATTCGGTCTTTTGTCGAGACGAGTTTCAATCGAAGTGGCTATCAAGCTTCTAGCTTGTCAGCCGAGGTCTCTCGGGTGGCAGCTCTTCTCCCAACTCAGCCGGGGTTGATTCTTTATTTCAATGGAATAAAGGAACGCTTGGCGACACAGACTTACAAGCACAGCTTGGAGTTTGTGCTGCGAGGCCAATCGCGCTGGCTGAGAGAAGGCGATTCTCCAACTGAGTACTTCTTTCAGGCGACTAGACGTCGTACTGCTTCTTGTGAGGTCGAATCGATAATTGATGAATCTGGACAAGTCCTCAACGGACAACAGCTATCAGAATATATTCGAGACTACTACAGTAGTCTCTACTCTGAATCGACGTCGACAACATCCTCGACCACTAATGAATTTCTTGAGAATATTCCCACTTTCTCTGAAGACAGTAAGGAGCTCCTGGATACAGTAATCACATTGGAGGATATGATTGCTGCGACAAAGGATCTAAGGCGACACACTTCACCTGGTTATGACGGCTTGACTCCAGAATTCTTCATACGTTTCAGGGATTTATTAATTCCTGACCTTTTGGAAGTCTTCAATTCGGCGGTTGAGACACATTCAGACTTTCCTTCTAGTTGGAGGAGATCTGTTATGCGCTTGATTCCAAAGAAGGGAGATTTGCAGAGGATGGGGAACTGGAGGCCAGTAACCCTATGCAATGTAGACTACAAAATCGTCTGCAAAGCATTAGGGGCGATACTCCTCTCAGTGATTGCTTCGGTAATACACCCGGAACAGTCCTATTGTGTACCTGGTCGTAGTATCTACGACAATATCGCGGTAGCCAAGCATTTGTTTGCCTACCATGAACAGACAGGTACACAAATGGCCATGATTTCACTTGACCAACAAAAGGCTTTTGATAGTGTCTCGCACGAGTATCTCTTGACTGCTCTCGAGGCATTTGGGTTTCCGCCCAGGTGGCTCGATATCGTCGGGAAACTGTATAGAGATTCAGCGATTTTGATTAAGCATCAAGGACAAGTTCTGGCTCCTATCTCGTTTCATCGAGGTATCAGACAGGGCTGTCCATTGTCAGGTATGCTTTATGATCTTTCGTTGGAGCCGCTACTGGTGAATCTTCGTCGAATGCTCGGACGGTATGCGGTTCATCTGCCATATACCAATGTGAGGCCTCTTATGTTGGCGTATGCGGATGATCTGTCTATTTTCGTGACAAGAGATGAAGCTTTTCCGGTCGCTCGTGCTGTTTTCGAACAGTTCGAACGTATAGCGGGCGTTAAATCAACCTTAGTAAGAGTCAAGGCTTGTGGTGTGGAAGGTGGAGAGATCGTACAGATACTCCACTGAACATCCAATGGACTAATACTTGCCTGAAGTATTTAGGTGTGTATATCGGACGCGAGAGTAAATCAAATAATAGCCGCATCGCTCTTGAGAAACTTTCTAGAGCTGTAAACTCATGGCGTAGTCGACTGTTTCCACTATCCTTAATGGGTAGGTCAGTCGTGATAAACTATTTGATTACCTCGTCCATCGTTCATCTGCTAAAGTCTGAGACGTTTGATGAAGGCTTCGTAGGTCTTCTTCAAGCAAAAGCGATAGACGCCTTTTGGTGCGGAAGACGATGGGTTGCTGAAAGCACGCTCTGTCTGCCAGTCAAGATAGGTGGATTAGGTCTCACTAACTTGGTTGTGAAATCAAGGTGTCTCCAAGTGCGTGCATTCCAAAGAGTGTTTTGCCAGAGAGACAGCTTGATTTCTCAACTGTGGGTGAATGTACTGGGAGGGATCGGCATAGGGGAGTATTACTACCTACTCTCTGTTCGACCACCTTATCCTCGTGACTGGCCACAGGATCTAATCTCAACGATTCAGACCTGGGGCAGAATCAGGCCAGCATTTCACCTTCAGTGGAATGCTCTAAGGTACACGCAATTCGCGTCGATTCCAATCAGGTTCAATCCTGAATTAATAGATTCAGTGTTCAGTAATGCTCGGGGTTTTGAAGCTGACACGCATACACTGACAGTTCTCGGAGATATTATTGATATCTCTGGAAACTGCCGCATAAACACTAACACTGCACAACTACACGACGTGGCTGCTTCTGCGCGGGAGAGATTTCGCCAACTTGGGACCAGTGACCCTGGCACTAAGTTGGAAGATGCTTTCGTTCTGAACAGACCACCACACACACCTTTCAGCACACTTACAACACGTGTGCTCCGTGACGTGCTTATGTCAATAAGACCTCCGGAGTATACAGGATACAACAGATGGCGAACACACCTCGGGGTGAATATGGGCGTGATGGGAGGGATAACTTGCAGAGTAGTCTACAGTTATCCTTTTAGTTACAAAGATGCTGATGTAGCATTCAAATTGCTGCATCACAGTCTTATGCATCCTAATCAGTTGTCACATATCGACCGCCGAGTTCAGAGGATTTGCACAGTTTGTGCTGGTGAGGGCACCCTGTTTCACAGGTTCTTCACTTGTCCGGCTTTGCAGGGTCTAATGGATCTCGTGCGCGGTATGTGTCAGTTGATCCACCCGAATTTCGGCATTACTAGGACATCGTTTCTATGGGGACCAAAGGTATGTAGTCGAGTGAATTGTTTGATTAGCTTTGTGTTGACACTGGCCAAATCTACAATTCACCTGTACTACATGAGAGTCGAAGCTGGGAATCAGAACACTGACCCACAACACCACGCACACGCACTTAAGCGCCACTTCGTTGACAAGTTGAAGAGACGTTTACGTCTTGAATATCTGGCAACGAACGCAGACACATTCAACTGCACATGGCAACCACTATCGTCGGTGCAGGATGGAGCTCTTGTCTTTCGCTGGTGAGAACAGGCCACAGCATTTGCAACACTAGTCCACGGGGCTTCTCCCCGCTTAGGAATCGTTGCACGTGCGGTGGGAAGGACAAGCACTCTGTTAGAGATGCTAAGCTGGAGGGATGATGAGGGCAGTTTGTAGAGGTCTACGATACTACAGGCCGCCCTCGCGGGACTCTATAACGGTATC
Organism: Dioctria linearis; assembly: GCA_963930735.1. Taxonomy (NCBI): domain Eukaryota; kingdom Metazoa; phylum Arthropoda; class Insecta; order Diptera; family Asilidae; genus Dioctria; species Dioctria linearis. The sequence goes on from OZ005740.1 coordinate 196,119,814, forward strand.
GGCTAAATTTTTTCGTTCGTTCGGTCATTTATCTTTGATTCGGTTTCGGTCTCGGTGCTAAATTACAAAATTTTTTGTTGAAAATTCGTTCGTTTAGGTAAATATTTTTATTAGATTATTTTGGAAATTGAAGCTTCTTGGAACTGCCACTTACCCAATTGTCAAAATTGGGACTTTTAAATTTTTTGTCTATCTTTTAGATCCTTTTCAAAATTCTTGTAGCCGTTTTTTAGTCTCTTTTGAGAATTTTGTCTTGTTTGTTTTCCGTTTGTTTGTGTCTTTTTCTTGTTCATTAGTTTTTCTAATTGTTTTAATTGTTTAATTGTCCCTATTGACCTTTTATAACTTTTAGATTAGCTAGCGACCTCTTGTTTACACTTTGTAGAGCCTTTTGCCACCTATTTTTAAGGAATTTTGAAAAGAGCCAAAGAGCCAAAAACTAAAGAGCTTATATACATAAAAAAAAAAATTATTATTATAGTTTCAAAGAGGGCGAACGTGACATTTTAAGAGCTCCCATAAAAAATAGGAAAAAGAGCAAAAAGAGCAATAAAAAAGCCGCTGAAATTGTGTACAAGTGACATTAGTGTTGATGTTAAAGTTCTCCTTGTGTTCAGTGTCGAAAATAATAAATAACTATTAAAAAGTGCTACATAAATAAATTGTGAAAAAGTTCAAGGCAATTGACAGTCCTGTTATTTTAATTATTTTTGGTAGTTGCCATGGCAACATGGCAACCGTGTAAAATTTAAAGTATAATCTGAAATTATTTAGAAGAACAAAATTTATTAAAACTTTAGAAAATAAAATTTATTTTAAATTATAAAAAATATATAATTAAAAAAAAAAATAAAAGCAAAGCCACTTCTGCCGTACTCAAAATGAGTACGAGCAGTAGTGATTCTGGGGGGACGGATGATCCCCTCAAGCTAAGTAAAAGGAAGAAGAAGAGTAACAAGTCTTCTTCTTCTTCAAAGAAAATCCAAGGGCCCAAAGAAAAGGCCATTAAGGGCCCTAATCAAGAGGCCACAAACCACGAGGTTCAGCCAACTTCCGTGGAGAAGACTGCAGCCAGGACAGCGGATGCTGTCCCAGAAGTACCTGGAACGTCAGCTACTACGATGGCTGCTACCCCAGCAGCACCTGTAGCAAAATCGCAATCCCCGAAATTATCGGAAGTCGTCAAAACGGCTTCGTCTTCAGCGCCAAAGCCCAGCGGAATTGTGATGAGGCCACCACTGGCCACCACGAAGCCAACTGGCCAGAATAAAAATCAAATGGAGGCAGCAGCACCACGATCCCCGGCATTAGTTGCAGGGATTTCTTATGCCCAACAGGTAAGTGGCAGTTCCAAACAAGCTTCCACAATAGAAATTTTGAGCAAAGGCATCACTCCTCGTCCAGCCCCACTGGACGCAGGTAAGCCTCGACCCAAAACCAGTGAGCGCCTCCAGGGTTTCTTCGACGGGAGGTGGCAGGACGAGAGCTACGGGATGCAGCTTGAGCACATCAGAGGATGTCCTCAGACTGCATACCTGAAGGCAATCTTCCGCGTCATCTCCTGTGAGCAGCTTTTCTCAATGGGAATTATAGCTGGAGGAATGGTCGAGGTGTATACCACAACCCACGAAAGCGCCACTAAGCTTATGCTTGAGGGCATCGAGGTGGAGGGTAGACACCTCGTTCCATTCCCGCTAAAAGAGAAGCCCACGAAGGTCGTGTTTTCGCGGGTCCCTATGCGAGCCCAACATGAAGACCTCTCGAATTTCCTTGGGAGATTCGGGAAGGTTCATGGAACGGTTCGCGCCATTCCCATTAAAATTGGGGACGAGGGTCTCGGGCGGGGTATCTTCGGTACTAGCCGGGAAGCGTCCATCACCTTGAATAAGGGGTGTACGCTTCCGTCAGGCTTTTATCTGAGCATATCCGGCTCGAGATACTGGATAGACGTTGGCACCGAAGCGAAATGCCATGCTTGCCATTTGGTAGGGCATTTTATTGCTGACTGCCCCAGGAGAACCGGGAAGAAGGCTGAACCGAGGGTTCCCTCGAAGGAAGCCACTACTACAGTAGTGGATCTGGAGAAGGAGCCTTCGGCCGGCACTCAACCTGCTATTTTGGAGCAGCCAGTGGTTAAGGTGCCTGAAGTTGTCCTAGAGGCAAAAATAGTTATGGCTGTAAACGGCGCCACGTCGGCACGTGAAAACACGGCTACTTCCGACGAGGAGTCGAATAGCCAAGTAGTCAAAAAAAAGAGGACGAGGAGGACGAAAGTTGACCGGGTGATGCTGCCTCCTCCAGAGCCAGCAAAGCCAGTCGCATCCAAGCGGCCCCACTCGGAGGAGGACGATAGTGGAGCTTTCGGTTCGAAGGTTGTAGTAAGGGACGCGGTGGTGTCTCACGAGCAGCTTTCGGACTGCGACATGACCGGCTTGGATGACACTGGTCTTTCGAGCTTTGGTGGCTACGAGTCGTGTGATAGCATCATTTCGACTGGTAGCCAATTTGAAGTCTCGAAAGGGATGGAGACCCTTCCTAGGAAGAAGATCTCCGAAATTCTTACCCAGCTCCAGTACAAGAAGAATTCAGATAAAATCTGGAGTATTCTTGTAAGGGAGCTGGAGAGGCCAGAGTTGTTACTTCCTCAGCTTCAACTCCTACAACAGGAGTCCAGGAAGAGGAGGAAGTACAACGATGTTGCTCGGTTAGAACGACTTCATAGGAAGGTGGAGGAGTTGCTTCAGGAGCATCGCTTGGCCGATTCTCCTCGTCAATAGACGTCGCACATTCATCGTTTGAGCTTTTCATCTCTTTGAATGTGCAAGATAGCTTCGATCAACACCGGGGGCTTAAGTGCACATACAAGGTTACACAGCACTATCGAACATGTCAAAATGTTCGATATAGACATCGCGCTTCTACAGGAGACGAATTTTACACAAGACACATACACACAACTTGAGCGCTATGCTTATTTACACACTGGCTATGCAATGTTTGCCACACCTGCGCCTCGCCGAGGCTCAGGGGTGGCAACCATTGTATCCAACAAATTTACACTATCGTCTCCTGTCTATACAGATATCTTCCCAGGCTTCGCTTCTTCCTTGGACTTTGTCGTTCAAGACAAACATATCAAGGTAGTAAACGTGTACCTTCCTCATGACCAGGACATTACAAGACAAGTTCTTGATAGTGTTCAGTCCTGTCTGGTGAATTTTAGCGGCGAAACTGTCCTCGGAGGTGATTTCAACTGCACTCTGAATCCCCCAATGGATCGGCACTCTGGAGTTGAGTTCAACTCTGTCAATGCTACTCGATTGAGGAATTTTGTCGGTGTTTTCAGACTCGTGGATATCTATCGTTGGATGCATCCTACGACTAGATCATACACGAGGGTCTCGCGAAATATCCATGGAAGTCTCGCAGGCTCCAGAATTGATAGACTTTACGTCTCACCTGGAATACTAGAACATTTCGTTGGTGTCACTCATGAAGTGTGTTCGATTAGTGATCATCTTCTTGTGGTGGCGACCAGCACTCTAGTTGAAAGACGAACTGCATACTGGATATTCAACAACTATTTGTTGAATTCCGAGCAGTTCATCAATGAGTTCATTGATTTCTGGCACGATTGGCAAGAGAGGAAAGCTGACTTTCCTTTTCTTAGTCAATGGTGGGATGTTAGAAAGCTCCAGATTCGGTCTTTTATCGAGACGAGTTTCAATCAAAGTGGCTATCAAGCTTCTAGCTTGTCGGCCGAGGTCTCTCGGGTGGCAGCTCTTCTCCCAACTCAGCCGGGGTTGATTCTTTATTTCAATGGAATAAAGGAACGCTTGGCGACACAGACTTACAAGCACAGCTTGGAGTTTGTGCTGCGCGGCCAATCGCGCTGGCTGAGAGAAGGCGATTCTCCAACTGAGTACTTCTTTCAGGCGACTAGACGTCGTACTGCTTCTTGTGAGGTCGAATCGATAATTGATGAATCTGGACAAGTCCTCAACGGACAACAGCTATCAGAATATATTCGAGACTACTACAGTAGTCTCTACTCAGAATCGACGTCGACAACATCCTCGACCACTCATGAATTCCTTGAGAATATTCCCACTTTCTCTGAAGACAGTAAGGAGCTCCTGGATACAGTAATCACATTGGAGGATATGATTGCTGCGACAAAGGACCTAAGGCGACACACTTCACCTGGTTATGACGGCTTGACTCCAGAATTCTTCATACGTTTCAGGGATTTATTAATTCCTGACCTTTTGGAAGTCTTCAATTCGGCGGTTGAGATGCATTCAGACTTTCCTTCTAGTTGGAGGAGATCTGTTATGCGCTTGATTCCAAAGAAGGGAGATTTGCAGAGGATGGGGAACTGGAGGCCAGTAACCCTATGCAATGTAGACTACAAAATCGTCTGCAAAGCATTAGGGGCGATACTCCTCTCAGTGATTGCTTCGGTAATACACCCGGAACAGTCCTATTGTGTACCTGGTCGTAGTATCTACGACAACATCGCGGTAGCCAAGCATTTGTTTGCCTACCATGAGCAGACAGGTACACAAATGGCCATGATTTCACTTGACCAGCAAAAGGCTTTTGATAGTGTCTCGCACGAGTATCTCTTGACTGCTCTCGAGGCATTTGGGTTTCCGCCCAGGTGGCTCGATATCGTCGGGAAACTGTATAGAGATTCAGCGATTTTGATTAAGCATCAAGGACAAGTTCTGGCTCCTATCTCGTTTCATCGAGGTATCAGACAGGGCTGTCCATTGTCAGGTATGCTTTATGATCTTTCGTTGGAGCCGCTACTGGTGAATCTTCGTCGAATGCTCGGACAGTATGCGGTTCGTCTACCATATACCAATGTGAGGCCTCTTATGTTGGATTATGCGGATGATCTGTCTATTTTCGTGACAGGAGATGAAGCTTTTCCGGTCGCTCGTGCTGTTTTCGAACAGTTCGAACGTATAGCGGGCGCTAAAATCAACCTCAGTAAGAGTCAAGGCTTGTGGTGTGGAAGGTGGAGAGATCGTACAGATACTCCACTGAACATCCAATGGACTAATACTTGCCTGAAGTATTTAGGTGTGTATATCGGACGCGAGAGTAAATCAAATAATAGCCGCATCGCTCTTGAGAAACTCTCTAGAGCTGTAAACTCATGGCGTAGTCGACTGTTTCCATTATCCTTAATGGGTAGGTCAGTCGTGATAAACTATTTGATTACCTCGTCCATCGTTCATCTGCTAAAGTCTGAGACGTTTGATGAAGGCTTCGTAGTTCTTCTTCAAGCAAAAGCGATAGACGTCTTTTGGTGCGGAAGACGATGGGTTGCTGAAAGCACGCTCTGTCTGCCAGTCAAGATAGGTGGATTAGGTCTCACTAACTTGGTTGTGAAATCAAGGTGTCTCCAAGTGCGTGCATTCCAAAGAGTGTTTTGCCAGAGAGACAGCTTGATTTGTCAACTGTGGGTGAATGTACTGGGAGGGATCGGCATAGGGGAGTATTACTACCTACTCTCTGTTCGACCACCTTATCCTCGTGACTGGCCACAGGATCTAATCTCAACGATTCAGACCTGGGGCAGAATCAGGCCAGCATTTCAAGTTCAGTGGAATGCTCTAAGGTACACGCAATTCGCATCGATTCCAATCAGGTTTAATCCTGAATTAATAGATTCAGTGTTCAGTAATGCTCGGGGTTTTGAAGCTGACACGCATACACTGACGGTTCTCGGAGATATTATTGATATCTCTGGAAACTGTCGAATAAACACTAACACTTCGCAACTACACGACCTGGCTGCTTCTGCGCGGGAGAGATTTCGCCAACTTAGGACCAGTGACCCTGGCACTAAGTTGGAAGATGCTTTCGTTCTGAACAGGCCACCACACACACCTTTCAGCACACTTACAACACGTGTGCTCCGTGACGTGCTTATGTCAATAAGACCTCCGGAGTATACAGGATACAACAGATGGCGAACACACCTCGGGGTGAATATGGGCGTGATGGGAGGGATAACTTGCGGAGTAGTCTACAGTTATCCTTCTAATTACAAAGATGCGGATGTAGCATTCAAATTGCTGCATCACAGTCTTGTGCATCCTAATCAGTTGTCACATATTGACCGCCGAGTTCAGAGGATTTGCACAGTTTGTGCTGGTGAGGGCACCCTGTTTCACAGGTTCTTCACTTGTCCGGCTTTGCAGGATCTAATGGATCTCTTACGCGAAATGTGTCAGTTGATCCACCCGAATTTCGGCATTACTAGGACATCGTTTCTATGGGGACCAAGGGTCTGTAGTCGAGTGAATTGTTTGATTTGCTTTGTGTTGACACTGGCCAAATGTACAATTCACCTGTACTACATGAGAGTCGAAGATGGGAATCAGAACACTGCCCACAACACCATGCACACGCACTTAAGCGTCACTTCGTTGACAGGTTGAAGAGACGTTTCGTTCGACTTCTTATTTTAATTCGGTTTCGGTCTCGGTGCTAAATTGCAAAATTTTTGTTGAAATTCGCTCGTTTAGGTAAAGATATTTATTAGATCTCGTGCGCGGTATGTGTCAGTCGATCCACCCGAATTTCGGCATTACTAGGACATCGTTTCTATGGGGACCAAAGGTATGTAGTCGAGTGAATTGTTTGATTAGCTTTGTGTTGACACTGGCCAAATCTACAATTCACCTGTACTACATGAGAGTCGAAGCTGGGAATCAGAACACTGACCCACAACACCACGCACACGCACTTAAGCGCCACTTCGTTGACAGGTTGAAGAGACGTTTACGTCTTGAATATCTGGCAACGAACGCAGACACATTCAACTGCACATGGCAACCACTATCGTCGGTGCAGGACGGAGCTCTTGTCTTTCACTGGTGATAGCAGGCCACAGCATTTGCAACACTAGTCCACGGGGCTTCTCCCCGCTTAGGAATCGTTGCAAGTGCTGTGGGAAGGACAAGCACTCTGTTAGAGATGCTAAGCTGGAGCGATGATGAGGGCAGTTTGTAGAGGTCTATGATACTACAGGCTGCCCTCGCGGGACTCTATAACGGTATCGCGTAAATTTTTCGTTCGTTCGGTCGGTCGGTGTCGGTGCTAAATTTCAAAATTTTATGTTGAAAATTCGTTCGTTTAGGCAATTATTTTTATTAGTTTATTTTGGAAATTTGGAACTTCTTGGAGCTGCCACTTACCCAATTGTCAAAATTGGGACTTTTAAATTTTTTGTCTATCTTTTAGATCCTTTTCAAAATTCTTGTAGCCGTTTTTTAGTCTCTTTTGAGAATTTTGTCTTGTTTGGTTTCATTTTGTTTGTGTCTTTTTTCTTGTTGATTAGTTTTTCTAATTGTTTTAATTGTTTAATTGTCCCTATTGACCCTTTTATAACTTTTAGATTAGCTAGCGACCTTTTGCCACCTATTTTTAAGGAATTTTGAAAAGAGCCAAAGAGCCAAAAAATAAAGAGCATATATACATAAAAAAAATAAATTATTATTATAGTTTCAAAGAGGGCGAACGTGACATTTTAAGAGCTCCCATAAAAAATAGGAAAAAGAGCAGAAAGAGCAATAAAAAAGCCGCTGAAATTGTGTACAAGTGACATTAGTGTTGATGTTAAAGTTCTCCTTGTGTTCAGTATCGAAAATAATAAATAACTATTAAAAAGTGCTACATAAATAAATTGTGAAAAAGTTCAAGGCAATTGACAGTCCTGTTATTTTAATTATTTTTGGTAGTTGCCATGGCAACATGGCAACCGTGTAAAATTTAAAGTATAATCTGAAATTATTTAGAAGAACAAAATTTATTAAAACTTTAGAAAATAAAATTTATTTTAAATTATAAAAAATATATAATTAAAAAAAAAAAAAAAATAAAAGCAAAGCCACTTCTGCCGTACTCAAAATGAGTACGAGCAGTAGTGATTCTGGGGGGACGTATGATCCCCTCAAGCTAAGTAAAAGGAAGAAGAAGAGTAACAAGTCTTCTTCTTCTTCAAAGAAAATCCAAGGGCCCAAAGAAAAGGCCATTAAGGGCCCTAATCAAGAGGCCATAAACCACGAGGTTCAGCCAACTTCCGTGGAGAAGACTGCAGCCAGGACAGCGGATGCTGTCCCAGAAGTACCTGGAACGTCAGCTACTACGATGGCTGCTACCCCAGCAGCACCTGTATCAAAATCGCAATCCCCGAAATTATCGGAAGTCGTCAAAACGGCTTCGTCTTCAGCGCCAAAGCCCAGCGGAATTGTGATGAGGCCACCACTGGCCACCACGAAGCCAACTGGCCAGAATAAAAATCAAATGGCACCAGCAGGACCAGCAGCAGCACCACGATCACCGGCATTAGTTGCAGGGATTTCTTATGCCCAACAGGTAAGTGGCAGTTCCAAACAAGCTTCCACAATAGAAATTTTGAGCAAAGGCATCACTCCTCGTCCAGCCCCACTGGACGCAGGTAAGCCTCGACCCAAAACCAGTGCGGGCCTCCAGGGCTTCTTCGACGGGAGATGGCAGGATGAGAGCTACAGTATGCAGCTCGAGCATATCAGAGGATGTCCTCAGAGCGCATACCTGAAGGCAATCTTCCGCGTCGTCTCCTGTGAGCAGCTATTCTCCATGGGGATAATAGCTGGGGGAATGGTTGAGGTGTATACCACAACACTCGAGAGTGCTACCCAGCTAATGCTTGAGGGCATCGAGGTGGAGGGTAGACACCTTGTGCGGTTCCCACTCAGGGAAAAGCCCACGAAGGTCGTGTTTTCACGGGTCCTTATGCGAGCTTGCCATGAAGACCTCCTAAATTTCTTGGGAAGATTTGGGAAGGTTCATGGCAACGTTCGTGCCATTCCCTTAAAAATTGGGGACGAGGGTCTCGGGCGGAGTATCTTCGGTACTAGCCGGGAGGCGTCCATCACCTTAAATAAGGGGTGTACGCTTCCAAAGGGCTTTTACTTGAGCTTATCCGGCTCGAGGCACTTGATAGACGTTGGCATCGAAGCGAAATGCCACGTTTGCCATTTGGTAGGGCATTTTATTGCTGACTGCCCCAGGAGAACCGGGAAGAAGGCTGAACCGAGGGTTCCCTCGAAGGAAGCCACTACTACAGTAGTGGTTCTGGAGAAGGAGCCTTCGGCCGGCACTCAACCTGCTATTTTGGAGCAGCCAGTGGTTAAGGTGCCTGAAGTTGTCCTAGAGGCAAAAATAGTTATGGCTGTAAACGGCGCCACGTCGGCACGTGAAAACACGGCTACTTCTGACGAGGAGTCCAGTAGCCATCTAGGCCAAAAAAGGAGGACGAGAAGGAGGAAGACGAAGGTGGACCGGGTGATGCTGCCTCCTCCAGAGCCAGCAAAGCCAGTCGCATCAAAGCGGCCCCACTCGGAGGAGGACGATAGTGGAGCTCGCGGTTCGAAGGTTGTTGTGAGGGACGCGGAAGTGCCTCTCGAGCAGCTTTCGGACTGCGACATGACCGGTTTGGATGAGACTGGTCTCTCGAGCTTCAGTGGCTACGAGTCGTGTGGTAGCGCCATTTCGACTGGTAGCCAATTTGAGGTCTCGAGGGGGATGGAAACCCTTCCTAGGGAGAAAATTCGCAGCATTCTTGGCCAGCTCTTGTACAAGAAGAATTCAGGTAAAATCTGGAGTATTCTTGTACGGGAGCTGGAGAGGCCAGAGTTGTTACTTCCTCAACTTCTACTCTTACAACAGGAGTCGAAGAAAAAGGGGAAGTACAACGATGTAGCTCGCTTGGATCGTCTCCATAGGAGGGTGGAGGAGCTGATTCAGGAGCATGGCTTGGTCGATTGTTCTCGTCCGTAGACGTCGTACCATCATCGTTTGAGCTTCTTATCTCTTTGAATGTGTAAGATAGGCTCTATTAACACCGGGGGTTTAAGTGCTCATACAAGACTACACAGTACTATCGAACATGTCAAAATGTTCGATATAGACATTACACTTCTGCAGGAGACGAATTTCACTCAAGACACTTATACACAACTTGAGCGCTATGCTTATCTACACACTGGCTATGCAATGTTTGCCACACCTGCGCCTCGCCGAGGCTCAGGGGTGGCAATCATTGTATCCAACAAATTTACACTATCGTCTCCTGTCTATACAGATATATTCCCAGGCTTCGCTTCTTCCTTGGACTTTGTCATTCAAGATAAAAATATCAAGGTAGTAAACGTGTACCTTCCTCATGACCAGGACATTACAAGACAAGTTCTTGATAGTGTTCAGTCCTGTCTGGTGAATTTTAGCGGCGAAACTGTCCTCGGAGGTGATTTCAACTGCACTCTGAATCCCTCAGTGGATCGGCACTCTGGAGTTGAGTTCAACTCTGTTAATGCTACTCGGTTGAGGAATTTTGTCGGTGTTTTCAGACTCGTGGATATCTATCGTTGGATGCATCCTACGACTAGATCATACACGAGGGTCTCGCGAAATATCCATGGAAGTCTCGCAGGCTCCAAACTTGATAGACTTTACGTCTCACCTGGAATACTAGAACATTTCGTTGGTGTCACTCATGAAGTGTGTTCGATTAGTGATCATCTTCTTGTAGTGGCGACCAGCACTCTAGTTGAAAGACGAACAGCATTCTGGATATTCAACAACTATTTGTTGAATTCCGAGCAGTTCATCAATGAGTTCACTGAATTCTGGCACGATTGGCAAGAGAGGAAAGTTAACTTTCCTTTTCTTAGTCAATGGTGGGATGTTGGAAAGCTCCAGATTCTGTCCTTTATCGAGACGAGTTTCAATCGAAGTGGCTATCAAGCTTCTAGCTTGTCGGCCGAGGTCTCTCGGGTGGCAGCTCTTCTCCCAACTCAGCCGGGGTTGATTCTTTATTTCAATGGAATAAAGGAACGCTTGGCGACACAGACTTACAAGCACAGCTTGGAGTTTGTGCTGCGCGGCCAATCGCGCTGGCTGAGAGAAGGCGATTCTCCAACTGAGTACTTCTTTCAGGCGACTAGACGTCGTACTGCTTCTTGTGAGGTCGAATCGATAATTGATGAATCTGGACAAGTCCTCAACGGACAACAGCTATCAGAATATATTCGAGACTACTACAGTAGTCTCTATTTTGAATCGACGTCGACAACATCCTCGACCACTCATGAATTCCTTCAGAATATTCCCACTTTCTCTGAAGACAGTAAGGAGCTCCTGGATACAGTAATCGCATTGGAGGATATGATTGCCGCGACAAAGGATCTAAGGCGACACACTTCACCTGGTTATGACGGCTTGACTCCAGAATTCTTCATACGTTTCAGGGATTTATTAATTCCTGACCTTTTGGAAGTCTTCAATTCGGCGGTTGAGACGCATTCAGACTTTCCTTCTAGTTGGAGGAGATCTGTGATGCGCTTGATTCCAAAGAAGGGAGATTTGCAGAGGATGGGGAACTGGAGGCCAGTAACCCTATGCAATGTAGACTACAAAATCGTCTGCAAAGCATTAGGGGCGATACTCCGCTCAGTGATTGCTTCGGTAATACACCCGGAACAGTCCTATTGTGTACCTGGTCGTAGTATCTACGACAATATCGCGGTAGCCAAGCATTTGTTTGCCTACCATGAACAGACAGGTACACAAATGGCCATGATCTCACTTGACCAGCAAAAGGCTTTTGATAGTGTCTCGCACGAGTATCTCTTGACTACTCTCGAGGCATTTGGGTTTCCGCCCAGGTGGCTCGATATCGTCGGGAAACTGTATAGAGATTCAGCGATTTTGATTAAGCATCAAGGACAAGTTCTGGCTCCTATCTCGTTTCATCGAGGTATCAGACAGGGCTGTCCATTGTCAGGTATGCTTTATGATCTTTCGTTGGAGCCGCTACTGGTGAATCTACGTCGAATGCTCGGACAGTATGCGGTTCGTCTACCATATACCAATGTGAGGCCTCTTATGTTGGATTATGCGGATGGTCTGTCTATTTTCGTGACAGGAGATGAAGCTTTTCCGGTCGCTCGTGCTGTTTTCGAAAAGTTCGAACGTATAGCGGGCGCTAAAATCAACCTCAGTAAGAGTCGAGGCTTGTGGTGTGGAAGGTGGAGAGATCGTACAGATACTCCACTGAACAGCCAATGGACTAATACTTGCCTGAAGTATTTAGGTGTGTATATCGGACGCGAGAGTAAATCAAATAATAGCCGAATCGCTCTTGAGAAACTCTCGAGAGCTGTAAACTCATGGCGTAGTCGACTGTTTCCATTATCCTTAATGGGTAGGTCAGTCGTGATAAACTATTTGATTACCTCGTCCATCGTTCATCTGCTAAAGTCTGAGACGTTTGATGAAGGCTTCGTAGATCTTCTTCAAGCGATAGACGCCTTTTGGTGCGGAAGACGATGGGTTGCTGAAAGCACGCTCTGTCTGCCAGTCAAGATAGGTGGATTAGGTCTCACTAACTTGGTTGTGAAATCAAGGTGTCTCCAAGTGCGTGCATTCCAAAGAGTGTTTTGCCAGAGAGACAGCTTGATTTCTCAACTGTGTTTGAATGTACTGGGAGGGATCGGCATAGGGGAATAGTACTACCTACTCTCTGTTCGACCACCTTATCCTCGTGACTGGCCACAGGATCTAATCTCAACGATTCAGACCTGGGGCAGAATCAGGCCAGCATTTCACCTTCAGTGGAATGCTCTAAGGTACACGCAATTCGCGTCGATTCCAATCAGGTTTAATCCTGAATTAATAGATTCAGTGTTCAGTAATGCTCGGGGTTTTGAAGCTGACACGCATACACTGACGGTTCTCGGAGATATTATTGATATCTCTGGAAACTGTCGAATAAACACTAACACTGCACAACTACACGACCTGGCTGCTTCTGTGGGGGAGAGATTTCGCCAACTTGGGACCAGTGACCCTGGCACTAAGTTGGAAGATGCTTTCGTTCTGAACAGACCACCACACACACCTTTCAGCACACTTACAACACGTGTGCTCCGTGACGTGCTTATGTCAATAAGACCTCCGGAGTATACAGGATACAACAGATGGCGAACACACCTCGGGGTGAATATGGGCGTGATGGGAGGGATAACTTGCAGAGTAGTCTACAGTTATCCCTCTAATTACAAAGATGCTGATGTAGCATTCTAATTGCGGCATCACAGTCTTGTGCATCCTAATCAGTTGTCACATATTGACCGCCGAGTTCAGAGGATTTGCACAGTTTGTGCTGGTGAAGGCACCCTGTTTCACAGGTTTTTCACTTGTCCGGCTTTGCAGGGTCTAATGGATCTCGTGCGCGGTGTGTGTCAGTTGATCCACCCGAATTTCGGCATTACTAGGACATCGTTTCTATGGGGACCAAAGGTCTGTAGTCGAGTGAATTGTTGGATTAGCTTTATGTTGACACTGGCCAAATCTACAATTCACCTGTACTACATGAGAGTCGAAGCTGGGAATCAGAACACTGACCCACAACACCACGTACACGCTCTTAAGCGCCACTTCGTTGACAAGTTGAAGAGACGTTTACGTCTTGAATATCTGGCAACGAACGCAGACACATTCAACTGCACATGGCAACCACTATCGTCGGTGCAGGACGGAGCTCTTGTCTTTCGCTGGTGATAGCAGGCCACAGCATTTGCAACACTAGTCCACGGGGCTTCTCCCCGCTTAGGAATCGTTGCACGTGCTGTGGGAAGGACAAGCACTCTGTTAGAGATGCTAAGCGGGAGGGATGATGAGGGCAGTTTGTAGAGGTCTATGATACTACAGGCTGCCCTCGCGGGACTCTATAACGGTATCGGGTAAATTTTTTCGTTCGTTCGGTTTTTTAATTTTTTATTCGGTTTCGGTCTCGGTGCAAAATTGCAAAATTTTCTGTTGAAAATTCGCTCGTTTAGGTCATTATTTTTATTAGATCATTTTGGAATTTTGGAACTGCTTGGAACTGCCACTTACCTAATTGTCAAAATTGGGACTGGTTTTAAACTTTTGGTTATTACTTAATATTTTTTCAAAATTCTCGTGACCGTTTATAGACTCTTTTGAGCATTTTGTTTGAATTTGTTTTACTTTTTGTGTCATTTTGTTTTAGTTCTGTGTCATTTGTTTAGTTTAATTGTTTTACTTGTCCCTATTGACTTTTACAACTTTAGTTTAGCTAGCGTCTTTTTTTACACTTTGTAGAGCCTTTTGCCACCTACTTTTAAGGAATTTTTAAAAGAGCCAAAGAGCCAACAATAAAAGAGTCATTATACACATAAAAAAAAAAAGTATTTCTGTTATAGTTTCTATTGTTATTTTGTTGGTTGTAGCTAGTCCTAGTATTATTATTATTTCTGTAATTAATGTTAGGTCTGTAGCTGTAATTCCGGTTATAATTTTGCCTATTGAGGTTTTGAGCACTCTGATTGTGTCGATCAAATTGTTGCTGTCTGTTTGAATTATTCTGCCTTTTAAAACGCATAATATTACTGACAGGTTGTGGATCACCTTTTTCCAATTCTAGTGTGATCTCAATTGCTTCTTGAAATGTTTTTGGTCTTGAGGCGAATACTGTACTTTTATATTGATCGTTTAGACCATTCTTGAAGATTGTCAAAGCGTAAGTGTCATTAATGGTCTTGACTGCGGTTTTTTCTTCTGTTTTAGCAGTTGAACCAAGAGCATCTATTTGCAATTGACTTAACTCACTTATGAGAGTTAGTATTTTGTCCTTATACACTGAGACTGTTGATCTTCTCTGGGTTAAATTGTTGAGAGTTGTGTGGATTTGGGATACTGTATTAGTATTTTTATATCTTGAAGTTCTTTTTTCAAAGCCTCAAAAGTTGTTGGTGTCTGAGCACCTAGAGCTGTTTGCACGTTCAAAGACAGTTTAACGTTGAAAACAAAGTCCAACAAATCCAATTTTGCAGATTCGCTTAGGGTTTTATTAATGAATTCTACTATTTTTAAAAAAGAGTTTAATTCGCTGAATTTCCCTTCAAATATAGGGATGGCTTTCATGGCCGTTCCTAAATCAAAGTTGGCCATTTCGCTGTTTTCTTCCGTCAGTGATTCTTGTAAAGCTGTTACTAATAAAGGTTTTAGTTCTCTTGAGAGTTTAACAAATTCAATTTTAATGTCAAGTGTTTTGGACCCGTCTAGTGTAGCTACTATAGCTTCAAATTCCTTATTTATTTCCTCTAATCTTTGTGACTTTAATTCCAAGGTTGTAGTTGTAAAACTACGATTCTGGCCTTTTTTAAAATTTGCCAATAGTTTCTTAACTTCTTCTTTTAGTTCTTTCAATGAGTCCATTCAGAAGAAAAGGAATTGAATATTGTGTTCATTTTTTATTATATTATATTATTGATTTATTAATTTTCACTATATTTTTTTTTGTTTGAACACTATTTATTATGGATATTAGGAAATCTTAAACATCATTACTGGCAGGGTCGCCATGTAATGTACGCTTGCGACATAGTAAAGTAAATGCACGCACTGTTTGTTGTCACTCCTAATTATAGCGCGTCACCAAAGTATACGCACTGATTAATGGCGTCAACACTGTACTAGCAGCGGATACGCCGATATTGCTAAAGGGTGAGTTTGATTAGTGAAAGACACGCCGTATGGCAGCATTAGCTTGTAAAGTCAAAAACTGTATTTACTTCTTTTGCCTCGCTTAATTTATACAAATTTAAACAAAGAAAATTGATCATAAGAATCGATTACTACTATGAATGTTTACATGAATGTGCAATTCTTTGTTTCTTACCCTACTTTCGTTTTATTTTTATTCATTGAAAATTAGAAAATGTAATTGCTATAGAGAGTGAACATGAATGTACACACGGTGAATCATGTTACACAATTTCTTTTGCATACTTGACCTAGAACGATGAGTCAGAGTGTGGACATTCGTAATGATAACAAAAACGAAATTATGTTGTCGTTTTTGTTATTGGGTCACTATGTGTGATTTATGTGTGTGGTGTAATGATATCATGATATCGTAAAATCATGAGATCATTATGAGATCATTATGAGATCACTACAATATCCATAGAACTTGAATCACTCATTTCACTGGTTTCGTTAATGGCATTCAGATATCAAAATACCCAGTCGGAATTAATAAATCTCTTAACAGATTCAAGGCATGGAAAATTTCATCCTACACTCATTTCCCCTACACAAATTGAAGAACTCTTATTGAACATCAGACAGGAATTGCCAAATTCAATACTGCTTCCCATAAATTCTAGAGACAATATTTTATCACAAATTTACAAATTGAGTACAATAGCAGCGAATATTTTCAATAATAAAATAATTATAACACTCAAAATCCCCATTCCTTTCAAGGAACCATATCATATCTTTAAAACAGTACCATTGCCTACTATCCTTAAAAATTCGCTCGTATATATCGAACCATCGAAGGAATACATATTAATAGACTACAATCGCGAACATTTTGTTGAACTAACAATACAGGATATCCATAATTGCGCAACGTTGGACCAAATGCATTTGTACTGCAAAATCTCATCACCTATCCTAAACACAAATACAAGAACAAACCAATGTGAAGTGAATCTACTAAAGAAGGAACCTATTACACAAAAGTGTAAAATTCTGATCTTGCGGCAGGATTACTATTGGACGCAATTATCACAGCAGAACGCCTGGCTTTTCTCCCTGAAAGGATCCCTCCACATGGACATTATTTGTGAAGATTCCATTAATTCACAAACCCTGCATGGAACAGGAGCAATGCACATCAATCCCGGTTGTTATGTTCGCAGCAAGGAATTCATCCTGCACGGACATAACGTAAAAATGTCCAAATTCAATTCCCATTTTATCCCAACAGTAAACATTTCCAGCATAATAACAAATATGACGTCCTCCCCAATAGGATCGCACATAAAAATACGTACTTTAAATATTACGAATAATATGGATCTAGATAAACTTCTAGAATCCCTTCGTTTCCAAAAAAAATCAAGAATTAATTCCTTTAAGTCCAATAAATAATCATCATATTCACCACTATGCAATATCATATGTGACAATTGCTTTAATCACCACTATTGCCTGTGCTTATATGTACATTAAATATAAGCCGAAAGAACGAACATCCAAAAACATAACCCTCGAACATGAACTTGAAGATATGCCTAGAGCTGCACCACGAAAACTTACGTTCAAGTTAGCCCCAGCACCTAAAAGGAAATCGGCTGAAAACGTTTAACCTACGAACGCTAACTAACGGACACAGTAATAACCTCTTCCTAATTTTTACCATCATAAAAATCCCCATCCTCATTGAGAAAAGAACAAAAATGGGTATATGTATTAACCGGGAGTTTAAGAAACAAAAACGAAGCAAATGTAGTTAATATTTAAAATAACGTAATAGTATAAATAAATAAAGAAAAAAAAGGATTCATTATAAGAATCAGATGAAAAAAAAGTATAAAAAGAATTATTTGTGAATAATACTTATTATAGTACCCATTATTTTCTTGACAGGAATTAATAAATAAATTATAAAAAAAAAAAATAAGAGAGAAAATAAATATCACCTGTTGGATAAAAAATAAATAAATAATAGTAATCATATATATATAAAAAAAAACTATCTAAACGAAATCAAAGAGAATGTTACACTAACAATATAGCACGAAACTGCAAATTTGCACAAATCAAGTTGACAACGGCGAGAATCCTATAAGGGTATTACAAACACAAAAAAACAATCAACTTTACAACGCAAAATGTGGGCCAGGGAGACGAACAGGAAAAGTTATTTAGTAACAAGATCTTTTTATGATAAACTTTTTTTTGTTAAACAATCTGTGTTGAAAACATGAAGGCAATGAAAAATTCAAATTCAAAAGAAAATTTTTTAAACACTAATAATGATGTCTGCCGGAATCACTCTGCCGCAGGAGCGGGAGCCACCAATGGAGAGGGGCCGTCCATAGCACTCGGGGTGGGGTAATAATACGACCTGCCATAATCACCATGTTGGCCCCTAAAACAAACAAAATAGAAAATTAGTAAACAAATAAAAGCTAAATTGTCACAAAAACTTACCCAGCGCCGACAATGACATATCGTACTGAGGCCACAAAGAGAAACTCCAAGTGTGGTACTGTAGGGCACGGGGCTCGGCTCCCCAGTTAGCGTATCCCGGCCCGGACAGGCGAAGTTGAGCCGGATTGGACCCTTCCATCGGGCCCAAACCGACTCAACATAAATTCCATCGATCACCACCACGTAGTCTTTAGGAGCCCAATAAGGCGCTCCCGAGATGGCCACGGCAAAAATCATGTTGGAACTAACTAAACTTACGGCACGCAATATCTATCTATGCACTACAAAGTTGCACCCCAAGCAATTTTTATCATATCAAATCATTAAAACAGAGCGCAGCAACACAAAAATAGAAATAATAATAAAAAAAATTTCCCCCGAATCTACCCACGCGATTTCGAAATTAAACAAGCCACTCTTATCAGAACAATTAAACAACACCTTTCTTTTTCTCTTCTCTCCAATCTCGCATTCATATCGTATCAACATACAATCAATTGATGCTTAATGACTTTCTTCATTTTTTTTCTCCTTTCCGTTCCCAATTTAACGAATACTAACAAACATGAAACTGATCAACGGCATCTCCATCCTCGCCTTAAAATTATTTTTTGTTTATCTATATTTTCTGAGCCGCATACTCTAAATAAATGTGATTACAATAGACAGTAACAAGATAAAAATTTATAGGTGCGATTTGAAAAACAAGAAAAAAATAAATTTATAATGAAAGCAATGTGTTACTTTCTTAATAGAAATTAATATATAATTAAGGAATAGCATAATTCAATAAACATGGTGTACTCCACCTTATATACGTAACGGAAAAATAGCAAAAAAAATTTTTTGTGTGGAGAAGGCTTTTCCTTCTAGAGACAAAAAATTAACGTTTTTCGTTTCCGCTGGAAATAATAATAAATAAAAGTTTGTGTAAATAATAATGTAGTATAATAAAACTAAATGGTAATAATAGTATAGATAATTTTAAAATTCTATAGACGCATAAATAACATAAATATGGTAGTTATAGAAAAAGAAATTCCTTTTTTTTGTATTTGTATTGTTGGTATTGCTATTCCCTTGTATTCTAGTATAATAACTAAGAATCCATATATGTCCTGAATAGGCAACCTCTAAAGTTTTAGATAGTAAAATCTTACTTTCCTTTACCATAATATACCCGTTAGTATTGTAACTAGATATGTAAAATAACAGTAGTTTAATATAAATAATAATCAAACTTTTTTTAACTGTAAAAAAAAAATGTGTATTCTCACGTAACTTTAGTAGATTAGAATAAATAAGAATGTTTACATATTTCGAAAATATGTAATATGCTAACCGATTCGAATAACGACATAAAATTTCATTTAAACGATATGTATACTGAAAAGAGAAAGTTTTTCTTCTCGTGAGAATAAAAACTTTCTTTTCCCCAGGGGGAGGGATGTTGTGACCCAGGTACCCAATGCCCCGAATCACAACCATAATACCGATATATCAATATATCGTCCAATACGATATATTGATGTACCATTAATTGACCCTGAAAAATTATTTCATTTTTAAATCTCATTCAAAATTTAAAATGCATTTAGAAATGCATTCCCATATTATAACAAATTGCAATTTAGCGTGAATTGCATTTTGTTATAAGACACACATTCCACTCACACGGTATGCACACTAACCTACATACAGTGTCTTCTTACTTTTTTTCCGTGTGTACTATGTACATACGTACTATACCTATTTTTTCAATCTAATTGTATGTACATACATACATACAATTATCACGATTATTCGCGCCCTCTTAAAATTAATATTTCAAGCCGGGCGCACAAGTGCATATCAGATTACAGATTTGCATAGATGCATATAGCTTGCATCAAAACTTTTGTGCATTTTCTCACGTACGATTTTTCATCGTCGTGAGAAAGCAAAAAGAAAAAAAGCTTTTAAAAAAAGTGATCATGGGTACCTGGGGCCGGCAAGCTAAAACCTCGAGGAGTTCGTTTTTAAAACCCGTCGAGTGAAACGTTAAAAAAAATCCATACCAAAAATTACTAACTGGATGTTATAGAAAACATAATAAAATTGTGTGTATTAAGTTATTCTGAAAAAAAGAAACTATTATTATATTAGTGCCAAGGAAATTGGGATTTTAAAAATATAAAGAAAAGAATAAACAAAAAATAAATAACGGAATAAATAGAAAAAATCATAAAGTAATTGAGTTTTAATTTTCCTTTTGCCCTATATCGGCGACTGCTCTCTCCTTCGGAGCACGGAGCAGAACCAGGATACAACAAAATACTTTCGAAAGTTCCATCTAGTTTCTTGTTGCACGTATTGGTTGTTTTCGAAAGTTTCGATAATTTATCTAGTTGACTAACTTCGGCAAGTCTATTATTAATTTGTTCCAGCACGCGGTATTCAGTTTCAAATATTGTAAATAATATTCGTACTTGAAGGCATTATAACTTTCCAATACATCATCATTCAGGTGCAAAAGACTATGTACATTGCAACTCATAGTATGTATTCCATATAGTTCACTAAAATCCTTAACGAAATCTTCTAAAATTCCTTGCTAATTCGTTGTTAAAAATACAGTCTCCTTCGGAGCAAAGAATTTTTATTGCACAGTGAAATTTTAAAAAGTGATTGTAATATTCCGGTTTCAATATATCTTTTAAAAGAACTGGTAATGTGTATAATAAAAGCTGTCGAAACTCAGTTACTTTGTATCGTCTGAATAAAGATAAAGGCCTAGATGAGCGACTAAATTCAGCCTGCATTTGTGGTGATATAGAAATAATATGTCCTGATAATTTCTCTATGGCAGTCCTCGGTAAACTGTATACCCTCATTCTCCTTTCAACCCATAGATGAAGCATATGTTTTACTACTCCTAAGCATACAGCATGCATGTAGTCAACTGGTACTTGAGATATACAATCTATTCCAAGATATTCTATGGTAGTTGTATCTTCACTCAAATGAAAGCTTGGATCCGTTTTATTTTTAAATTGATCGAAGGAACGTTTTGCATGTACACCAAAGGGAAATGTTACTCGATGAAGCACATATAATCCACGGATATTGCACTTTGTACAGCTATGGTATCCAGAAAAAGTAGTTACATTTAAAACAAATGCCCGAGCTGGTGCATCGCACACAATAGCCCTAATCTTAATTTTAAATTATTTTTCCATATGAATCCAGTAGTTACGCTATGGGAGTTCTGGATCACTTTTTCCATACAAAAAGTGTCCGGAAAATTCCAACTCATTTGCATCTTCTTCTTCCTCTGGAGGTACGGTGAGCAATTATGATGTGGTTCTGAGGCCGCTTTTGTACTGAAAATTTGGCATCTTGTGAAGGGGCGGGAAGCTTTATTAGTGGAGGTTGCGGGTTAAGTTTGATCTGGTCTTGGAGGCTACAATTTGACCTTGAGGTGCCCCCTCCTGTGTCTGGGTACTGGAGGCTGAGAGCTTTAGTGGCAATATCTGATACTATGACTAGGACTGTCTGGGGTGTGTTGGACTGGGCTACGTTACCTGTACCAAGGCTTGGGTAGAATGTGTGCGGCTTAAGTAATGATGTGAAATACCTTAAGCGAATTTATATCGGGAACTGTATACTTGTCAGCTTGAGTTTTGGATTCAGTCATTTACTTTAGTATGAGTGCCTGTGGTATGTTGGGGTGGGCTACTTGGTGGCTGAGGAAACGTTACCTAGGGCATGTGTGGATGTGTGCAGCTGGTGGATAAGAAATGTTGTGAAATTAGTGTAATTAGTATTAGTAATAATTCAAGTTAACTCTACAATATGCCAATAGATTCTAGAAGGTGCCAGTGGGGGTCTAGTTCTAGAGGTGGACAACATTTTCATCAGAAATCCTCCACGGGCTATGGGTTTCGTGATATTAGCGATCTTATCTTTGCTGGTATAATTAATAGTAGTAATAATTCAAGTTAGTCCTAGGATATTTTTTGTTCATGCCAATAGTATTAGTACTAGGGGGAGGGGGGATAAAATTTTCATCAGAAATGCTCTATGGTTCCAGATATTAGCGATCTTACCTTCTCAGTTGATATATCTAAAAATAGATCACATGAAGCTGGTTTGGGGCTGAATGTAGGTAGATATGTTGACTTAGATATGTAATGGAAATTAGTAAATGCCTAATTTTGCTCTTCAGGTGTAACACTTCTAATTTGATTCTTTTCATAAACAAATTATCACAGTTCAGTAAAGTAAACACATTCGCGGTCGAATAATGTAAACAAATTCGCACAGCGGTCGAGTAAAGTAAACAAATTGGGCGAATTATGAAAGATTCATAATTTCTGTAGCTGAAAACAACAACAACCGATATTAATCTGTAGGATGATGGAATCCAGAGCTCCACTAAGGACTCAACAGGATCCATTGGGGGCTCAAATGAATCTGACAAAGATACAATAGTCCCAACGAAGGATATAAAAACGAAAAGCCGTAAATTGAGCGGAGCAGCCCAGCTGAGGCCCGTGAGCTAGCAATGAAGCCAATGCCGGAAAAGGAGACCGTCAAGGGATCCAAACGGAATTGCTCCGAGGACTCTACCCCTAAACTCACACAGCTCAAGAGGGTGAAGAAGCAGAGAGGAAGCAGGAGCAATCCAAAAAGGAAATAGCTCCCAGGTCCCTCTCCTACAAACAAGTGGTTGTAGGCGTAAAAATGGGAATCCTTTCAACGAACTTCCCCGAAGAAATTCTGACGGCAGAGCAAATTATATCTGCACGTAAGGCGATCCTGGGAAAGATTCTGGAGATAAAGAATGACCAGCTCAAGCCGGCATTCCTCGGATACAGTGCTAGACCAGGATGGCTAGTTCTCACCTGCTCTGACAAGGCTACCTCGGAGTGGCTAAAGCAGATAACGGGTGAGATAAAACCTTGGGAAAATGCCAATCTAAGGGCTGTAGAGGAAAGTGAAATTCCTCGAGCAAAGATCCTGGTTGGCTACTTCCCTGAAAGTACAGAGATGCCTGCTGACGAATTGTTACAGTTCGTAGGTGCTCAAAACCATGAGCTTAAAGTAGCTGAGTGGAAGGTCCTAAGGAAAGTGACTGAAGGGGTTGTATCACAGGTCACTCTCTCAGTGGACCACTGCTCGGCGGAAAAGCTCAAGAAGATAAACTTCAAGATTAACTTCCTTTTTGGACAGGTGCAGCTTAGACCGAAAGGTGATCTAAAGCTGCAAAAGGAGCAAAGCAACACAACAGAGGCCAACTCAAAGGCTGTGGCGTCCAAGACTGCACATCGGCCATTAGGCCCAGCAGCTGCGGTCACCTCAACCTCGAGCATAAACCTCGATAGTAATGCCGATGCTCCTGAGAAAAGGGAAGTAGCTGAACCGGAGCCACCAAGGGCGATAACCCAAACGGGAACCCCAGGACAGGTTGAGAAGGTAGCCACAACTACCAGTGGGCCCAACAGGCCGGTAATTGCGACACCCTCAACCTCTAAAAAGAGCAACAGGCTGTCCAGTACTGCTGGGGAGCAGGCAGTGGTTAAATTAAAACCGCCATGCAAAACCACAGTACCCCCAAGTTTTTATTTAAAAGGGCCAAAACCCTTAAACGAAAACCAGGGGCGAAAGCCCGTAAAAGCCTGAAAAAGGGAACTAAAAAGAGTCCCAGAAAAGAAGGTCATCCTTAATGACCAGAAGCAGGAGTGATATTAGGCTACTCCAAGTGAATCTTCATCATGCAAAAGCTGCATCAGATGTGCTTAGCAGAAGATTCATTAGGGGTGGTATAGATATAGCACTCCTGCAAGAACCCTGGGTTCTTGGAAGTCAGGTGAAATGGCTTCCGAATAAACAAGGCAAGTTGATCTACAATAGGAATCATGACACCCCACGCGAGGCAATGCTTTTTAAACCTAATACTAACTTCCTTCCTATTACAAAACTAATCTCTCGGGACCTAGTGGCAGCCCTAGTGGAGGTGCCAATAGATAAAGGCAAACATGAGGTGGTAATGGCCTCAGCCTACTTCCCGGGTGAGATGGATCCACCTCCTCCAGAGGAAATTACAAAACTGCTGGAGTTCTGCAGAAAAAGGAATAAATCCTTCATCATTGGGTGTGATGCGAATGCCCACCACATCGTATGGGGAAGCATTGACACCAACAGACGAGGTGAGTACCTTTTTGACTACTTAGTTAAAAATAATGTAGACATAGCCAATATAGGGAATGAACCAACATTCTGCAATGCTATTCGCCAAGAGGTGCTGGACTTAACACTTATCAGCCCAAATATGGCGGATGGAATTGTGAATTGGCATGTCTCAAGCGAGGCCTCGATGTCGGACCATAACCATATCAGGTTCGATATTAAGGCTTCCCCTATCCAAAGGGAGGAAACAAGAGTTCCACGACTCACTGATTAGAATTCCTACAGGGAATACATCAGAATGGGTCTGGAGGAACTCGATAACGGCGAAATAGAGACCCGTACGGATCTAGACCGTATCTCCTCCCAGTTGCACAGACTGATAATCTGTTGCTATGAACAAAGTTGTCCTCCTAAACAAATGGAAACAACGCGAGCTGTACCCTGGTGGAACAGGGAACTAGATAGATTAAGAGCCAAGTCCAGAAGGCTCCAACAAGGCAAAAAAAACTGGTGCTTGGGATGAATACAAACGCGCCTTGACTGAGTATAATAAAGAGCTTAGGAAATCCAAGAGAAGAACTTGGAGAAATCTGTGCGAGGGTATAGATGATCCACCCACAAGTGCAAGACTTCAAAAGGTTCTCTCTAAGGATCACTCCAATAGTATCGGCCTTCTACGGAAAGTCGATGGCAGCTACACGAATAGCCGGGAAGAAACAGTAAGTTTGTTATTACAAACTCACTTTCCTGATTCAAGAGTTATGCAAGATGACGACGGAACCCCTGAAGAGCTGAGACTTGAATGCAGGCCTTCCAACAGGATTAAAAGTCTCCCTTGCAGAATTTTCACTCAAAAGAAAGTTAAATGGGCCGTCAACTCCTTTAAGCCATTCAAATCGCCTGGAGCTGATGGCATCTTTCCGGCCCTAATTCAACAAGGGCTAGAGGAGATACTGCCAAATCTCATTAAGACCTTTAGAGCAAGTTATGCTCTAGGGTATATACCCAGGACGTGGAGGGAAGTTAAGGTATCATTTATACCTAAATGGGGAGGGCGTTCACCTGCACTACCCAAATCCTACCGTCCGATCAGTCTTACGTCATTTCTCCTCAAAACAATGGAGAAAGTGCTAGACAATTATAATAGGAGCGGTGCACTTAAGCGATCACCGCTGCACCCAAACCAACACGCTTACCAAGCAGGGAAGTCTACTACAACTGCCCTACATAGTCTTGTTCTAAGACTAGAACAGGCGATAGAGGATAAAGAGACAGCCCTATGTGCATTCCTAGACATCGAAGGAGCATTTGATAATACCTCCTTTGAAGCCATTGAGAACGCAGCTACCAATAAAGGAATCGAACCTTCCTTGATAAAATGGATAAAAGCTATGCTTGAAAGCCGGAGAATCACAGCTAACCTGGGGGAGGACTCTATAACAGTAGTGGCTGCTAAGGGATGTCCCCAAGGTGGGGTTCTGTCCCCTCTACTATGGTCACTGGTTATAGATGATCTTCTACAGAAGCTAACCAACTCCGGCTTTGAAAATCAGGGATATGCAGATGACCTGTTTATTACAATTAGGGGCAAATATGATCAGATAATCTCTGAACTATTGCAGAATGCCCTAAACATAGTCTGCAACTGGTGCCAAACAATGGGACTTCGAGCCAACCCGGGCAAGACAATAGTTGTTCCATTCACAAGAAAAAGGAAGGTTTGTTTGAAAGCACCATCTCTTGAGGGAACAAGAGTGGAATTCTCAAAGGAGGTCAAATATCTTGGTATTACCTTAGATAATAGACTAACCTGGAACTCTCACTTAAAAAGAATACTAGATAAAGCCACAGTGGCAACATGGACATGCCGCAGGCTTTTTCGCAAAACTTGGGGTCTAAAACCAAAAATGACTCTGTGGTCATATACATCTATTATAAGACCCATGGTCACATACACTTCACTCGTTTGGTGGCCAAAAACAGAACAAAAGACGGCTCAAGCTAGTTTGCAAAAACTACAACGGCTTGCATGTCTAGGGGTAACAGGTGCCATGCGTACCTGCCCAACCACAGCCTTAGAGGCTATGTTGGACCTGCTACCCTTACATTTACATGTGAGAGGGCAGGCCATACATAGTGCAATAAGACTGCAAGGGGCAAATCTCCAAATCACAAACAATTTGGCTGGCCACCTGAGAGTCCTCCAGGAATTCGTAGAGGACCCGATGACTAACTCAATTTCAGATGTTATGCAAAAACGCCATAACTTTGAAACGCCATTTAAGGTGATCTTGGGGGACCGTCAACAGTGGCACACTGGGGACCTACCCTTTGAAAAAGGATCTCTAAATGTTACACTGATGGGTCCAAAATGGAAGGTAAAGCAGGCGTGGGCATATATGGGCCAAGGTGCCATCTCGCAAAGGCACTGGGGGCCTCACTAACCATTTTTCAGGCAGAAATACACGCAATAGAACTCTGCGCTCGCGAGATAATCCATAAGAATATGCGTTGGGCAAAAATATACATAATCTCAGATAGCCAAGCAGCACTTAAAGCGTTAGACTCGTTTACGTTTGAGTCTAAGCTGGTTTGGGACTGTCTTACTGTCTTGAAGCAACTGGCTGAGACAAATAGGGTGACACTAATATGGGTACCAGGACATGAAGGCATTAAGGGGAACGAGATTGCGGACCGCCTTGCAAAGGAAGGAGCCAAATCTCCGTTTATTGGCCCGGAGCCTGTCTTTGGACACCCAAAGAGTCACCTCCTGGCTCAGATCAGGCTTTGGGAGGACAGAACTAAAAAGGAATACAGGGACAACACCCCGGGGCTGAGACAAGCGAAAAAATTTATAAAGTATTCGCAACAGAGGACAAAAGAACTCCTCACACTCAGCAGAAAGGAACTAAGGCTCATAACGAGCCTACTTACTGGGCATTGCCCACTTAGATACCATCTCAAGAAGATGGGTAAGGTCGATGATGAGACCTGTCGATTCTGTATGGAAGACGATGAAACTGCTGAGCATATCCTGTGTGATTGTGAAGCTCTATGCCGCATAAGGCTAAGACATCTAGGAAAGGCATTTCCAATGCCTGAGGATGTTGTTAAAATGGCCCCCAAGGACATTATAGGTTTCATTAATGACCTTAAGTTCGAATGGGCGTCCTAGGGTGTTTAGGGGTAATGTCACAAAAGATCTCCTAGGTCGCGGTGGCAGGCTGAGAGACGGGAGTCCTGTCTGCATCCCCCGGAATAATAATTTTTTTTTTATGTATATAAGCTCTTTATTTTGGCTCTTTGGCTCTTTTCAAAATTCCTTAAAAAATAGGTGCAAAAGGCTGTACAATGTATAAAGAAAAAGACACTAGCTAAACTAAAAAATCACAAACATAACAGTCAATAGGGACAACAAAAACAAACTAGACACTAATAGGTAAAAGGACAAAAAGTGAACACTATGTTCTCAAAAGAGACAATAAACAGATACAAAAATTTTGAACAATGCCTAAAAGATGTAAAACAATAAAAAATTTGCTTGCCCCTATTTTGACAATAGGGTAAGTGGCAGTTACAAAAGTTCCAAAATCCCGAAATAATCTAATAAATATCTTTACCTAAACGAGCGAATTTCAACAAAAATTTTGCAATTTAGCACCGAGACCGAAACCGAATTAAAATAAGAAGTCGAACGAAACGTCTCTTCAACCTGTCAACGAAGTGACGCTTAAGTGCGTGTGCATGGTGTTGTGGGCAGTGTTCTGATTCCCATCTTCGACTCTCATGTAGTACAGGTGAATTGTACATTTGGCCAGTGTCAACACAAAGCAAATCAAACAATTCACTCGACTACAGACCCTTGGTCCCCATAGAAACGATGTCCTAGTAATGCCGAAATTCGGGTGGATCAACTGACACATTTCGCGTAAGAGATCCATTAGATCCTGCAAAGCCGGACAAGTGAAGAACCTGTGAAACAGGGTGCCCTCACCAGCACAAACTGTGCAACTCCTCTGAACTCGGCGGTCGATATGTGACAACTGATTAGGATGCACAAGACTGTGATGCAGCAATTTGAATGCTACATCAGCATCTTTGTAATTAGAAGGATAACTGTAGACCACTCTACAAGTTATCCCTCCCATCACGCCCATATTCACCCCGAGGTGTGTTCGCCATCTGTTGTATCCTGTATACTCCGGAGGTCTTATCGACATAAGCACGTCACGGAGCACACGTGTTGTAAGTGTGCTGAAAGGTATGTCTTGTGGTCTGTTCAGAACGAAAGCATCTTCCAACTTAGTGCCAGGGTCACTGGTCCCAAGTTGGCGAAATCTCTCCCCCACAGAAGCAGCCAGGTCGTGTAGTTGTGCAGTGTTAGTGTTTATTCGACAGTTTCCAGAGATATCAATAATATTTCCGAGAAACGTCAGTGTATGCGTGTCAGCTTCAAAACCCCGAGCATTACTGAACACTGAATCTATTAATTCAGGATTAAACCTGATTGGAATTGACGCGAATTGTGTGTACCTTAGAGCATTCCACTGAAGGTGAAATGCTGGCCTGATTCTGCCCCAAGTCTGAATCGTTGAGATTAGATCCTGTGGCCAGTCACGAGGATAAGGTGGTCGAACAGAGAGTAGGTAGTAATACTCCCCTATGCCGATCCCTCCCAGTACGTTCACCCACAGTTGAGAAATCAAGCTGTCTCTCTGGCAAAACACTCTTTGGAATGCACGCACTTGGACACACCTTGATTTCACAACCAAGTCAGTGAAACCTAATCCACCTATCTTGACTGGCAGACAGAGCGTGCTTTCAGCAACCCATCGTCTTCCGCACCAAAAGGCGTCTATCGCTTTTGCTTGAAGAAGACCTACGAAGCCTTCATCAAACGTCTCAGACTTTAGCAGATGAACGATGGACGAGGTAATCAAATAGTTTATCACGACTGACCTACCCATTAAGGATAATGGAAACAGTCGACTACGCCATGAGTTTACAGCTCTCGAGAGTTTCTCAAGAGCGATGCGGCTATTATTTGATTTACTCTCGCGTCCGATATACACACCTACATACTTCAGGCAAGTATTAGTCCATTGGATGTTCAGTGGAGTATCTGTACGATCTCTCCACCTTCCACACCACAAGCCTTGACTCTTACTAAGATTGATTTTAGCGCCCGCTATACGTTCGAGCTTTTCGAAAACAGCACGAGCGACCGGAAAAGCTTCATCTCCTGTCACGAAAATAGACAGATCATCCGCATACGCCAACATAAGAGGCCCCACATTGGTATATGGTAGACGAACCGCATACTGTCCGAGCATTCGACCAAGATTCACCAGTAACGGCTCCAACGAAAGATCATAAAGCAAACCTGATAATGGACAACCCTGTCTGATACCTCGATGAAACGAGATAGGAGCCAGAACTTGTCCTTGATGCTTAATCAAAATCGCTGAATCTCTATACAGTTTCCCGACGATATCGAGCCACCTGGGCGGAAACCCAAATGCCTCGAGAGCAGTCAAGAGATACTCGTGCGAGACACTATCAAAAGCCTTTTGCTGGTCAAGTGAAATCATGGCCATTTGTGTACTTGTCTGCTCATGGTAGGCAAACAAATGCTTGGCTACCGCGATATTGTCGTAGATACTACGACCAGGTACACAATAGGACTGTTCCGGGTGTATTACCGAAGCAATCACTGAGCGGAGTATCGCCCCTAATGCTTTGCAGACGATTTTGTAGTCTACATTGCATAGGGTTACTGGCCTCCAGTTCACCATCCTCTGCAAATCTCCCTTCTTTGAAGACTTCCAAAAGGTCAGGAATTAATAAATCCCTGAAACGTATGAAGAATTCTGGAGTCAAGCCGTCATAACCAGGTGAAGTGTGTCGCCTTAGATCTTTTGTCGCAGCAATCATATCCTCCAATGTGATTACTGTATCCAGGAGCTCCTTACTGTCTTCAGAGAAAGTGAGAATATTCTCAAGAAATTCATGAGTGGTCGAGGATGTTGTCGACGTCGATTCAGAGTAGAGACTACTGTAGTAATCTCGAATATATTCTGATAGCTGTTGTCCGTTGAGGACTTGTCCAGATTCATCAATTATCGATTCGACCTCACAAGAAGCAGTACGACGTCTAGTCGCCTGAAAGAAGTACTCACTCTCAGCCAGCGCGATTGGCCGCGCAGCACAAACTCCAAGCTGTGCTTGTAAGTCTGTGTCGCCAAGCGTTCCTTTATTCCATTGAAATAAAGAATCAACCCCGGCTGAGTTGGGAGAAGAGCTGCCACCCGAGACACCTCGGCCGAGAAGCTAGAAGCTTGATAGCCACTTCGATTGAAACTCGTCTCGATAAAAGACCGAATCTGGAGCTTTCCAACATCCCACCATTGACTAAGAAAAGGAAAGTCAACTTTCCTCTCTTGCCAATCGTGCCAGAATACAGTGAACTCATTGATGAACTGCTCGGAATTCAACAAATAGTGGTTGAATATCCAGTATGCAGTTCTTCTTTCAAGTAGAGTGCTGGTCGCCACTACAAGAAGATGATCGCTAACGGAACACACTTCATGAGTGACACCAACGAAATGTTCTAGTATTCCAGGTGAGACGTAAAGTCTATCAATTCTGGAGCCTGCGAGACTTCCATGGATATTTCGCGAGACCCTCGTGTATGATCTAGTCGTAGGATGCATCCAACGATAGATATCCACGAGTCTGAAAACACCGACAAAATTCCTCAACCGAGTAGCATTGACAGAGTTGAACTCAACTCCAGAGTGCCGATCCATTGAGGGATTCAGAGTGCAGTTGAAATCGCCTCCGCTAAAATTCACCAGACACGACTGAACACTATCAAAAACTTGTCTTGTAATGTCCTGGTCATGAGGATGGTACGCGTTTACTACCTTGATATTTTTGTCTTGAATGACAAAGTCCAAGGAAGAAGCAAAGCCTGGGAAGATATCTGTATAGACAGGAGACGATAGTGTAAATTTTTTGGATACAATGATTGCCACCCCTGAGCTTCGGCGGGCCCAGGTGTGGCAAACATTGCATAGCCAGTGTGTAAATAAGCATAGTGCTCAAGTTGTGTATATTTGTCTTGTGTAAATTTCGTCTCCTGTAGAAGCAAGCGCGATGTCTATATCGAACATTTTGACATGTTCGATAGTGCTGTGTAACCTTGTATGTGCACTTAAACCCCCAGTGTTGATAGAAGCTATCTTGCACATTCAAAGAGATGCAAAGCTCAAACGATGATGGTACGACCTTCCTATGAAGTCGTTCTAACCGCGCTACATCGTTGTACTTCCTCCTCTTCTTGGCCTCCTGTTGTAGGAGTAGAAGCTGAGGAAGTAACAACTCTGGCCTCTCCAGCTCCCTTACAAGAATACTCCAGATTTTATCTGAATTCTTCTTGTACTGGAGCTGGGTAAGAATTCCGGCGATCTTCTTCCTAGAAAGGGTTTCCATCCCCTTCGAGACCTCAAATTGGCTACCAGTCGAAATGATACTATCACATGACTCGTAGCCACTGAAGCTCGAGAGACCAGTCTCATCCAAACAGGTCATTTCGCAGTCCGAAAGCTGTTCGAGAGATGCTTCCGCCTACCTCACAACAACCTTCGAACCGCGGGCACCACTAACGTCCTACTCCGAGTTGGGCCGTTTTGGAGCGACTGGCTTTGCTGGCTCTGGAGGAGGCAGCATCACCCGGTCCACCTTCGTCTTCCTCCTCGTCCTCTTTTTTTTAATTACATGGCTAGTCGACTGCTCGCCGGAAGTAGCCGTGCCTTCACGTGCCACGTGCCGACGTGGCGCCGTTTACAGCCATAACTATTTTTGCCTCTAGGATAACTTCAGGCATCTTAACCACTGGCTGCTCCAAAATATCAGGATGAGTGCCGGCCGAAGGCTCCTTCTCCAGATCCACTACTGTAGTAGTGGCTTCCTTCGAGGGAACCCTCGGTTCAGCCTTCTTCCCGGTTCTTCTGGGGCAGTCAGCAATAAAATGCCCTGCCAAATGGCAAGCATGGCATTTCGCTTCGGTGCCAACGTCTATCCAGTATCTCGAACCGGATATGCTCAGGTAGAAGCCTGACGGAAGCGTACATCCCTTATTCAAGGTAATGGACGCTTCCCGGCTGGTACCGAAGATACCCCGCCCGAGACCCTCGTCCCCAATTTTAATTGGAATGGCGCGAACCCTTCCATGAACCTTCCCGAATCTCCCAAGGAAATTCGCGAGGTCTTCATGTTGGGCTCGCATAGGGACCCGTGAAAACACGACTTTCGTCGCCACCGAAAGCGGTGGCCTCATGATAACACCGCTCGGCTTTGGCGCTGAAGCTGAAGCTGTTTTAACGACTTCCACCAAGCTTGGGTTTTTCCCTTGGGTTGATGCTGTCGTTGTTGTGGCTGTGGGTACTGCTGCTTGTGCAGCAGTGCTTGAAGTTGGTGCTCCAGACTCTTCTGGGACAGTGCCAGCTGTCCTTCCAGCTGTATTCTCCGACGGAGTTGGCTGCAGTTTCTTGGCCTCTTGACTAGGGCCCTTAAAAGCCTTTTCATTGGGCCCTTTTAAGCTTTTTTGTGAAGAAGAAGAAGCGCTTAAGTTCTTCTTCCTCCTTCCACTTGATTTGAGGGGATCTTCATTCCCCCCAGAATCGCTGCTACTCTCACCCATTTAGAGTGAGGCAGAGAAGTTTTTATGCTTTTTATACTTTTAATTTTATTTTAATAAATTTAAAATTTTCGATAAATTTGATTTTTTTATTATTTTTCTTCTACTTTAATTTATTATTTTACAATTATATTATTTGTGCTAAGTCCAAAACTAAAAAAATTTTACGGTTGCCATGTTGCCATGGCAACGGCCGAAATTATATTAATTTGTCAAAATGTCACAAAATTGTTCGTTTTTCACAATTTTTTTTAACCTTTTTCTTATAGTTTTTTGGCAAAAAATTCCTCGTTAGCCGACACTATCTCAGAGGTGGTACCGCCGGTAACACTACACTTTACTTTTTAGCTATTTTCGCACCTATTTTACGGTATATCTGTTAAAATCTCTGGAGCTCTGTTTCGACACGTCTGCTCCTCGGATTAATAATAATTTTTTTTTATTTAAATTAGCTCTTTATTTAGTGGCTCTCTGGCTCTTTTCATGATTTCCTAAAAATAGGTGGCAAAAGGCTCAACAAAGTGTAACAAAAAAGAAAGACGCTAGCTAAACTAAATGTTGTAAAAAGTCAATAGGGACAAATAAAAACGTTTAAAACAATTCAATAAAAACCAATATGTAACAAAAATGACACAAAAAATGTAAAAACCAATGACACAAAATTCTCAAAACAGACTAAAAAACGGATACAAGAATTTTGAAAAAGATCTAAAGGATATACAAGAATTTAGAACCAGTCCCAATTTTGACAATTAGGTAAGTGGCAGTTCCAAGAAGCTCCAAATATCCAAAATAATTTAATAAAAGCTAATAAAATAAAATTCCTGCTTTTATCAATTTATACTCATACTTTCAGCGACATCCGCATTTTGTTGACTAGGCGAATTTTGCATAAGTCGTGCTTCTTGAACATCACCTTCCTGTATGTTTATATGAATGGGAACATCTGCTAAATGGGCATTAAACGCTAATCGTGATTAATAAATTCCCAGTTTTATATTATTAAGTACATACTTCTAATGGCATCCGCAGAACCTGGTGGATTTGAAAAGGCGGAAATGTGAGGTAATTTCTCTATCTGTTGAATTCCTAATGAAAGGGTTTTATCAGGGAAATGTTGCCTGGCAAAGTATGCAGCTTGCCGACACAATCGTCGGTACCTTTTTTGCCTAGCATACATAAGTTACCCTATATTTAGAAGGATATATTGCACCATTAAAATTGAGACTAATTGAATCAAATGCTCTCGATTTCATTTTTCTTCTAGTACATTTTGTGCTCAAAATTATAAATACTAGTATTTAACTAATCAAAAGTGACAAAAGTAGCTTCCAACAAAACTTTGTCCAATATTACATATATTACATATTATATAATTACACTACATTTAAATCATATAAGAAAAAAGAATATTACTTTTACTCTTTGTAAATTCAAGAAAATAATTGTCTAAATATTATTTCAGCAAACACACGGAAAATTGCAAATGAATAGGAAAACGAGATCTTTTAATTGTACCTATCAAAGCCACAACATTAAAGTTTATCACTATATATATGTATGTATAATATTAAATAGGTATAAACCAATTTTCTTACCTTTGTTTCTATCGATTTGTCAAAAAATTGTTCCCAATATTACTCACATCACTCACAAGAACACAACACTACATGCAAATTATTTCACGTCTCAAGACACCATTCAAATCCATAGCAAAACCCTAAATAATTTTTCCTAGAAAAATTAAAACAATGGAATTTCATTGGATAACGCCTGGATATAGTGCAGATTCATTCTGAAGAATATCCGTACCATGTCCAAATATTTCAGTTCCACTGTTCGTCCATACTTTTTCCAAGAAACAATAAAAACATTGGAATTTTATTGGATAAAGCCCGGATATAGTGCAGATTCATTCTGAAGAATATTCATGGCATATCCAAATATTTTAGTTCCACTGTTACATTGGAAGTTGAATGGATAAAGCCTGAATACAGTGCAGAGTGCAGTTCATCTCATATAAAATTTCTACGGAAATTTGCTAGATTTACCTAGGAATGGCAAAACATCGGAATCAATGAAGGAAAGAGTGTGAAGATTTCTTTGGCCAAAGTGAAGATTTCAATTTTTACTTTTTCTGTAGTATGTCCACACTGTCTCCATATATTTTCATGTACGGAATTCTTCAGAAAAGTAATGGACAAATCAAAGAACAGTTTCAAATATTGTCCGCAATTGTCCACTATTTTTCCAGTTCTTATCTCATACAAAATTTCGACGGAAATTCCCTAGATTTTCCTAGGAATGACAAAATAGAGCATGGCAAAACATCGGAACACATAAAGGCATCGTCCGCTGTTTTTGCAATGAAGGAAAGAGTGTGGAGATATCTTTGGACAAAGCGAAGATTTCAATTTCTACTTTTTCTGGAGTATGACCACACTGTCTCCATATATTCTTATATACGGAATACTTCAGAAAAATAATGGACAAATCAAAGAACAGTTTTAAATATTGTCCCGAATTCTCCACAGTTTTTCCAGTTCTTATCTAATATAAAATTTCTACGGAAATTCGATAGATTTTCCTGAGAATGGCAAAATAGAGCAGGGTAAAACTTCGGAACAAGTAAAGACATCGTTCTGTGTTGGAATTTTTTGGATAAATATTGGAATTCCGTCCAATATTTGTGTAGTAGGTATAGTTTGGAAAATGTGAGGACATCGGAATTGTGGTTACTAGGGGTGGAGTCTAGGAGCTAATTTTAGAGCTACCGCGTGCTCGCCTGGTGCAGAGGCAAAAACAGTTGTTAACTGTTGGGTGCTGATTGAGCATCGAATTCTCATATGCAGCAACACAGATTTAATATTTAAACAACTAATAGAATAACGAAAACGGTAAAAAACCATTTTGTACTTAAAAGGACGTTTTGTATGTACTTATGTTTTAGTCGAACACACGAATAACTAGGAGCGCGGTTAGGCTGACAGTCTACCGAAAACTTAATCAATCAACTACGATATTCATAATAAAGTAAACAGAATTTTAACCACGACAAAATTAAGATCTAATTTACTAGCCCGCCGAATGGAAGAAAACTTCTTTTTTCATTTCAGTTTTGCGGTCGTCCTGGTCAAGAAATGCAATGCTAGTATATTATTATCGCGTACTCTCAAGTATCACGAGTAAGATCGTCGGTGTTTTTCGCGATGTTAGTATTTCAAGCGAGAAATTATCCGTGCGAATGTTTTTTATGCACTGTATACTGATATAGTGCAATCAATGGTTATTTTTGTACTGTATAGTGATATAGTGCGATCAGTTGTTTTTGTACTGTATACTTCAAGCAATTGATTGACTTTGCACTGAGTATATCATGCAATATGACAATTCAATTAGTTCTTTCCCCTAAATGTAATTTTACTATTTATTATTTAGTAGAATTCGATTTTAATAAATTCTACATTGTTGGATTCTCTTAGAATGAATGAATCTCGGTATACATATAGCAGATTCTACGAGACTACGTACTTTTTGGCCAATAAAAGAGATATTGGATATCCTTCTTTCTGAAGGCTCGTTAACTGCTGAAACTGAATTTGAACTAAGTACTGATATAGTGCAACCAATTGATTTACTTATTCGATCAATTGGATCATCAAAGCATCTTCACCTTATCGTCAAATTCCTCATTTTTGGTACCTGCCATTATAAAAATGTCGCACATTCCCTTAATTTTTGACCACTCGTTGCTTATATTTCCCTCGAATGTTAACGTTCCAGGTACTCGAAACGAATCCATTATTGAAGACATTTTTTTATTTTTTATTAATTTTGTTTTTATGCTATCACTGTTCGTTATACCGACTGCGCCATGTAATAAACTGAGCACTGATTAATCCACACTGAGTCTGCTTTAAAACTATATATTAAAACATTTTATGATGTTGAACTTACAGTGTTCGATTTCAGACTGCTGATCTGGTTATAGATTATAAAGACCGATTGTTATCTAACTGTAGCTTGGAATTACTACAATGATTTTTAATTTACTTAATCATAATAATTTCATGTATATTTATAACATAAATGTGGGGTTCGAAATAAAATTAAAAGACGTAAAATTGGTTACTTTAACTAACAGCACTATTTATTCACGAAAATTCAGTTACAAACGCAAAGTTCTTTTGTTCCATTATTAGTAATATGTAATGTCCTTTTAAGTAATTCAAGTTAAAAATAATTAGAACAAAATATAAGGCTAGGGTTTGTCGTGCCCCGAAGCAATTACACAACGAAAAACTTTTTCAACAAATCATAACACACGAATTACTTTAGACAGAAAGCTTTATTTTGTACAACACTGATCAATCTTAATACTTTACAACTAACCCGAACCCAAACATGATAGTACGACGACTGATAATACAACGGCACTCGCCAGACCAGTCATTGGTCTTTTATGCCCAAATATTCGGAAGTAAACTTTTACTCACAACGCGGATGTAAACAAACGACAACAACCTTGTTGTTTGTTCTACCGGTTGCAGCACCTGAGTCGCTTAGTAGGAAACAATCGCTTTACATAATAATTACCATGCGAAGCAAATTATTATCGTAATCGTCGATTGCTCCACTAAGCGCTCATCGCAGCCAGCTGTTGGGCTAATCAGCAAAACAACCGATAGTTGCTAGAATGCGCCCTTGGCTGCTGGAGGAATCTTCCTTATATTGGGCCATAACATCCCGCCCCCCTTTGAAAAACTAGAGTCCGCAGGGAACTAGATCTGGAGAGTGCAACAATCTTAATTAAAAACTGAAAATATCTTTATCCTCGTTCGGTTCAGATGCTTTTATATTTTTCATTACATACTTACTATCTAAATCTTCGTATTTTTCGTTTCTTATATTTTTCATCTTACGTCATTTTATATCTTTTATTTCACATATGATTTCTCTTTTCATTTTATTTTCACCTATAATCTCTTTTTGAGGCCAGCCATTCCCTTTAACTCGTACACGAATTTGTCTATATATTTCTTTACTATTTTCGACACTCTCGTAGACCCACTTTTCGTCATCACAGCGAGCTGGCACACAGGTTCATGTCGCGTGACAATTGAATCTATCAAAATTTGAACCGGAAATTTCCATGGAAAACCCAGAAAATCGGGAAAAATCATTTGAAAATTTGGTACAAATTTGATTAGTGATAAATCCGTTTCAGGAAAAATGCAGAGTTTTCCTATTTTCCGAAAAATTTTCCGGAATTTCCCGACTTTTCCGGAAAATTTTCCGACTTTTCGGGATAATTTTCCGGTAAAAAGTTTTCTAGATTATCAACTGGCATCATTACTTTCTCTCCGACAATGGTGAAAACTTGCAGATAATATCGAGGAAAATTCATGTAAAACGCTTTTCCGGAGTTTTTCCGACCAAGGAAGCGTTTGAGCGTCTTGCAACCTAAGACAAAGTTGTAGAGCGAAATGAGTTGCATAATAATTTTTACTCGAATAAATTTTTTGAAAAACTGGTAAATCAGTGTCTTTTCAGCTGTCATAAAATTGTTTTAAAATATCTCCATACAGCACGTAATAACAATTTAGTTAACGTGAAAAAGGCAGAAAATAAAATAAGTAAAAGACGAGTTTTCAAACAAAACTGAGGCCAACCCGCTTGAAAAAGTAGAAAATAAACTTTTTTTCACACACAGAGGTGGACTCAGATTTTATTCGCTGACAATCACCGATATATTTCAGTATGATCAATCAGAGGTAATAAGTGATTTGATTCACGAAGAGAAAGAATATTCAAGAGAAATGTCCCAACAAAAAATCTGAGTCCACCTCTGTGTGTGAAAAAAAGTTTATTTTCTACTTTTTCATGCGGCTTGGCCTCAGTTTTGTTTGAAAACTCGTTTTTTACTTATTTTATTTATTTTCTGCTCATATTTAATTATCTTTTTTTTAATTTCTTTCTTATACTCTGTTTTTCTTAATTTTTCTTCACAACAGTCTTAACAAATATTTCTTTTGACTACATCCATTTCATTTCTTTTAATTCTAAGTGAAGTCAACTAGTTAAAAAAAAATATACTACTTGCTTGCTTATAGGTACATATACCACATGCATATTTTGCTGTTATATTCCTTTTCTGATTGCATACATAAATATACATATTTAATAATTTTTAATGAATAGTTTAGAGCTTCTTGCACATTAAAAGTATTGTCTCCCTTTTTCTTCTTCACAACATATTATTTTTTATTATTTCCTGATAACATTTTCTTTTTTTGTTTATCTTATTTCTCTAAACAATTCAAACAGTTTCATCGTTAGTTTTTAAATAATAATATAACAATTTTTTTATATTTGCTCTTAGGATAAAAGGATTGATATTATACATTCTTATCAATTTTATACTCTTCTTTCTGTTAACAAGCTTACCATATCCTACATAACTAACTTAATTTTTATATTACTTCCAAATTTACTACTTCCCTTGATATAACCATATCGTGACTTGACGCTCTTTAATACAAGTAAAGACCTTAAATTTACTGTAGTCGCTCCAACGGTTGTTGATAATGGTGGGAAAGTATGGTCTGTTTTCGCTTCAATGGTGATATCTAGTATGTCAATGGTAAGGTCGAGCCCGATGTCTGCTTCGACTTGCTGCTGTTCTGCATTACGAAGTTGCAGTATGTTGCCCTATAGTGGGTAGAACATCTAGTCTGTTGCTGTTGGCCTGAGCTTGCTGTTTCTCTTCTGTCTTAAAAGATGTTTTCCAAATTTCTACTGCCAGTGATTTTGTGCTACACTTATTCCAGCTTTTGTAATATTTCCTGCATATTACATACATATTTACATCTTGTAATGCAACATTTTTCGATTCGCATGTTAACCATTTTTTCAATAATCGGAGTTATCAATGTATTTTTATTCTCATGGAATCGACCCTTCCAGATCTTAGTTCCACATTAACATTTTCAGCTACATTTATACACCGCTTTTTGTTACAGAGGCTTCTCTAATTTTATTACAATAGACTGGACAAAAAAAAATCGTTGCTCTTATTTCCGACGTTTTAAGAGGATATTTTGTTCCAGGAGAAGATTAACACTTAATGCTAAAATACTCTCGATTATCTAGTTACCATGGGGATTGATGGATTGACAATAATATTTGTAAAAACGTTACATATATATTATTGATTCTCTTTTTGGCACAATGGACTTCTCCCAATTATATTGAGAGTCCACCCGTACTTAAAGAAATATTTTTAATTTCTGCATCACCTATGTATGTAAATATATCATATCACAAAGCTCTTAACATGATTTTGTATGCTAGTCATTCCATAATGTTTATTAATTCTCGACAAAGCATTTTCCTAATGTTTAGCAATCCTTTCCGGGATTTCTTCCAAATTTCGCATCCATATCTACACGAGTTAAATAATCCAGGGCTCCGTATAACACTGTTTTCCTCTCATTCGCTGCGTACTTGATGGATTGCTTTCGTCTGCGTACCGGTTTTCCCCCTCTGTTACCGTATTATATCCCTCGTTGAACTTCTAAGGCTAACACTACACTACATACATGTGGGATTCAGAATTTTCATAACTCTTAATAATCTCTACAAATAATAATGAGCACCCTGTTCGGTGTAAAAGTCTACAGGCACACCAACACACGCAAGTAAATTGACCTGAGGCAAGACGAGCTCGACGACATGAGGAATGCGACACTGGTTGGAGAGACGTCAAAGAAATCGGATCGTGTGCGCGCATCCTACAAAGTTACCTAGTTTCACTAATTTGCCTAATTTCACTAATTTGTATATTTTCACTAATTTATCTAGTTTACTACTTTATCTAGTTCCATTAAACTGAATTGGCTACCTATGTTAACTTGCTATCTTGAATTTAATAAAATTGTGTAAATCTGAGTTCGCGAGTTCATTTTATTTTAAATGTACGTCCCTTCCATTCTCAATCCCACAAAATTGGGGGCTCAACCGGGATGAGAAACAAGAACGTAACATAAAAGTGACTTGTGAGCTAAAAAGCGATAAAGACGAGTAACAAAACTAAAGTTTGTGAGTGAATTAAAATCATAAAAAGAAATTGGCAAAAACTCAAGACAGCCAGATCAAAGAAGAAAAAAAAAAGGGTGTAGAAGAGACAGCAGAGAGAAATATCGTCAGAAGTGCAGAATAACGTGAATAACGTGAAAATCCTTTGTGTATCATTTGGCGCATTTTCCAGGCAATTCCGTTATTACGGTGCACGCGCACAATCAACCAGTCACGACATATCTAGTATCGTTCAACCACACAACCTCATTACAATTAATATTCGCCTGTGTATATAAAATTCTAAAGTCTTTTATTTGTAGATGTTTGCTGAATTTACTCTGAAGTTTCATGCAAGGCACATTCTCATAGTAATAACAAAGTTGATGTATCCATAGTCTTCATTATCATACGCACACAACAATCAGCAACCAGTGTCCCTCAACAGTGACAGCACAGCACAGTGTTTAAGCAGCAGCAGCAGTAACGAGTATATGCATTCAACAAAAAAGCTTTTCGCACTTGCGTAGTGACAGCACAGTACAGTGAAGTAAGTAGTAAGACGACAATAAGCGAGTCTACTTATTCAACACTCAAGCCTTTGGCATTTGTGGAGTCATCCCATACGCAGCAGCAGAAGAGTTCCAGTGTTTGGTAAATTCGCAACACACTAACACAGTAAGCCGACAGTGGTGTAAGGTGCGTAATTCTTATATGCATACAATTTACTCCTAGAAATAGTGCGCATTTGTATTCGCTTTTTATATATATTAATTCTGTCAGTGAAAGGGGCATTACATAATTAAAATATTAAGTGAAAAATTGAATATAAACTTCACGAATTTCGGTGTTGGTACTGGCTGAATAAAACCTTGGTATTAATTCACGAGAAATGTCACTGAGGTATAGGGTGCATCTGATTTGAAGTCAGAAAGAAAATTTAAATTTTTAAATATTTTATTGATAAACGCTTACAATTAATAAAAAAATAAATAAATCTATTTTGACTGCATAGGGAGTAAAATTTTTATTGAAAAAATAATAATAATAACGAATGCCTAGGTGAAATATTTAAAGATGGTATTTAGACGGAATTTCATAAATAAAATTAGCTTTGGGCGTTTGCTTAGTAATAGTGCACTAAATTCGACAAGTAATCATCTAAGAAGGCTGTAATGGGGAAAGGTAAAAATAATAATAGAAGACAATGATACGAAGAGAACGATACAGAAGGGGATAGGGTACGTTGGGAGACAGAGGCTGGGTCAAGCAGAGACTCTAGAGATAGAGAAATGTTGTTAGAACGGTATAAACAGCTGGAAACTGAACTATCAACATACAAAGAAATGCTAGCGGGTATTACAAGAGCGTCAATGTCATCCACGAAAATGTACAGTTGCGAGAGTGAAGGACCCACCAATCCTTCTCCGACAGTTGACGCGACATCGGTACAGACTAGTTTCGTAGCATCCAATATATTTAAATTCGAAGACATTGAGAGCTCTGTGTCGAAATTTAGCGGGAAAGATGGGGACCAAAGCATAGTTAAATGGCTCAGTGACTTTGAGCAAACGGCAGATACATTAAAATTTACTGAGTTGCAAAAAATGGTGTACGCAAAGAGGCTTATCGTGGGCACAGCCCGGTCAGCACTGAATGCAGCTGGCATTATTAAGAGCTGGTCTGCATTTGAGGAACTTTTATTAGACGAATTCAAGACGTCGCATAATAGCGCCGATATCCATATGAAGATGACTAAACGTAGAAAGAAAGCTGATGAA
The DNA here is from genome assembly GCA_963930735.1 of Dioctria linearis. Lineage (NCBI taxonomy): Eukaryota > Metazoa > Arthropoda > Insecta > Diptera > Asilidae > Dioctria > Dioctria linearis. Next base: position 196,162,642 of record OZ005740.1, read on the forward strand.
AGTTTTTTGGACTACTTTTTTACAATGAGGGAGTTAAGTCGGAATGCCTCATTAGAAGACGAGGCTATCATTTCGTATACAATTAGGGGTGTTCCAGATTCTGAGTTTAACAAAGCCGTGCTTCATGGCGCGAAGAAAGAATCTACACGACTTTAAAGAAAGATTAAAAACGTATTCGCGCATATGTGAAGAGTCAGGACGAAATAATGAACCAAGACGACAGAAGAAGAGCAGTAGGCAACAATCGGGCAAAACTCATCAAGATTCTCGGTGCTATAACTGTGGTCTTCGAGGTCATTATTCCAAGGAATGCAAAAGGAAAGAATTAGGACCAAAATGCTTCCTGTGTTCTACATTTGGCCATAAAGCGCCGGATTGCCCAAAGAAAAAAAATAGATGGTAACCCGAAAAGAGATAATATAGCATATGTGAAAGAGATAAAGGAACACAACGAAATGATCAAAGCAATAGACATTACAGCCGTTACAGCCTATTTCGATACTGGAAGCGATCTAAGCTTCGTTCGCGAGGATCAGTATATAAAACTGGGTAGGCCAATGGTGAATAAGCCGATCCTATTTCAAGGAGTCGGATCAGGAGAAATGCGAACTTTGGGCTCAGTCAAGGCAAAAGTTGAAATCGACGCCTATAATTTTGACGAAGTGTTCCATGTGGTTCCACAACAAATTTTCCCAAAAGAAGTCGTTATAGGGAAGACGTTATTAGGCCGACTATCTCTGAGAATTACACCAACTAAGATTGAAGTACAACCATGGGAAGATTCACATATATTTTCATACTTACAAATTGATGTCCCCAAACTAGATCTGACGCATATAAAAGATCACAAAATCGTCGTGTAACTCACCTAATTAACGAATATCGTCCGAAGGACACTAAGCCACCACCAACCGAGATGAAAATTATACTGCGGGAAGACGCACCAATATGGCAAAATCCACGACGTTTATCCTCAACTGAAAATAACATCGTACGTGAACAAATAGATGAATGGCTACAGAATGATATAGTCGAAGAAAGCAATTCTGACTTTGCGAGTCCTATAGTACTAGTCAATAAAAAGGATGGGACCAAACGAATTTGCATAGATTATAGGCAGTTAAATAAAGTCGTCATAAAAGACCGGTATCCCTTGCCATTAATTGACGACAACATTGATCGGTTATCTAAGGCAAAATTATTTTCAACTCTCGACCTAAAGAACGGCTTTTTTCATGTATCAATTGCGAGGGAATATCGGAAATATACTGGCTTTGTGACGCCATTTGGACATTTTCAATTTAAACGAGCGCCGTTTGGCCTTTGCACATCACCGGCAGTGTTTCAAAGGTTCGTCAACAAAGTCTTTGATCAACTAATCAAGCAAGGAAAGGTACTTACCTATGTTGATGATTTGGTAGTCCCGGCAACATCTGAAGAGGAGGCTATGCAAAATTTGGAAGAAGTTCTGAACGTCGCTGCTCAGTACGGCCTTGAGAATAAATGGGAAAAATTCCAATTACTTCAGCGGAGTATACAGTATTTAGGATACGTAGTAGAAGAAGGTAGCATAAAGCCATCAGAGGATAAGATACTAGCCGTAAGGAGGTTTCCTGAACCTAAAAATCTGAAACAAGTACAGTCATTCCTAGGGCTAACAGGCTATTTCAGGCGATTTATTGCAAGCTACTCAGAGATTGCCAGACCGTTAACGGACTTGCTTAAAAAAGACTGTGCATTTCAATTTGGCTCTAATCAGAAGAAGGCATTTGACGAATTAAAGGCTAAATTATGTGTCCAACCAATTCTAATGATTTACCGAGCTGACGCCGATACCGAACTCCACACAGACGCCAGCAAGCTAGGATATGGCGCAATTTTACTGCAGAGAAACCCCGAAGATCGCCAATGGCATCCCGTGTATTTCTATAGCAAGAAGACAACAAAAGCTGAACAGAACTATACCAGCTATGAGTTAGAAGTACTGGCGATAGTAGCAGCGCTCAAAAAGTTCCGTGTTTACTTGATCGGGATTCCATTTAAAATCGTGACTGACTGTAGTACTTTTAAGGGAACGGTAACAAAGAAAGATTTATCACCAAGAATTGCAAGATGGGTGTTATTATTAGAGGAATTCACCTACCAATTAGAACACAGACCTGCAAATAACATGAGACATGTAGATGCCCTTAGCCGATCACCCGCGGTGATGTTAATCAACGAATCTGTACTGACTAGAATACGAATTGCTCAGGGGACAGATGAAACAGTCAGGGCAATTATGGAAACATTAAAACATACCAGCTTCGACGATTACTTCTTGGAGAGAAATATACTCTTTAAGAATAAAGACGGAATGAAACTACTGCACGTACCCAAAGCCATGCAAGCCGAAGTAATCAAAAGTATTCATGACCAAGGACATTTTGGAGTTACAAAAACGGAAGAATTGGTGAATCGAGATTACTTCATACCGAAACGCAAAGAGAAAATTAAAAGATGTATCAAGAATTGTGTTAAGTGCATATTAGCGACTAAAGAAGGTAGAAAAGAAGGATTCCTTCACTCAATTCCAAAAGAAGCACTACCGTTGCAAACGTACCATATTGACCACCTAGGCCCGCTGACTGCAACACCAAAAGGGTACAAATACATTTTTGCGGTCGTTGACGCTTTCACCAAATTTGTTTGGTTATATCCTACGCAGACTCTATCTACATCAGAGGTCTTGAAGAAACTAAGGCAGCAACAAACGAACTTTGGAAACCCAGAGAGGATAGTTACCGATAAAGGGCCTGCTTTTACATTAGCCAACTTCCAAGACTATTGTAGAACCGAGAATATCGAATGTGTCCAAATTACTACAGGAGTCCCCAGAGGTAATGGGCAAATAGAGCGTATTCACAGAATAGTCATTACAGTACTGACGAAATTAGCTCTCGACAAACCAGCTGAATGGTATAAGGTTGTAGATAAAGTTCAAAGATTTATAAATAGCACCATTTCCAGGAGCACACGCGCCACGCCATTCGAACTTCTTTTTGGAACGAAGATGAGAAACCCGGAAGATTCGAGATTAAAGGAAATGATAATCGAAGAATTAATGCAGATTTTTAATCAAGAACGAGACGCGTTAAGAGAAGATGCTGCTAGGCAGATTGAAGTTATCCAAGAAGAGAATCGCAAGAATTTTAATAAAAAGAGATGTGAAGCCACGAAATACAATGTTGGTGACATTGTGGCCATAAGACGAACGCAGTTTGGTACAGGATTAAAGATCAGTCCTAAGTTTTTAGGCCCATATAAAGTCCCCAAGGTGAAAGGGCATGAACGTTATGATGTTCTTAAAATTGGAACTTGTGAAGGACCCAAAACAACTTCCACTAGCGCTGACAACAGCAACCTTTCGCTTACTTCGAAAGCGATGACGAAGAGAACGACGAAACTGACGTCGAAGACATCGACAGCGCACCAGCTAATCAATGATAAATAAAAAAAAACCCTGACAGTGCACCAGAAAGTGATCTCGCTAATCCTAATGATGTGACACAAGACTAAATTGAATAAAACAAACAAGAATTAATGAGAATCATTAAACATAAACAAATAATTATCCAGAAGACATAGAGTACTCTGCACGATGAAACCAAGACGATCATGACCCATTGTACCCTGTGACGTTATCAAGATGATGTAACCCAACGAAGATGTTAGCCCAATATTTAGAAGTTACCCCAATATTTAGACGTTAGGCCAACATAAAGATGATGCCGACACCGAAGTTATTGCACTATTATAATAGGGAAAAAATATACTAAGACGTTATACTAATACTAAGACGTTATCTCCCACTAAGACGCTTCCAGTATATAGCGAAGATTTTTGAACAATTAAGATATCATATGTCTTATATATATACACACCCAGACAGACAATAAGATATTACCAATTACCTACAAATCTAAATATGAAGAACCATTATGAGATGTGAGATCTACTTAAACTAAGATGAGAAAGATAAAATAAAATTGCGAATACTTCTCTCTATCGTACGGTGAAGTAAGCCCAGTACCATCTGAAAATGAAGAATAATCACAAAAAAGGAAGATTAATAGACGCACTAACAATTACCGAGGCGGTAACCTACTCAGGAGGGCCGAATGTGGGATTCAGAATTTTCATAGCTCTTAATAATCTCTACAAATAATAATGAGCACCCTGTTCGGTGTAAAAGTCTACAGGCACACCAACACACGCAAGTAAATTGACCTGAGGCAAGACGAGCTCGACGACATGAGGAATGGGACACTGGTTGGAGAGACGTCAAAGAAATCGGATCGTGTGCGCGCATCCTACAAAGTTACCTAGTTTCACTAACTTGCCTAATTTCACTAATTTGTATATTTTCACTAATTTATCTAGTTTACTACTTTGTCTAGTTCCATTAAATTGAATTGGCTACCTATGTTAACTTCATATCTTGAATTTAATAAAATCGTGTAAATCTGAGTTCGCGAGTTCATTTTATTTTAAATGTACGTCCCTTCCATTCTCAATCCCACATACATGCAATCTTTCTTAACCTCTAGGTCTTAAGGTATCTTATTATAGTAATCATTATGGTTCTTTAATTATAAACTGCGATATCTAAACATTATATTTTCAAACTTGATGCCTTTTTCTTTTATCTTGTACGAACTTATTAATTGTCAATCGTTCTATACATTTACAACATATTCACATTTTTTTAAACTTCTCTTTTATTTTTAATCTCTTAATCCTTTTTTATTTTCCAAGCTTCTCTTTATTTTAAAACTCTTATTTCTTCTTTTTATTCAATTAGTCTTGCAACATTTCAATTTTTTCTTTCTTATTCACTTATTCTTATAAAATCTTTATTTTTTCTTCTTGTTCTTCTATACGTACATATACATATTTCTTTTAAAACATCTTCTATTACCTTTTTATCTGTCAGTGGGTTATCTTTATACCTCCTTTCATATTTTCCTGTCCATATCAAGCTCTGCTCATCGAATTTTTCCTGAAATTAGAGGGAATTTGCTGGACAGAAATCCTCTACGGGCTTTGGTTTTCGAGATATTAGCGATTTTACCTTTTTAGATATAGTTAATATTAGTAATAATTCAAGTATAGACAAAACCAGCATTTTTAAACCCCAACTAGAATATCAAATAAAGCAGGTACATGAATTAACCCGGAAATTAAAGGGTACAAATTCAAGAAAAGGGAGATCAATTAACTGGATAGGATCTGCGTGGAAATGGATAGCCGGTTCACCTGATGCTACAGATTGGGATAACATAATTAAAAGTCAAGATGATATAATTTCCAATAATAATAAGCAATATAAGATAAACAACAAATTAATGAAGTCCACAACTACACTGACACATCAATATAACAATATCGCTTAACAACTAGATGAACGAAATGGTGAAAAATATGAACAGATGCTATTCAACCGGCTAAGTATCCTAAAACAGGAAGTTAATGAAATAGTACTTGCAGAACAGTTGGCTAAGAAAGGAATTGTAAACACTAACATCCTGGACAAAGAAGAAATTAACCAACTCATAGCTCAAATAGAAACGCTCCCCTACGAAAATGAGATAGATGCTATAGAATACGCTGAACCGATAATTGTTGTAAAGGAGTCAATTCTTCTGTACATAGTTTCACTGCCGAAGACAAGCAAGTGAATATATATACCATTGTTAGACCTACAACGAAAAACAAGAAGCGTTCGTATTTAAACTTCGAAGAATTAATAATTAATCAGTCTGAAAGATTTGGAATTAAGGAGAAGTGCAGTAGCATTAGGAATTTAACAATATGCAAGGAAAGTCAGCTTGAGAAACTACCAGACAATCATTGTATTAGTCGTCTTATGAGGGGATTAGAGGCTGAATGTGATTACCAGTTTAACAAAAATGAAAAAATTTGAAATAAGTAACGAAAATATAATATTCCTCGACAACTTCCTTGGAGAGTTTTTCGAAAATAATTCAACCAGACACTTAAACGGCGGCTATGTTATTCAATACAACAATGAAAAATGATAAAGAACAGAGAATTCATCATCAAACAGATAAAAACATTTCAAGTCCTACCGCCAATGCTTCAAACCAGACCGATCGAGAAAAGCCTAAAACCAGATGTAGAAGATCTTCACGACCTACACCTAAACAATAAAAAACAGCTACAAAGCCTCCAAACTAAGCACCGGATATGTCATAAGTTTAGTTACCGTACTAATTATAATTTTTAGCGTATTTATAGTTTTCAAAATCAAAAGAGAAAAGGGAAAACTGCAGATCATTCAACCAACAATTCAGATGACAACAAACCCCAGCATCCAAGACCTGCAGCCAGTCAAACTTAATCTTTGACCTGCAGGACGCAGACATTTCAGGAGGGAGGAGTTAACCCAGTTAACGCAGCAACACGTGCCGCTGACAATGCATTTTTACCAGTAGAACAAAAATATCATATTTCAATAAATTGCCAGCTAAGAAAAAGATTGTTAGGCATAAGTTCGTTTTAAGCAGGTAAAAGTAAATTTTGTATTTAGGTAGAATCAGATAAAATCGGGAATTGTCTGAAATCGGTTGTTTCATTTTTTTTTAAGAAAACAAAATAAATTTTGTTAACTTATTTTTTTTTTTAAGACAACAAAATAAATTTTGTTAACTTATATGCGAATTGCACGAAAATCGCATGTTAAGGCAAACCTAATAACCGCCAAACTAAGGTAGCCCCACTGGCAACAAAGCTGACTATTCCTCGATTAGAATTTGGTGGAGCAGCACTACTCGCTAAACTGATAAACGAAACTTCATACGGAGTCGAGTTGCACAAATACATGGTTTATCAAACAGAAATACATGGTTTTACTTGAAATCATCCGAGAACCCTGCCGACATCACCTCTAGAGGAATACTACCATCGCTGCTGCTTAAAGATCATACTCTTTGGTGGCATGGACCTTCTTGGCTTAGTTCCAGGGAAATATTGTATCCAAAAAACCCAAAGGGAACAACTGTCGTATAGAAGGAAGTGTTGACGGCACATTTTTGTTCTGATTCGAAAGCCGAACACGAGAAAGTTAATTCCTGAAGATCATCTTCAGGAATTAAATTTGTATCAAGAGTTGCTCGAAGATTTTCAACATTAGCAAAATTTCAAAGAGTAACAGCATACATTAAAAGATTTGTGGAAAAAATCAAAGTAAGTACGCGAACCGTACATTTGGGTACTTCGCAATAGATGAAATCGAAGAAGTACTAGTACGAAGTGAAGGCCACTAGAAGCACTAGAACATCCAATAAATAACAAGAGCAGATTATGTCCACTATCACCGTTTATACACTCTAAGGGGATATTACGAATAGGCTGACAACACTAGTGGTGTACAAAATTCATAAACTCACCTTACGTGAAGAAAACACCTTGACTTTAAACAATAAGACAGCGATTCTGGATTAACGGGCCCATACATCAATATGTAAGCCGTCATAGAAACAAAACTGAAATGATCGAACAAATAATGGGATTGTTACCTAAGGCAAGACTGATCTCTACTCGACCCTTTAGCCAGTCGAGGGTACATTATGCTGAACCATTCGGACTTTTACTGGCCAGAGGAAGAGGAAGCAAATCGCACAAGGGTTATGTGGCAGTATTCGTCTGTTTAACGACAAAAGCGATTCACTTGGAGGTAGTAACCGACCTTACATATCAGGCACTTATAGTTGCCTTCAAACCATTTGTAGAGAGAAGAGGGCACATCGCTCATATTTACAGCGATAATGCAACTAATTTTGTTGGCGCTAATAACATACTTAGCAAAATACATATACAATAGTCATATAGAGATGACGTGCACTTCATTCCTCCAGCCCCCCCCCCTCATTTTAGTGACTAATGGGAATTGGGCGTCAAGGCTATGAAACATTACATGTGCCGCGTAGTCGGTGATAGCCGGTTGACATACGAGGAAATGTGTACACTCATAACTCAAATTGAAGCTATCCTAAATTCGCGACTGCTGTGCCCAATATCCGAAGATCCTGAAAGATTGAAAGGGCTCACTCCAGGTCACTTCTTGACTGGCTCTTCTTTACCTACTTGCCGTATCTAGAAGAAATCATCTTGAAATTAATCCAAATAGTCATCCGAATACCTATCAAGGCTACAACAACGTCCTAAATGAACTCAACGACAACCGAGTTCATCCGAATACCTATCAAGGCTACAACAACGTCCTAAATGGACTCAACGACAACCGAGTCTACGAGTTGGAAATTTGGTACTAATAAAAGAGGAACAGCTTCCATCAGCAAAATGGTGACCTGGCCGAGTTATTGAAATGCACCCTGGACTCAATTGGCTGACTAGAGTAGATCCAAACAAGGGAATTAAGGATCAAACGACCACCGCTAAAGTGTCGCGGCTTCCTATAATCGGTAATCATATGAATAAATCGGTTGATCCAAAGAGACTCCTACATCCAACAAATGAAGAAGCTACTACGATGGAGACGTTTCTAAATTCTGTCTCCGAGATCAAAATAACTAATCCTCATTGCATTCAAAGCTTGAACAGAAGACAGATGTGCTCAGACTCACAACATGAAAATAGTAAGTTACAATTCCACCTCATTACTCAAGCTCACTTAGTAATTCATGCTCACTATATTAGTATAGGCCAGCAACCTGATAAACCATATAGTATAACCAGGTTTAAATAACAAGGAGAAATATATTTTGAAGACCTGTCAGTAATCCAGCTATATTCAATCGAATGGAATCTTATCATTTACTATCACTTATCATCATATTGGAAGGAGTTCACTGGAATTAGCAAATCAGTGCATAGGCTTACAGGAATCTGCCAACAAAACACCCATCTAACAATTCCAAAAGAACTATGTACCGCAAAAATTTTACAGTTAGAATATCAATATGGTGAATTCTATTAAATTAATGGTATATTAAAACAACAAAATGAAAATGAAAGATTTAGAACCAAACGAGCTCATCTTGAAATAATGGGCTCAATCGCAAACAGTTTATTTGGTATCCTTGATCAAGGGTTTGTGGAAAGATACGAAGAGCAAATTCAGAACATCAAGGAAAACGGAGATCTATTGAAAAAACACACAATTAATGTCATAAAGAAGAATAGTGAGACGCTAAATCATTGAATCACTATCTTGGAACATCATATAGAGACAATTGCAAATGGACTTAATAAAGCTGACGAAGTCTTGAAGACTACGCAAACCTTTATATTGGCAGTATTACTATTAACCCTAAATCTGATAAACTTTCAACATATGCAAAAGAGCTTATTAGCTGTAGTAACCGACACAAAACACGGAAGGCTCAACACACTACTGCTCACACCCATTCAGCTTCGTGAACAACTAAGCATAATTAAAGAGCACTTACCAAAACATCTTAGAGTACCAGGAGATGAAACTTCGAAATCTTTACTGCCAAGATACAATTCAATGCATGTTAAGATGTGCACCACGAATTCCATTGCTCAATGCAGAAATATATCGGCTATTCAAACTTACGCCTATACCTGTGAAACATGTAGATCAGTTCATCCACCACATCCAACCCTCAGCACAATATCTGGCTGTAAACCTCCATAAGGACCGATATACACCCTTAGATGGGGAAGATATCAATCAGGGAATGGATACAATTAATTTGCAATCTAAGACAGCCTATATACAGTGCGCAATCGAATTAAAGCAGATGTGAGATAGAACTGCTTAACCACCAGGAAAAATTGTCACCCTTCTGTCAATTACGAGGTATACCATTGAAGAAAATGTGGTATAAGATACATACCATGGATCTATTTGATAGATGCAGTATCTCATTTCGATATCATATGTGGAACAACGATCCAACCTATAATCCTTTAAGAGAGTGGGATTATACAAATACAACCCTCCTGTATGATAAAACATCCGACATTGTTCATAAGTGCAAACAATCATCAACCAATTGTCTTGTATAAATTCCAGAGATTTTGCTTTTGAATTAAGTCCAATGTGCAAGTTAATCGCAATTTTTGTTGGGATACATGTAATCAAAATAATCTTCAATCTACATATATTAGAAAATTATTAGAAACAAATTGTTAGTATTAAATCTTTTGAAATCACATATTTCTCACGTCTGGCAGTTGTAACATTGTGCTGTAACCAGAAGCGACCTCTTTATATGTTGTTGAATCGTTTTCTATGAATATAAAATTATAACTAAAACTAGCCCCTTTAATATATTAGTACAATATTAGTATATACGTAAACTACTAATTCAAAGTTTTCCAGATAGTTACTGTTTTCAAAGATTTGAATAACCGGAGGTAGTGCTGGGCTGGATGGTGGAGTAAATATACTTTGTTTTCTGGGCTTACTCTGCATTAAATCACTTTTTCTTAATTTTGCAAATAAGTTCCTATTTTTATCATACAGAATTCCTTTGAGATTGCCTCCAATTTGTCTTGGCACGTAATACGTTTTCTAAAAATTTTGAAATTAAATCTTTGTACATAACAACATATAAGAAATATACATTGTTGTCATATATAAAATTTGCTCAATTTGATTGGCATAGCTGGCAACGATATCCAAACCCATGGAGTCATTAAGATTTGATAAATACTCTTTGCATATTAATTCCGATAATAAAAGTCTGAGCATCCTCTAAAATCTTTGTAGAGGACCTTAACAAAGCTCTTCCTTCATATGAAGATTCCAAGAAATCCCTTAAATTCTTTAAAAAAAAACGATTACATACATTGTTTTTGGCGGTTTTTTTGACAATATGTACATTACATACGTGATCAAGCTTATGCGATTTAGTGGAAAAAAACTGTCTTGAGACTTCGATAAACACTTTTCTCCGCAGTCTGTTATGGGTACTTCAGGACTAAGTTTTAATAAATGGACATTTTCTATGCTCGTCCTTAAATAAAATTCTGTTAACCATATCCTCATATAAAATTCTGTTAACCATATCCTCATACTTTATTATGGCATCTATGTATATCAGTATTTTGTGCGCTTTCTATGTGCTTTAATCCTACAATAAAGACAGTGTAAAAAAATTTAATTTCATACTGATAAACTCATTTCAGATATATTCATCTAGCCCCCAAGACTCAAGTAAATTGTAAACTTCACTCTCATTATCGAGGTCAAAGTTGGTCAGTTAATGTTTATACATGAAACAGTTACACCGTTTTCCATATTTTTCATAGTTTCTTCTATATCATAGCACTCGTTATGTATACATGAGCAAGAAATTATTTCTACTCACATTGGTGAAGTCAAAATACTACCAATAACTCCATTCCCTTGCTAATTAAAGAGATCAAGGCTGATGATATTCAAGAGGTTCATTAAGTCAATTAGAACCCAATAACAGCATTTCGCGAGAATTCCTCCCCTGCACCGTCATCACATACATCTTTAATTTGACCTAGTATACCCTATGCAGCACTGCAGCTGTTAAGTTATTAGCTCAAAACCTGTTCGTGTATGCCGAAATTAGCCGAAATTTTTTAAATGAAGAGTTTCCAGTCAGTAAGGGAACAAATTTAGGTTCGAGAATAGCTTTCAGAATAGGTTTTGAGCTAATAACTCTTTAAAGGCTGCAGATGAGACATTCAAATTAAAGAGGAGAGTGTACAGTTTATAGCTTTTATAAAAAAAAGTTATGTTAATGACCGTTTTGCAAAAAAAATAGAGGTCAAAGAAAAAAAAAGTAAAAAATCCGAAATATTTTGTTTAGACCCTTGTAACTCTTGAGAAGGAGGGGTGTGCGGATGGTTGAGCAGTCGTTGGAAAGGCCATGAGGTTCTGCATACAATTAGTCATTAATTGTGAACGTACTCTATATAGGTACTTTTACAGATACAAGGTGTTATGTGAAAATCTAGCTTTTTTTCTTAATCACCCTTTAACTCCAAAACGGTTGATGTGGACCCCCAGCCATACAATTTAATATACAGGGTGTTTCCGCCATGATGATGATGATTAGTAGAGTACAGAGCTGGTTGAGCAGTCGTTGGAAAGGACATGAAGCCTCTGCATACAATGAACTCTTAACTGCGACCGTACGCCCTGTATTTTTAAGATGCAGATGTGAAAAAACAATCCTTTTTTCTTAATCACCCTGTAACTCCGAACCGATTGTTATCCCCCCCCCCCCCACTCCCCCTGCCTTAAATTTTTTGTTTGCATAGATGAGTAGAGTGCTATTCTTTGAATATATAGCAAACAAGAATGGTGATAAGCTAGATTTTGCGTAATGAATTCTGGAAGTGTTGGTAGTCCATGTTTTACATGTATTTACACGCCGGCCCTATTCTAAGCAACTTGTCAATTTGCTAAAAGTAAACAAATGTTTTGCGCTGTAAAAATGTTCTTTTTCCACTTTATTTTGAAATAATTCACATAGTTAATTTATATAAATCTTTGCTTCTATTAACAAAAAAGATAATTTAGATAGTGCAGTTGCCTGAAACGTTATTTTCCTAGTTTATAATCCAATTTATATTTGCTAGCACTGACCGAGCACTTCATTTCTGTTTTTTTTAATTGATGTGAAGGTTTTAATAGGTTCTAGTGGCACTATAAAACTTTTCACTAAATAAAGTTGAAAGATAAATAGTTTTATTAAAATAAAAAAAATTTTTAAATTTTTTCAGTGCCGGAAATCATGCCTTTTGCTCTTCACTGCGGTAAAAAACGTTCGTTTTATTTTGAAGTAATTCAATATTAAATTTATATAAAACCTTTCTTCTATTAACATAAAAGATAACTCACATAGTTGCACTCTCTTCGGATGGACAGATGGATGGACAGTCACGCATACAAAACTCAAAATAACTTTCTCTACTAGCATTATTTCTGTGCGTTACAAACGAAATGACAAACTTACCCCCCGATCCTTCATAAGAGATAAGAGCTGTTATCCTCTTAACTGGGCTATTAAAGCCTATTAGCAGGCATTGGTATTCTACGTAAAGAGTTAAGAGATGTCAGTCGTCAGCTGATCTCTTAACTTTTGTGGAGACTTTTTTAAAGAGATTTGGTATTCTAACAAACGAAAATATCTGTCAAATATCTCTTAACATAAAAGCGCCTCACCTCGGTACGCTTAAATCTCTTATCGTGATAGTTGCAGAAATTGTTTTGTTTAAAATACCGAAATTTTGAATAAGAATGGTGTAAAATAAGTACATATTTATATAATTCGTATATATTATATAAATATGTACAAGTTTGTGAAATATAAAATAATTATACAATTTGAGCCATACACAGAGCATAGTTCTGAGTAATATGAGAGACGACTTGAATCACTTTGCTATTTCTGGGGTTGTATAAAATTTCAGAATGCTAAAATCTTTTGCCTTTATAGTGATAGAAATGACATAGCCCTGCGATAATCTCCATTACTCGACAATATTATCGTCGCTTTAAAGTTTTGGTAACAATTAATTTTTTTGCTACAGGTTAATACGAAAATCCTGTTGGGACGTAACGACTACTGTAGAATTCTTTACCTACGATTTAGGTGATAAAATATTAATTCAATTATCATTATTATAGCTACGTGTGGGTTGGTCATATTGCCATCATCGCCTCGCCAAAAACATTATTTCTTCTTCTTCCCTGTTGAAAAGTAAACGTCGTTAATAGCTGGCCTGACTGAAAGATTCTCCAAGCACTCTTAAGGCCTTGACACATTGAAAGCAGAAAGCAGCGACAGAAACAATTTTTTTTATGAAACCATGCAACTGTTCGCGCACTAACAAATTGAAAGCAGAGGCAGTGGAAACAGCAGAATTTGAAAGTTGATCAAATCTCAAAAATTCTGCTTCTGCTCAGTACTGCCAATATAAAGAGAGCTCAAATTTTTATTTTTTATTTCATTGTTGGCGTTCTTTCTTTTAGAAGTGTTATTGCGAGAAAAACAAAATGTCTATGGAAAAAATTAATTAATTTTTTAACAAATAACAAATTGATTAACAATTGACATCATGTTTTTAGAAATTATAACAACTGACACGTGTAATTGACAAGTAACTATTTTCTGATTCTGCTTTATGTGGTTGACAAAGCAGGAATCTTAGATTTCTGCTTCTGCTTCTGTCGCTGCTTTCTGCTTTTAATGTCACGGCCTTTAACCTCTTAAAGTTAATATTTCTGCACAAATATTTATATAGAATACTATTTTGCTAAAATCTCTTATTTGCTAAATTTAAGAGGTTAAGAGATCTCTTAAAAGTCTCTTATGTAGAATCGGGGGTTTGTATACCCTATGATTTCATCTAGTTTAAAAATGTTTTCAGTAATATTAAATAACGTCAGCAATTTCTAATTCTTATTCCAGTATCTCACTTTAGTAAAGAAGTGTACCATTCATTTGGAGTACCATTTTTAATAAAAGCAAAAGAAAAAGAGATATATGGAGAGTTAAAACAGCGAATGCAGCAAAAACTTAAAGTGCCTATAAAGGAGTGGGAAAAGGTAAGTTTTGAAATAATTTTCTTACTATTGTATAACTATTTACTCTTTTAGTATAAGCTGGTGTTCGTAGCCAAATCAAGAGCAGAATATGTATCTGATGATAATGTAATAAATATGGTGGACTTTAAGCTTGGTAAGTCATTAGGATTTTTATTCACAAAGCATTTCGATTAAAAAGTTTAAAATAGGTATAAATAAAAGATTTAACATAGAGAACCAAAGCAACTTATTGGTATGGGGAACCGAGTAGACGTTTCCGATATGGCTACCATGCCATTACTTTCCATTTAACTTGTTTTAAGTCCTAATTTTAAACTAGAAAAATGAATTGTCCCACAATTAAATAGGAGAGATCGGGGCAAGATAGTTTGTTATGTTATTTTTATTAACTAGCAATGTAACATACGAACGGCATATAGCATACTAACCGCCGATTATTCACATATTTTCATGCTATTTTTGGAATATCCCTTATCATTAGTATGATAACTATATAATAACAAATAACATGTACGATACCGCTATAAAATATGTTGTGATTTTGCACAATCAGTCAGAATAATGCGTTTCAATTTTAATTCGTATGAATGTATAAGAGGATAAAATAAGATAGATGGGTAGTTCCCCATCTTTCCGAGGAATGCCGTAATATTTTTGAAAGTTTGCAACTCAATTTCAGAATTTTTGTAATGTTTTTTTAAAGATGACAGCCAAAAATCAATTGTTGGTCCATCGATTTAATTCAAGCATTTTTCCTTTAAAATGCAACATTTTTATCCATTCTTTTAAAATTTGATCATTTTCAAAGTCAGGTCAAGGAAATTCAGTTTGAAATTGCGACTTTCCCAATTTAACCTAAGAAAAACTTTGTAATTATCTATTAAAAAGAGGTATAACCCTCAATTAGATTAGTAGTTAAGTAAATAAAACTAAAATCTCCTTACCTCTTTATGATTAAATTGTGAAGTATGTTCTTCTTCAAAGAATAACACACATTTTTTTAAAAGGGGGAGATTTTGTTACGGTATTGCTTCACATAGTCATCATCACAACATTATAAAAATATCTAACACCAGTCACCAATTCACTTGTTGTGAGATAATAATATCATAGCTATGAAACTGCGGTGCTTAACCCTGGAATACTAACCCGTTTCAATATTCACTTATTGGTAACCCTGAGTAAATATTACTCACACACCAATAAATTATAAACAAAAGCGCTGAAATATTTTAGCGGAATACAATAACAGAAAAATGAAAGAATAGCAATCCCGCAAGAATAATTTAAAATTTATATAAAGAAATTTTAATTAATAAAGTAAGGATAATTAGAAATAAAAGAATCATATTTTGTACACCTTGTAAATTTTTTTTGTTTCTAATAGATTTTATACTACAATTTTGGGTTACCGGCCAATGAGGAGCATGAGGAATGAGAGGGCTGACCTGCTGGGAAGGCTCTCCCTCCCTTAAACTAATAGTCACGCTTCAGGCAAAGCACTTAAGAAGTGGGGACACTGTAGTCATATGTCGTAAAGAGCAGTGCAGCCTTCAAGCAGAAAGTGAGTAAAATTTACTCACGGGTAGCATTCCAGGGATAAAGTAACATCAGACATTCACGAGGCTTTAGATAACGACCATCTATCAATATTAGCACTACTTGATTTCAGCAAAGCGTTTGACTCTATTGATCATGGTAATTTTCTGCAAAAGCTGTCTCGCCAATTCTCTTTTTCATCATCAGCAGCTAAACTAATTTGCAGCCTTCTAAATAGGCGCAGCCAAATTGTAACAATACATGACCAACTCTCAGATATAGCATTCTTACACCGCGATGTTCCTCATGGATGTATATTAGGTCCAATATTATTCAGTCTTTACACAAATGACCTTCCTGATGCCGTCATGGATGCATCTATTCATATGTATGCTGATGATGTACAGATCTAATTAACCAGACTTACTTACTGTTTTGTTGTAATTGATGGTGCTATATACATTGGTAAAAAGGTTACAGTGAGACCAATCGTGGGAGCTTTACAGTCCGAATGTTTGTCCGTCCGTCCGCACGATTGCCCGAGAACGCACATGGGCTTTTTGTAAAAAAAAGTAAATTTAGATTCGAAAATGCGACGAATCGATAACTCCTTAATAGGGCTGCCATACAAAAATTGTGTACCAAATTTCAGCTATCTACGTCGACGCGTTCTCAGGCAGTGTCCAAATATATAGTGGAAAACTTTGTATGGCAACCCCACGAAAGAGTTGACCGATTTTTCTCATTGTTGAACTTAATTTTACTTTTATTTTTTAAGGTCCGTGTACAAAATGTCAGCTTTCTAAATGAACGCGCTCTCGAGTTATTGTGCGCACAGACGGACATGCAAAAATCAAAATAACTTCTAATATTATGTAATCCGTTTTGCTCTACCATCATATTTTGAGGTGTTACAAACGGAATGACAAACTTAGGATACCCTTTGGATTTTATCTAGTGTATAAAATGAGCTAAATCGGGAAACCCCTTCTTGGTGTTGCCATATAAAAAATTAGGATTTTTACGTAAATTGTGAGAACAATCAGTTCTAGTCACTGTTTTTTGCTGAAAAATTCTTCAGAATATGAAATGCTATGAAATTGGTTATAATCATTTTTACTGTCCTACGAACCGTGCCACAAATATATGCGAAAAACCACTTCAACGTCAAACTTACTGATTGGTGGCCATATGAAATTACATACGTGTATTCATCTAGGGTATCTTAAGAAATGATTTTAGACCAACTCCTGCTTTTGTACCTTTTTTAGGGAAAAATGACTTAAAACAGTTTGAATAAGGGAAAAATCGTTGGAAATGGACCGTTTGACGACATTTTTGACATGAACCAACTAGTCAGTTAATCGAACGCAAGACGTGCTGAGCGTCAGTTGTACTGACTCCGTATAAGAATTAAGGAAAGAGTGCTTTTCTGTAGACATAATAGTTTTGGTAAGTAGGTACTGATTATGGGTTTAGGCACACAATTAAAATGCATTTAGATTTTTGCATGTTCGTACGTCTGTCTGTTTGTTGGCATGATAACTGGATAACGTGTTGACATAGAAAGTCAAAACTATTTGATTAAGATTTTAGTTCGAAAATGGGTAAAATATTGAAACTCCTTTGTCCATTCCGGAATAGACCACAACATGTTTCAGAGGTGCTGAAAACAAATGTTCCTTTAACAACAGTTTTGTACACATTTGGTCGACTCCCTCAACATGGTAGATGCGCGAAAATTTGAATTACTCGACGTATCTATCATCATTTCTCTTTACCTGATGGAAGGCATCATTGATTTTATATTAATTAGACCTCTCGGCCTCGGCCAATGCATGAAAATTCGAAGGAAGAAATTTCCAGTAAATTTCTAAAAAAAATTGTGGCCTTCCAAAGCCCTCGAGAATACTTCACAAGCCATGAAACAGACTCCCTCCCTAAACATGCGAGGCCCAACGTAGTCCTTACATTCTAAAATTTTGCAGTATTCTTATGTAAAAGTGACAACAGTTTGATTTGAATAGCTCCTCCGCCCTAAACTACTATTCATACAGAAAAATGGCGTTCTGTTAATCTCAAGCTTGCTTTCTTATCTTCCGAACCTAATGAAATTTTCATACCTTTCCTAAAAAAATTATTTAAAAAAATTTATCTTAACCAAATGACTACGATTCCTCAAACAAAAATTCTCAGCTGAGTAATCATTGTAATGTCGCTGTGCCGTGGGCTGATGATATCGAATGTAGCTGCCTACAGATTCAGACTACGGCTGCACATACACACATCGCTACCTAAGATCAGGATGATCCTATGTCACATTTTGTAAAATTTGCAGGAGAGCCATTTGAAACTTTATAATCCCTGCTGTTCAAAAACCATTATACATAGATAATATAAGGAAAGCTTTTCTTGCATAATAAAAGGCACAGTTTCGAAAGACAAGGAAATAGATTGTTTGAACAAAGTATTATTAACAATTTTTGAACATAGGATATTCCGACAATTCAAATTTTAAAATCTAAATTATCCTAAGTGCTGAAAATGGACATTGGTTTTATCTGATCTTAGAAATTTTTCCAATTTTGTATTTTTAGTAGGGCTTTGTATTATAGACAGAGTATTTAGGATTAAAAAAATAAACAATTTTGCATTTTTAGCAAACAAATTTTTTTTTCCTTTAGTTACAAAAATAAATAGTTTTTATTTGCAAACAAATAATAATTTTTTATGACAAATAGTATTTTTTTTTACAACGTAAACAAAACAACCTTTATAGAAATAAACAATGCTTATTCATTTAAATAAAAAACACAAAACAAAACAAAAAATCAAATTAATCATCAAGTTTTGCTTTCAAAATTTGCACTGAAGCGGTTCTTAACGATGCTAAATTATATCCTTTCAAACTATTCAGGACATTTCTAGTTTTTCGCTCCAATGTGTCGACAAAGCTTATATCACCTTCATAGTTATATTGCACTCTAATAATGTGGGGAGTTTCGGGATCTATCTCCATACTCGGACCTTGTTCCACATAACTTCTTTTCCCTTCTGGTCCTTTTTCCAATTTTTTTCGTGTTGTTTAACATGGCTTTTAAGTCATAAAAATCGTCGCAGGACATTTAATTTACGCTGCGCACATCATATATAAACAAAACATGTACATATTGCGGTTCTGTCCACTGCAATTGTCGGTGTAGAAACTGAAGCTTGTGATACCATTATCCACCTTAGTTTTAATAAAGAATAGAACACAACTACCAATTTCGCAGGCTCCTCGAGATGATATTCCTTCATGCCACATGTAGCAATAACCGTCTCGTCATGCTACGTCATATACAGTAATGTTATAAGTTGATAACTTTCTTTTGTAACAAAGCTGGGGGATTTCATCCTTTGGAAAAAATAAAGCCTTTTGGAGGTCGAAGGCAGCTACGCAGTAACCTTCTTTGCTCTGTTGTGCTTTATTTTTGTCGTGGTGTTTCTTCTGGCTAACTCCTTTTGTCTGAGATGCTCGTTAATTTGAGCTTGCAAGTTTTTCTTTTCATTTTCGTTAGAATTCTTGAATTTGTTGCACAGATCACACTGATCTTTTTTAGGAATGTGAAAGGACAAGTTAAATTCATTAAGAAATATCTGACGATACATAGACAAAATCGCGATACTTTTAATATTATTTTCCGAGCAATCAATAACTTTGATAAAGTGCATACATTTTCGATAGATTTAAACCAGAAGGCAAATATTGTCCTGCAGAACGTTCTCTGGACTAATGAGATTCAACTCGTTGGATGCTATTGATGTGATCTCTTACAGATGGCTTGATTCATTCTGGCAGACAATATCTTTGAGCAGCAGGCACAGCTTGTCCTTTTTCTTGACCTTTCCTCGCAATAGTTTTGATCATTTGATGACTGATTGATAGCGTGCTCAAAAAAAACTTTTGGCAAACTCTCCGTCTCTGACTTTGTTGTGATATATCGGGTAAGTAATATAGGTATGTTAACTTTCCGCGGCTGTTCCTATTTTCATGGTTAATGTCATGATCGCTTGGTCTTCTTAGTCGTTGTCGACTCATCATATTGATATTAACATATTTTGCAATAAAACTTCGCTGTTTGTTAATATCTGCGAGATTCCAGTACAGATCAAAAATGTGCTTTCTTGCATGCTCGCTGATATTTAAGGCGAATTTGCGCGGGCAAGTAGAAGGACATGGTGGTTTCATATTTTTCTCTGCAACCGAGATATTTTTCCAGTTCGTATATACTTTGCCACTGTTTTTAAGAATTTTTATTTTATTTCGTCTCCAATTATTTTCATTCCGCTTTCGTTTTCGGGATAGTGGTTGTATTTGAAGATCACTTGAGTTTAATGTGCTCTGTTGTGGGATATTTTGTCTTCTGAGGATTCCGAGGATGATGATTCTGAGTATTCTACCAGCCAAAATTCTGAAGACTCATCCGTTTGAAAGGGATTTTCCTCACTTTCAGTATCCTCATTAGATTCGATTTGTGGTAGATCAGTATGCTGTGCAACAGTTGAACATTCGATATGTTTCAGTAGACAGACCTTCAGTTATATCAATAAGACGAAAATTCTCGGCTTTTTGCATTCTTGGGTTATTCACTTTAATTAATAAAAAAATAGACCTTCGTTTGATCCATATTGTAAAAGATTTCAAGTTGACTTGGATTCTAAGTACCCATTTGTAAAAATATTAAATGTCATGAACATTAAATTAAAATTAAAATTAAATACATTAAACAAATAAATAAAATTAAATTAAATATTCTTATTCTTATTCTTGAATTTGAATTGAGATCCGTACGAAAGGTAGGAAATTGTAAAGCAGTGCAGGGAGTACCAAATCACAAGTGCACGACGGCCCTTATTCCGATCGATATTAGGAAACTTACTAGTTTTTTTACTTTTCTGAATGGCCAAATTTACCATCCGTTTCGCTCGTGTTATATCAGCCATTTTTTTATCACACAGCTAAATCAAAACATTAAGATTAATAATAAAACTATCCTAAGTCCATGTCGTAAGTAAAAAGTCACGAAAAAACAAGTAGCTTTTTTGAGTGCAAGAGAATCCTATGTCCACATTTTGGAATTAACCTTTTCCTGCACCGCAAAATAAAAGGTAATGGACATAGGATTCTTTGGTGTATACAAATTTTACCTAAACAGGAGTGAAATACTGCCACCATCTTCACAGCAAGACGTCAAGAACGCAACTGCCTAGGGCTGCATTGAGTAAAATGAGAATTGGGAATTTTGGACATAAGATCTTTCTGATCTTAGGTAGCGACATGCAATTATCACTCAGCTGAGAGGTATTGAGCGTAAAATGGTAAGGTTACTTTGTAATCAAAACTATTTTATTATTTTGTTAAGTAAGGTATATAGGAAGTGTAGCCTTTGGGAAGGTAAGGAACCAAGCTTTAAATTACTAGAAGACTATTTTCCTGTATGGATAGTAGTTTAGGCTCTATAGCATATATAAAGTCAATGTTTGGCACTTTTCCATAAGTATGAATATAGAACATTTTAGAAAACGGACTAAGCACGCACACATATAAATTTCTGTTTCATGGCTTGGGAAGTATTCTCGAGGGTTTTGGGCCTTCCCTTCATCGGGTCGTGGTGATGGTGACTTTGTATGGATCGAAGCATTGCCGCCTTAGCCTTTGGGCACGTCACCAAGTGCCAAGTCGAGGCATCGTTAATTTTGGGCACGTCACCAAGTGCCAAGTCGAGGCATCGTTAATTTTATATTCTAGAAAAGCGTTGCATATTTTTGTTCTACGTGTCTAGACTTCGTATGTTATTAGTTTGTCAAAGACAGGGCGAATTGTAAATTTCTAGGAAAACTGTTAAGTTCGATAGGAGAGTATTTAGTTGGTGCAAAGCCGTCATGCAATACCATCCCAAAAAATTACTCTCAGGGGCAAATGAATTTAATAAAGTTGTTTCTTTTAAATCAAATCAAATCCTAATAATAATAACTACAGCAAAATAAAAAGTATTTCCAAAAACGAGACAAGAAAGAAGTAACGTTTACGTCCCTCCTACCGCACCGAATATGTTGTGCTGTGCATCCATCTTTTACTTTAATCAGTCTCGACATGAAAAGAAAAATGATGAGAGTTACGTCGAGTGATTCATATTTTCCCGCATCTACCATGTTGAGGAAGTCGACCAAATGTATACAAAACTGCTGCCAAAGCAACATTCGTTTTCGGTGCCTCAGAAACATGTTGTGTATATTCCGGAATGGACCAGCCATTTAAAATCTGTATACTTTTCTGCAGTATGGTATGCGACACCTAGTTCTTATGTCATCTATGATTATATGCACCCAAAATTAGATTAGATATATAAATAAATAAAATGTTACAAGTGGCTTGTACTCACCGATCTAATACTTGGCATTTGAGAAATTGGCTTTAAGAGGTAAGAGCTTCATTAACTTATCTAAGGAAATTTTCAACTGTAGTTATATATTATACAGGGTGTCCAATGTAACGTGTTCCCTGGCCATTTTTTTCGAAAATGTGCGGAGATATAGAAAAAGTCCTTATAATAAAAGTTACGCATCTTTAGTCAAGGTATCCTCTGGCATAGCCAAAGTCCTTGAAAAAGGACTCGCAAAAGGATATATTAAAAAATGTCCTTTTCGTCTTCATTAAGGATACATTTAGATTACATTTTTGAATTCCGCGAATAAAAGTAATACGAAAGTGTTATATTGAAAATTCCAGTTTAACCCTTTATTATCGAGATATAAGGCCTCAAATTGTACTCTATGCACCGTGTTCCTTTGCCATTTTTCTCGAAAATGCACACAGCTATCATCAAAGTGCATAATATCAAAAGTTATTTTGATTTTTGCATGTCCGTCTGTGCGAACGATAACTCGAGAACTAGTATGCTTAGACAGCTGAAATTTTGTACACAGATTTAAGAATAAAAGTAAAATTAAGATCGAACATGAGACAAATCGGACAACTCTTTCGTGGGGTTGCCATTCAAAAATTTCGTTTTCCACTATATATTTGGACACTGCTAGGGTACATGGTGTTTGCATTATACTAGCAAATAAAATTTCAAAAATGGACCTAATCGGGCAACTCCTTCTTGGTGTTGCCATATAAAAATGTTGGTTTTTTACGTATACTTTGAAAACGATCAGTCCAAGACATTTTTATTTCTCCAAATACTTCTTCAGAATACGAAATTCTATAAAATTCGTAATCATTTTTTCTGTCCAACAAACCGTTCTAGAAATATATGCGAGAAACCACTTCAAAATTCAAACTTGCATAGATCGGTGACCATACGAAATTTTATACCGGCATTCATCTAAAGTATCATAAGAATTGGTCTTAGACCAATTCTAGCTTTTTTACTTGTTAAACCTAAATAAGTGTCTTGGTTGATAACGTAGGAATTACTACACATACTTTATAATCAATGCAAATGTGCAACCCGGTATAGCGATATCGCCACAGTTTCTTCAGCTACTGAAATGATCATTCGGTAAAACCCTTTTTTCTAGCAAATACCATTTGAATACTTGTTTGGTCTTATTTCACAACTTTCTTCGGCATTAATTCACTTTATGAAAGTGAGAAAAGATCGAACGTTGAATTTTAGACTCATTTCACTTTATAAAAATTATGAAAATGCAATAATGGCAAATTTCCGAATTCGGCATTATTTCTCTCGGTCTTGTTACACGGCTACCGGTTTATCTATTCTTTGCCACATTGGCGTAGCCAGGGTTTTGTTGTGCGATGGGCCTAGTAGGGGCCAGTTTGACACAAAAATTTAAAAAGAATATACTTCAATCAAATATTGTTTTTCAAAAATGTGTAAAAATTTCTAAAACTTTAATGAGTGTTAACGCAAAGTTTCCTTACATCAAGCAAATTATTTTATTGATTACCGTTGTTTGATTTCGTGCAAGAGTTCATTCTTAAATAAATATCGCCTATACATTTGACTGGATTTCATTTAGATCGAATACAAAATATGTGGATTTTTTTTTAATCTACTGGCATTACAATTTCTACTGGAGTGAGAAAACTTTCACAGAAAAAAGAAAACTCCTTTGAACGACAGTGAAACCGAAGGCCTAACAGAAGCCAAATTTAATTAATATATGCAGAAACACTTCTGGTATTCAGAAAAATTCTACTTACGATAAGAAAGTTAGCGCACAGTGGCACTGATTTGCTACAAAGAAGAACATTTTACAAGAAGTCAACATAATATATACATACTAAAATATTTTCTTATTTTCTGTAAGAGAATTTACTGCTATTATCATAATCGGAGATAATTTAGAAAATATATTTACTACTATTAATCTAATTTTTCTATTTCATTTGAATAAGACGAAGCAATTTGTTTTTTTACATCCAGGAAATGTCTGCTAAGCTCACAATCGCACCTAACTTTCCTTGATACACATGGAACAGAGTCTCAGTGAAAATGTCTGTCAGTGCATTACCGTTTAATTTGAATTTGTCACCACCCACCACTACCTTCTAAATTAATATCGTCATAATCATAGCAGAAATCGCCAAAAACCAATTAAATAAGCATTAGTTTACTATTTTTTTCTACAAATCGGCTCAATACCTTTTCAGCTGTAATTTTTTTCAACAATGGCATTCTCTGGTGTTGAGCAGTACCATGCGGACATGCGAGAGAATCGTTTTTGAAGCATTGTGCTTCTAATCAACGTTTTTATCCACATCATAGCAGAAAACTTCTCTCACAGCCGGCAGAATTCACTGGGAGTAATATTGCCGTTTTAGAAAGTTTATACTCATCTTTAATATTTTTTCTCAATTTTTCAGCATTTATCTCATAATTTTTTAATTTAAGTATGTTTTACATGACCATCGCTTCAGCTTCCAAGGCTGTATCAATTTTTAAGATTTTTTTATTGTTGAGGCATGAAATTGAAACCCAAAATATTAGTGTAAAATGCATATGGTTGCATTTGGTTAGATTCATGCACAACTTATACAAACATAAAGTGCATGTAGTTGCATTTCCTGGAAATCTGGGCATTGATGCTCATATCATAAAACACAGAAAAAAGAAACGTTGGCGTCGGCCCAATCGTTTTCAATAATCCTGTCGTAAAATGCAGTCGAGCATTACAGCCGAAATATCGTTTTGCGGCTCAACCAGCACTTTGCAAACTTGTCGGCTGAATCTAGCCACCCTTAATTGCACTACCAACAGCATCTCGGCAATAGTGTCATAAATGCGTCCAATTAACCGATCAATGTGAGCTCGCTGCCTCATTTTTATGATACAAAATTTCAACCTTTGTTCTCTCTCTCAAGGAAAAACCCAGGCGAGAACAGGTCGAGTATTTTGGTTGCTCTCTACCTCCAGGTACCAGCATGAAGGAAGAACAATTCGGACCGAAAAAAGGGACTTCACTTTTCGTTTGGTCGTGATCGCAAGATTTACCCAGGTCGGATATAATTGTTAAATGATAGTGTGTACAAATAAAGCTTATTGAATATCAAAGTGCTTTTCTGTTGTTGTTTTTTTGTTAGAATAATCATTAAAAACGCTTAGTGATTCAACAAGGTCCTTCGAGCCGGATATCAAAAGGACAGATATTTAAACAGTGAGAATAAATTAGCAAGTGAACATTGGATAGATTGGAATCTAAAAACGGATATCAGTAAAAAATTGTGAGTGAATTGTGTAAATTATACTAAAAAAATTTGTGAAATCTTTTTGAAAAAAAAGGAAGTGTGCAAAATACAAGTGCAAGCATCATGGCAGAAACAAATGCAGCACAACATTCTAGGAAAGTGGCTTTCACTCAACTCGCCAGATTGGCTGAAGCAATCGAAACCAATGGACTGAAATTCAGATAAGTATAAAACTGTCTTTATTAGAAAATTATTTTGCAAAATTTGATAATGATCAAACCTGCATCGAGCAATTGGGTGACATCAGTGAAGTAGAGCATAGGAACAAATTTGTAGACATTTACTCCTCGTTAAAAGAAAAGCTTCTCACTTTGAAAGCAAGCTATTCGCGTCTGGATCTTGATAACTGCGCGTCATCCAGTCAAAGTAATGGTACAACTAAACTCAGGTCGGTTTTACCTACAATACAATTACCAAAATTCGAAGGCTGCTATTCGAAATGGTGCGATTTTATCAACATGTTTAAAACGGTGGTGGATGATGACTCTCAGCTATCAGGTGTTGAAAAATTTCAAATACTTCGATCTTGTTTGGCTAGCACAGCATCGAGTGTCATTAGAATGCACCAACGAAAATTATCTAAAAGCACTTGAATTATTGAACAAGAGATATACCAACACTCGACTAATATTTGGTGCTCACATAAACGAAATATTAAACGCCCCTCCTGTGAATAAGGGTTCTGTTCACCAACTGCGAAATTTAGTAGATTTTATCAGTGGAGAAATGAGAGCACTTCAGTCTTTAGGTTCCAAGGAACAAATTGCTGAGGTGGTTTTAATCAATATAATGGCATCAAAGTTAGATTCCGGAACCAGAGCAAGGTGGGAAGAGTCAGCAAACTTAAATGAGATAACAAAGTGGGACAAATTCATAGAATTCCATCAAAAAAGGTGCCAAACGATGGAACATGTACATGGAACACAATTCATCCATGACAATTCAAGCTCCACAATTACTAGAAAGCGCGACAATACAGGGAGGTTACTTACGTGTATTTCCACTCAATCACAAAACAAACGCTGCTGCTTTTGCCAAAGGAGCGACCATCTCTTGTCCAAATGCTCACAATATTTAAACTTGACTTCGAAGGAAAGATACAAGCCGATTAAGCGACTCAAACTGTGCATTAACTGTTTAAGAACAGGCCATAGTTTAAAAGATTGTAAATCTTTATCTTGTTTGAAATGCTCCCAACGTCATCACACTACTCTTCACTTCAATTCTCCATATCGCTCAGAAGCAGCACCTAGAAATAATCAAACTGATACCGAAATTAGCACAGGGAACCCTTTCAATCCAAAGTGCCCCTCAAACTGTTTGTCGGCAACCAATCGAGAAAGTGCAATCAATGGGAAGGATATAATAATCGCGACAGCAGTAGTAAATGCAAGCTCTTCTACAGGAGTCAAGACGTCATGCAGGATTCTGCTTGATTCGGCATCCCAATCACATTACATTACAGAGCGGCTTGCACAACAAATGAATCTAAAAAAGTTTAGATGCAACTCTTCAATTTCGGGCATTGGTTCAATTGAAACTAACGTCAACAAAAAGGTTCAGATCATCATCGAATCACGTGACACCGCATTCAAAATAATGACAGGCCTTGGTGCTTCAAAATATTACTGCAAATCAGCCTTCTGACTTCATCGAGATAAAAGACTGGATGATTCCAGATAATATCAATCTCGCGGATCCAAACTTCAATCAACCTGGTCGTATCGATTTGTTATTACACAACTTGTAGGAACGCAGAGGGAAGATTCATAGTTAAGCTTCCATTCAAGGAGAACCCTGAAACTTTAGGTCAGTCATTGGACATGGCAAAACAGCGATTTTCTTATTTACAAATGAAGTTTGATAGAAATCCAGAATTCAAAAACTCTTATTAGCATTTTATGAAGGAGTACGAAGAGCTAAATCACATGGAACCCTGCGAACAAACCACATCAAAATCCAATCACCATGGGATCGAACAGGCATCACGTGCATCAAAAAAGTTAAGGGTAGTGTTCGATGCGTCTTGTAAGACAACATCTGGAAAATCCTTGAACGATATTCTTATGGTGGGACCAGTAGTGCAAGAAGATTTGTTTTCCATACTTTGTCGTTTCCGTAAACATCAATACGTTCTTACTGCAGACATTATCAATATGTACCGTCAGATTTTAATTCATCCTGATGATACAAGCGTCCAATCAATACTTTGGCAAAACAAGACCTCAGGTTCAATAACATCATGTCAGCTAAATACCGTTACATATTTAGCAACGCGATGTATTAAAGAGCTATGTTCACTTCATAAAGATGAATTCCCAATTGCGTCAAAGATTTTGGAGCGTGACATGTACGTAGATGACGGGTGCCAATTCAACACAACAACTAAATGAAATTCGTATTCAACTGAGTAAATCACTGCTAAAGGCTGGCATGAGTATCCATAAGTGGTGCACCAATTCAAATGAGATTCTGATGAAGATTGACAACACCACTCATCAACAACTCACAGTAATTAATGATGGTCAAATTACTAAAACTTTACGGATAAGATGGCAGCCGAACACTGATCAGTTCCTTTCTCATGTAGAAAAAAACAAAGAGTATCCGAAAGGTAACAAAACGTGCGGTCTTCTCCATAATCGCATCGTTATTTGATCCTTTAGGACTAATCAATCCAATCATTGTATCTGCTAAGATATTCATGCAAGAGCTTTGGAAACTAAAATTAGATTGGGATGAATCGCTACCATTGGATCTACACTCTAAGTGGACGAAATTTCTAGACAATCTCGATGACATCGACAAAATTAAAATCAACCGTTTTGTAATGAGCGATTCTTGTTCAGACATACAACTTCACTGGTTTTCAGATGTCAGCCAATCAGCATACGGTGCGTGCGTATTTTTACGTGTAATAAATACATCAGGTCAGATCAACGTAAACCTATTGTGCGCAAAATCTCGAGTGGCACCAGTGAAAACCCAAACTCTTCCTCGCTTAGAATTATGTGGTGCAGTTCTATTAATTGAACTGATCGATAAAGCCGTCATCTCATTGGATATCGAATTTTCTGCTATACATTGCTGGATAGATTCAACAGTAGCATTATCGTGGATCGCTGGTTGACCATCAGTTTGGAATGTGTTTGTTTCCCATCGTGTGTCAAACATTCAGCTTAAATCAGAACGCCACTTAGTCAAATGGAAACATATCAGTACTCATGAAAACGCTGCGGACATTCTCTCGAGAGGAGCTCGTCCCGATCAGTTACGAGGAAGCAAATTATGGTTTCATGGTTTTCTTGTCCAAAACAGAAAATGAATGGCCCAAAACCGACTTAGTCACACCGGTACTTCTTGAAAGAAAAAAGAAAGGACACACATTATTAGTTAAATCAACAAATGATCTCGTAGCATCTTGTAAATTCATCAATTCATATAGAAAATTGACAAGAACTTTCGCATATATAGTTAAATTCATGAGTAGATGCAGAAAGTCAAAACTCAGCACATCAAAAGAGTGGAATTAGATGAATTGTCATCAGGAGAGAAGCTAATAATAAAAGTGGTCCAAAACTCATATTATAAATCCGAAATCAAAGCTCTAAAAAAGGGAAAGAAAATCTTCGGTTCCAGCCATATCAAATCTCTAGATCCGTTCATTGATGATGAAAACTTAATCCGGGTTGGCGGTCGCCTTCATCATGCCAATATTGAATTTGATGCTAGACATTCCATTTTGCTACCTCGAACACATCCGTTTGCGAAATGCCTTATACGATACCTTCATGAAAAACACATGCATGTCGGATGCCTCACATTGCACAATATAGTCAGACAGAGATATTGGATTCCGAATGTCAGACAGCTGATCAGATCTATCATTCACAATTGCGTAAAATGTTTTAGATCCAAACCAAATACTTTAAAGCAAATAATGGCAAAGCTACCCAAAGAGCGAGTGCAACCAGCTCATCTATTCGCGCACGCCGGAGTGGACTATTGTGGACCATTCACAATCAAACCATTCAATAGATCGAAATCATTGATGAAAGCTTATATTGCCTTATTCATCTGCTTCAGCACGAAGGCCGTTCATTTAGAACTGGTGACAAATCTTTCAACAGATTCGTTCATAGCGGCCTTGAAACGGTTCATCGGAAGACGTGGAACGTGTTTTGCAATCACATCAGACAATGCCACTAATTTTGTTGGCGCTAAGAGGGAATTGTCGGAGTTAAGGAGACTATTCCTCAGTGAAAGCCACATCGACACTGTCAAGGAATTTTGCCAAACCGCAGGCATACGTTGGCAATTCATTCCTCCGAGATGTCCCCACTTTGGTGGTTTATGGGAGGCCTCAATCAAGAAAGCAAAACTGCTTTTAGTAAAGACATTGAAAAACGAACCTCTGAACTTCGAGGAATTCAATACAATGATAATCCAAGTCAAATCAATTTTGAATTCAAGACCTCCAACTCCAATATCAACTGATCCGAATGATGCAACAGCATTAACTCCAGCACATTTCTTGATTGGTAGAACTATGGAGTCAACACCGGAACCAAACGTAACAGACGTGACAATATCTCGACTATCCCGGTGGCAGCACGTATGTAGATTACAACAGATTTTTTGGCAACGTTGGAGCAAAGAATATTTAAATACCCTCCAACAAAGACACAAATGGAGTAATTTGCATGAGAACATTTCCAATGGTACCCTGGTCCTACTAAAAGAGGAAAACCATCCTCCTTGTACTTGGATACTTGGAAGAATAACAAACAGCATAGCAGGGGATGATGGTCTCATACGAGTAGCTGATGTCAAAACTCCTCAACGGGTATATCGTAGATCTATACACAAACTTAGTATATTACCAATTACTGACGACGATGCAGATATTGAAGTCGCTTCAAGATGCCCCCCGCCTTGAGGCATGAAATTGAAACCCAAAATATTAGTGTAAAATGCATATGTTTGCATTTGGTTAGATTCATGCACAACTTATACAAACATAAAGTGCATGTAGTTGCATTTCCTGGAAATCTGGGCATTGATGCTCATAACATAAAACACAGAAAAAAGAAACGTTGGCGTCGGCCCAATCGTTTTCAATAATCCTGTCGTAAAATGCAGTCGAGCATTACAGCCGAAATATCGTTTTGCGGCTCAACCAGCACTTTTCAAACTTGTCGGCTGAATCTAGCCACCCTTAATTGCACTACCAACAGCATCTCGGCAATAGTGTCATAAATGCGTCCAATTAACCAATCAATGTGAGCTCGCTGCCTCATTTCTATGATACAAAATTTCAACCTTTGTTCTCTCTCTCAAGGAAAAATCCAGGCGAGAACAGGTCGAGTATTTTGGTTGCTCTCTACCTCCAGGTACCAGCAAGAAGGAAGAACAATTCGGACCGAAAAAAGGGACTTCACTTTTCGTTTGGTCGTGATCGCAAGATTTACCCAGGTCGGATATAATTGTTAAATGAAAGTGTGTACAAATAAAGCTTATTGAATATCAAAGTGCTTTTCTGTTGTTGTTTTTTTATTAGAACAATCATTAAAAACGCTTAGTCATTCAACATTTATAATTACTGAAGAATTTAAGAAATTTGTCATCATATTTACAAGAAAATTAAGGAATTTTCAAGAAATTACCCTACCTCCGCTAATTTTTTCTAGTTGTTAAAGCTGCTGTGATGTTACGCTTTCCAATTACAACAAAGACTGGGGTGCTTTTAGGCAAGAAGATCACCAACCTCAATTATAAACCTCTTTCTTGACATTTTGACTTTCTAAACTCAGAACTCAAATTTTTTTTATTACGCTTTTTATTTTTGACTTATTGACTTAACATTTGTTTAGTTACTTCTTAATTTTCCTTTTTGTTCTTTATTAGGGGAACAAGAGACCTTACCGTGGGTCCAGGGCTCTTGGTTCGTTTTTGATTTAGTTTTATAAGCGACGCCTATGTTACAGCGACACACTGCCTTTTTACTTAGGGTCGTCGATCGATTTTCTTCGGTAATTGGTGATCCAGCAAGATTTAGTAAAGGGGCGAATATTTATAAGTTAACGTAAGTGTATAATTTTGCGTACGTCTTCCGATTTATATATTAATTGAAAATTGGAAATAGTCTATTTCGCTTATATAAGCATCATATATATTGTGCATAGTATTTTCTATATATGAGCAAATCGAGCGAAAATGGGAAGGAACGAAAAACAATATACAGAGCAAAATTTGTAGGTCAAACATTAGGCACATTGCGGATATTTCTTCACATATGGTTGAAACAAGCATACACATGCCCAGAATCGTTGTGTTGAGGCAAAACCCTCGAGAATACTTAGAATATTTCCCAAGCCATGAAACAGAAATCTATATGTGTGCGTGCTAGTCCGTTTTCTAAAATGCTCTATATTGATACTTATGGAAACGTGCTAAACATTGGCTTTATATATGTCATAGAGCCTAAGCTACTATCCATAAAGGAAAATAGTCTTGTATTAATTTAAAGCTTGGTTCCTTACCTTCCCAAAGGCTACACTTCTTATATAACTTACTTAACAAAGTAATAACATAGTTTTGATTACAAAGTAACCTTACCATTTTTGGCTCAATACCTCTCAGATGAGTGATAATTGCAAGTGTGTATGTGCAGCCGTAGTCCGAATCTGTAGGCAGCTACATTCGATATCATCCGCCCATGGCATTCCATGACGGCACAGCGACATTACAATGATTACTCAGCTGAGAATTTTTGTTTGAGGAATCGTAGTCATTTGGTTAAGTAATTTTTTTTAAGTAATTTTGTTAGGAAAGGTATGACATTTTATTACGAATCGGAAGATAAGAAAGCAAGCTTAAGATTATCAGAAGACCATTTTTCTGTATGAATAGTAGTTTAGTGCGGAGTAGCTATTTAAATTAAACTTTTGTCACTTTTACATAAGAACACTGCAAATATTTTAGAATGTAAGGACTACGTTGGGCCTCGCATGTGGTAGGGAGGGAGTCTGTTTCATGGCTTGTGAAGTATTCTCGAGGGTTTTGGTTGAGAGGTTTGTTTCTACGTAAACAGTGTAGTGCGTTGTTGAATTATGCTAAAGCCTTGGTTTTCAAGAGAATGTGGCGCAATTGCAATTACGCCCCCGCATTCTGTTGGAAACCAAGACTTTAGAATGGCGAAATGTTGTGATTATTTTACGGCCTTTATCTTCTTTCTCTCGACACTTTAACTGAGTTAAATGATAACGCGCGAGGTAAAATATTAATAACTTTATTTCTTATTTTCTTGTAATAAAAGAAGAACAAAGAAAAAGAACACCACAGAATAAAAATTTGTAAATAATTAGGAAGCAAACTATTATAACTATATATATATATATAATAATATTTTAACACACAAAAATGATTTCAATTCCCCGATTTCTATTACTCGCCCGATATGTGAAGACTGGCCTGCCTTTTCCGGTACGTGTACCTGCCGTTCATTGATGGTGCCTTCATTTTGCTGATGCCGCAATCAATATTTCATGAAATTGATTCTTTGCACCTTTGCCCGTACATTGCACCGGGCAATGAACTGACCTCATTGATGAATTGGGTTGACTTGCAGAATATTTCACTGAACTGAACTGTCCTCACGTGTCGTAGAAATTTTTTTTTTTTTCTTTTTTTTGACAATAATTCTGATGGATTTATTATCAGTCGGTCGAAATGGAGAAAGTCAAATCATTGTTAAGGTGAGTTTACACTTAGATACAAGTATCTGGAATCGGCTCTGGTATAGCTGCGTTTTCGACTTGTATATACAATTAGTCACAAAAGTATCCGCCCATCTGATCTTCCCGACAAACTGCATGTAATTTATAAGATTGTTCATTTGCTAATAATTTAAAAATATACATACAACAACAATATATAATAAATAAATTCCAGAGAAAAACTAACAATGATGAATCAACTCACAAAACAACGACAAAAGTATCCGCCCATGTAGTGATCATTTACGAAGTAGGGTAAGTTTCTAAGAAATTTAGATAAATATGTGTATGCAGAGTATCGTCCCAGCATAATGATTAGTTTATCGTATTTTTCGTTTAAGTAAGTTTTGTTTTAAACATTTACATTTCCAAAATGGCAAAAAATGCCTGAAACGAGTTTACCAGAGAGAAAATTGGTTATTTCTTTTTCTGAAAAAGGATATTCGCAAAGAAAAATTTCAAAGGAGATTGAAATACCGCGAAGTACAGTAAAAGACATTATTAATAAGTATAAAAGTGACGGTATATTATTAAATAAACCGCGTACGGGATGACCAAGGATGACGGAGATGAAAGAAAAATTTTGAAGCGAGTGAGAGTGAATCCTCATACTAGTGCTAAAGAGATATGCGCAAAAGTTCGTGAAAGCACTGGGAAAAGATAAGTGTTGAAACAGTGAGCCGAACGATAAGAAAAAGCGGATACCGTAGATGGACTGCTAGATAAAAAGCCGTGGATATAAAAAAAATAGGCTAAAAAATTTGTTCATGAGGCTCAAAGCTTTTGAGATAGTGTCATTTTTAGCGATGAGTGTAAATTTGAAATATTTAACTCATCTCGGAAACAATTTGTCTGGAGAAAGCCAGGAACTGCGTTCAACAAAGAAAATCTGCAACCAACCGTAAACATGGAGGCGGTGCTATTATGGTATGGGATTGTATGTCGGTGGCTGCGGTTGGAAGTCTTCATTTCATTGATGGAATGATGGATCAATATGCTTATATCAATATTTGAAAGCGTAATTTAAAATTCACTACAGAAAAGTTAGGATTAGGAAATAATTTTGTCTTCCAACAAGACAACGATCCTAAGCATTGTGCCAGAAAAACGAAAACAGCTGGGAGGACCTCCTCAGTCGCCAGGCATGAATCCCATAGAACATTTATGAGCAGAATTAAAATGGTCTTTAATTCAACATAACATTTCCAGCAAAAGTATGTTAAAACAACATCTTCAAAAAGAGTGGAACAAATTAAATCCTGACTTAACAAAAAAACTTTTGCAATCAATGCCTAACAGACTGAGAAGTGTATTAAAATTAAAGGTTATCCGACCAAATATTAAAATTAAATTTATAGTCTTCAACTTCGGATATTTTTGTGTATATATTTATTATATATTATTTATATATTTTATGTATATAATTGGAAATGCTTAGTTTTTCAAAATTTTTAAATTGTTCTTTTTTTTATACCAATTTAAACAGTACAAATAAATTTAACAAATATGATTTCTTAAAATCTTTTCTAAGCTGTAAATTTTTTATTGTGCCTAAATTTTCTGGGCTCCCCCCCCCCCCCCCCCCACCGATGCCGTTTCGGGTTCACTGGGGTGGGCTGTTCCCACCCGTGCCCCTACCTGGCTACGCGCATGCATGGCCAATCACTTCATGTACGAGTGAACGTTCTGTTTTGGTATTAACAGGAAAAGTTGAAACAGAACGTCATTACCCACGCAAAATGAATAGCTAAGAATTGCCTTTCTAACTCGCCCATATTCTCGCATATCAACTGATGAAGTGCTTGACGAGTTAGCTAATACCACAAGAAATAAATATAATATTTTATACCATAACTTGTGTACGTATTTGATATATTTTATTATTGAATTTATGTACAGCTCCCCCCCCCCCCCCTCGCAATCAATACAATTCAAACAGAGTCCTTTGTACTTTACTGGTGAAATAATATACCCTATGTCCGAAACACTTGGTTTAAAATTATCTAAAACTTTCTGTCCATAATGCAACCCTTTTTAGATATCCAGTGAATAAGTTTTAAAAAATACGATAACAGAAGGTAAAGTCCTATCCTTAGGCATTTACTAAAATTTTTCGTTAGACATGCTTAATGTTGTGAAATTTACTTCTTTTTTTGTTTTCAACAGGAGTGCTTTTTTGTAGGAATTCACATGCCCTGATCTAACTTAGTTTTTTAAACTCCGTTTAAAAGTCCTGAAGTTCCTTTGTTAAAAATTGTACTTTATTTAACTTTTCCATCTTTTTATATCAAACCTTAGTATAACCTTTTGTATATACCCAGAGTAAGAGGCCTTACTGTTGGTCGGGGGATGTGTTTCTTTTTATTGAAGCATATCGATCATTATTTATACGCATTTCTGCACTCTCACTCTTCTATTTTATTCAATCCAACTTAATTAAAAAATCATATCAAAAATAGCTGAGATCATTTCCTTTACGAAACAAATTAAGAAGAACCTACTTCATTTTATTCCATATGTCAGCTAAAATTCTTTAGTTCAAATTTATTAACCTAAAATCAATAAACGCCCAATAAATAATTTCAAGTACCGTCAGCTAGCATAATTTTGCACGAGCACTGTTCAGCCCTGAACAACCATAATAATCATTAGAAATAAATTAATTTCATAACAAAATATTTCTATTCGAAGTTCACTGACTCATGGCAGCATAAATTAATTACTTTATGCTAGTCAGCGCATTTTTCACATTTTCAATTGACCCACTTACTTTGCACCTCTTTCGCTCGAGTAAATAAAATCGCTGACGACAGTGACAAAACAATTTTTAATATTTTGCCATGAGTCAATGCACTCACCAATTTGTTAATTCATTTATTGCTTGTATAATTGTTTTTCTTTTTATTTTTGTATTATTGTTGTATATGCTAGTTCAATTGAACCAATTATTTTGTATAAATTAAGCTAGCACAATTCAATAAACCACTAGTCTAAATTAAAGAGTGTTTAGAATTGTTCATCTAATATATCAAG
The DNA here is from genome assembly GCA_963930735.1 of Dioctria linearis. Lineage (NCBI taxonomy): Eukaryota > Metazoa > Arthropoda > Insecta > Diptera > Asilidae > Dioctria > Dioctria linearis. The sequence goes on from OZ005740.1 coordinate 196,199,339, forward strand.
ATTCAACACACTGTTGAGTCTTAGTTATTCAAAGCAATTTAACCAGTCTTACACTTCAAGCCTATCTTGATTTAACACACTGTTGAATCATAGATCTTGAAGTAGGCTTTTAAAATCTCACCAGCTCAATTCAACACACGGTTGAATTTTGCAATCCATCAACAACATCTTGATTCAACACACAGTTGAATCTTGCACATGGTCCTTCGAGCCTACAAGCAACCGGCAGCAGTTCAGAACATTGTGAAGATACCTACGGCAAATAAAGAAAAGACAAAGTCTCAACACACTGTTAAGACTTGCTTTACAATTACACCAGCTGCAAACAAACCAAAAAACACAGTTAAGTTTTCACGCCAATTAAATACAAAAATCTTAACACACAGTTAAGATTTTTTTTTATTTAAACAAACAAATTTCAACGGAAGCTGAACTGAACTTGGAGGTACTCTCCGTGACTACAGAAAACAGTTCCAAAAGCAAAGCCTAGTTATACATCCAGTAATAATGGCAACGAAAGAAGAAAGAATAATCTCGGCTCAACAAGAGCTAGCCAAACAAATTTCAGACACTTTGCGGAGCTACAAAAGAGACACTGGTGAACGAATAACGAGAGACAATTTAGCCAAGAGGTTACAAGAGCTAGAAAAACACTGGTCCTCTTTCACGGCTCTCCATGAACAACTACAAAAGATCATATCTAAGGATCATCCGTATCATGAAGGAAATTTGTACGAAAAAACGTACATATTATATAAGGAGGCTATTGAATTAATATCTAATTATGGCCAAACCATCAATCCAGAAGAAACGCCTGTAACTTCATTTCCTTTCACGCCGCTAACTACAGCCCCGACTTCAATGACAAACGTGCCATCCACAAGCACAGCCACACCGGTTACAACAGAATCTCAAAAGCTACCAATAATAGCAGAACAGACTTCAAATAGCAAGATGATGGGTTCAGCATTGCCCTTGCAAAGGCAGAGACAACAGTAATTTCCCCAAGCTTCCGCCAATTAAGATACCAAAGTTCAGTGGTAATTACAAAGATTGGAAGCCATTTATCGAGATTTTCACGAGCATAATCCACAACAATACGCAGATAAGTAATGTGGAGAAAATGCAGTACCTCCTCTATCACCTGGAGGGAGACGCGAGAAGAGTAATCAACCATCTTTAATTAAATAATAGAAATTGCGATACTGCCTTGCAGCTAATAACAGCACGTTTCAACAACAATAGAAAAATAACTACAATCTACATAAACACCACAATCGATGCAAAAACCATAGAGCACAGATCGCAAAGCGATACAATCATGCTATACGACACAATAAAGGAATGTCTGGAAGCATTAAAAAATATGGATTGCAATACAGATGAGTGGGGTCCAATCATTGTCTGCATTGCAATGAGAAAATTTGACGCTGAAAGTCTTCGACTTTTCGAAGAAAGTTTGACTCACCCAAGAGAAATGCCGTCGACAAATAATCTACTGCAATTTCTGGAGAAGCGTTACCAGGTATTAGATTGCATGAGTAATTCGAAGCTAGAAAAGCCCCACTATTCAAAGAATTTCAAAAAAACCTTCCTCGCCACCATAAAAGGCTTGTGGACTATCTGTAACAGGCAGCATAATCTCTATCAATGTGGGGAATTTAAAAAGATGAATACTGATGATAGGCAAGCATTCATTAGAGGCAGCAATCTCTGTACTAATTGTCTCATGCATGATAAAAACGAGAAATGCAAATCTCATAAACTCTGCGCACTATGCAACAAAAGGCATCACACGTTACTGCATCAGAAATCTTTAAATAGCAGTATTTCAACGGCTATTTCACCATTTGAAGAAAACAAAAACGTAGCGACACACATGACCACAAACGGAAGCCAGATAAGCAAGGCCAAATTGAAAAACCAATAAGGGTACAATATCAGTTGCCACACAAGCAGATCCAAAATTCCAAATGTTCTGCTACCAACCGCAATAATCAGAATCAAGAATGTATATGGTCAACTGGAACAGTTCAGGGCCCTAATAGATCCTGGGTCGCAAGTATCCCTGATAACAGAACACGCAGTTCAATTGCTGAAACTTCAAAAAGAGCACATCAGAGCCACTATTTTTGGAGTCGGAGAATCAGAAGCAGCCAAAGCACATAACAAAGTAAAAATAAGCATCCCGCTGCGGCATCCAAAGGAGTCCTACCTCTCAGTTGATGCTCCTGTACTTTCAAAATTAAACACGCTTTTGCCTAAAGCCCACACCACTGGGATTAACATCAGTAAATATGGGGATATCATATTGGCCGATCCCACCTTTAACCAACCTGGCCCGATAGACATTTTGTTAGGAGCTGATGTCTACGCCAGCATACTAACTAATGGATTAAGAAAAGGACGGCCTGCTGCCCAAAACACCAAGCTTGGCTGGATATTATTTGGGAATATTCCAAATACCAACAAAAACACACTGAAGTTATCCAGCTTCCTGTCGCTCACCGAGATAGAAGAAACCCTAGAAAAGTTCTGGGAAATAGAAAACAACCAGTCCAGTACTGAAGCAGATGACGCCTGTGAGCAACACTACGAACTTACTCACACTAGGGACTCCGAAGGGAGATACATAGTCAATCTGCCATTCAAGGAAAACGCTGGAGATCTGGGGCAATCAAGGAAAAAGGCGATAGCTCGACTAATCCAAATAGAAAAGAAGCTGCAAAAGGAACCTCATACCCTAATTGAGTATAACAAATTTCTGACCGAATATCTAGAGCTAGGTCACATCTCTCCGGTAAAACCATATACAGGTAACGAATCTACAGTTTACTATTTACCTCATCATGCTGTGCATAAAACTGACAGCACCACAACAAAACTCCGTGTTGTTTTCGATGCATCATGCAAATCGGACTCTGGTTCAAGTCTAAATGACCTATTATACAGTGGACCGAAGGTCCAGCAAGACCTAGTACAAATTATGTTACGCTGGAGAAAATATCGCTATGTTTACACAGCTGACATAGAAAAAATGTTTAGACAAATCAAGATCGCCGACACGCAGAGAAACTATCAGAGAATTCTTTGGCGAAGAAGCACAAAGGAGCCCATTCAAGAATTTACACTCAATACCGTAACTTATGGAACTGGCCCTGCAACATATCTAGCAGTAAAAACACTGCAACAGCTAGCAGCAGATGAAGGAGACTATTATCCCATTGCCAAAAGAGTTCTCGCCACTGATTTATACATCGACGATTTGTTGACAGGTGCAGATACCAAAACAGAGGCTATTCAGCTCCAAAATCAGATAACTACGCTCTTGAAATGCGGTGGATTTAATTTACGAAAATGGACATCCAACAACGAGGACCTGCTAAAAGATCTACCAGAAGATATAATAGATAGAGGCATTCTGGAAATAAAAGAAGATGATACCATAAAAACCCTTGGAGTTCACTGGAATCCAAGACTGGATGAATTCCGTTTTAAATTGAAAACAGATCAAAGATGTCATATTCTAACAAAGAGAATTCTATTGTCCAAAATCGCCTCAATTTTCGATCCTTTAGGCTGGTTGGCCCCTGTGACTATAAGGGCAAAACAAATAATGCAAACCCTTTGCAAAACACAAACTGATTGGGATCAAGAAGCACCTTTCGATATAGCTAATGCATGGAAAGATTTGGAGAGTGAATTAAATGAACTACAAAGTATTGCACTTCCCCGGTGGATAAATTATCATGCACACAACGAAATCCAAATTCATGGGTTTTGCGACGCTTCTGAAAAGGTTTGTGCTGCTGTAATTTATACACGGACTACTGATTAATTTGGGAAGATTCACACCACACTACTCACAGCATAAACCAAAGTGGCACCTCTAAAACAGAAAATTTCCATTCCTAGATTGGAGCTATGTGGAGCCGTGCTGCTAGCAAACTTGATAAAATCTACAATTACCAGTCTGGAGATACACTCGCCCAACATTTTTGCATGGTGTGACTCAGAGATAACACTAGCCTGGATAGCAAAAAATCCAAACTCTTGGCACACTTGTTGGAGGGAGACTACAACACTCAAACTTATCGGAGGATGCAAAACACCAAATCCTGCTTCCGCAAAAGCACCACATAACCAACCTCATAATTGACCACGCGCATCAACAAACTCTGCACGGGGGAACACAACTCACCCTAAGCTACGTAAGATCTCGATATTGGATTATCAATGCCAAGCGTTTGGTGCAATCAAGAATTCATAGATGCATCAAATGTTTGAGACATCATCAACAGCCTTCAGACCAATTAATGGGAAATTTACCAGCAGTGCGAGTAACCCCATCCACACCATTCTCTCATTGTGGAGTTGATTATGCTGGACGCTTTATCACAAAAATGACGAACGGAAGAGGAACAAGAACTCTAAAGGGCTATATCGCATTGTTTGTTTGCATGGTAACTAAGGCCGTTCACCTTGAACTAGTTAGCGACCTCACCACAGATGCATTCTTGGCAGCATATAAGAGATTTGTGGCCCGCCGGGGAAATGCCAAGCAAATATTCTCAGACAATGGAACTAATTTCGTGGGTGCTCGCAATAAATTAAACAAAGATTTGCAGCTTGCCATTACTCAGGCAACAAGACAAGCCGCACAAATAACTGCAAGTGATGGCACGGAATGGAGATTCATTCCAGCTGCAAGCCCGCATACTGGAGGCTTATGGGAGGCAGGAGTGAAATCTGTGAAGACACATCTTAAACGTGTGCTTGGTGATACGCTACTGACTTATGAAGAATTCACTACAGTTCTGTACCAAGTAGAAGCTTGTCTGAACTCTAGACCAATTGGACAGCAGTCAAGTGACCCTAGAGACCTGGAGCCCCTAACTCCAGGACACTTCCTAATAGGACGAGCGCTATTAGCGCCTCCAGAGCCAGACATTTCCAACGAGAAGATATACAACAAATGGAAGCAGCTAACAAAATATCAACAAGATATTTGGAAAAGGTGGTCGCTAGAATATCTGAACACACTGCAACAAAGAAGCAAGTGGAAGACAAGGAAAGAAAATCCTGCTATAGGCGAATTAGTTCTGGTCAAGGACGAAAACCTTCCTCCTCAGAAATGGGCACTCGGACGAATAGTACAACTTCATCCAGGAGAAGACAACATCGTGCACATTGCGTCAGTGCAATATAAGGATCAAGTAAAAAAGCGACCACTAAATAAATTATGCCAACTTCCCATAGAAATATACAATCAAGACAATGAGGCTACTGAGATCAAAGCTGCCACCACAATGATAGCCTCACATAAGTCCAAACCTGACCATAGGTCTCGCAAGAGGTCTCATACAGTCAGAAAGCATCAAGAACCTGAAATTTGGTCGAAACCTGAGCATTTTCACAGAATTGCTTCAGATACTACAACCCAAAAGGCTACTCAGAAGTTGGATCCACCGGCGAAAAGAAGAAAAGTGAAAATCGCACCTTGTACTTGGGCCACAAAGCTGCTACATACAACACTTCTGATTATATTCTGGTTAACAACGATTTTCGCGCAGGACTATCAATTAATCATACCTAAAACTGGCTTCTACATAGAAAATTTGGGGTATGCGCAGATTAAACGTGGAAATCTTAGACTGCAAATAGATTTCTCAACACAAGAAATTATCCGGGACCAAAAAATGATTGACACAACTTGGAAACAAACCAAAGAAATATGCGAAAAGAACAAAGAGCTGACAGACATCACACACTGTGATGTACTCTTTCAACACTTGTCTACGCGAAGACAGAGCTTGCTCAAGGCCACTAATCAAATAATTCAATTGACTCAGCAAAAGATCAGAAGAAGAAGAGGTCTACTTGGGAGTCTACTAACAAAGGTATTTGGAGTCAATGATGAGGTCTATCAAGACATAGAACACCTCCAGCATAACCAAGAAAATCTTATGCAAACAACATACCAACAAATACTCCTTCTAAATACAAGAATTAACCAATCCAGTGGCATCATCGAAGAAAAACTCAGGCATTTTGACGTGCATTTATCAAAGGTAATCGCTTCCATCAATGAAATGGCCACTTGGTACTCCAAAGCAGACCATAACAGGATCAGCATTGAAGTAATATCAACATATATCAGTGCTGAAGATTACTACGACGAGCTGGAAGAATAATATCGTAATTGGCTGGATGCTATTCATCAACACGGGCACCTTTTAAACTTCGTTACCTCTGATGAGATTGATAGAACTGTGGCAAGGGCCCATGAAAAACTCAGCTCAAATCTTTTTGTTGAAAGGACACCTCAACCTATCCTAAACATCAACGTAGAGAATGGCACAATAAAACTGTATGGCTACCTAAGTATAGTTGAAGGGAGCCTTTATGAGTTAATCCACATCACTCCAATACCTCAAGTGATACAGGATAACATCTTCGCAGTAGCAGACTTAAAGTATTATACATTTGCAATTGATTTTGTTCAGCAAACCTACTTCAATCTGAATGAACAAGAGCTAAAAGCATGCACGAATGCGGAGAATCATACATACCTCTGCACTCCAACGATCGTCTTTAGTATTGAGAACAGTCCGTCTTGCGTTATTGATGAAATCTATGGACGTCACACAGAAAATAAATGTCAAATGCAACACGTACAGTTGAACGCAACTGTTTGGAAGACGTTAATTATGAAGAACACCTGGCTATATATGACTCCCAGCTCAAAAGTAGCGGCAATAGTCTGCAAAAACACAAGAAAGGAGCTTCTGCTAAACTCTACCGGTATCATACGCCTGTATAATGATTGTTCTTTAAAGACAAGAGAAATCATTCTAAGGACAGATATAGAGCAAAAAATTCAAGTCATCACCAGCCACATCAAGGAGACAAGACCTGCGGCTATAACTGCAATAACGAACCAAACCAAAATCCCGCATCTATTGCAGACCGGACTAGTAATACGTCCCAATGAGCATATTCTGGACTACAGTCAACTACCTGAGCCACTAAATATAAGCCAACTGCAAAGAACTTTGGCAGTTCATTCTATTACAGCTACTTCAAGCATCCTGATCGCCTTCATCTCTGTGATTTGTGTTTACTACTACTGGGATAAACTCAGGGGACTTTTTCACATCTGCACATGCAACAATACTCGACAGATGCCTAGCGAACGAAGACCATCGTCGCCCGAAACCTCCATAGGACAACACTTTGAGCAGGTTTTAGCATCCGCGGGCCCCAGCATGTTCAGCCCTGAACAACCATAATAATCATTAGAAATAAATTAATTTCTATTCGAAGTTCACTGACTCATGGCAGCATAATTTAATTACTTTATGCTAGTCAGCGCATTTTTCACATTTTCAATTGACCCACTTACTTTGCACCTCTTTCGGTCGAGTAAATAAAATCGCTGACGACAGTGACAAAACAATTTTTAATATTTTGCCATGAGTCAATGCACTCACCAATTTGTTAATTCATTTATTGCTTGTATAATTGTTTTTCTTTTTATTTTTGTATTATTGTTGTATATGCTAGTTCAATTGAACCAATTATTTTGTATAAATTAAGCTAGCACAATTCAATAAACCACTAGTCTAAATTAAAGAGTGTTTAGAATTGTTCATCTAATATATCAAGATTCAACACACTGTTGAGTCTTAGTTATTCAAAGCAATTTAACCAGTCTTACACTTCAAGCCTATCTTGATTTAACACACTGTTGAATCATAGATCTTGAAGTAGGCTTTTAAAATCTCACCAGCTCAATTCAACACACGGTTGAATTTTGCAATCCATCAACAACATCTTGATTCAATACACAGTTGAATCTTGCACAAGCACTCATAATAATAAAAATCAATAACCCCAAACGCAGCAATAATCATTTTTTCGTTTGACCCAAGAAATGCACGCGTAACCTTTTTTTCGTCTGTCCATCGATCGCTGCTAACGAAAATCAATCAATGAAAGTACTAGTTCTTTCGCAAATTCCGATCGAGAAAGTCACGTTAAATCTTTAAAAATTAATTTCCTAAGTTTTTAGATTAACAAAATTCTGTAAATTAACTAAGTTTTTCTCCTTAATTCTTGATAACATAACACAATAGAGGAATTAAAATTTGAGACTAAGAAGTGATTTTCTTTTGCAATTTCCAAATATTTACAAATAATTAAATTTAATTATTTTTACTGGCGCAGTCGCTCGGTAGGATCTATAAAGATAAAGACGAGTTAGTCTTGTAGGAGCATCTTACTATTGAAAGATCAGTGAAATTCTAATCCACAAAAGTGGCACGCACCCAATGTCCTAACGTTTCATCGAAGATTTAGTGAAAAATAATCAACACAGCAGTGTCAGTGCTACGCTTGATTATACTGTGAATCATCGTATAACCTTTCATCGAAGACAAGCGAAAAGCAACACCGTAAGTATTTGAAGCAGAAGCAGGGGTCGTAACAGTTATGAAACTATTTCAATTTCTTCTTTGGAATTTATAACTTAGGGTTATAAAAAATAAGTGTTCCTCTCTTGTGAAAACTTTTAGCTCACAAAAATTAAATATTTCTCTTGCAAAGGAAGAGATATTAAATAAAGAAGAAAAAATAAATCTTTTTTCTCTTATTTTATTTTAGATCAATTGAATCAACCCGTTTTGAGAAAGTTCATCTTTTCATTGCCAGGATTGCAATTTTGGTACTTAGAAAGAAAAGAAATAGTGAAATTTAAATTTTTTTTTTGGCAATAATAGTAGGCGTACTTTTTTTATACATTTCACTATTTATTATCGATTGTACTGTATCTTGCTAATTACAAAAACTGAAATCCCCGGCAGTGAAAAGATGAAATTTCATGTAATAATAGTACATACGAATGCATGCATGTATAGCAATTTTAATAAAACTACTTGCATACACCGCAAACAAAAGTGTCTATCCCTATTGCCGGTATTACTCATAAATGAAGTACCGTTGTTTTCAGGAATATAAAATGTGTTTCGCCGACCGAGTTTCAGTTGCAGTGATGTGAAGTCACTGACTTATAACAATGGACTGTGCGATTTGCTATTTCATGTGGCACAAAAAATATTGTGTTTCTGTATATCACCGTTAGAGCACCCTTTTAAAACGATTACATAAAAAACATGTAAAACTCAACCAATCAGATGAAATTTTACACCCGAAAATCGAATTTAATTAAAAAAATATATTTTCTTGTGCCCAAGTGATATTTTAATCGCTTATAAGGAATTAAACTCATTCCGACTTTAATTTTCAAAAGTTATTATTAACTGAATCCTGCTTATGGGCAAGAGAGACTTAGCATGGTAAACACTATCTTTACCTTATTCCTTCTGCGGTGATTGCATCTGTAGCCAACATAAAAATATCAAATGGCATAAGCAAACGTTCCAGAATGGAATATTTTGTGTTGATAGCTCCAACTCTGCCATAGGGCGAAAGAGAGGATTATAAAATTTGTGCCATGCTTTCATATAGGAAAATTACAATACGCTCAGTCCATTGTTATAAGTCAGTGTGTGAAGTATTGTGAAGTGAAGTGCGATTATCAAATATATTACAGTTAGTTTAGTCTGAAAAGTTAAAAAAAAACTTATGGGTCGTAAAAGGAACCTTGTCATAAGATATTTGTTTACTTTTGATAGTAATTCAAATCAAAGTGAATGTAAGAAGTGTTCCACGAAATTATCAGGATCGCATTTAACCAACTTAAGAAAACACTTTCAAACTCAGCATAGTCAACTTTACGAGCAATTGCTTCAAGAGGGGCAGGAGGATGAAACCACAAGCACATCCCCAAAAACTAAACGGCAAATAATAAAGATTGAAATGACTAAGGAGAAGATTATTGATTCTTGTGTGAAATTAGTGACGAAAGACGGCCTTTCAAATTATTGGACTCGGAAGCTTTTCGAGGAATTGTGGACCCAATTTTTAATGCTTTAAATATTGAAGCAATTAGTTCACGTAATATAAGTCAGTTAATAAAAACAAAATCTGTAAATATTAGAAACTACATTAAAAGATTATGCAAAGGCAAATTATTGGCACTCAAAATCGATATTGAAACTCGTTTGGATCGATCTTGGGAATTAACATCCAATTCTTGAAATCCAAGGAAATAGTGATAAATACTTTAGCCGTAAATGAAATTAAAGTCAGTCATACCGGTGCAAATTTAAAAGAAATAATTTTAAGTGTGCTTGCTGAATATGATATTAACATAAATCAAGTATACAGCGTTACAAACGATAATGGAAGAAATATTATTAAAGCTGTCCAATTGTTACGTGATGAAACTAACGACCTAACGACTAAAATCTGTACGTTGTGCAGCACATAGTCTTCAGTTAGCAGTGCACGATGTATTTAAGAATGGAGAAATTAAAGATGTCATCGCAAAAGCAAGGAAAATATGCAAGATATTGCGCACACCATTATACAGGCTAGCAAAATACCACTATTGTAGTAAATTTTATTCGATAATGTAAGTGGCTTTTCACAGAAATCTAATGTCAGAATTAGACTACAGGAAACCAATGTTGGACGTCATTACTCGTTGGAATTTTTCGTGGGATATGTTGCAAGGTCTAACGGAGTACAAACATTTTTGCCGCATTCACGAAGTTACAAATCCTGCACTGAAAATTGATGATCAAGAATGGGAAATAATATAAAGCATTATTCGTACCTTCGATCCTGTCAAATCAACCACTTTGAAGATACAGAACAGCCAGTTACTTTTGGGTGATTTTTACATAAGCTGGATGGAGCTCAAATTAACTATTGAAAGCATGGAGGGTGGCCTTGCTAGAAATCTTAAGGAAGCATTGAAATTTAGAGAGACTAACTTGCTGAACAATGAGACTATAATTTCAGCAATTTTCTTAGATCCCCGAATTAGTCGGCTTCTAAATAACGAACAGAAAGAATCAGCAAGAAATCATTTAAAGAAAGCTATTTTCACAATGATATCACTTAGTAACGAGCAAGGAGAAACCTTGAATTGCTCAGACGTTCCACCTATAAATGAATCCCCAACACCTATACAATCTTCTTTAGCCACTGAAAGCTTGGCAGATGTTTCACTCCTTGAAAGATTTCTTGACAGTTTGGAACCAGACGAAGAGTTCGCTTCAGAAACTCTGGAAAATCCTATTGTTGTGGCAGCTTACAAAGACATTGACAATTTTAAGCCAGCAAGTATACCCCTAAACACTAATTTACCGGATTATTGGAAGAAGTTGAAATACAGTCATCCAAATCTATATAAATTAGCGAACTTTCTACACGCTGTGCCAGCTACACAAGTTAGCGTAGAACGGGCCTTCTCTGCTCTAAAATATATTTTAAGCGATTACCGTTATAATTTAGGTACCGAAATATTACAAAATATTTTGATAGTTGCTCTGAATTAGGTACTTTGTTCTTATTTGTTTCAAAATAAAGTCTGTTAATTACTATTAGTCTTTAACCCTGGAATGCTACCCGTGAGTAAATTTTACTCGCTTTCTGCTTGAAGGCACCACTGCTGTTTACGACATATGACCACAGCGTCCCCACTTCTTAAGTGCTTTGCCTGAAGCATGATTGTTAGTTTAAGGGAGGGAGAGCCTTCCCAGCAGGTCAGCCCTCTCATTCATCATGCTCCTCATTGGCAGGTAACCCAAAATTGTAGTATAAAATCTATTAAAAACAAAAAAAAATTGACAAGGTGTAAAAATATGATTCTTTCATTTCTAATTATCCTTACTTTATTAATTAAAATTTCTTTATATAAATATTAAATTATTCTTGCGGGAATGCTATTCTTTCATTTTTCTGTTATTGTATTCCGCTAAAATACTTCAGCTCTTTTGTTTATAATTTATTGGTGTGTGTGAGTAATATTTACTCAGAGTTACCAATAAGCGAATATAGAAACGGGTTAGTATTCCAGGGTTTAATAAAAAAAAACAAAGTGAGAACCATGTCAGAAGCGTTAATAAAAGTTCCATAAATATCCCATCTAATTAACTCTTTTTTTTAATTCTTTTTTGAGACCCTCGAAGATAACTGATCCAGAACAGTTATATTAAATGTTTCAAAATTATCTCTTCTAATGAAACTTTTACGGATAAATCTGCTCTTGATTATATACAAAAGTTCTTTGAAATCTTGCACAGGAAGATTTATATTTGTAGTTAAAAATATAAAGGTTCCAGAAGAAAACATATTTTTAAATCGAAAATATTAAGCTTCCAGAGGAATCTTTTAAAAATAAAGGTTAACTCTTTGCTGCGATCCCAGAGCAGAAGTAATAACCTACTAAGTAGGAAGGAAGAATCAACTACCGCAACCCCACAAGAAGGAAAAATTAACTATCCCACAGGAAGGATAATTCTAATGTACAACCGTTTAAGTTAGAACTATTTTGGGAGAATTCAAGTAAGAAAACTAATGGATTTATGATAATCAATGCTGTAATAAATTTATAAAACATAATAGTTTCTAGTTAGCAAATTTTTATTATTTTTTTTAAATATACATATATTTGTCGTAGACACTTAACGTAATTCAGCACTTCACAAAAAGTCTAAGCACTTCATTAAATGTAGGCGGAAAGTGTAACATTTTACGCTTAAGACTGAATAAATTTGTAAGCATTTTGTTCCCCCTTTTTGTTTTCCACAGTTGTTATGATATTGATTTGAAACCATCGGCAAAATATTAGAAACTCTTCCGTTCAAAAGCTACCGGGCCTAGATTTTTTTTAAATCAAAAACCTCAAAAAACCGTCATGTTTTCCACTCCCCCTAAAAAAATTTTCATGTGCACATCAATTTTCATTATTTTTTGTGAATAGTTTTTCCAAACATATTTATAAATGCTACCAGAGCTATTTTTCCAAATTTGTTAATATTTTTCATGTTATAATTACTTTCATAACATTACTTGAATAAAATTTATTGCTACAAGTTTATTTTAACACGAGAATGAATATTGGGGTTATTTTATTCAGTAGCCCAAAAACTGGAGAAATCCCGTAAGTAGTTTATTTTATAAAAATCAATTTGTAAACCTCTATCATGATAAAAAGTGAATGATAAGATTGGTTTTTATTCATTTTAATTCTCAAAAGCTTTCCGAGATGGCGACAGGCTCAGTGCAAAATTTTAAACATAATTTTTCTCATGTGCCTCTAAAAATGAGTACATATCCATCCTACACGTGTGTACCTACATAATGTATATTTACTACACGTCATAGCGCAAGCGTAGTCCATCTGCTGCTAACTGTGCGTGCAAGTTTGTTGTTGGAGTGGAAAAGGGAAAATATTTGTTAATATTTTTCGTTTATGGTTTAGATAAAAAGAGATGAAAGATATTTATTTGGAAATTTGTTCTCTTTTACCTTTTTTATTGTATATTTCTTTAAGATCGAGAATTTGTTTTGTAATTCATTGTTATATTCTCTATAGATATATGTGCATAATTTTGTATAGCACTTGACAATTACGGATGGATTTGTTTTAAAATTGTTTGGACTTGGAAGGGTTTTTAAAATTGAAAGCAATCCATCTATTTAAGATGTTATAGCTAGTCACTTTACCATAAGTATCAATATGGAACATTTTAAGAATGATAAATTCTTAAAAAATGAATGCTTAACTATTTTTGGCCTATTGTCGGCACGGCCACCAATTTCGTAAATTTCTTCTTTTCTACGCTTATAAAAAAATGGTAGTGGTCCAGACAAGGTACTCATATTAATAATACAAGTTTTAAAGAAAAAATTTCTAATAAATTTCTAAGAAAATATGATGCCCCATAATTTAATCCAATTTGTTTGAACCTTTGTATATATAGTTCATAAAGGGATATTATATAAAGATCTCAAAGTAATAATAAAACTACAAAAACAGTTCACGTAATTAAATTTCGAACACAACAAGAACGCTATACCCTTCAGCTTCAATATGGCAAATTATTTCCTAGGGGAAAATAAAGAAGAAAAAATGTTTGCCATGTCAATACATCATTGATTATGTACTGCTGATAGGTCAAGTTATATACATCGAGTACTGCTTCTGCGTGTGGCACTAAATCGAAAGCTTTGTACGAAAGCTCACGCTACTACTGCATAGTTAAATGGAAACACACAATCCTTGAGCCAACGAACCACTGGCTTTTTTATCATATCGTGCGTCATTGGTGTTCTAGCTTTGTAAATGGCGGGTTCGGCGATGAATGAAACTAAAAAGAAAGAGAAAACAATTAGAAAAAATCAAACAAATTTAAAGTACTTAAGTACAAGCCAGGGAAATCGACTGGCATATATGGTATTCCTCCCACGAAGAAAGAGGTACCATGTACGTACATACACCCATGAAATTATCTGAAATGAAAAGAAAATGAATTAATTAATAATATAATAAATAAATAATAATAATATATATATTTCATGTAAAGAGTACACAAGATCTACAATCTTATAATAGTACTTCAAAATAACGGAACTAGTTACAGTATCTATTAATTAATGAATGAATGAGTATTTAGAAGGGAAAATAAAACAGTATAAAACAAAAAAAATATATATAGAATTATAAAGTAGATACAATGGTGGAATGAATACCAAGTATAAATACAACTAAAAAGAAAAATAAAACAAAAGGATGAAAGCGTAAAAAAAGAAGAAAAAAAAAGAGAAAAACACTAAAAATCTAAATTAATATGCAAAATTGTTTGCCAATAAACCGTCGTGAGAAAACACACTCATACATCATTATAAAGAGGGTGAAACCGAGAAATGCTCCTTGAGTAAGCTCTTGAACATGCGCAGGGAACCAGCGCCCTGTATGTTAGTAGGTAAATTATTCCATAAACGGATTGACTGGACAAAATAAGAACCTTCATATACAACTGTGTGAAAACGAGGAAGCAGGAGATTGACATTTCTAGTTGAACGTAAGTTCTGTAAATTGCATTCGATCAAATAGCATGGAATTCTCGTTTTGAATAGGTTGTATAAAAAAGACAACAAATTCATTTCCAAGTATAATTTAAGGGAACAACCCAACAGTTGGGAACTGTAGGGAGAGATGTGGTCAAATCTCCTAAGCCCAAAAATAAACCGAGTACAATCATTATAAGCAACATTAAGCTTGTGGGAGCAAGCACTATCTAGCTTTGGGTAGATTATGTTGCCAGATGTGAAGTAAGGTAGTAATAGACTCTTTACCAATCGCGACCGCATATCCCTCGACAAAATATCAGCAGTAAGCCACAGTTGTCTAAGTCCGCCATAGATCTTACGAAGAGTAAATTTGATGTGGTCACAGCATTTTAAATTAGAGTTGATGGCTATTCCTAGACTTATTGCAGAGTTGACTAAGCTCAAGGGAGAATTGTCGAGTAGAATGCTGGGAAAGTCATTTGCGCACAGCTTGCTGTTATGTATATTCATGTAATGTGATTTAATTGGATTCAGACTTAGTTGGTTCAATGACGCCCATATTGTTATTTCGATGAGGTCACTGTTGAAACGTGAGAAGCAGTCCTCCACTAGACCGATCGGTCTACTGAGTTAAACCTGGACATCATCGGCGTACATGTGAATATCAACATCATGAACCACATCAGGAAGATCATTTATAAAGATGCTGAAAAGTAGTGGGCCAAGTATTGATCCCTGAGGAACACCGCAAGCTACTGGCAAGAATCCTGACAGGGATTCATCAATCTTAACTTGTTGATATCTGCCTATCAAGAAGCTACGAATAAGTCGAGCAGCGGAAGAGGAGAACGCAAAAGAGGTTAGTAGTTTCTGCAGAAGAATGTTATGATTGACTTTATCAAAAGCTTTGGAAAAATCAAGCAGAGCCAATACACTAATAAATCCCCTGTCGAGTGCTGCCCGCAAGTCATCTGTCACCTTCAATAGAGCTGTAGCACAGCTGTGCTTAGGACGAAATCCCGATTGCCATCTCGTTAAAAAGCGATTGTCCTCTAAAAATGTTAGCATCTGGGAATACATTAGTCTTTCCAGTACTTTTGAAAGGAAAGGCAGAATACTTATTGGCCGAAGATCATTCATATCAACAGGTGATGATTTTTTAGGTAAGGCCAATACTGTAGCCACTTTCCAAGTGCAGGGGAAAACAGAGCGAGTTAAACACGAATTTAGGACATAAGTTAAATGCTCAATAATTACGGGTAATAAAATTTTAAGAAAGCGGGGAGAAATTTCATCGGGACCAGTTGATTCGGAATGAATCAACCGAATAGCATTAATTACATCACACAAAGTTACGGTCTTGAAAGAAAATAGAGTTGACGCGGAGTTATTAGACGTATTAAGAATAGGAAGAACATTTGCGGGAACAGTAATCTCACTTTGGTGAGAGAAAAAAGCATTCAGTTTGTTAGGATCAAAATCGGAATTCCAGTTCGTTAATTTACCATAACAACCAGCGATCCTGAGATTGCTCCAGAGTTTCTTCTATGGAAGATTTGGATCTAATCTGTTCGAGAAGTATTTTTTTTTTAGCCTTCCTTACTGCTAGAGTAACTCGGTTGCGAGCTGTCTTAAACAATTGCTTTGTATACTGAGATTTAATGCGCCGGTGAAGCTGATAATAATATTCCCTTTCTGAAATTAAAGAAGATATATTAGGGGTAAACCAAGGAGAACCGGACACCTTTATTCGCCTATTTACAATGGGCACATGACGATCGAATAAGTATTTAATAAACTCGCTAAATATTTGGACTTGTGCGTTGACGGCTGTGCTTGTATAAATGGTACTCCAATTCAGGAGACTGCATTCATCAAATAGAGTCAACATATCAATGTTCTTAAAATCTCTGTATGAAAAAGTCGAGAGCTCAGCCGGCAAAATCGGAATGTCATACGTCACAAACAAGATATCATGGTCAAGGAAACTTGGTGGACTAATCTGGTTATTAAAGCCAATGCGATCCAAATTGGAGGTTAGGATGAGATCTAGCAGAGAGGGATTGGTTGCGTTCATATAAGTTGGTAGTGAGCTTACTATATTCAGACAAAGCGACTGTACCATCGACTGAAAGTTGGCAGAAATTGAACTTTGATGTAAAATATTGACGTTGAAATCACCTCCTACTATTACATGATTATATTTGTGAACCCAACTAGAAATATTGGTCTCAAATTCTCTAGATTCATCAATATTAAATAGTGTAGGTGGGCAATATACCGATGAGAGAACACATTTATCAACGCCCGTGTTAACTTCTACTGATACGAATTCAAACGCCTGTAAGGATGAAGAGCCAATAATCTTAGTCTTATAATTATTCTTTATATATATCGCTATACCTCCTCCAGTTCTGTTGCTGCGATCATTACGAAATAAATTGTACCCATCAATGGATACAAGGTTGGAAGGAATGTGATCCTTTAACCAAGACTCAGTGACCAGAATTACATCCACATTAGATCGCACAAAAATTTCTTTCAATTCGTCGATTTTATTTTTTACACTCCTCGCATTCAGCAAACAGACATTTAGACCAGCAGCACGTCTGCAAAAAATCTCTAACAAAATTCTTATCTTGTCCAAGCCACCGTAATCATTCATAGAAGATAAAAAACAAAACGCCGGCTACGAGCATCATGAATAAGGAGCTGTGGAAATAGAGAATGAGCAAGAAAATATAAAGAGATCTTGCTAAGCACCTCTCAGATTCAAAAAGTAATAATAAATTGATTGTAATGAAGATAATTCTCACGACATGTTTATATAGCAAACTTAGAATTAAAATTAAAACTAACAGATGATTAAAGTTTAGAAGGCAATAGGCCGAAAGAAAATAAAAAAGTAAAACTACATTACCTAAGATATTATTATCTATCATGTAAGAGAATTCAATTAAAGAATTTAAAACGAAGAATAAAATGCAACAAAAGAAAAATAAAAAAAATTCAAACGCAATAAATTGATACATTCCTCATCGATCAAATGCAGTTTACTCCGATCACAGCAACAGATGTTCTATTATGGCAGAGGTCGTCGAGATCAGTTATTCGAATAGATTTATCATTTTCATTATGCTTGATGTAAACAAAGCCGGTACGAGAGTAAGCAGCGTACAAAGAACCCTGACCACGCATTCGCTGAGCAGCACGCAATAAAATTTGGTTTTTAGGTGTAAGACTTTCATGCGTAAATATTAATCCCTCTGACGAGAACCCTTCAATATCTTCGAGCTTAACTCCTCCATATTTCTTGAAGGTTGAAAGAAATGAACGTTGTTCATTCATACATGAGAACTTCACCAAAATAGGAACCAGCCGATCACTCTTATTCTTTATTTTATTATGTAGTGGAGAAAACGGACGATACGCATTCGCATAGGGTGAGAGATTGTGTCCAATCTTAGCAGAAATAGCTTTCAGAATTTTAAGGGGGTCTTCACCGTTCTTGTGTGGGATGCCTCTGATAACCGCATCTGATAGACGTTGAGTGCGAAGAAGATCATCGTTCTTAATTAAAACTGTAGTGTAATGCTTTTCTAATTCTACATACTTAACTTCCAACGCTTCGAGATGGGCCTTAACGGGGTCAATTGCAGCATTTACCAATTTGTCCAGTTTTAGTTCCATGGCCTGCAGCCGCTTTTCCAACTTGTCCATCAGACGAGACTCAAATTCTTTTAAAAATTTTTCGATGTATGAATTATTAGTCGTAGTTTGCAGCGCAGAATGACCCTTGTCGATATTTAGATGTGAAGTACCCCTCCTTGTAGCCACAGGGCTTATGCTGTCCGAGTTATTTCTTTTTCGCAACGAACCAACTGCTTTTACATTCTGTTTTCCCGGCATTTAATATGTGATTTTTCTTAACAAATAAATCAGCAAAGATATAAAGTTAACTTTGTCACCACACTAAGCCGGTAGTAGTACAAACACAGAACTGATAGTTGATAAAAAACGGGGGAAAAAAAGCTACTGTTCACGGAGCACTGAAAAAATACGTCTACTCACTGCGACAACTCATCACTCCAGTCTGTGGTAAACAATGAACTAGTTATATATTAAGAAACATCAACAAATCTACACAGAAAAGCATAAGTTTTTCATAACTTCCCCATGCAAAATGTAAACATAATGCTTATATACAAAACAACAAGAACACTGTGGGAAATGGAAATATGTCATAATTAGTTAAATTTCAAAGTCTCTCACTTGAAATTTACACCAACTATGGAAAGATAGTTATAGAACATATTAATTGTAACAAAACATTTTCCTGCGAACAATTTCGAGGAAAATTACACATAAATTTTCACCTTTGACATTTGTCACAAGGGAAAACAATTTACTCAAAAATCGAGTTTTGAAAGTTTTTTAAAAACTAGCAACTCAAGAAAACCGAGGCTTATGAGTAATTAAAAAAATGTTTTGCAAGAAACCCACTTCCCGCGGTGTTTTTCCGTGAAAAACAACAAATGAAATCTCACCTGAAGACAGGTTAAGATAGCAAATGTCGTAAACAAACGAATTTTCTTATAAATTGAACACACACAAACACTAATCAATGCACAAAACACAAAATTTGAACAACTTACCTTTATGTAATCAGCGCACTTTTCACTGAAAACGCACAACATGGATGACAAGAATTTTATTGCGCCATGTTATAGCACAATTTGGATTTTTAATTTTCATTCAGTGAAATTAAATTATAATGCAGATCTTTTGATAAAAAAAGGTGGATGTCAATATTCCTCATCGAATGAGACAAATTATACATGATGACAAATAATACATTCTGAGAATTTTGCATTATGGTTTCGGGTTCCACACACAAAAATGGCGGTTCAGACCTTATATAAGGCCGAGCATTTGGATGGATCGCTCTCTTAATTTTTTCGAGTTCAAGCAGTCAAGTCGTGGTATATACATATTTCAATTTTTCTTCCTAGTTTTTTTTAGTTCTCACTTGTAAAAATTATGTAAATCAGCTTATAATCTGCCTATGGTAAGCATAAGCTCACATGCGATTTTCTTTTTGGTGAAGGTGAAAATTGTGCAAAGACATAATTTAGTGACATTATTGTGGTTAAGTGACTCATTTTTCTTTTTCAATAAAGTGCATCAATTTTAGTTTTTTATACTTAATAAATTTTTTTTTGGATAATCAGTCAATATTAAATTAAAGTGCCTTGTGCAGGATAAATTCAAGACAGTTATTCCTATACTTTCCAAATCGGGTTAGCTGGAATATACCTGCGAATTATCCTTTGTTTGCTTAAAATTGTTAATTTTAAATAGCATTAAGATCATGGTTTTGAAGAATTATCTAGATTTATTGTAGATAAGTGCTTTGCTGTGAATTAGAGTGCTTAAGCTAACCTGCATATGAAGTTTTTATTAAATCGAAATGTAAGTCTATTTATGCTCGTTCTCATTTTAATATACCGCTACAATAACATAATCCACCAAAGATAACATCATCACATGTGGCTTGTGTGTTCTACAGCAACTGTTCTGTTACACACGTGCTGAATTTGCAGTATTATTGAATAACAAGGGAATTTGACATCAGACTAGTATACAGGCATATGGTGTAATCTTTCTCCACATCGCTTTTTTTTATATAGTTCCAGGAACTAATTACTGCATATTAAATTGTTTGGTGATCCTACAGGAACCAAGCTACTTGCGTAAAATTTTTTGATAAATAAATAAATAAATAGCATTAAGATCATGGTTTTGAAGAATTATCTAGATTTATTGTAGATAAGTGCTTTGCTGTGAATTAGAGTGCTTAAGCTAACCTGCATATGAAGTTTTTATTAAATCGAAATGTAAGTCTATTTATGCTCGTTCTCATTTTAATATACCGCTACAATAACATAATCCACCAAAGATAACATCATCACATGTGGCTTGTGTGTTCTACAGCAACTGTTCTGTTACACACGTGCTGAATTTGCAGTATTATTGAATAACAAGGGAATTTGACATCAGACTAGTATACAGGCATATGGTGTAATCTTTCTCCACATCGCTTTTTTTTATATAGTTCCAGGAACTAATTACTGCATATTAAATTGTTTGGTGATCCTACAGGAACCAAGCTACTTGCGTAAAATTTTTTGATGGTTCCATCCAGGAATCGTAAGTTGCCTAAACAGGCGATATAGGGAAAATTTTCACCGCGCTTATTTACGTAGCGGTCATCTTCCGGCGTATTGCTGATATTTACTTGCATAAAAGAGTTGACCCACAAAAGCTTATGAACAATACATTTGCAGAAATATGACACTGCACCTTTACACTGTCGATAAATTTGAAGAATATATTGTCGATTGAATTTGGAATTGAATTATATTTCTTTTACAATTTTTTTTTTTATATAAAATTCTTTAGATTACTAAGATGATCTCATCTTAATAGAGGTAATGGCGCTCATTACATTAGGCAAACGTGCGAAAACCACAATAAATAAAATTATTATACTATTAAATATTAGGTTAAAGGTTGTTCAAAGCCATGTGACGTCATAAAAATAAATGATCTTGCAAATATTTTATTTTCATGTAACACAAAATTTAGGGCCGTATTCACCAAGACATTTAATTGAAATTTAATTTAATTTCCGTTTTAGTACTCCTATAAGAGAGGGTTAGGACACACTTAAAATTAAATTAAAATTACATTTGGGTTATTTCCTGTTATAATAACGCATATATAACTTTAATTTTAACTTAAGTGAGCCCCGACCCTCTCTAACGGGAGCACTTTTTTTAAGGCAGGAGGACAGGAGACCCTATCCCAAGCACGGACGCCATTGCGACCCATTGTGCTGTCCTGCTAGTAGGCCATTCACCAAAACGATCCTTTCCAAATTAACGGGAGTACTATAACAGAAATTGAATTACATAAATTTCAATTAAATAGCTTGATGAATACGGCCTTTATTGTGCTGTGTGAAGTAAAATCGTTTTATTTTCAAACTTTTGTTTCGGTTTATAGAAATAAAAAAATCGGACAACAGTAAAATACTAATTCAATATTTACTGATACCAACACCTTTACATGAAAAATAACCCATTATTATTAATATTTTTTATTTACTTTTGAGTTTTAGGATAAGACAGCTGTATTAAAATATAATATTGAATATGAGTTAGTTTTGTCTTTCTAAAGTAAAATTTGGCTATTAAATTGCTGCTTGAATAAAAACATTACGATTAAAATCTAAACAATAAATTGTATTTTTAATAATTCGTTTATTTTTTCTGTACGTCCCCGAATTGTATCCTTATACTGGGCATAAAACCACAGTAACATGATATCTAACATAACTAGAATTTTACTGCACTTACAGGAAAGCTAATGAGAACATTATTTCATTATGATTGATGGCTTTTGTAATAATCCATATTCTCTTAAGCTGGCTTCCCACGGCGCGTGGTTTTACGAGCTGCGCCGCGTGAGCACGAGCCAACGCGCAGTGGGAAGGGTCTGGCTCGAGGTGGCGCGAGCTAGTCTGTGCTGGCGCGCCCGATCCATTTCGAGTCGGTAACTTCAAAGGCGCGGTGCGAGCATGCGCGAGGTGGCTTGAGGTGGCTCGAGGCGGCGCGTGACATTTACTCGTTATTTCGATTTTGTTCGTACTCTCGTACTGTTGCCGCATATCGTTTATATTTTCAAAACATATGGCGTGGACGAACGAACTTAGTTTTGAGTTCTTAAGTATATATTAGAACGAACCCGCTTTGTGGAATACAAATAGTGCAGAGCATAAAAACAAGAACGATCAGCACGAGGCGTGGACTAGAGTTAAAAACAAATGTAAGGACGGAAACACATCATTAACATTAAGGAAATAAGAAAGAAGAGCGACAGCTTAATGGCAAATTATAGGAAATTAAGAAGCAAAATAAAAGAATGTATGAAGGCGGGAAGTGGTGCAGGCGAAATTTACAAGCCTGATTGGCTCTTTTGTAATGTTACGTCGACATTTTTAGATTCTATATACAGTCCAAAACAAACGAAGAAATCTGGCGAGAGCTCGTAGCATGCCTCCCACGGCCTGTAATTTCACGCGCCGCGCCGCGCGAGCACGAGCTGGCTTGGCTTGTGAAATCACGTGCCGTAGGAAGCCACCTTTAGAGTCAACTTTTTCAAAGGAGCGAACAGCATCCAACCTTGCGGCGGTGCTCAAGTGAGACGATATGACAAAACCATAAAAACTTCATACCTGCAATATTTTTGATCTATTTTCAGAACATTCTTATCCTTTAGCTGGAACTATCTCGTAACTAAAATCTTTTTTTGTTTTTTAGATGGATGTCCAATACCATATCTGGCTTTAGAACATGCAGACAAAACACAAAAAAGAATACATCATGCATCAGCGGAGAAGGCTATAAAAATATACAATTAGAACATTTACATTGTATTATATTGTTAAACTATAATTTTTTTTATGTAATCTGATCTATATATTGCGTTGACACCTTTAGATGGAAGGATATTTATTTACGTACATTTACATCTGTTGAATTTATATGATTTCCTTACATCGATGTATGTATTAATAGGTATATTAAATTATACATATCAACTTTTACTTCACCTCATTTATGTCAGAATAAAAGAAAAATATAGAGAAGGTAATTTTTTCAACAATTAATCAATATAAAAGTTAAGTACCTACTACAATTGAGGCATATATGTATGTCATCGGAAGCAAGACTATCAAGTAAGCAGAATTTAAAATATAATGCTTTTGTAATCAAAAGGCTGAATCAAAGATGAAAATATTACGTAATCAGTAGATAATAAACAATCCAGAGCCACGAAGCAAATACGAAAACAGGGCTATGACAAATTAGGATTACAACGTCTGCCGAGATTTAGAATTAAGTACCTATTATGAACTAGCTGCGAATGAAGTAAATGAAAACTTAGATATTAAAGTTTTAGCTTATAATATTGCAGGGCTAAAGAACAAAGTCTTGTTTACAGGTTTCTTCTTTATCCTTGAGACGTACGTAGAGGATAACGTAGATCTATATATATATATATATATATATAGATAGAAAATATTTTATTGAATACGAGTTGTGCTGGGTTAGTGCATTTAGGACCGCATCTTTTGGGACAGCAAAGAGGGGATATCTGTACGGTATTAAGAAAAATTGCAGATTCAGCGGCATGGTTAAATTTAAGCTTATTCATAATTTCAAATTAGTAGGTATTAACATGAAAAATTCTGCTTTTTTGTTGATGCCTACTTACTTAAACTGTAACAAATGGGATGAGGACTTTGCAGCTTTGATGGAGTGCATAGAACAATTTCGTACGGAAAACATTATAATATTAGAAGATCTTAATGTAAGAATTGGAGTCGGAGCACAGGAAGTAATACTGCCTGAACTTGGCATTACTAATATTAATCCTACCGCTATTAGAAGATCTAGGGATAATATGGTCAACCGTAGAGGTAGAAGATTTCTAGAACTATGTGTAGAATTTAGCTTAATTATCTTAAACGACCGCACACCGAGCGACTTAGAAGGCGAATATACATTCATTAGTGGAACCGGCACCTCGACCAAGCGGCTACTTATAATCTAACCCCATGTATTAAATATCTTGAAATTGTCCGTCAACCATACTCTGATCACCTCCCAGTAAGCTTAGTATGCTCCTTAAATATCGAAACTAATAACGCATCCTTAAGTACTGAATTAAAATTATTACCAAAGCTAGAATGGAAAAGCCAAACTGTGAACCAATATAAAAGTAAATTAGAGCACGCAACCAATATGCTACCAGACGAAGCGAATATAAATGATCTTATATTTGCCAATCTTCAATAAAAATAGAGGAAATGCATAATATTTTTAAGGAAAATTGGCACGTCTTAAAGGAAGGAAAAAAATCCTTCAAATGGTTGAACGTATTTAGGAGCCATAATAGCGAGTTCGAAGAACGCATGTACTTATCGGAAAATAAAAAATTTAAAGACCACTGCAGAAAAAAAGAAAAAGCTTATTTCGAAGAAAGTTCTTCTAAATTATGAATTGCATGTGACACCAAACTCTTCTGGTCCCTAATAAAAGAATTCCGTGGGAGTAGTTTTACAAAAGGAAGCGAAATTACAGCAGAAGACTTCAAGAGCTACTTTGAGAAGCTTTTAAGCCCACATATTTCAGATATGGCCATTTTGTATGCAGCCCTTTACGTAGATGATAATCTTAGATAGAGAAATGACATTAGACGAGCTTCTTACTGCTCTGCAGAAGATTAAAGACAACAAAACACCTAGACCAAATCATGTGCCTTATGAATTCTTTAAATTTGCTCCTCCAATTTTTTACATAAGCTTGTAAAAATACTTAATGATATATACGGAAGCGGAGATAGCCCACATAGTTTTTCTAAGTCGATCATATTTCCTATATATAACAAGTAAAAAACTAATAATGGTCTAAGACCAATTCGAATGATATCCTAGATGAATGCCCGTATGAAATTTCCTATAGGCACCCGTTTGAGCAATTTTGATTTTTGCAGTGGTGTTTGGCGTATATATCTAGAAAAGTTCGTCGGACAGAAGAAATGATTATAACCAATTTTATAGGATTTCATATTCTGAAGAAGTTTTTAGTACAATAGAAATATTTATTACTGCTCGTTTTCACGCTGTCCGTAAAAAGCCAAAATTTTTATATGGCAACACCAAGGAGTTTTCCGATTAGGTGCATTTTTGAAATTTTATTTGTTAGTACGATGAAAACACCATGTACCAAATTGCAGCTCTCTACGTCGATGCGTTCTCATGCAGTGTCCAAATATATAGTGGAAAACGAAATTTTTATATGGCAACCCACCCCATGAACGAGTTGCTCGATTTGTCCCATTTTCGAACTTAACTTTACTTTTTTTTAAGTCCGTGCACAAAATTACAGCTCTCTAAGTATACACGTTCTCGAGTTATCGTGCGCACAGACGGACAGACGGAAGGACAGACAGACAGACGGACGGACATGCAAAAATCAAAATAACTTTTAATATTATGCGTGGGTGTCCAATCCATTTTGCTCTACCATCATTATTTCGAGCTGTTACAAACGGAATGACAAACTTATTATACCCTATAGATATCATCTAGGGTATAAAAAGAGAAATCCAAGCCCTCCAGAAAATTTCAGAGGTAGCACATTTATGGGCGCCATTGCGAAATTATTAACAGGTATTGCAAACAACAGGCTAGCCTTATTGGAGCAATAAACGGGGATTTCAACTGATTGTCAAGCTCGGTTTCGCCCCGGTATTCCACAATTGACGACATTTTTCATTTACTTAATATTGTTCAAATTAAGCTACATAAAAAAGGGGAAAGGTCTATGCAATCATTGTAGATTTTAGGGCCGCATTCGATACGATCGACTGATCTGCTCCCCCTTATAAACTGTATAAACTTGGAGTATCAACAAAATTTTATTAGGTTCCTTCAGGGTATTTATAGAAATACCAGCGCAGAAGTATGGAATGCTGACAAACTATCTAAACATTTTAATACAAACTCTAGACTTAGGCAGTTATGCTCATTAGGCCCTTTACTGTTTCCAGTAATCATTAATGACATTGAGGATGATATGGGAGGAGGGGTGAATATTGATGGACTTGTCATTAAAGCACTCTTACATGCAAATGACTTGATTTTATTGTCTGAAGACCGGACAAAGTTGCATGAAATGATATTGAACCTAGAGGAATAGTGTTGGAACCTGGTTCTTAATTTAGATAAGTCCAAAATAATGATCTTCCAAAGGGGAGGTGGAAGAAGAGCGAATAGAGAAAGATGGGCATTTCAAGGAAGAAATATCGAAGTAGTCAAGGCATTTAAATATCTTGGGATCAAGTTAACAAAAAAGCTCTCATTTAAGGACCACATAAGTGATCGTTTAAGCGCTGCCAAACGGGTGCTGAACAGCACATGCGATAACTGTATAATAAACGTAAAAATTCATTCGATAGAGCCTACTTTTTACGTTCAATGCAACTCCAAATCCAGAAATCATATTTTTGCTCAGTTTTCGAGAAAACCAGCCTCAAAGCCGGACAGCACGCAAAATCGCTCGATGATAAGTTCAATCGATAGAGTTGACTTTTCACATTCAATGCAACTCCAAATCAACAAATCATATTTTTTCTCACTTTTCGAGAAAACTGGCCTCAAAGCCTGTAACGATGAGCTTGTCAGGCGACCGCTGTCCAATAAGCCTCGTATCTTTTTTCCCTGAATGTGGACATCTGCATAAGGCCGACGACCCCAAGGATTCTCATCGTATAACTCTGCGCAGGCTGTGGTACCTATGAGTGCGTGGGACGGTCCTGGAGAGGAGGGACCCCGGAACTGGCGGAAATTCACAGACACAAAAGGACGCAACATGTATATCGGAGGTGGAGGTTGAAGTGCTTTCTCCGAGAAGGTGCAGCTGCAGCTTTCTGACAGGGTTCCGGGTAGGTGGTGAAGTTTGTCGTGGTTTGCCTGCTAGAATTCTCCATCTTGAGTGGACTGAGTGACTCTGACCCGGTTTAAGGTCAAATCTAGGTTCAAAGGTTTTGCGTTTAGGTAATGCTGTAGCATCGCTGACAGCTTTACGCCGTGGAGTTAGCGGTAGCGATCAGGCTCGGTTGTTTTGTACAAACTGCAATGTAGTAGATCTTAAATCTCGATAAGTTTTCAACACTTTTTTGATCTAATTATTATTATTGTAATTGAATTGATTTGAATTGTACAAATGAATTTGTTATTGATAGTGATTGTAATTAGAAACAAGAACGATGGAATTTTTGTTCCGTTAATCAGTTAGCGTCGATAAGCTTGTTTGGAAAAAACCAGACATTTTATAATAAAATATCTCTTAATCAAGAAACTGAAGAATTTTATTTTATTTAAAACCCTACGAGCTGGGCATATCTATAAGCTCCTATATTTAAGGTATACAGTCCATATCGATCACTTCATGGTCCTTCGAGCCGGATCTTCTATCAACATAAGCTGCAAAGCTAAGTATTCATTTTTTGATTTGCATAAACAAACAAAAGGTTATTGCTGTGAAAGAAATTTGTGTAAGAAAAATCTAAAAACAAAAGGTCCAAATAAAAACGTGGTAGGTATAGCATAAATTGAACTCCCAGTAGAGCGACGTAATTCATATACATTGTTAGTTAATTTGTATATTGCAGCGGTAGTTCGCATCACATCAAATTGAAACGCTAGCTACTGAACCGTTGGTTATCACAGTAAACAATTTCAGTCTCTCGGACAGTTCTGTGAAATTCTATCAGTGCCTTTATCTATATTTATCTGCAAACAATAGACTGCATATCGTTGTCCGTAGTTATTCGATTTATTTGATTTTTCTTTATTACATGTTCGTTTGTATTAATGCCGGGTGGTGAATCAGTTGAAAAATCGGTGCTTATATAGAAGCGGGGTAGGGTAAAATGCGCGTTAACTAGAATCTAGACGTTCAGTGAATCAATTGAGGCATCAACTTCTGTAGAAGACATAAAATCGCGGCTTGATAAAATCGAAGAATACTGGTCTGAGTTTTGTGACATTGAGGATAATTTGCGAACCATTGCGGGACAAATATCCGAAATTGAAGATTTTGAGACAAGGTATTTTGACACTAAATCGTTGTTACTCAGAGCTCCTAAGGCACGTTCACCTAACAATGGGCTACGTCAAGAATCTAATTCTGATCCGCAATTAAATAGTACCGTAAATCATTTTACATCTGGTGAACAATTGAACACAACTCCCAATAATTTTATCACCTGTCAGCAAACACTCTTCGAGACCATTGACCGTGATCATCATGAAACATTGAATTCTATTAGTGCTGGTCCCATCGTGCAAGATATTCGCTTGCCGAGGTTGAGTATACCTACATTTTCTGGTGATTGTCAGGAGTGGCCTTCCTTCAAAGATTTATTTGAGAATTCTGTTCATAATAAGGATTCACTAACCGCTTGTCAAAAATCTGAAGGGCTTACTCAAACGTGAAGCTGCAGTATTGGTCAGACATTTAGCTATCGCTTATGCAAACTATGCTGAAGCTTGGGATAAATTAAAACGAAGATTTGGGAAAAAACGTCATTATTTCAAGTTCATTGAAAACGTTTTTGATCAACCTGTTAAATCAAGTCAATTATAAACAACTCCGTCGTATGTGTGACACTTTCGATGAAATCGTTCGTGGACTAAGGGCTTTAGGCACAGAAGCTAACGTCAGAGACCCATGGTTGATATTTATTGCTATCTCAAAAATGGACGCAGAAACGAAACAAGCATAGTCAACGGAAATAGCTGAAAGGATTTTCCTAGCTTTAACGAATTTTTAGAGTTTTTTAACAAACGCTGTGATGCACTCGAAACTTGTGTTATTATCACAAAAAAACAAATGACTGCTAAGTCATTACACATTTTTCCGCAGAACCAGTCCTTCAATCAACATGGCTACAACTGATATTAATCAATCAGTTTTGCAAGAGCCCCCATTAATATCTTGAATCAACAACACTTATTCTTCTCTCAACACTTACATGTCGCTTGAATTCCACAAAGAACATATCAGCCAAATGAAAGTAATACTTCTCAGTTTAATGCTGCTTTACTACCGACAGCTGTTGTTGACATTAAAGATTCTCAAGGAGCTTTCAAAAGATGCAGAATACTTTTAGACTCTGGATCACAAATGTCTTTAATAGCCGAACCTGTTGTCCGTCAATTAATTCTAAAAGGAACTCACGCTCGAATATTAGTAAGTGGTCTTGGTTCAACTAAATCTGGAATAACCAGGGGAAGGGTCGACCTCAGTATTCATTCTCGGTTTGATCACGCTGTCAAGGTTAAATTTATTGCCAAGCTCACTTCATTCACACCAACACCCTTAATGACAGGTGATTTACATGAACTAAGGGTAATTTAGTTGATTATAACCTCAAGGAAGTAAACTCCATTGACATAATAGTAGGAGCTGACGTTTTCTTTAAAATTTTGAAGCAAGAGCAAATAAATAATTTATGTCATGGCATGATTGCGCAGAATTCTCTTTTCGGTTGGGTTCTTTCTGGTAACCCTTCCCATATTAACAGATCAATCTACAGCCTACATTTAAGTACCGATCTTGATCGCAGTCTGC
The DNA here is from genome assembly GCA_963930735.1 of Dioctria linearis. Lineage (NCBI taxonomy): Eukaryota > Metazoa > Arthropoda > Insecta > Diptera > Asilidae > Dioctria > Dioctria linearis. The sequence continues at coordinate 196,229,596 of OZ005740.1, forward strand.
AATGCTTCTGCGAAATGGAGGAAGTGAATACTCAAAATGATTCACCAAATGAGCAAAGTGGGTATTGCGAAGAATTTTTCAAGTCCACAGTATCACGAGATAGCACACAGGGCGATACGTATTCCACTTGCCATTCAGAGAGACAAATATTGATTTAGGAGACTCATTGCCTAATGCTATAAAACGGTTGAAATCTATGGAGTTTAAATTCGTGAAAGATAACCTTTTCAAGGAAAAATATTCTTGATTCATGTCCGAGTATCATGAATTAAATCATATGGAGTTAGTACCTTCCCAAGACCTGAACAAAGCTTCAATGGATTGTTTTTACTTGCCTCATCATGCGGTGTTTAAAAAATCACCTGAAGGAAAAATAAGAGTCGTATTTGATGGTTCATGTCGAAGTTCCAGCATGGTTTCCTTAAATGATGTCTTATTGGCAGAACCCGTTGTTCAGAGAGACCTGTTTTCTATCCTCCTGAGCTTTCGAAAACACAGGGTGGCATTTACAGCAGACATCGAGAAGATGTACCGACAGGTACGGCCAAGGATAGAGACTTTCGGAGGATAGTCTGGAGGACTAGTCCTTTCTTAACTATCCAGCATTTTAAATTAACCACAGACAACCAAGATATCTACTCCGAGGCGGCACATTGCATTCGTACCAACCTTTACGTCGATGATATTCTCTCCGGCGCGGTCAATCCCAAGAGGAAACGAAAAGGCTAAAAACAGCTTTGATTACAATTTTAATGGCAAGTGGAATGAACCTCACCAAATGGAGATCAAACCTACATGAAATCTTAGAAAATTTATATGACCACTATCAAGCGGAACATTCATTTACCCACATTGATGACAATTCAAGGACAGAGAAGGTGCTTGGCTTACAATGGGATTCACGAATAAATGTATTTTCCTATACTATTTCTCTACTATCTGATGCAACGGCCACCAAGCACCACCAAGCTGTCGCCAGTTGTTAAATCTCTAAAGATACTCTTGCAACAACTATGGCTATTAAAAGTGGATTGGGAGGACCCTTTGCCACCTCACATAACTGAAAGATGGGAATCGACAAAATCGGAGCTCCTAGAGTTGAAAATGATATCTGTTCCTTGGCTTAAATGCCACTCTCTGACTCAATTGCAAATGCACGGATTTTCAGATGCCTCTGAGCGTGCATACAGTGCTGTTATCTACTGCCGAAGTGTCGACGAAACGGGAAAGGTCACTATAACTATTGTTGCCGCCAAGACCAAGGTTAGTCCTCTCAACCAGATTTCGCTCCCACGATTAGAGCTTTGTGGAGCCTTACTCCTCTCCAGGCTGATATCAAGGGTCCTAAAAGCCCTCTCATTGGAAAATGTGCAAGTCTACGCGTGGACGCGTGAATAGATTCATCAGTTGTGATCAGCTGGTTATCTGACATACCACGGCGCTGGAAAACTTACATTGCCAACAGGACATCAGAAATTTTAGAAAGAATTCCCCGTTCATCCTGGAATCACGTAAATTCACAGGACAGCCGAGCAGACTGCGCTTCACGAGGACTGAGCCAGTCAATAATAAAAGAATCGAACTTATGGTGGCAAGGACCGGAATGGCTGAAGTCTGAAATATGTGATTGGCCACGCAAAACCTTTACGTGTGCTCCCAACGAAGCAAAGGTTGAAGAAAGTAAAACCTATGTACCTCTGATGATTTCGTTTCCTATTTCTGCACTAGATTATCATCTTGGTCAAAAATAGTGCGAATTTTAAGCTACGTTCTCAGATTTCTTAATACATGCAGAGGAAAGAAAGTTTTTGGATTTCTATCGTCACAAGAGTTACAAAATTCTACAATGTTATTCATTCGTCTAATTCAAATTCAGTGATTTTTCGACGATATTGCGAGAATATCATCAAGCAAGAATATCTCCAGTAGGAGTCCTCTACAAAGTCTCACCCCGTTTTTGGACGAAACGGGAATTATAAGAGTTGGTGGAAGAATACACTATTCTAAGATTAGCTACAACAATAGACACCCAATGATTCGAAATCGTCCCGTAAATGAGCTTATTGTACGAGAACAGCATGTGTTGCATCTTCATCCTGGTATATCCCTCCTGACTTACATAATCCGTCAACAATATTGGATCATAGGTCAACGAAATGTCGTTAAGTCAGTCGGTCACAAATGTCACACTTGTTTGAGATACTGTTCATCCACCTTGCAGCAGGTCATAGGAAATCTTCCCGAATCTCGGATCACAATGAGCAGTGCATTTCAGCGTTGTGGAATCGACTATGCCGGGCCCATTGCAATCAGCAACAGGGTTGGTCGAGGTGTCAGAATGACTAAAGGATATATAGCTTTGTTCATATGCATGGCTACCAAAGCTATACACCTCGAAGTAGTTAGTAGCCTATCAACAGAAAGCTTTCTAGCTGCTCTATGGCGATTTGTTTCACGAAGAGGTCTTTCAAGTGATGTGTATTCTGATAATGGGTCAAATTTTATAGGTGCAAACAGATGTTTGTCTGAAATGTATAAATTAGTCTCATCTTGCTATAAAAACGAAATTTTTTGCTCTTTTATTTCCCAGAATAACATCAATTGGCATTTCATCCCACCGGCTTCTCCACATTTCGGTGGCCTATGGGAGGCCGGAATTAAGTCCGTCACCTTCGAAGAATAAGAGGTGACACCATCCTGAATTTTGAGGAACTTGCAACCTTACTTACGCAAATATAGGCTCTCTTAAACTCAACGCCTCTCTGTGCCATCTCCACAGATCCTGAAGATCTTCATGTGCCAACACCAGTGCACTTCCTCATAGGCCGGGCGTTAACGACAGTTCCTGAAGCAGATTTCAGCTGCAGTACTGTCAGTCGACTGGGTCACTGGCAACACATTCGATGTGTAATGCACGGCTTTTGGAAATGCTGGCATAATGAATATCTGGGTACCTTAATAATTAAATATGCATGAACAAATAAATTAAATTAAGAAATAAATTTCTCAACTGCGGCCAGGATGTTTTGTACAAACTGCAATGTAGTAGATCTTAAATCTCGATAAGTTGTCAACACTTTTTTGCTCTAATTATTATTATTATAATTGAATTGTACAAATGAATTTGCTATTGATAGTGTGTGTAATTAGAAACAAGAACGATGGAATTTTTGTTCAGTTAATCAGTTAGCGTCGAGAAGCTTGTTTGGAAAAAACCAGACATTTTATAATAAAATATTTCTTAATCAAGAAACAAGAAACTGAAGAATTTTATTTTATTAAAAACCCTACGTGCTGGGCATATCTCTAAGCTCCTATGTGCTGGAGATCAAAGGAAAACAAATTTAAGGTATACAGTCTCTACCGCTCACTTCATCGGTGTTGGTAGCCGCTTCTTCTGTCGTGCGCCTGAAGGTTTGACCTGGAGTCAAACGGCGCTGACCAGCCACATAATTTTGACTCTTGCCCCGGTTTGCCGACAAGCAAGTTCTACATTGAGTTTTAATTACTCACACTGAACCACATCCATAGGAGAAGACTCTCTGTGGACCTAGTGGACAATTGACATAGACATGCCCCTCAGCCGAGCAATCCCAGCATGTCACTCGAGATCTAGCAGGTCGGTGGATGCCTCTTGGAACATTATTGTGAAAACCGCGCGGTGGAATTTCAATGGCATCTATGCGATTAGCCAGAACGTGATCTAAATATGGCGTGTCTGAATAGATTTCATGCACTGCTCGTCGCGGTGCAACCGCCCGCGAAGACCCTATGTCAGACCATATTTTCTCAAATCGGTTGCATGGGTCTCTTAGTTCTAACACATTATCAGTCTGGTAGAGTAGTAAGGCTTCCTACAAAGCCGGTTTCATGTTACGACGCAAGATTTCCACTAGCTCTCCTTCCGGGATCGGTATGCTCATCTTGGACACTAGCGCGTGAACCGCTAATCGGAAATCGCTGAAATATTCGTTAATTCCTTGCTTCCTTGACCCAACTAATTTGCTAATTTCATAGTCAGTTTCCTGACTGCGAAATTCTCGTAGGAGGGCGGAACGAATATCTTGCCAAGAGTGCGTACGATGGTTTCGCAAGTATAGCCAATACTAATTGGCGACTTTCCCGGTAACGAGTGTATGGAAAGTGGCTCAGCTAACGCGTGTGGTAGGTCTGTGAGAGCTACTTGATCTCTCCGCACCTCGAACATTGATACATCCGAATACGACTGGTCAGGATTGGAGTGGAAGCTCTTCGAGCTAGGTTCTAGTGTGCTCACTGAAGTGCATCCGCTCGACTGGTGATATAGTCTTATTCACGCTGTTATATCAACTTTCCGAACTGGGTTCACTTCAATAATACTCTCTTCTTTTTTGTTTTGTCTTTTATTTTAAAGTTCCTTTCCACTACAAAAACTTTCTTTTTTAATTTTAGATTTCTTCTTTCTCACAACTAAAACCTGTTACAATTTTTTTATTTCACAACTAAAACCTTTTTTAATTTTCAACTTATTTTTATTACACAACTAAAACCTTTTTCATTTTTCAATTTATTCTTAGTTCACATTAACCGAAACCGCAGCGACCAAGTTCAAAAAACCAATTCTTTTTCTTCTAAAAACTCGACTGCGCTCTTGATCACTTCCATCACGATCAAGAGCCGTCGTTCAGGCTAGAAAATGCATAGTTGCATTTCTACCCTAAGAAAAATTTTCATTTATTCTGCATTTGATTAAACAAGTCCAGAATATTTTTCGATGGACGGGGGCTTGAAAAAATGCAACTTGCTGAAGGCTGAAGGCAAAATTTGCCATAGGAATAATTTTTGTAAAAAACGAATGGTATGTGAAGAAAATTGCTGATGCAATTTTCTTCGCTGCTTTAACAGAAGCTATATGAACAATGATAATACCATATAATATATAATATAATATAATATATAATAGTATATTCGTTTTATTTTATACCACTTTTGATATATTTTGACATGCAACAATCCTTCCCCCCGCAAATAAGAGAGTTATTCTTTGGGAGGAATAACTCTCGGGGAAGGGAGGATTGTCCTGAACAAAATAAGATTTTTGTTACTGTTGGGTACCAGATCAGAATTCTTATCTGCTGGTATGCGATATAAATTCTGCTTACCGGGCATTTAATACTTTGTTGCAGTGAGTCTTTCTCGAGTTCACATCAAGTATTTTTTCTTTGCCAACCTCTCGGGGAAGGGAGGATTGTCCTGAACAAAATAAGATTTTTGTTACTGTTGCGTACCAGATCAGAATTCTTATCTGCTGGTATCCGATATAAATTCTGCTTACCGGACATTTAATATTTTGTTGCAGTGAGTCTTTCTCGAGTGCACATCAAGTATATTTTCTTTGCCAACCCGAGTTCAAGATGTTGTTTCACGTCAAAGTGGACCACGTGCCTTTCTACAGCCCGACGGGACTTACTTTGGTCACCTACGGAATATACGTCTTGCACGTAATTCCGGGCTGGCAAGGCCCCATCCGTTTAGTACTTCTAGAGCGTGGCCAGCGTCCTTTTATCGTCTGTGGCGCGGAAGCTGTTGCCGGGCGCCACCATAGGGGATTGCTGCCTTTATACCCTCACCGTGGGCAGTCATGGACTGTAGCAGGTGAGGAACTATTTAGTTTTATTTGAGAAAGGGGTGGAAGAAAAAAAAAGAGATGAAGGAAAAAAAATTTGTTTTACTATTATTTAACTGTTTTCTCTCTTTGTCGTAGGCGGAACCGTCAACCTGTTTGGCGAGCATGGGAGGACAAGTTGTTGACTGAGACGAGGACGATAGCGATGCCTGATATGCCGCTTCACGATTTTTTTTTTTAATACAATTTTATTATTACTTCTTACTTCTTATTACACTTACTTCTCTTTTCCTTTATTGAATTTTTAAATAAATTATTTTGAGTATCGCTAAATCTCTACAACGTTTTTTTCTTTTTGATGATTTTCCTTCCCCTTTAATATAGGTGTCTTAGCGGCTTTGGTCTTGGACGGTTTTCGGTTGGGATTGCCCAACTACTGTGTATTGTGCTTTGGAAGGTTCTTACCTTTCTTTTTATACATTTTTGTTCTAACTCCTTATCTATAATAATAGAATATGCAAGGTGTTCCAGAAATCAACGTCAAGCCAAGTTTTCTAAGTTTTTCGTTTTAAAATCATCAATAATCATCAGACTTGAGTTTTATTATTTTCGCTCAAAAATAAAACTCAGGTCTGATTTTTAAAATTTGGAATCAGAAATAATCATTATCGGCTGAGTTTTATTTTTTCGATCAAAAATAAAACTCAAAACAGTATTCCAGGTCCGAATTGCGTTGAATATTATTACTAACTTTGGTTTTCGGTACTTCTTGGGTAGTAGAATACACTGATAATTTTCATAATTTTTCAGCTTTTCTTTTAATGATGTTATAAGCCTTTTGTTAAGATTTATGCATGTAAAAGCGCTTCTCATCACAATTGTGGGAGAGTTGGAATTTTTTTAGAGAACTCTGAATATGACTTTAGGCATCTAGTTTGAATATGCGCAAAATCGGATGGGGGAACCTGCTTCTCCATATTTGAGGGGGGTTAGAAATTTTAAAATCTGTAAATGTGAAGGACTTTTTTTCATAATAGTTTCCTACAGCCTTTCTTTTCTATTATGTCATTGTTTTGTGTAATATTATTATTCCTATTATTTAGCGGATGTTCTGTTGCATCTTGAAGAAATGCAAACAAAAAATATATAGATAAAATACGGACATTTTACAAAAATTTCGTATTATTTATAAATTTGTATTTAATTTAACGAAACACAATTTTCTCAATTTTGCATCTAACAAGTTATGTGTGTCTCAGGTGGCTAGGAATTAACTTCAGCGCAGAAAACGCTCTTTCTACGATGACTTGTGTGTCTGGAACAGCATGCAAAATCAATGCTATTCTATATAAGAAGGAAGTCTTATGTTTGCTGCCTTTCCAATAGTCCAATAATTTCGAATCTATGTCAACTAGCTTTACTTTATATGATTCGATTTCGTTCCTTGCTGCAAGCAACTCAAAGTCAAAGTCATCTTCTGAGGATGATTCAACCTCTAATTCAATAATTGATTGCCCTAAAAGAGAAGCACAACTTTGAACAGAAGATTTGTCGATAAAACTGGACTCTATCCTCTCCCATATCCCTGGATGAGCATGGTAGTTCGTTATTAAATTGTTGCTAGAATAATTAAATATTACATTAATAATATAATAAACCAAGAATTATACATAGGTGTTCAAAAAGATTCCATTATACATATAATCCATTTTACATGTGCTCCCGTTAGTATTGAATATAACAGCCATTCCTCACAAAACTGATCACATTGGATCCCGACCATCTCCGATTTGGATGAAACTTTCACAGTTTGTATAGAATACCAAAATAGCTCACCAATATTAACCCCTCACTAGGGGATTAGAAATTTCGTGATTTAACGATGAAGCAACATTTTCAAGAAATCATATCTCGAGAACGGAGCAAGCGATTTTTCTGATTCAAAGCCAAATGAAGCTTATTACTTTAATAGCAGCACCGAACGATGTGGTTTCTTGAAAATGATGCTTCATCGTTAAACCACGAAATCTGTAATCCCCTAGCGAGAAGAAAATATGGGTGAGCTATTTTGGTATTCCATACAAACTGAGAAAGTCTCATCAAAATTGGGGATGGTCGGGTTTCGTGTGGAATGACTAATAAAAATATGATGATATCAATAATGAAAGCCAATGTCGGTAAAATTCTAGTTTTATTAAAGTATGTACGAACGTATATAGTATATCTTAAAAACTACTAGATGGAAAGAAACCAATGAAATGGAATACGTTATCTGTTAGGGGCCTGTACCAACCCTTCATTTTCGACCTCGTCTTTTTATTAAAATTGTAGCTATTATAAAGTTTACTTGTAGGTAACGCTATAACTTATGATAATTATTTTGCTTTGCTCGATATTTATCATGAGCAACAAACCAAAGCAAGCCCTTATCTAAGTATTGATTAACTCTGGAGACAAAAGGAAGAATTAACTTGTATACTTGTGCAGAGCTTTCTTAGTGTGACATCGCTAGCTAGTATAAAAAGGCGAAGCTGAAGACATCGATTAGGATAGGGCCCTAACAAATTAAGGAACTATCGCGGTTTTGGTATAATAAATATAAGTTAATAGAATTAAAGTCAGATATAATTAGTTTTATAATCTAAATACGACATTACAATTGGAAAAATATTTGTCCCTAGAACTAATAAAATATTGAAATCTTTTAATGTTTCTTGAAGTGATACCCTTTACATACATTTTTTAAAGATAGCATCCTAGAAACCAGGGATGTAAAGGACTCACATTTTGACTCAACTCATCGCTCAACTCAAGCAGTGAGTCCGCTCAATCACTGAGTCCGCTCAACAGTTGAGCGGTGGTTCATCGCTCGAATTTTGAGCGGACTCACTGGTTGAGTGGACTCAATCGTGAGCGGACTCAGTCTTGAGCGGACTCATTGCTTGCATGGACTTGAGCGGACTCACTGCCTGAGCGGACTCATCATTTGAGTTGAGCGGACTCAAATCATATTTTAAATAAGGAAGGAAGGAGGAAGAAGAAATGTTGGCTAAGAAAATTAGCAAAAGCTAAATTAATAAAATATAATATAATGAAGGACTTTTTTTTAAGCTTTTCTTATTTTATTCAAATTTCAGTTTCAATTTTAATTAAATCAGATTCTCTTTATGTTATTTAAAATATGATTTGAGTCCGCTCAGGCAGTGAGTCCGCTCAAGTTTATTCAAGCAATGAGTCCGCTCAAGACTAAATCCGCTCACGATTGAGTCCGCTCAACCAGTGAGTCCGCTCAAATTTCGAGCGATGAACCACCGCTCAACTGTTGAGCGGACTCAATGATTGAGCGGACTCAAATCCTGAGTTGAGCGATGAGTTGATATGGTAAATGAGTCCGCTCATTTACAACCCTGCTAGAAACAATGCCTTTCAAAATCCTTTTTTTCCAGAACCTTCTTCTTCCTCCCTACTAAACGGCGAAGCCTTGGATCTAGATACAGGACAGAAATCATAGTTTCATCCTCCAGTAGCTGTAGTGCTCTTGCGTTTAAAAATAACCAACACGTTCAATTTGTGATGTAATTATATACTAGGTACGTACTTTCGTCGCATCGCTGCAACCAGAATTTAAATGTCCTAGATTCCCTATAGAGCAACGTAAGATTGAGGACAACAGACTACACAGACGAACACTTTTGATACTCTAAGTGAAATCCCAAAGTGTATACTAAGGTTGTCATTCCGTTTTAGAATAAACTGGATTGGACACGAACGCACAATGTTAAAGGTTATTTTGATTTTTGCATGTCTTTCTGATTGTTTGTCTGTATGTCCGCCCGTCTCTCGGTCTCTCTGTCTCTCTGTCTGTCTGTTCATCCTCACGATAACTCGAGAGCGCGGTCATTTAGATAGCTGAAATTTCGTGTACGGCTTTTAAGGACTTTGTAGACTTAAGTTCGGACAAATCGGGCGACTCTTGTTGAAAAAGCGTAGACGTAGTGGCCTGAAATTTTATACACGCCGTTTTCATAAAAATAGTTTATACATTTTGAAAAATATACTACATCGGGCAACCCTTTCTTGATGTGTCTATACAATAATTTAGTCTTCCACGTGTAGGCTCAGTCCTAGACGTTTCTATTGTACGGAAAACTTCTTCAGAATTTGAAATCCTACGAAATTGGTTATGATGATTTTCACTACCCGACGAATCATTCTAGAAATGAAAATCCACTTTAACAATCAAACTTGCACAGAGGCGTGATCATACGGAATTACATACGGGCATTCATCTAGGGTAACTTAAAAATTGGTCTTATAGCAATTCTAGCTTTTTCCATGTATTTTTTTGTTCATCTAATGATTAAAAAAAAAAACAAGATAATAGAAAAGGAAGGCTGCAGGAAACTATTATGAAAAAATTCCTTCACATTTACAGATTTTAAAATTTCTAACCCCCCTCAAATATGGAGAAGCAGGTTCCCCCATCCGATTTTGCGCATATTCAAACTAGATGCCAAAAGTCATATTCAGAGTTCTCTAAAAAAATTCCAACTCTTCACATTGCTACGTTCTCCCACAATTATGATGAGAAGCGCTCTTAAGCCTCGTTTCCACTTATACAAATTTTCTTACCCGACAAGTTTTGAAACAAGTTAGCAACATTCTGTCTAAGTGGAAACGCTATATAAAAATTCAAGCACATGTAGGCAACTTGTTCGATGTCGGCTGTAAAAACTCGCAGAATTTGTTGGGTGGATTTGTTCATTTAAGTGGAAACGCTCATTTTTTGTATTGGCTAAACTAGTGATTCTAACGTTCTTTCAGTAAGTTGAAGACAATGGAGTGGACAAAAGCTGCTACAGTAAAATTAATTAAATTATATAAAAAATACTCGGTCTTGTGGGATATTAAGAGTAGTGACCATAAAAATACGAATAATAGATATGACGCGTTGAATGAAATTGCTTCAGAGTGCAACCAGGTGTAATAAATTTTCAAAGTCCGTTGCTGATATTCGCAAAAAGTTTTGAAATCTACTTTGAAGTCGCAAATCTGCCATTAAAGAGTGATAAACTCCTTCCGTTCCACACTTGGCGAAAAAACTTCGAATCCACCACCTGTAACGCTTACGTTGCACTTTTTTAATTTTACTTAAACTCTAATAACTTCCGGCGCAAATAACAAACGCTGAAGATGCTAATACCACCTGCGCATCCATTGCGATCCGATTCTCAAATAAAAAATGTAAGAAGTTAAGCCAAGAAGTTGGCGAGAATTTATTTAAATGGAAACACTTGTAAGTTTAAGCTAACATGTCGGCTCTCAACAAGTACACAACATGTTGCCGAACAAGTTGGCGTAATTTGTATAAGTGGAAACAAGGCTTAACATGCGTAAATCTTTACAAAAGGCTTATAACATCATTAAAAAAAAGCTGAAAATTTTGAAAATTATCAGTGTATTCTACTACCCAAGAAGTACCGAAAACCAAAGTTAGTAATAATATTCAACGCAATGCGGACCTGGAATACTGTTTTGAGTTTTATTTTTGATCGAAAAAATAAAACTCAGCCGATAATGATTATTTCTGATTCAAAATTTTAAAAATCAGACCTGAGTTTTATTTTTGAGCGAAAATAATAAAACTCAAGTCTGATGATTAATGATGATTTTAAAATGAAAAACTTAGATGTGAGTTTTATTCTTGAGTGAGTGGCGTAAAACTCAGATGTTGATTATTACTGATTTCAAAGTTAAAACTAAAAAATAATTATTACAAGTAGATGCCAGAATATGTGCATATAATTCATCCCCGACTGGTTTTTCATATCCCTTGTTAATGATTTTTTTATAGAAGAAATGAAAAATAATCATTATTTTCGGTCCCTGGTATAGATACTTCACAGCCACTACCATCATTATGGCCAAAACAAGTAGGCTCGTGAATGATAGAGAAGATGTGGACAGGATATGAGAGTATCTGCTCGATACTTTATTACGGTACTGGTCTAATTGGTGTTGGATGTCTTCCAACGAGTGAGTACCAGTATAAATTGATTTATTCATGCCTTCTCCCGTTAAAATCTCGATTTGTCTCATACTGTGGTTTTGGGATTCTTGAAAAATTTCGGCTAGACTTAGGTTGAGCAGAGAATGATCTAATTCTGGAAACTGCTTCGGTTGCATAATTTTCAGTGGATATTTACTTTGACCTTCTTATTTAAGCACTTTTTCGGCAATTTGGATCTGGCATGGTTGGGATCATCTCTATTATTCTCTGCCCTTCCAATTTTGAGATCACAAAGTGATCTGGACACGTGATATGTACTACCGTGGGGGGTGATAAACGAAAATAGCCACGAATTTGGCTTGTATAATTTAATCAACATGTTTTTTTGAGGAGCTTGCACTCTAAACCTGCAATTGGGCATTTCATTTAAAGGGTTATACAATAATTTTACTGCACATTCATTGGATGTTGCCGCTTTGACTATAGGCGGATTGAGGCGACCTACATACGTGTTTTCTTCCAAATTACTTGTGATATTCTTGAAGTTTTTCTTGTCCTTGCCTTTTAATAGGAACGTATGAATAACCAGGATCTGGGATTAATTAATAATTTGAAGTTTTTGGTACAGGTAAACATCGAATTTTTTGTAGCCTCATTTTTGGTGACTCAAAAATTGGGAGAGTTATTCTCACCACCAATTTGTTTCCCATAAGCAGTGACTGAGGTCCTGCTGTATGATATAAGACCGACAAGCAGTTCTGGTCATTTGGACATTTGGAAGTTGTCTTGCGATATATTTCCAGCAGATTTTTTGGCGACACGAGGAGTGGATGGATGTGGTTGGTTCTGCTAGTCATTATTATATCCAGAAGGGCTTGTTGTCGATATTCGACTTCGATGATTTGGAGCAATGCGGTTTTTGAATCGTTTCCAAGGTAGGTTTTACAACACTAATTTGTTGTTTCTCTAGCTCGGCTAGGGCTTGTGCGTTTGATTCAATTTCATCTAATCTGCTGTATATCTCCTTTTCATTATTACTATCAATAGTGCCAAACAAATAGTGCAAGGCACCTCCTTTTCCGTCAAATAGTGATCTGGCCTTACGTTTTCCTGGTACTAGTTCCTTTATGGTTTTCGTGCGCTTTCGTACGCTATCTATTATAGCGTGTATTTGTAGTTGCTGCACGTTGAACAGATCTCCTTGGTCTATTATATTTATGCAGAGTTTATGCACTAATGCTGTGCATATTCTGCTAGTATTATCTGGGTATATAGTTCATCTAAATCTATCTCTGTGAGGACATTCCAGGTGTCACGATATACCATGAGGCTTCCGAGGTCCTCGAAAAATATACAACATGATTTTACTCGAAATATGGTTTTAAACGGTTATTGTGTACCGTTACGTTACGTTTATCAATTTTGATTGTGCTATTCACATCACTTCGTATTGCGATTACCTGATAAGGTCCTATCCAGATTTGAGAAAGCTAATGTTTTCTGCTTTCATTCTTGATGAGGACCTTGTCTCCTATGTGGAAAGTTAGGGGCCGTACTGTCGTAGTACCGCTTTGAGCGATGTTTACTTGACAATAAGTTTTTTCGTGCCGTGACATAGGATTTTTGGAGCTTATACTTTAGTATGTGATGATAGCTCTCATGATTATAATCGGGTTCGGGATCACGATTTAAATTTGATGGGACATCCGCTATGAAGCCGTAAAGGCAGTCCATTGGGGTAAGTTTAGTACCCTCGCGTACACTATTGTTGTACACGAATGCAGCGGTTCGTAGGTAGTGGTCCCATGTTTTGGGATTTTCATCTACGATTGTTCGCAGGTACTCTATTAAGGGTCCATGTGCACGCTCTAGTGCTCCATTAGATTGTGGGTGGTATGCTGAAGTTTGTAACTTCTTTACCTTTAGAAGCTTACATACTCTTTTGAATAATTCAATTAGGAAGTTTGTTCCCTGATCGGTGAGTATTCTTTTGGGTATGCGATAGCGCGTAACGATTTCATCAAAGAAAACTTGCGCTACTGTGACTGCTTCTGCATTAGTTATTGCATACCAGTCGACAAATTTTGTTACATTATCTTGGAAGGTCAAGATGTATTTCTTACCTGATGTGGTCTCTTCAAATGTACCTACACTTTCGAGGTAAACTTTGTCGAAAGGCTGTTCTGCGATGTCCGTGATAACCATCGGCATTTTATATTGTGGAGATGCTTTCATCGTCTAGAAATTTGGCCATTTTTTAATATATTTTTTAATGTCGCTAAGCATGTGTCTCCACCAATACTTGCGTCTTATATGTTTGTAAGTTTTTATGATACCTTGATGGCCACCGAATGGAGAATCGTGATAATCTTTTAAGATTGTTTGAATCTCTGTGGGGCTCGTGATTACTTCGGGTGTCTTACCAGTACTTACTTTTGGATCAAGCGATGCTGATGTTTGAATATCTGCCTCCGTGAGTTGAATTTCGTTTTGGTCGCCTTTCGTGTGCTCTTCTGTCTCCACGCTGGAGCTATTTACAGTCTCTTGAGCCTTTTGCTTCTGAGCGCGAGTCACGACGAAACAATGAGCGGATTTGGTTTTATTTCTTCTGCAATTTCGGGAATTATCTTCCTCCACTTATGAGTCCATCGTGTGATGGACTACGGCTTTTACCGTTAAGGTATTTTCTAAACTGTCTTCTCTTAATGCTTGAGGGATACGACTTAGTGCATCTGCATTAGTGTTGTACTTCCATGGTTTATATTCGATGTTGTAATCGAATTCAGATAATTTGTGGTGAAGTCTCACCAAACGGGAAGTAGGGTCTTTCACATTGAAGGCACCTTTGAGAGGTTTATGGTCAGTATAGACCGTGAATTTCCTACCTTGAAGGTAGCACCTGAATTTCATTGTTGCCCAGACAATATCCAATAACTCTTTCTCTATAGTGAAGTAGTTTTTCTCGGCTTTATTTATTTATAGGCAATGGGCTGGTGCTTTCCGACTTCTCCTTGAGAAAGAACAGCTCCTAGAGCCTCATTACTTGCGTCCGTGGTGAGGTTAAATGATTTCGAAAAATCGAGATAAATCAGTAGAGGTGGAGAAATTAAAGCATTTTTGATGCTTTGAAATGCTTCTTGGCATATCTCTGTCCAAGTGAATTTTACATCCTTTCGGAGTACATTCGTGATTGGACGTACAATTTTGGAGAAGTCTGGAATGAATTTCCTGTAGTAATTGGCAAGTCCTAAAAATTATTGAACTTGCCTTACTGTTCTTGGAACAGGAAATGTTGGGACGCAGGCCGTCTTACTTGGTCTGGTAGGGCTCCTTCGCTGGAACATTTATGTCCTAGGTAAACAACTTCTCCTCGTAGAAACTGGTACTTCTCTGTCTGCAGTTTTAAGTTGTTCTCTCTCAACTTGTCGAAGACTTTTCTCAACTTTTCGTTGTGGTCGTTTAAATTTTTACCATAGATGACAATGTCATCTAGGTAAACGAAACATTCGAGGCCTTGTAAGCCTGTCAGGACGAAATTCATTAGGCGTTGAAAAGTGGCAGGGGCTCCTTTGAGCCCGAATGGCATACGCTTGAACTCGTAGTGCCCATAGCTTGTGCTGAAAGCAGTTTTATGTCGATCTCTTTTGTCGACTAGAACTTGGTGATAGCCGTTGGCGAAATCGAGTGTGGTGAAATACCTTGAATGACCTAATTGGTCAAGAATATCCTCGATTCGGGGTAGCGGGAATGCGTCTCCAATTGTCTTTTCGTTTAATTTACGAAAGTCGACAACGACGCGCCACCTTTTTTCACCTTCAGGTCCAGCTTTCTTGGGGATAACTAGTAGAGGTGAATTCCAAGGGCTTTTACTAGACTGGACTATCCCGCTATCTAGCATTTCTTTTAGCTGCTCATTAATTACTTTCCGCTGTGTTTCAGGTAAGCGGTATACCAATGGAATGTTATGCCTTATCGCATTTTTATAAGTGAGCTTGTCACCTTTGAGGTAGAAGATATCATTACACTCTCCAGAGAGTCCCGTAATCGTAATTTCTAATCAGGGTATAAGTATCGGACATGTTGCAGGGTTGCTGTTTTTTCGGCTCAACCTTCGGTTAACTTATTCTTCCTTTGAGATTTGCTTCTTTAAATTGGATTTAATTTATTTAATTGCCTTTGAGGCTTTAGTGTGTTGTTACTTAGCATGTTGCAGGGTAATTTCTTCCTGTTTTGTCGACCGCTGAGTTTGGTGCCTTAGGTTGTGTGGGATGCTCATGCGCGTCTATGCTAGTGAGTTTTGACCATGTAGCATTCTTTATATTAGACGACGGTGGAGTAATATGCACCTTTAGTAGAGGGTTTAGAGACTCGCTACCGTTTTTATATTGCCGTTGTTTATTTAAAAAATGATTTATGCCTCGGTATTTTGGACAGAAGAGCTATATGCACCTTTTTGGCAGGCTTTAGGCACTCGTTTTCGACAGTTTTTAACTTGGATATTTCTTTTGTGTTCAATATAGGAATGTGCGTAGTTTTGTGGTCCTGTGTGCGCGTTAATGGGACTATGGTGTAGTCGTTTATTGGGTACAGTTATAATTTTAAACTGTATATGACTACTTGGTGACTGGTGGCGTTGAGAATGCTAACCAGCACTTATTCGTCTCCAGATGACAGCAAACTGTTTGGCCAAGCAGACTCCATCGCTTATCTCTTGGGATAAACAGAGCATTTCTTCTTAAGTTTGTAACGGAACTGGGGCAACAATTTGAGAGCGCTCAGGTATGCAGATTGGTACCCTAAAGTTAAGCAATTGCTGCCTGATTTCGTCGGTCTCTTGTTCGCCCAGACTACTTTTTTCACATTCCTTGGCTTCTTTTGGAGCTTGGCAGCCAGCCTTTCTCATTTGAGAAGCTTCGGAGACACTGCAGAATGTAGTTTGTCCGTTTCAAACTCTAATGGCAAAGCAAATTCATCAGGATTATTTTCCGTGCGAGGAAACCTTAGTGCTTTATGAGGACCCTCAACGTTACAGTTGGTCGCTAGGAAATCATATCCTAGAAGTCCATCATCGGAAAGGCCAGGCAAGTTCTTTAAGACTTGAAACTTGCAGGGAATTTTATTTCTGAAAACGAAGTTTCCCTGGCAATTTCCCATCGTCTTTCCGGTACCAAATGGGGTCTGAAGGGTGCTTGCCTTATTGTGGTTAATTGTTTTGGTGTCTTTTGTTGAGCTTTTCTTTATTATACTAACCTCAGCGCCAGTGTCTACTACTAGTTTAGTTTGGCCGTTCAGACCTATGTCTAAAGGAAGCTTTACTGTAGCGACACTAGAATCGGGCTGCTGAGGGGACATTATTTTATTTGATGGGTAATTTATAGTCGAGGCGGGGAGTTTTGGGTCGACTGTACGTCGTTTCCCTGACTCCGGGCTTCCCATTTTCGTTTCTGGTTGCATGAGTTTACTACATGTCCAGTTCGGCCACAGAATTCGCATTTTTGCGCACATTATATACTCTTGTGTTATTGGTACCTTGGGGGTTTCTAGGTCGTTGATTTGGGGGTCCGCTATTGTTGTGGGGTCTTTGATTACTATTGTTGTTTCTTCTGCAGTCACGCACGTCATGATTATACATTTTGCAGTTCATACAATAAGATGTATTTTTCCTTTTCAAGCAATCAGCATATGTGTGGCCTCCTAGTGTATAAAAACTACAACTGATTTTATTTAAATAGGAATTTTTATTATTTAAAATATAAATCCTATTTGGCTATCTTGGTTTCTGTTTAATATATGCTGTGCCTGCCTGTGTGTACTGCGACGTTGGTATGTGACTGCGTGGGTTCATGGGCATATTGCTTTGTCGGGGGTCCTGTGAGTATGATATGATGCCAGGATTATATACACTTTGGTTTATTAGAGAACTACTTTGATTTAATTGTGCATTATTTGGTGCGCTCGCACTAGCAAAATTTGGCAATGTATTCTGCATTATATTGGTTTGAAATTGTCCTGGAGGTTGCAGGAATAGATCACTTTGCTGGAGACGTTCCATGTCAAGTGCTTTTTGTACGAGGCCACCCACAGTGCCGTCGGTCATGGTCAGAAGATATTGGCACATATACGGGTTATTGACACCAGTCTTTAATGCATTTTTTGCGAAATCTTCCAGCTGCGTTTTAACAGCTGGTACTACTGTGGCTCCGTATTTGGACTCTGCTGCCTCATTATAGAGTATCAGCATCTGTTTGACTCGTGTCGTGAAGGCTGTGAGGTTTTCCAAAGGATACTGCCTTGTAGTGATTAACTTGTTTACTAGTTCCTGGTAAATTTCTCTAGGCAAGTATGTGCGATTTAGCCGTTCTTCTATTTCTTTGAAAGTAGTGGGCATATTTGAGGCAAAACGCTGATATGCTTCGCCTCAAAGTCTGGTGGGGAATATTTGCAGGAAATCTGTTAGTTCTTCACCGATATGCACTGTATCACCTGCCTATAGCATCCTAGGAATGTTTGGAGCTCAAGGCTCAATTTTGGGTGCTGTTCTCCCGAGAATAGGGGAACGAGCTGGGCAGTTAGCTTTGCTATTTTAGCGTAATCTGCCATATTTGGATTGGGAATTTTTGTCTTTCATCTTGGCACTATTGGGGAACTAGTTTCTTCTATGCTGGTTTCCAGAAGTGAGTCGTCCAGCCAATTTAGGAGGATTTCACTCGCGGTGGAATCACTGACACTGATTTCGATGGCACTTTCTCTTAAATTAATACCATTATTTTGGATGATATCTACCCCGAGAGAGTGCGAAAAATCTCCAAACTCTTTTAAGCTCTTTTTGATCTTCTCTGTGTTAATTTTAAATTGTTTCATTGTTTCCAACCTTTCTTTTATCGACTTTGTTAATGCCGAAGAATAGATTTGCAAGCAATCAAATTACTTATATGTATAGAATCATAAAATTAAATTAAAATCAAAAGAAAATCAATTATCATCAAAATTGTCACAGGTAAAGTGTTAAGAACTCAAGTTCATGACCGCAATTCTTGAGAATCATATTACATGCATTGCTCGAGAAAGCGACGCTTCAAAAGAGTTCAGCGCACTTTATGCTGAATTGCATTTTTGCCATAATATTAATGTAACAAGTGAGCAAGAATTAATTTGCACAGATATTGATTTGCATGTTAATCATATTTTTATTATAAATTTGAGATTCTACTTAAAATAAAGGCAGTTATAATTTTCGAATGAAAAAGGTCGTTCTGGTTTCGTTTATCGTCTACGTTCAGAGCATAGTTTGCCCTTAAGCACTTCACATTTAACATTGTGTACTTATTTTGTACTTGGACACACATCTCCAACCGTGCACTTGTTTTGTACTTGGGCACACACTACTTATAATTGCATTGGTTCTGTGCCAAAGTATAAAAAGCGGCCAATAAAGGAATTTGTCGCTCTATAAACATTTTGGTGACCCCGACGTGATCTCTCACGCAGAAGAGTATCATACCAACCTTCAATCAATCATTTTTTCAAGCATGGAGGCACTTCTAAGCAAGCAGGCAGAGATAGGAGAAGCCATTCAAAACGGCTATAGAAATCTTAAGAAAGATTCGGAGATTCGGAAAACAGAACCGGCGTACTACAACAAACTACAAGTTCAGTGGGAGGAATTTCAACTAAATCATGAGAAATTATCTTCCTCTGAGATCAACAAAGATAATGAATACTTCACAAAAAAAAGTATTACCAGAATCTAACACCGGTATATGAGGCCTTTAAACAGATGCTAAGGGAATGACTAGCGACTGTTTCAGAAGATATCAGAAAGGATTTAGGCTCATCAGCAGCAATTAGTGAAGAAACTCCCGTAACCACCCAGCAGTCAAACAAACCCGAATTTAAGGTGTACGATGACTTACCATATAATAATCCTGATGAAGCAATCAAACTAGTTAGAAAACAACATCGAATGATGAGCAGTTTAAGAAGGCATCTTCAAGAAATTGCCAACAAAGAAGGCGAAATGTCGAAAATCTATTGCAACCTTAAATTACAATTAATTCAGAGGTCATGGATCGATATAACTACAAATGACGAGATTATTTGGGAGACTACAAGCAATCCGCCACTAGACTACACACAGGAACTGTACAATGAACTTGCTGACTGGGTCCAAGAGATCTTAATAAACCTACACGAAAGGTTAGAGGTGTCAAGCACAGTCAACAATCCTGAGAGCATTCATCCAAACTTAAAACTTCCCCAAATAACGCTACCTACATTTGATGGAACTTACGTCAGATGGTCACATTTTCATGATCTATTCGTACAGCACATACACAAGAAATCAGCGACGCACAGAAAATTTTCTATCTGACAATCAATCTAAGCGGTGAGGCAAAATCGTTAATCCAACATCTTCCGGCGACCAACGCTAATTATTCCGCAGCTTGGGAAATCCTGACTACACGCTACAACAACAAAAGATCATTGTCCACAGCCTTCTTCAACAAACTATTGGATCAGGCAATAACACAGCATCATTCCGCATCATCACTTAAGACTCTGCATGACACCACCAAGGAATGTCTTCATGGGCTTAAAAATATTGGCATATCTATTGATACCTGGGACCCACTTCTGGTACATTTATTGATAAAGAAACTCGACAAGATAACTCACTCTCTTTACGAGTCATCGCTGAGTTCTCCACGAGAACTACCGACCATTCAAGAACTCATGGCATTCTTAGAGAGGCGATTTCAGGCATTAGAAGCATTGGGGAGAGAAAAACACTCAGCGTTCCTCGAATACTCAGGCAATAAATCAAGTTATAAATATTCAAGGACCTTTTGCTATACTTCCTATATTTGTCGAGGCCGCCATTTCTAAAGTACGAGGTAACTCGAAAATCTTACATTTTGGTTGACACTTGAGTTATTAAATAGCAAATACTCTCAGAATTTTTGTGTCCGCAAGTGAACAAATTTAAAAATAATACATTTTCTATATTTGCTGGTGAACAAGCTATAAGGTACAAAATAAATTTTAGGCTTTTCGTAGAAGTGCTCACGACCGAGTTGGTAAACTAAAAAACGCGTTTAATAAATTTTAATAAATAATTGAAGGCGATCACCAAATAGTGAGCAGTGTTTTCTATTGCCTCAAGATTTTCTACGTGTTAATAAATTTTTAGAACTCATCGAAAAGGCTAATCTGAGGATCAACAATAGCTTCTACTAGTTAGAAATTCGCTATATCGCTGATAATTTGCACAAATAAATGATAGCTCAATCTGGTCGGCACTCAATCGATACTGCTTGGCGAAATACCTAACCGGTCCTCTACATTTTTCGCAGTATTTTCCCAAGTAATTAACGTTCTAACCAAAGCAAAAAAGAAAAGTATCTAATTAACAGATTTTCTATATTTGTGGAGCACTCCAATAAACAACTCAAAGACTTAATCTACGAATGACGTCATTTGGACCGCCATTTTTTGTTCAACTTGGGGCATTAGTAGCGTTAAGTTAGCGTAAAATTAAATGAAATAGTTTTCAGGTTTTCGAGATTCGTTAATCGTCTTGTAATGAAGAGTGATTTGTAAATTTTCCCTAGAGAGTTATAAGACACAAGAGATTTTCTACGATTTGCTAAACTAATTAAGTGTCTGTACTTGCTATATGTACCAGATTTACTATATTGGCTAGATTTTCTATATTTGCTATACATATTTATTACCTTTACTATATTTGCTACATTTACTATATTCACGATATTTGCTAAATTTGCTATTATTTACGATTGCCAATACATGATTGGGAAGTTCCAAGAAGTACTTCCATATCGTTCTCTATCTAAAACGCAAAACAGTCTTGGTATCTACTAATGCACGACTAGAAAAGTACGAAATATATTTAATATGGTTTTCATATTCGACATTACCGATAGTAAAGCACAGAACGAATGCTAGGTTTTTCTTATACTGGCTAGCAAACGAGCTGATGTCATCAGAATACCAGCTATACGTCCTATATTTGCTGTTCGAGCTATTCATAAAGAACAAAGTGTTGTCAAAATTCCAATATTTAATAATAAACGATTCGGGAAACTAACTAACGAAGAAGTAAATGAATAAGGTAATAAATAAATAAATTCTGGATTTGTATTATAATTGCTGGTTGACACGTTTTAAGCCACAAAATAGTTTCTACATTGTCCCGAGCAGATTCGCGAAGTGCAGAAAATCTTTGAAAAGTTGCTATATTTGGTCAAGAATAGTTTAAAGAACCAAAATAAGCTATGAGTCCGTCTAGAATTTAATAAATTTACTACATCTCCTCCACGACTACAGAATTCTTCAGCAACTCTGAAAAGTACACAAGATAAGCTGTAAGCTTGTTATGGTAGTATGTAGATTGATTGGATTGGACGTGAAGTCCAGACTGCCAGCATGAGCTGACAGATCACTCGACGGACAGCGTTGACTGCAGGGCGGCACGCTAGCTCGCCTCGGCTATTGGCGGAGAGTGTGGGGAGGTTCCATGAAAAACCTGCCGCTGCCGTCTGCCATAATCAAAAAAATTCGTGCCTTTAACCAAAAACGACGCGCCGGCACACATTCAGTCCTGAAGAGACCTTTACGTCAGTTACCTACATCCAGATCGAAGGCGCAGATAGTATGCCTTCATTGCATGCCCCAACCACCCAACTGACTCTGAGGGCAGATATTTTCAGAGTCCCTTGTCATCAATGCGTTAAACTTTCTTTACTTGGCGTCAAGACTTCAGAAATCTTGAAATCTTAAATAATTTCTGGCAAGATATGGTATCTGGTCGTGAATAGATGAAAACATACAGGACAAGGTCCAAATCATCTTAAATTTGATAAAATTTCTATATCAGGGACTTAGAGGTCGGAAATAATTTCTGGAAGGTACGTGATTTTGGTATTATCCATTGAAAATACACGAGGTGAATGTTAAATCGGTTATTTGTTGTTCAAATTCTTTATTGGATGTAATCGGAACGTTCCAAATGGGGGGGGGGGGGGGGGAATTCGTAGAATCAATTAAGTAGAACTCATATAAATTAAAATTCAATGAACAAATTTTGATAATCGGTAGCAAGCGATTGCTGCAGCGCAAAGAAGTGATAAATTTTCTATGTTTAGCAGCGGCGAAGTGCAAACTGCAAATATTTTCAACGCAACTTGATATTTGCTAGATAATATTTGCTACGGAGCAAAATAAAATAAAAATAACTTGTACACTATCTATGTTTCACCGTCGACAAGGCATTGAATGCAAAATAATTCTTGGTAGCAGTAGTCAAGAGTGAGAAGGCACTGAGTCATTAATAAATTTTCCTATATGTGGCGTTAACTACTTCTAAAACACCATAAATAATTTTGGGAAACTTTCTATATTTGATTAAAGGTCTATAAAGCAGAAAATAATTCCTATTGTTGTATTAGTCGGTCAACGATTGATATAACACCAGATACCTTCTGCAGTTTCAAATCTGCTTGCCGACGGTTTACAAAGCATAAAACAGTATCTATAATTTTATACATGTTAGTCAATGATTAATATAACGCAAAGTACTTTCGAGAGTCATATATTTGCTAGTGCACAGTTCGTAGAACCTAAGATAAAATTAGATTTCTCTAATATTTTCGGGTCGACGAGAAGTATTCTTCGGTATTTTGTCCTTTCGTCTGAAGCCGTACGAAAGAGGTCTCCAGTATTATTTTTTTCTGCACACACTGGAATAGAATCCCTTTAAAGATCGGGTTAGAAATATTTCAATTATTTCTAATTTGAAATTTTATTAACACCGGGCGCCGATAAAACTTTAGCACGAGAACTCAAGTCTGATTGAATTTTTTAACGAAAGGGCTAGAAACATTTCAACTATTTCTGGGTTGGGGTTTACACTACGTACGTCGATAAAATTTTACGACGGGAGCACGATAACTATATTGCATTTTTAACTTAAGAGTTAAGAATATTTAACACCTTATGGCTTCCTGGGCTTTTATCATCTATTGGACATCAGATTTGATTGAAATTCCAACTTACGGCTGAGTAGTACCTCCAACATTTGGACCTTAGAGAGTTTTAATAACGCGAGTGGTCACTAGCTCACGACTATAAAAGGCACTATTTGGTGAGGTTTCGAAACCCAACCCAAGAAGCCGCAATCCAGTAAGATGGCGAACGAACAACTTGACAAAATTCTGCAGAAACTCGAAGAGTTGAACGATAAGTTTAGTGCGCAGTCAAATACAATTGTAGAGGTCAGCAACGAGGTGGAGGCTCTGAAGGGGCAGCACACTTCCTTCACGGAAGACTTAAGTGCACCACAAAGACAGATGGCCGACTTTTCAGTCCTAAGTGGAACTGCATTCGTCAATAGGATAATGGATGATACGGAGGGTAAACCCAATGTCAATTCCGCCGACAAAGCAGCTAATATATTGCACCGCCTAACGGTCAATCTACACCGTCGGCTTCGAAAATTCCAAGAGAAAACCCCGATAGCAACGACACTAATCAAGTTGAGCCAAATCGGCCTGCAAGTATTTGTTCTAACCTGGTGGGGTCTTAGCAAGCAGGTGAGACACCTTCTACATCACCTCATCGACCCCAGCATACAGCTACAGACCACATATAAAAAGACCAATGCTTTCTCTCACAGAATATGACGGCAAGGTACCGTGGAATCATTATAAATGGCACTTCGAAGCAATCGCAGAAACGAACGGGTGGGATAATAAAACAAAAGCGCTTTATTTAGCAGCATCCCTGCGCGGCACGGCTTTGGGTTTTTACGAGACCTTAAGTAAAGAGGCCAGAAGATCGTATACCAAGGCGAGAAATGCGCGCTCTATCCAATTCGGGGCTGAGTATAAGCAGTCATTTAGTCACGTCCAGCTCAGCACAAGAATCCAGAAGAATGGAGAGACGTTTTCGGAATTCGCCACGGATCTTTTACGGCTAAATAGGCTCAAGTTCCCATACTATCCGGAGGATGCCAGAGATCAAATAGCTTGGTACATTTCCTAGACGGAATTTTTAACCTAGATGTTCAAGAAAGAGTGCGAGACTTCAATCCGTATACTTTACAAGATGATGTCCGAACAGCTTTCCGAATCGAAGCAACGCGAGCCACGAGGCGAAACATATTTGAGCGGACTCACTGGTTGAGCGGACTCAATCGTGTGCGAACTCATTGCTTGAATGGACTTGAGCGGACTCAAGTCTTGAGCGGACTCACTGCCTGAGCGGACTCATCATTTGAGTTGAGCGGACTCAAATCATATTTTAAATAACAGAAAGAGAATCTGATTTAATTAAAATTGAAACTGAGATTTCAATAAAATATGAAAAGCTTATAAAAAAGTCATTCATTATATTATATTTTATTAATTTAGCTTTTGCTAAGTCCGCTCACGATTGAGTCCACTCAACCAGTGGGTCCGCTCAAATTTCGAGCGATGAACCACCGCTCAACTGTTGAGCGGACTCAAATCCTGAGTTGAGCGATCAGTTGAGTCAAAATGTGAGTCCTTTACATCCCTGGTTAACACCTCGTCTAAACTCGATCTGATAGCGCAAGGCGTCGATGCGATTTTCGACGAAGTTTTGGTTTTATCGTGTATGACAAGAATAAAATAGATCTCTTCTTTCACTTCGCCAACATTCAAAGCCCAATTGTAAATCCGGAGAAGGAGTAAGCACCAGGGAACCGAGTAGAATTTGATCTGATTGCAGGCGTCCTAGTAATAGAGGAGCAGTATACCAGGACCTAAATCTGCTTCCGCAGCAAGTCCGTTATCACACGGCGTATCTCCACCGAGCTCGCAGCAAATTCAAACGCAGCAGCTCTTCGGTATCAGAGAGGATATTACTGAAATGAATTGTGATACTAGATTAACCAAGTTAAATTGAATATTTGAATAAAATTTTATATGTGAAGTTTAAAAAAATTCAATATAAAATTAACCTACAAACTAGTACAATCCAAAACTTAAAAAAATAAGCAAATTTAAAAGTCAAATTAAAAAAAATGATACGTCTTCTTGCTTGCTTTAATTCTGGAAAAAAAGAACAATAAGAATTAAGTAACCGTAAAAAAATAAATTTCAATTGGAATAAATGACAAAATGCCTTTGTTGGTGCGTGAGGGCACCAGGGTAGTAAAATTATTTGTTAGAAAAATCAGGTACTCAGATTATCTCTGATCAGAATTATCTTCTGTGGTTGTGCGTGAGGGCATCAAGGTAGCAAAATGTTTTTATAGAAAGTATGGGACACTCAAGTTATCCCTGCCCTGAATTATATTCTGTGTAAAATGATAGGACACTCAGGTTATCCCTGACCAGAATTATCTCTTGCGAAAAAGGCTTTTGTATTTATTAATGAATTTTGATTGCTTTTAGGTGAACTGCAGCTCCCAAGGGTTCCAGTGGAAGTTTCCTGATTTGGTTTGAGCGTATTTAGGAGAGCATTTCTGATGGAAATGTGAAAACTATCAGATAAGTATTTTTGTTTATGGTTTCAGAACTTGGTTCTTTGTATTTCTTTTATTTTATATTTTAGGAAATATACCCATCAACAAGGAAAAGTATCGGGGGAATTGAAACGTTGGTAGGATATTCATCGTGGGATGACAACATATGATATATATGTGAGGACTGAACATCCTCCCGCCTAAAAAAAATAAAAATAAACAAAGTGTGGAAGTGAAGAAGTGGAGTCTGTCTCTTTTTCGCTTCATCTTTAAGTCTATTCCACCTGGCAGATTGATTTTGAAGAATGTTTTTGCTTCACGAATCTCATCCCATGGTACATATGATGTTTGTAGTAGCTGTATGATGTCAGGAGTAGTCCATAACTGCTTCAGGAGATCTGCCGGTATTTTGTTTGGAGTGCGAGTTGCGCTAGGAGTTTGTACAGGTGATATGAATGGCGCAGCTTCTGGTATCCTTATTGCAGTTGGTATGGAACTTGTGTTGGGTTCATAGAAGTTGTTTTATTCGGTCTGTCTATCATTTTGACAGTGCTTTAAGTAGTTGATCTACTTACCTCTGTATGAGGTTTAGTGACCTTCGTATCAAGAGATTTCGTTGTTTCAGTGGGTATTATTTGATGCAAATCCTCAGGGAGACTTGGCATAGTTTTTCGATTTTTCTTCGTGAGCCAATTTGCCTCTTTGTTTCTGATATTGGAAGGTGTCTGCGGACTGGATGCACTCTTGAAAGGCGATATGTGCTGATCATGTAAATTAGACATTACTATTCTTGGCACAGCTGTAGTTTATTTGGTTTTGTTGTTGCGTTGTGCTGGTATGCTTGATTGATATTTGACTGTGGGCACAGTCATATGCGGGTCTTCTGATAGACTTGGGGATGATGTGTTTGTCCTTGTCGGAGATGGGTTTCGGCTTAGTAGTCTTCCGAATTGCAGGATGACTCGAGGTTGGCTCATCTTTGAACCTCAATACTTCGTTGGACATGGGTATCACTCTTCTTGTCTTCACCGATGGTGATGCTTCTTGTGCCTCAAATGGCCACACCCTTGCTTTATAGGTGATGAATGCACTGGTATTGGCCGAGTAACAACCGATTTCATTCTCCGTTCCTTTTTAGGTGTTGGAGGCAGAGGCCTGATTGGCGTGAAGGGAGCCAGTAATTCTGGTGTAGTAGGTGATAGGCCGGCTTCCTCCCTCACGAACGAGACTAGATCTCACAGTCGTACAAATAGTAGAAAGACAGCGACATTTTTGTTAGAACAATACAGAACTGCACAATACCAGCTGAGTCGTCCTGTTTCGTAGCACTCTTCAATCCGTTACCGAAAGAGCAAAAATCTGTTGTGGTACCTCCAAGGAGTGTTCCACCTTCTCTTTGTATGGAGCCACCGGTCTGCCACTCAAATAGTAGAAGTGTGCTAGCGCGGGTGACTAATCTAACAGATAACCCGGTCGAAATCAAAGCTAGCACCTCTCTGTTATATATAAAAACATAGGTACATATATGTACCATATGTACATATATGTATAAATATGTAGACATATAAAACCTTAGGACCTAATAGGTAAATTTTTCCAAAAAATAATTAGTAAGCCCTATATATCTGAAAAACCTAAAAAAAAAAGAAAATCATAAATCATAAATTCCAATAAACTAATCATGCACAAAACATGATTAGTTTATCTCCCAAAAAGGGTGAAGAAAATTGTATCAGCAATTTTCTTCACATTCCACACAACTCATAAAATTTTTCCCATAAAACGACTTGGGAAAAACAAAAGTTTCAGCTTACACCCCAAGTCGTTTTACTTAAAAATTTCCACGACAAAATTTTGCCTTCAGCAAAATTTGTCATTTCAACAATTTAATTTAAAAATTTGTCGCGAAAAATACAATATGTATGTACATACGTACATACATATTACGAAAAAAGCTTTCGCGATAAGAAACGCGCGCAGCATAAATGCATTGTATGTATAGGCGCGTCGCGATTTCAAACGGTGGCTGATGTTTTAAAAAGTGTAAGATTACATTTTTGAAGCCATCGTTCAACGCGAATAATTCTGGGCATGTTTGAACATGTCCAGAATTGAAAAGTAAAATTTTCTCAGGATAAGAAAATGCAATTTAGCATTTTCTATCCTGAACAACGGCTCTTGATCACGATGAATGTGATCAAGAATTGAGTTGAATTTTGCACGTAAAAGCGGCGCGGTCTCGGGTCCGGATAAAGAAGTTAGTGTAGATAAGTTTTATTAAATAAAAGAAAAAATAGTTTTTGAAAAGTTTTTGGTAAAAGTAAAAGTTATTTTTAGAAAAGTATTGTTATTAATTAAGAGAACAGTTGATGCATAAAAGTTCTTTGTTAAAACGACAGCAGAAATTGTTTTTGAAAAATATTCTAGCAGATAACAGAAAAGATTGTCTTGAAAAGTTACTAGTGAATAAAAAAAAATAATAAAGAGAATAAAACAAGTGAGAATAACCTAAAATCGGTGTTGTGGATTAAACCATAACAAACCTCCCTACTTTTCTCAAGGTAAGAAGAAAATATTTAACATCTCTAGCAGATGTTGAAGTAGCTGCAGAGATTGTCAGGTTGTCAGAGAGAGTAGCACATATCTTTGACAGTATACCACCGGAATTATACCCACTGCTGGAACCCACAACTGTGCACCTTGATAACCAACAGAAAATAATACTGGAAAAGCTACTCATGGGACATCAAGATGTCTTTGCGCGAACAAAAAACGACCTTGGTCGAATAATGCGACGTCAGATCGACGCAGGCAGCAACAAACCGATTAAACAGCCTCCAAGGTGGCTTCCACAAGCCAAACATCAGGAAGCGAAAAATCTAGCGCACGATATGAAAACCCAAGGCGTTATCAATCCATTCAGTAGCCGTTGGGCTTCTCCAGTGGTGCTGGTGAAGAAAATGGATGGCTTGACTAGATTTTGCCTCGACTACAGACGGCTAAACGAGGTCACCAACAAGCTTCATATCCGCTGCCACGTATTGATCTGACTCTTGATTCACTCGCCGGCTCTACTTGGTTATCAACACTGGACCTACAGTCGGGGTACTGGCAAGTAGAAGTGGAAGAAAGAGAAAACGAAAAGACCGCGTTCATTACACGGAGTGGATTGCGGGAGTTTTCAGTTATGCCATTTGGACTAACTAACGCCCCTGCAACCTTTCAGAGGCTCATGGAAATCGTCCTCCAAGGAATTCCACCTCAGGCGTGCCTAGCATATTTGGACGATGTTATCGTACATGGCCCCACGTTCGTACAAATGGTAGAAAATCTCCTCCTTGTCTTAGCCCGATTTAGAGTAGGAAACCTAAAAGTTTAACCGAAGAAATGTCAGTTGTGTCAGAGAGAGGTGAAGTTCTTAGGACATGCCATCAGTGACTGGATTAGCAACGGACCCCGACAAAACGAAGGCTGTTAAGAGTTGGCCCAAACCGCAAAAACGAAGAGATATACGGTCATTTCTCGGGCTGTGTGCTTACTACCGGTAGTTTGTGAAAAATTTATCAGCTATTGCGAAGCCACTAACAGAGCTCACGGAAAAAGGTCGTAAGTTCGTCTGGTCTGATTTCTGTCAGGAATCATTCAAAGAATTGAAAGACCGCTATACTTATGCAGCCTGACGAAAACCTGCCTTTTATATTGGACACAGATGCCAGCCAATACGCTTGGGGAGCTATTCTTTCACATGTTGGAGACGGGATGGAACACGTGGTGGAATACCATAGCAAAACATTCAATCGGCCTGAACGGAACTACTGTGTCACTAGGAAAGAATTGGTAGCGATAGTCAAGGCCTGCGCACATTTTCAGCCCTACTTACTGCCTCGCTATTGCTGACATCAAGCAGAGCTATCTTCTCTGTGAGTAATGAATCCCGCTATACTGTCAGCCCAGTGGTGGGTGAAGTGAAGATGTTGGCGTTGGATCGGGTACTTCCACGTAGTGCGAGGTGGTAACCGCTGTTCGGTGGGCTTGACACGGATTAGTGGGCCAAAACCTGATTCAAACCCAAGCCAAGGTGGAACAGCATACGCCGAGGGCTGCGTGGCTAAGGGGGAGCTTAGTCGCTAGTATGCGAACTCTGGATACCTGGCGACCTGCAGTTTTAATTGTAGCCTTCCCGTGGTAATGCGAATCGCTGCCACGGGTGACATATTTTCTTCGCTACTCGTGGGAACTATATGGACCAATTTATTTTAAAAAAAGGGCGGTGTTCCCCAAAAGACACCAAAAAAGAGATAGTGGAAGCCTCACTGGAGACTGGCGCTATCGATAAAGGGCTCTCAGAGCTGGAACTGAAGTCTCTGGAGTATGAGTCGATGTCGACAGATACTGAGGAGCGCTTGCTTGCCAAACCTGAGACCAGTGCCAAGCCAGTCGGAAAGGCTAAGAGAAGGAGGGAAAGGAGGGTGACGGAGGGTTTGCGTCGGAAGCGTACTTTTCAAAGCGCTAAACGCATCCTTCAGGTCCTCTCTGCCAAAGTACCCGATTCTCTAACCGAGAAAGAGAGAAATAGCAGCCAGGTCATAGCAGAGGACGAAATCACTAGGCCGAAGAAGAAGGAAACTCCCAGGGGATGCGACTCCGCTAAGGAGGCTCCCAGGGACAAGGGACCTTCAACCAAGGCAAAACAAAACCCCAGTCCTAAACCGACCACTGCGGGCCCCACTAAAGGGGGAGGCGGTGTTCAGGGTAAGGGGAAGGGTAAGGTGATGAAAAGGGTGAGATCTGCAGAGGAGGAGGATAATGATGCCAAGAGGCTGAAACCAGGCTCCAGCAGACAATCACCAGGGTTCAGCAAGGCATCCAGACCAGGTCCTAGTAAGGGTCTGGAAAAGAGAAGAGGCCGCTTAGTGAGGTGGTATCAGATAGCTTAAAGCTAGCGCTGATTGACAAGAGCAATCGGTACGGGCGCTATACAGAGGAGCAATGGAAGACAGTGGAGAGATCCTTATAGAACGCTGTCATCCGGTATGTGCTCAGTAACCCCTCGCTAAGCGCGTCGACTTTCAATAAGTCTTGGTGGAAGCACGGGATCAGGGTCTTGGAATGCAGAGACAAGGCCACACATGACTTTGCTGTTAAAGCGATCTCGGAATTGGAGGTGCCGTGGAAAGGAGCACAGCTGGCGCTCGTCCCACTGCACGACATTCCTGAGAGACCGAGAGGTCGTGTGGTGATCCCAAACGCGGACATCGACAGGAGAAATCTCCTAAAGGTCCTACAGGCACAAAATCCTGACGTCCCGATGAGGGAGTGGGAGATTGTTGCGGTAGAGGAGCCCAGAGATGGGGGTAGAGGATTCGTGATTTTGGTGGACGAAGATTCGATACCCGTCATCAGGAAGAGGCAGGGTAAGCTCCATTTTGCTGTGGGAAAAGTATTTCTCAGGCTCTTTAGGAGAAACGAAACCTACGGGGAGGAAGACGTAGCTACTGTGGATGAAGGTGGTGCAAATCAACCTTCATCATAGTAAGGTTGCGTCAGCCAACCTAATGCTGCTCCCAAAATAAGGAGGGCATACATGTGAGGCTTATCCAGGAGCCGTGGGTCCGTGGGACCAAGGTTCAGGGGTTAGGCCTCAGAGGATTCAGACTATTTTATAGTCAAGAGTCAGACAAGGTAAGAACATGTATACTTGTTAGGAAAAACCTTCAGGCACTAATGTTATCTAATTTCAGCTCTAAGGATCTTGTGGTTGTAGGACTAGAGGCGGGGGCCCACAAATGCTGGATGGCCTCGGCATACATGCCGTATGAGGAGCCGTCAGCCCCCTCCAGAGATATAAGATTGGTGATCGAGGCTGCTGCAGCGAAGAACATCAATCTTCTACTAGGGTGTGATGCTAACGCCCATCATATCATTTGGGGTAGCACGGATATAAACCCGAGAGGTGAGTCTCTTTTTAATTATTTGTTAGAGACTAAGCTCGTAGTGTGTAATAGAGGCAATAAGCCAACTTTCACAACAGTAAACAGGAGTGAGGTCTTGGACCTAACCCTAGTAACCTGTTCGGAGAACTTCGTGGTTCGCAACTGGAGAGTGTCTGAGCAGGCGTCTTTATCAGACCACGCTTGGATACTCTTCGAGATTGTATTTGCTGCGCGACCTGTTGAGGCTTTTAGCAATGCTCGTAGGACAAATTGGGACCGGTTCTGTGATGTAGTCAGTGATAGGTTGGGTTCACTACCCGAAAGACTCATCACAGAGTCAGCAGTGGATGATGCGGTCAATACTGTCACCGAGGCGTTAAACGTAGAATTCCTGGAAGCCTGCCCCATAAGCAGATCCAGTGGAAAATCAAGGCCACCATGGTGAAATGCGGAACTGGGTAAGCTTAGAGAAAAATCGCGTAGGTTGTTTAATGCAGCCAAGCGCAGCGGAGATCAGGTAGACTGGTCCTGTTATAAGGACGGCCTAAGATCATTCAAAAAGGCGCTAAGGCTGGCAAGGAGATCTTCATGGAGGAGATTCTGCCAGTCAATAGAGTCTAATACAGAAGCGTCCAGACTTCGGAAGGTGCTTGCCAAGGACCATAGTACTCTGTCCTTCATAAAAGGGGAGAACGGAGTCTGGACATCCACAAACGAGGAGCGCTAAATGTACTTCTTGACGCCCACTTTCCGGGCAGCGGGGAAATAGGTCCATCGGTGGAGATTTCATCAGAACGGCACCTACAGGATGGAAAGGAGGAGGTGATTAGCTCCATAGTTAGTGAAAAAGCGACAAAATGGGCGGCCCGTTTTTTAATCCCCTTAAGGCGTCTGTGGTGGATGAACTAAGACCCATTATGCTTCAGAAGGCACTAAGGTACATAATACCAAGGCTAGTCCCGATTTATAAGAGCTGCCTGAGGCTCTGTTTCTTGCCCAGGGCCTGGCAGGAAGTGAGGGTAATCTTCATTCCGAAGGCAGGCAGAACAGGCCATATCGAGGCCAAAGACTTTAGACCTATCAGCCTCTCCTCCTTTATGCTTAAGGTCTTGGAGAGATTGATAGAGGTGTATATAAGAAATGTTTGGCAGGGCGGCAGTGGTAGTCAGGTCTATACAAAAAGGAAATCGGTAGAGTCGGCACTACATGCAGTGGTGTCTGTTGTTGAGAGGTCCCTACAGTATAAGGAGTACACTCTAAGTGCTTTCCTGGATATTGAGGGGGCTTTCAATAACGTGAAGATGGAGGTTATATTTCATGGACTGAGAAGGGTGGGTGTTGATAAGTGTCTATGTGACTGGATCAACTCAATGCTTCTCAGTAGAAAGATCAGCTCCTGCTCAGGAGACGCTATTGTCAGAAGAGCAGTCTATAGAGGTACACCGCAGGGGGGGGTGCTATCACCACTCATGTGGCTACTGGTAATGGATGAAATCCTCATCAAGTTAGAGAGAGAGGGCTTCAAGGTAGTTGCCTACGCGGATGACATATGCATCCTGGTAACTGGCAAATTTCTCTCTTCTATTAGCGAAAGGCTCGAGTGCGCGCTGCTTAAGCTGGATAGCTGGTCCAATAATAGTGGAATGAGGGTGAACCCCTCGAAGACGAAACTAGTCCTTTTTACTGGAAGGAGGCGGGTGCAAGATTTCAGACTTCCAATGCTGGGACGAGAGGAGCTTACTCTCTCCAGTGAAGCGAAGTATTTGGGTGTCGTCCTCGATTCCAAATTGAACTGGAAGGCTAATCTACAAGAACGCGTGAAGAAGGCCAGTGTGGCCTTCTACACGTGCAAGAGAATATTTGGCGGAAACTGAGGATTAAAACCCAGGGTGGTACACTGGATGTACACAGCCATAGTTCGGACCATCCTCTGCTACGGCTCTACGGTCTGGTGGACGGCACTGACGAGGAACTGTAACCTTGATGTGCTGTCAAAAATCCAGAGAGCCGCGTGTATGGGTATAACTGGGTGTCTGTGCACCACGCCCACGGCGGCATTGGAGGTCATGCTTGACCTATTGCCGCTGGACCTTTATTGTAAGGGTGTGGCGGCAACTAGTGCTGTCAGGCTTAGAGCGGGGGGCTGGTGGACGGAGAGTGGTTTTGGGCACTCCAATATACTCCAGAGGGTTGACTGTAGGGACTGCAGGATAGAAACAGACTATCAAGTACCCATCCTGACTTTTGGTGGGGGTATCAACGCAACGATACCCACCAGGAGTGACTGGGAGGGGAAGGAGGTGGTCGTTACATCCGATATTTCTATATTTACGGATGGCTCCAAGACGAGTTCGGGCACAGGGGTTGGAGTGTGCTCTAGAGATCTCTAGTGGCACGAGTCTTATAGACTGCCTGACAAATGCAGTGTTTTTCAGGCAGAGCTCACAGCGATTTATCAGGCGGCAACATTGGTATCCATGTGCAGAGAGCCCCCACGGCACATCTGCATATATACTGATAGCCAGGCAGCCATCAGGGCGCTGGATGCTGGGCTGGTAAAATCAAAATTGGTGCAGTTATGCAAAACCAGGCTTGAGGATTTGACTGTAAGGCACAAGGTGACCCTAAGCTGGGTACCTGGCCATAAGGATATCTCAGGCAACGAGATGGCTGATGAGTTGGCCAAAAAGGGCTCCGAATTGGATAGCTCCGCAGCTGTAGCTTCCGTGAGGATTCCAGTCGGAGTTTTAAAAGAGGAAATCATCAGGGAAGTCTATTTAAAGGCAGGCCTCCGATGGACCAGCAGGGATACCTGTCGTATTGCGAGGCAATTGTGGCCTGCATATGACAGGAAAAGGACAAGGGAACTGCTTAACAGCAGCAGAGTAAATACCAGGAATCTAGTAGGGGTCATGACGGGTCACTGGGCCATAGGGGACCATGCTAGAAGACTGGGAATGGCGGCGA
This sequence comes from Dioctria linearis, assembly GCA_963930735.1. Lineage (NCBI taxonomy): Eukaryota > Metazoa > Arthropoda > Insecta > Diptera > Asilidae > Dioctria > Dioctria linearis. The sequence continues at coordinate 196,264,620 of OZ005740.1, forward strand.
ACGATTTCTGCAGGAGTTGTAGAGACTCGGAGGAAATTGAGTCCGTCAAGCATGTGCTTTGCGAATGCCCCGCTCTGATTAATAAGAGAGGTAGGCTACTAGGTAGCTACTTCTTTTCTAGTCTGGGGGAGCTTCAAAGTATAAAGTTCAGAGACATCCTGAGTTTTCTGAGTGAGGCAGGATGGATCTAGGCTAAAGGTCTTGGATATATCCTGAGTTTCCCAAGGAAAGCAGGATAAATCTACGGCTTGAATGGTTACCTCATGAGGTCTAGGGGCACAATGGACCCGTTTGATGTCTAAGTGAGGCTGGCTGGTTGTCCAGCGGCACCCCTCTTACCTAACCTAACCTAACCTACTGGGGAAAAAGCTCAGAATTCGAACAGACCATGCATCTTTGAGATGGTTGATGAACTTTCGGTGTCCCGAAGGACAAGTAGCAAGATGGATAGAACGCATGCAGGCCTATGATTTTGAAATTGTGTATCGTCCAGCAACGCAGATATCGTCCTTCTTCAAAGACTGAGTTCCAATATTGTCAGCAGCTCGAACAGAAAGACTCCATCACTATTCGTCTAGTTACCGCGTAAGAGGATATAGCTCAACAGCAGCAGGATGACTTCACATTACGACACATTCAGAGTTGGCTGACTACGGGTCAGCGCCCAGATAAAAACAGCATCAAAGACCTCAGCCCAGACATTAAAGCGTATTGCTCAATATAGTTCGTTCTGAAATTAGAAAATAACATCGTTGTCCGACTAATCAGTCAAGGAACCGAAACTACAAAGCAAATCCTGGTCCCAAAATCTCTTCGAAAACTTGTCCTCAATATATACGATATACGATTTTCTAGGTGACGGACACTGCGGCATTGACAAGACTTGAGGTAAGCTTCGACAGGAATATTATTGGGTGTGTAGCAGTACTGACGTAAAGGACTGGTGTGCTGGATGTCTACAATGTCAAGCGGCCAAGACGGCGAGCTCTTCTACAGGTATGCAATATTGGTGCACCTTTCGAAAGAGTTGCTGTAGACATATTGGGGCTATTTCCAAAGACCAATAAAGGTAACCGCTATTTAGTAGTCTGTAGGGACTACTTCTAGTAAGTGGCCCGAAGCAATTCCGATACCAGACCAGATAGCCGGGGCTGTATTAGATGCACTCATCTCAGCCGTATTCAGCCGACATGGAGCTCCACTACAGCTCCACTCAGATCAAGGCAGAAATTTTGAAAGTGCCATCTTTCAGGAAGTAATGCAGAAGTTCGGAGTCGAGAAAACGCGTACAACAGCTTTATACTCACAGTCAGATGGTTTAGTCGAAAGATTTAACCGAACAATACTCGATTAACCAAAGAGGATTGACCAAAGAAGATGGGACCCGTATGTTACATACCTTCTACTATCATATAGCGCGAGTGTGCAAGATAGCACTAAATAGACACCAGGTAACCTCCTTTTTGGTCGAGAACTTCATTTTCCAATGGAGATGGTCTTGGGAAGCCCACCTACTGAAGTTATGTCGATTAGCGCATACCTTGACAATCTGACCACGACACTGAATGCGATTCATGATAGTAATTGTGTCATCCTGAATACCGCGAGGCAGCGTATGAAGACATACTATGACTTGCGGTCTATTCTTGGAAATACAGCTGGTTGAATACTAATTTATAAAATCATCAGCATTTGGTATCATGTACTTCACTTTGGCTTAGTCTAATATTATGGACCACATGAATTGAATATTGACGACAACTAATTAAATTTAGCACGCAATTGAAATTGAAAGCTAAATTACAAGGCTATCCTGTTAGTAGTGCTATTATATTTAAATTGTCTTCATATGATATGGAATATCAGGTATCTCACTTTGGCTTTATCTATTACCATACATCACATAAGTCTCTACTTCTTTTATTGATATAGCACAACCAATTATATGCAATATCTTATCGGTGTTCTAACCTAACTAAACTAGAATTAAATTATTGAGACTGATTCTCAACGACAATTGTGTAAAAATATCACGCAATTAAAACTGAAAGCTAAATTTTTAATGCTCAGCCAGGTGATCATAGTTAAATAAATTTCCAACTGACATTCAGCTTTTATTTTGATCCTCAATCCTATTCATTTATACAATTGACATCTCATTTGCAATAGTGCCTATTATCCCTCGATTATTGCTCAGAGCGCATTCAGGAGTGTTTTCTGCTTCACAATCATACTTACAACTCTCTTAGTTCAGCTTTAATACAATGTAAAGCTATTTCAATGGTTTCCACCAGAGCTCAAAAGGCGAGTAGTGTTGATCCATCTGACTCACCCTCAACACCTGACCCGCAATTCAAATCCATAAAAAAAAACGAAGAAAGCAGTTAAAAATAGTAAAGACTTACAAACATTGTCTAGTCCAAAAGGAAGCAAGACCTGTGGTAGCCCGTTTGGCCCGATTCTCCCGACTCAGCCGACCGTGAATAATGACAATCAGTTATTGATCACAGTTAACAATAAAAGCACTGACAAGACTGTTCGTTGCTGTGTTTGTAATTCAGTTGATCCTGCTTCCCTAAACCTTAAGATTCCCATAATCAAGAATAAGACAAATCGCAAAGCCACTGCTATCAGCTGGATTTATTGTGCTGCCTGCGCAGGTTGTTGTCACATCGAGTGTGCTGAAGTTGAGGTCTCCGATTATCTGTCGCATTATCAAGGAACCTCTATAGATTGGGTTTGCAAAGGTTGCATCAGCTTTGCAAAAGAGCATCATCTTGTTGGCAGGAAGCCGCTTCACTCAGCTTCGTAAGAAACGAGTTAAAAGATTTGTCTATTAAACTAGACTCAACTGCTAAGAATGTGGTTTCGATAATTGAGACCACATCAAAGCTAAAAAAAGACCTACGCATCATCAAAGATAAAACCCTTGCTAATGCAAAAAAAAGGTCACTCATCATCACCAATCTACCAAACGCATCTTTTGCTCAAAAGGAACTTCTTCTTTCTTCTTCCATCTCTTTGCAGCAGTGTGGGTCTGGATCCCACTTTCTCCAGGCACATTGAACATACCGCTCCCTTCAATTTAAAATCTATTAATATTATTTCACCTAACAGTAGACCCAAATCTTATATCAAGTTTCTTAAAGAGGAACATTGTCAAACATTTTTTAACGCCTACATCCGGCAACTCAAAACTGCGCCTCTGACTCTTAACTCCATTATTCCCGACTCCTTGTCCGTCAGGGTGTTTGTTAACGAAGACCTCGATACTGTAGAGCTCGATTTGTTACATAAGGCTCTATTTCTCAAACGAAATAAATTGGTAATACAAGTGGCCACCAGAAATCGTAAGATACACATATCGAGATAATCGGCAGACTGCTCACCTGATTCCCGGTGGGAACGCCTCACATCCGATCTATACCAGCTATTAATAAATTAATTACTAACTAGTCCACTGCTCTGTTTAAGTACTTCTAATGCACCATATTCTTCCCGCTCGTTCTACGCTTCCCAACTTCCTACCCCCCACTAACTGCAACATCTTCTCGCTGAATGCACGATCTACTCTCAAGAACTTAGCGGATATTAGACAGGTCGCTTCCCTTGGAAATGCCAGTGCTCTTTTAATCTGTGAAACATTGACAAAATCATTTCATTCCTCAAAGATGTTAGAAATTGCTGGTTATAGAGAGCATAGATTAGATCGAACTGATAATAGGGGTGGTGGGGTGGCTATTTACATATCCAATTCGTTCAATTCTAATGTTATTTTTCAACTTTCAGACAATAGTTGGGAAGTGCTCGCAGTAAAAATGTGGAATAATATCTCGCATTTAGACCCGATTGCTCTTATAGTGGTCTATAGAAGGGAGTCGACGTTCTCTGACTATCAGCTCTCCTCTCTGAACCATGTACTTGACTCGGTCATTGAACAATTCTCCCGAATTGTCATTGGGGGAGATTTCAATATTGACATGGGTGGTAATTCCTCTCTCAAGACAAATTTGGAAGGGTTACTGGTTGAGCGTGGGCTGCAACTAATTAATTGCGAACCTACTCGACACGGGTCCTCTTCTGCTACTACGCTGGATCTCCTTATCACCTCACCACACTTCCCTCCTCAGTCCTCTGGGCAATGCTCGGGTGTTTCTGACCATGAGATAATCTTTGCCTCCTTTGATCTTCCATGCCATCCTCCTAGTTCTTGTATCACCTTCCGCAATTTCTCTGCTCTACAACCTGAGGCTCTTTTAACTGATATCCATAGAATGAACTGGTCGGCTCTGCATTCTCTACCTGTCCCGGAGGATGCGGTTCTGCATTTCTCAAATATAGTCAGATCCCTTTTCCAGAGACATGTTCCTCTCAAACCTGTTAATATTAAAGACATTAGCTCAAGAGTTCTTAGCAGACCAGATATTTCTCTCCTTTGTGAACTTCATGACATTGCATATATACAATGGAAAAGATCTAAATCCCAAATTAGCCGCTCTGAATTTCGGCGAATGCGTCGAAAAGCTGACTATCTCATAAAACCAGGGAACTCATTCAAAGCAATTTCGAAGGCGATCTTAACTGGAATAAAATTCGAAACCTGGGAATCACTTCTAGATCTAAGATCCACACTGATATAAATCCTGACGACTTTGCGGACTTTCTCTGTTCTTCCTCTTCTCCCCTTCTCTCACGGGATCCTACCTCCGGTAGCGACTTTCTGCCTCCATGGCCATCTATGACCTCTTCGGCTGATCCTCAACCCATTTCCTCCAGCTTCTCTTTCAGAAACTGTTACGATATAGAAGTCATTGATGCACTTTATCACGTCAAATCTAATGCAATTGGAGTCGACGGGGTTCCAGTCAAATTTCTGAAAATTATTATTCCTGACATTCTCCCCGAAATCATTCATTTATTCAATAGACTACTCACTGAATCTCACTTTCCGCTATATTGGAGGTCCGGGTTGATAACTCCTATCCCCAAACTCTCTTCACCGATATCACTTTCAGATTGGAGACCCATTTCCATATTGCCTGCTATTTCCAAGCTCTTTGAGGTAATAATCAGGAATCAAATACAGTCACACATTGACACCGAGGGCATGCTTTTAAGTCAGCAGTCGGGTTTCAGACGCAAGCAGTCTACCACTACGGCACTTGTTAAAGTGGTTAATGATATTCGTGGGTTTTGCGACGATGGAAAGAAGGTAATACATGTCCTGTTGGACCTTAAAAAGGCCTTTGACTCTGTTCCGCATGACTTACTAATCTATAAGCTCAGATCCTTTTTTGTATTTTCCACCTCTGCGTGTGCGCTTGTTGCTAGTTATCTGGCTGACAGGACTCTGATTGTTTGCAGTGACGGCCGAAGATCTGGTGTCAAACCTGTATTGAGTGGTGTCCCTCAGGGTTCTGTATTAGCTCCTCTTTTATTCTCATTGTTTATTAATGATATTTCTTCCCCCTCGAAAAACACAAAGTTTCATATATATGCTGACGATCTGCAGATCTATGCTGCTGCACCTGCTCCAGATCTACCGAGACTAATCATAGAACTCAATGCTAATTTGGCCAGAATCAGCGAGTGGTGCTCCAGAAATGGACTTGCGCTTAATCCCAGCAAATCTCAAGCCATGATTTACTTCCCCCAGGGTCAGCAATCACCGCAAGACTCCCTTCCCCCCATTCTACTCCTTCTCTATTCCTCTCTATTCCTATTAATGGCTCCCATGTAAAAAACCTCGGTTTACTTATGGACAAACACCTCAACTGGCATGCCCATGTCAACCTGATATGTTCCAGGATTTAATTTGGTCTTCGGTCTCTCTATGCAGTGTCCCAACATCTCCTTCCTCATGTATGGAACCGTCTTGCCACAGCTCTCGTGCTGCCTTTATTTTTCTACGCCGATACTGCATTGTTTCCTCTGCAAAGCTCTGCTCTTATCAAATTACAGCGTGCTTTCAAAGCCTGTTTACGTTATGTGTTTGGTATGAGGCGTCATTCTCATGCTACATCGCTGACCCAGTTCCTTCTTCCAGGACCGCTCCAGACAATATATGAACTGAATAATCTTTGCTTCATTTACAGAGCCAGACACAACATGCTCCCGCGTTATATTAATAATGGGTTTTCCTGGAGCCGTCTGGATTCTTATAGAATTGTGCTTCCTAGACTTAGAACTCAGTTCGGTAGTAGAAGCGTGTATTTGGTGGGAGCTGTTCGTTGGAACTTCTTACCTAGCCTAGTAAGACAATCTGACTCCCTCATTAAATTTAAGAAGCTTGCCCTGGAGCATCTCACTAAGGTTTAATAGGCCTCCAATCAATATCAAAAAAAAAAAAAAAAAACTATGATTGATGGGTTGACCTTACATAACTTGATCGCTAGGATTAGTTTAATTTTGGTTTGTAGTTTGGGACTACCCACATGCAGTGCAATGTAAAAAAAAAAAAACTGTAATTTAACTGAAGTACGTGAGTCTGAACTACATGTGTTTTGTAATTAATAACCTTGGTACTACAATACATTAAATTAAACTGATTGTGAAGCTTGTGTACCTGATACTTCATGCTCATACTACTTATATGTTTATTAATTATTATATTATTTGATGTATACCTACTCTTAATCTTAATTTTCGCCAGCATTAGCTTTTACTTTAATTACCTTAACTCTCAAACTATGTACTCTAGCTCTATCCTTATAATTCTCCTATATACTTCTTATTCTGTTTTTATACACTTTTGTCCTGCTAATTTTATATACCCAATCGCTAACCCTTATGATAGTATTAAGCTAATTCCTGTAACGTTTCGTTTCGCCCACCGTTGTCTGACATGGCTGGGGCCGGGGCTTTTAATAAATTTATCTATGACTATGACTATGACTCCATCTGGATGTGGGGACTTGGGGACATACCCTCGAACGAATGTTGATCTGCGGTCGGAGGGAAATGCCCAGTGCGGAGGAGGTCCTGTGATCTGTTGGTTAGGTGACTGGTTGCAGAGGCTTCTTCGACTCGTATTTTTTCTGGGGAGCGGAGGCGTACTGGCAGACCAGATTTTTTGGTTGCTGGGATGCGAGTGCGCGTTTGGTTTTCGATGCTGAGGTCGATGTAGAGCTCTGACCAAGCACCGACGTGACTTGTAGCGTATAACCCCTTACGCTACTTTTGTTTGGTTTCTCTACGTCTGTAGAGAAAACCCCATGATTTCCCAGAGTATATAATTTAATAAAATTTAGCTATTGCCGAGAAGTAGCCCTATGCTACTTCTCGCGATGAAAAAATTCCTGAAAAGTTAAAATTTATTTATTTTCAAGAAGTACCCCTATGCTACTTCTTCATATTAGAAAATTCCTGAAAAGATAAAATTTATATATTTTCAAGAAGTAGCCCTATGCTACTTCTTCATATTAGAAAATTCCTGAAAAGGTAAAATTTATGTATTTTCAAGATGTAGCCCTATGCTACTTCTCCATAGTATAAAAAATTCCTGGAAAAATAAAAGATAAAATCTATATATTTACACGAAGTAGCCCTATGCTATTTCTTCATATTAAAAAAATTCCTGAAAAAAAACATATCTATACATACCCGCATACAAGTCCAGGTCTAAAATAAACAACAACAGCAGAATATTTTCCAGTCGAAAAATTATAAAATGTGCAAAATTAGCAAAATACAATTTTTCGTTTAAAACCTACCGCTAGTCACCAGCATCCAGGAGACGAAAAGGGCAATTCGCCTAGCTGTAACAGATCGCCTGATGCCATCATGCAATGTATTGCAGCAGGCTTGAAAAAAGAACAAAAAAAATCTGAGAAGCAAAAAGGCGCTCGCTTGCCGGTGGCTGAGTGAAGAACGATGGAATGTAGGGAGACTGCTGGTAGTCAGGGAGTTGTTTTTTGGCTTTGAACGAGAACGGTCGCAGAAAAATTGAGTCGTGATTCAGATTTTCTTTGAAAGAAAATTTTGTGCAATGAGAGGATAGTTTTCAGTTTATTCATTCTGGTCGAAAATTTTATTAATTGGAATATATACCTGTGCGACCGTAATTTTCCATGTAGATCTTTCTATTAGTGAACTGAAAGAAAAATTTTAGTTTATTCATTCTGGTCGTAAATTTTATTAATTGGAATATTTACCTGTGCGACAGTGATTTTCATGTATATCATCTTGTTGGTGAACTAAAAGAAAATTTTAGTGTTAATGCTGCACATTCTTAAGTTTTATTAATTGGATTACTTACCTGTGCGACAGTGATTTTTTTTTCAGGAATGTTATTGATTAGATTACCTACCTGTGCGACAATGATTTTCTACATAGATCTTTCTAATAGTGAACTGCAAGAAAATTTTAGTATTAATGCTGCGCATTCATAAGTTTTAGTATTTGAAATATTTACCTGTGTGACAGTGATTTCCCCATAGATCTTCCTAATAGTGAACTGCAAGAAAATTTTAGTATTAATGCTGCGCATTCATAAGTTTTAGTATTTGAAATATTTACCTGTGCGACAGTGATTTTCTACATAGATCTTTCTAATAGTGAACTGCAAGAAAATTTTAGTATTAATGCTGCGCATTCATAAGTTTTAGTATTTGAAATATTTACCTGTGTGACAGTGATTTTCCCCATAGATCTTCCTAATAGTGAACTGAAGGAAAATGTTGGCATTAATGTTGCGCATTCATAAATTTCATTAATTGGAACACTTACCTGTGCGACAGCGATTTTTATGTAGATCTTACTAGTAGTGAACTGAAAGGAAAATTTTGGTTTATTCATGCTGTGCACTCATAATTTGTATTAACTGAAGTATTTACCTGCGCGACAGTGATTTGTATGTAGATCTCCCTATTAGTGAACTGAAAAGAAAATTTTGGTTGATTCATTCTATGCAGTCGTAATTTGTATTAATTGGAATATTTACCTGCGCGACAGTGATTTTCATATATCAGCACATTGGTAAACTGTAGAGCAAATTTCGGTTTAACCATTCTGTGCACACATAATTTGCATTATTTGAAATACTTACCTGTGCGTTGGTGAGTCTTATATACCATAGTAGTGGCGAACCTGAGAGAAAATTTGGGGAAAAGTTTCCTTGCACGTAACAAAGATCAGGTGAACTCAGACTTCAACGTAGTCCTGAAGCAGCTAGCAGGTAGTTGGAAAACCAGTGTCCAACCCTTTTGGTAAAGGAGGAAACCCCGAATATGATTAAATAAGGTGTTATGTAAGTCCATAGCAGACCACAAGGTTAGTTCAAGTTTTCTCTAGGTATTATTATTTGCTTTGTGTTCTTTTGTTTCTAATTTTACAGTGTTAAAACCATTTAGTGTACATCTAAGGTTAGGCGTCGATCACTAGGTTCGATAAGTCATATAATAGGAAAGCGCTTATTAGGGCTAGTCGTAAGGATTCAGATCTAGATTAATATTAACCGGAGACTTTGTTTCCTTTAGTTTTTTTGTATATATACCATGTTAGTCTTTTTGTGATCGGGTTTCCTCCCTCGTAAGTGAGTCTTATGTTTGAACATCCTAAATAAATAAACTATTTTGATTTGGACCTGATGAGATTTTGAGTTCCTTGATACGACTTCCTTCTTCTTTTGGGTGATTTAGTTTGGTCACCTTTGACCGCCCGTCTCCAAGTTGCTTTTTTCTTTTGTTTACAGGTTGGTAACGGATTTAGCGCGATGGAGTGAGTAGTTCCATAAAGAGGATGGTCGCGGACAGTAGGGAGGTCGTTTCCACACACACACACGGCAATAGATGTAAAACACGTACAGATGGGGCTGAGCATTTCGATACGGCTTTGGAAGCTTAGCCAGGGTGGATGGGGGCGATTGGGCCCAACATTACCCAAAGCCGGGGTCTCAACAACATCAGAGACTCCTCTCAGCTCTCTCACTCTCTCTCAATCCCTCATTTGCCAGCGTTGTAAACTCTCCGGGTGAATTAGCACTTGTTCGGCGTTGCTGAGGTCTTCTATTCTCCTTCTTTTTGCAGCATGTAAATAAAATCAATTTTCTTCTTTTTAGGCTTTCAGGTTCCACCATGAGAAGGAAGCCTGCATTCGATTTTTTTTTGTCTGTCAGTCCGTCTGCAGTCTCGACTACAGTTTGTTTCTTTTTTCTGTCCGTCCGTCTGTCTGATCAGTTATGTTGACGATTTTGCACAGCTTAACAAGCATTGAAGGGATGTGGGTGGCAAGAACCACCCCAAGCCGGCTGATCGCTAGCGGCATACTCGCTGTGCAGCCACCCACACATATTCTGGATATGATTTTGTAGCAAAGAGGTGTCGGATGCAGTATGTATCTACATTCAGGTACAAGTGAATGTAGGTAGATCTGTCGGCTGACAAGCTCTTCGTTACAAATGGCACCCAAACGGTTTTTTTTCCAGCCTTTAGTCAAGCTTCTCTTGACTAAAGTGCAATTACTTTTTTTTCAATAATTTTTGATTTTTTTCTGGCGTAACAAATGGCGCCCAATGCTAGGTTTTTTTTTCTTGGTCTCTAGTCAGGCTTCACTTGGCTAAAGTACAAGTACAATTTCACTTTTAATTTTTGATTTTTCTGGTCGCCCATTTGTGTTACATATGGCGCCCAAGCATTGGTTTCTTTTCCGGCCTTTAGTCAAGCCTCTCTTGACTAAAGTGTAAGTATACGTTCAGTTTTAATTTTTGATTATTTCTGGTCGCCCATTTGTGTTACAAATGGCGCCCAAATTTGGTTTTTTTTGGCCTTCAGTCAAGCTTCTCTTGACTAAAGTGCAATTACTATTTCAATGATTTTTTTCTGGTCGCCCATTTGTGGTTACAAATGGCGCCCAAGGAGGTTTTCTTCCCGCCTTTAGTCAAGCTTCTCTTGACTAAAATGGTAATCACTATTGCTGGAAATCATTTCTGGCCAAACTTTGGCTTTAGTTTATTTCGCTTTAAAATCTTATTTTTGCTATATTTCTGGTCGCCCATTTGTCGTTACAAATGGCGCCCAACCTTTGGTTTTTTTTCTTCGCACTTAGTCAAGCTTCTCTTGACTAGAATGCAATTGCTATTTCAATGTTAAGTTCTCAATTTTTTTGTGTGTTATTATCACGATTAGAACCTTTCTTTGTTTTGTAAGACCTCAGTATGTTTTAAGCTGACGCAAGTGATTTGCCCGGCGGATACAAGGTGCTGGGTCTACGCAGAGCTCTTCTTGCTACCGTGGAGTGCGTTACTTCCATGATAGCTCCTTTTTGGCTCTCGTTAGGCCCGACCTTTGTATCGCGGCTGGGTCACTCGACCATGGTTCTGGCTGTATGTGCGATCGTAAACTGCCTTCGGTCAAGTCTAAGTCAATTTCTACCTTAAATTTAACAGTTTCCTGGTTTAAGTGCTCATCTCCTCGGCAACAAGCGAGTCTTGTGCGCGAGGCATACCACTTTTGAAGCCAAGCTTCGGCTCGTGGACGCCGAGATGACGACCACTTGTGAGTTTTACTTACATGACGAGCTGGTCAGCTGACCCAAACCTGGCAAGTTGTTGAACGATGTTCTTCTTTTGATTCTGTCGTTGTCTGGGCATTGGTGTCAGCTTACCGGTTTTAGTGTGCAACTTTGCACCAGATTTTTTTTCGTTCAAACCCTTCTTCCCCTATTATTAAATTCAGTAATCCATATGGAGGCTCCTTGAAGGAAGTGTGAGTTGTTCAGTTTGCAGTGTTCAGTTAGCGTTGTATGCGATGCGTACGCTTTTGAAATTAATTCCGCTTACATCTGCTGGTTCCAGGGAGAAGCCAGTATTTTATTAAATTTGTATGGTGTTTCGGGCTGTGAGCCATTTTAGTTTTGGGTTTTTTTTAAAGAAAAAAAAGCTGCTTTGCGGTTTGCATTGTCACCTTTGGCATATATAAGCATTCATGTTTTTTTCTTCTGCCTGTTAATTATTTTGATGATACTAATATATACAATCAGCTACTGCTTCTCTCCTGAGTGCTGGCAGCCACTGAGTTACTGACAACTCACATTCGCCTATCATCTCAACTTCATTCCCCATTAACCTTCCCTAACTTCTAGTGATGGGAGGCTAAGTCGATTAGTATGCGATGCATACTGTTATGGATGTTATTTCCGTTCATTTCTGCTGGTTCCGAGAAGAAGCCCGTATTATCTCTCGTTTTTAGTTTTAGTTGGGTTGTCCCGTTCAGATATTTAGTTTTAGTTGGGTTGTCCCGCACAGATATTTCGTTTTGTTTGGGTTGTCCCGTTCAGATTTATCTCCTTATATAAATCACCGCTACGGCTTCTTACTCGAGTACCAGCAGCCACTCTCACCTTTCCTTGATCTGTTGACTTCAGTCTCTTGCCAAGTTGATGAACGATGTTCATCCCTCCCGATTTTATCCTTGGTAAAGTAGAGTTCGTCCTGATCATCCTAACATTGGACGGCAGCCCTTCAGGCTCCGGTTCCACAATTTTAGTTTTCTACCATTGCTAGTATGGACTGACTAAAGTGCATAGTTGAACAATGTTCGCCGGCGAAGTGAGAGAGAGAGCGAGTTTTGTTTTTTTTTTGTCCAGCTGGGCTGGAAAATAGGATTTTTTTCTGTTGTTGTGGTGTGTGGGAGGCTGTCCTTCCGCGTTGATCCGTCATACCGACACCCCCTTTCTTAAATGAAGAACGTTAGTAATACTATTAGCATAAATCGATTGCTCGTGTAAGACACGCAGAACGTATAATCTCAAATCAGAGTAGTGTTTCTTTTAATCGTATCGGCACGGTTCCGTACGAATTCTCATCGTCATTCTAATAAACGTTTTATATATATATATATATATATATATATCTAGCACGATTTTTTTTTCGGCTGAATTATCTTCAGCATTAGCATAAACACATTTATACATTCTTTTTTTTTCTTAACCTTACTTGGCACAGATTTCAGGTGAATATTCTCTTTCATTAGTATAGCCACGTTTTTTATTATTAGTTTTATATATTAGTACAAACGCATTTTTTTTCTTTCCTTTTATTTATACATTTGGCACAATTTTTCTGGGCATCATCTTTGGCCTTATGATAAAGGTATTGTGGTTTCTTATATATACATAGATATTTGGCACAATTCCCGGTCGCAGTATCATCGTTAGTCGTTAAACGCACTTTGGGTTTTTTTGTTTACCATACTTTGTGGAATTTTCAGTTGAATTATCGTGAGTAGTCACATCATTGTTTCCCTGTTGTATTGGGTACAATCGTTAGTTGAACTACTCTTGGCACTACTATAGACGCGTCCTTTTATCAAAATATTCAGTATAATTCTCGGGTGAATTGTCTGTTGGTATTAACACCAGAGCATTACCTCGCGGGTATTTTTTTTTCTCGTGGTTTTATTTGTCGGGAGATTCAGACCAAGATGGACTTCTCCTTCTTATCACCGGATGAGCTTGAGGTCGAATTCGCTGTACGCAACCTTAGATCTACTGACGCTAACGCTCGCCGTAAGCTCATAGAAGTGTACGAGGCCGAGAAGTTGGAATCCGGCAGAGCACCCTTTAAGTCTCCCGCTCATAAAAATCCAGCGCGCGAATTAGACTATATTATCAGTCGAGTCGACGCTCTGAATCGTGACCTGAGTTCGGACCCCATCCGAACCTTCGAAGATCGTACGTGTTATACCAGTCAGGTGCTCCATGTACTCTATAGAGCCCAGCGGCTGCGTAATACGTCTCCCTCTGTCCAGTCTGATGCGCAGGCTTATGTCCAGACCTTGGAAGATATCCTGAGCCGTGTCGAATCTTCCCAGCCTACGACAGAGTCCGTGGCTGAGGGCGCTGGAGGCGCAACGCTCACAGTTCCTGTGATTAGCATAGATAGTCAAGGGGCTAACCCGTTGACAGGTGCTAAGCCGAAAACAGTTTTGACCACCGAAGGCGCTGCGGTGAACTTACCAGGACCTAACTTGGGGAACGTCCACACTAAGCCTGCCGAGTCGTACCTGGACTTTTCAATATTCGCAGAGCAGAGGGCTCAAACAGCTCCCACTGACATACCACACCCGTTTGCTGACCCAATGTCGGCAAGGTTACGTATTCCGTCGATCAACGATCGGTTGGAAAGTTTGAATAGAGGTCCAGTCACGGGAGTACCTCCGTTGCCAAGACAAAGTAATACTGGGTCTCGTGTACCACCTTTATCGTGTTTGTCTGTTTCTCCGCTTAACATTCCAACTCATACTCGACAGCCAGCAGCTAGGGACCGTAACAGCGTATCTTACAGTCCTGTCTTCCGCTGGAAGTTGAATTTTTATGGCACATCCGGCCTGGATGTGACAGAGTTCATATTTCGTGTAGAATCTCTGGCAGTACTAGAACAAGTATCCGCCTCCGAATTGTGTGCTGGGTTCCATACACTCGTTACGGGGAAAGCGGCTAACTGGTATTGGCTATATCTGCGAAATCAGCATACGCACTCGTGGCAAGAGTTACGTTCAGCACTCCTACGCGAATTCCGCAGCCAGGAAACTGACTACGAAATTCGCAAGCTAATTGAGTCAAGGAAGCAAGGAGTGTACGAGTCCTTCAGTGATTTTCGATTAGCGGTTCACGCGTTAGTGTCCAAAATGAACATACCGATCCCAGAAGCAGAGCTGGTGGAAAAACTGCGACGTAACATGAAACCTGCCTTACAGGAGGCGTTACTCCTTTATCAGACTGATAACGTGCTAGATTTGAGGGACCTGTGTAACCGATTTGAAAAATTATGGTCCGATATAGGCTCTCCGCGAGCAGTCGCACCGCGACGAGCAGTGCGTGAAATCTATTCAGATACATCGTATTTGCATCACACTTTGCCCAATCGAATAGACGCCATTGAAGTTCCACCGAGAGGCGTTCAAATTAATGCCCCGAGAGACATTCACCGACCCGCTAGATCTCGAGTGACATGTTGGAATTGCTCGGCGAAAGGTCATGTCTACGTCAACTGTCCACTAGGGCCACAGAGGGTCTTCTGCTATGGATGCGGTGCAGTGGGGATATTTAAAACGAATTGTAGAGCTTGCTTGTCGGAAAACCAAGGCAAGGGTCAACATTTTGTTGGTGGTCAGCGCCGTTTGACTCCAAGCCAAACCTTCAGGCGCACGACAGAAGAAGCGGCTACCAATACCGAGCCCAATCGCTACCGTTAACTCCACGGCGTAGAGCTGTCAGCGATGCTGCAGCGCTCCTACAACATAAAACTCGCGAACCCAGATTGAATTCTAAACCTGTTAACAGTCTCAAAGTAAACATGTCTAACTCTTCCACTCAGACAGAGAATCCCAGCATGCAAAGCACGCCAAATTTTACCACCTACTCGGAACACTGTCCCTCAGAAAGATGTAACTACACCTTCTCGATGAAAGCTCGTCAATCTCCACCTCGGATATAGAGGATGCATCGTTTTGTGTCAGCGAATTCCCATCGGCTTCGGGTTTCATTCCCTCCAGGACTGTCTCACGCACACATAGGTACCTCAGCCTGCGTAGAGTTATAAAGGCTGCCATTGCCGAAACAGTAGTATCTGATGAAGAGGATCCTTGGGATCCTCGTTCTTACGCCGATGTCTACATTCAGGGACGAAATATACGAGGTTTATTGGATAGCGGTGCAAATGTGAGCGTGCTCGGGGCTGGAGCAGAGAGTTTCCTGAGCAAGATGGGGATTTCGTTCCACTCGATTCCGTCTTCAGTTTCGACCGCTGATGGGCGGCAGCAAAAGGTCCTGGGCCACATACGGGTGCTCGTAAAATATGGTGAAAAGACGCGTATGATGAGACTGCACATAGTTCCCTCTCTTCAGCAACACCTGTACCTGGGAATCGATTTTTGGAAAGCATTCGGCTTAAGACCTGTCATGGTAAGTGAGCTTTACTCCTTGCCAAAAGCCTCACCTTCTTGTTCGCAATAGCACGATCTTTCAGAATACGACTCGCAACGTTTGCAGGAAGTGATCACCTCCTTTCCATCATTCAGTCAGCAAGGCTTGGGTCTCACCACGTTGGCAGAGCATGAGATAGACATTGGTCTGGCGAAACCCATTAAACAGCGTTTCTATTCAGTGTCTCCGGCAGTGCAGAAATCCTTATACGATGAGCTCGACCGAATGCTGTCGCTAGGAGTCTTTGAGGAGAGCCAAAGTTCAAGGTCGTCACCAGACACTTTAGTTAAGAAGGCTAACGGTAAAGTGCGCCTCTGTCTGAACGCCCGAAAATTAAACTCCGTAACAGTCCGAGATGCCTTTTCGTTACCTCTTATAGATGGACTCCTCAGTAGACTCCAGGAGACAAAGTTCAGCTCTGCCATAGATTTAAAGGATGCGTTCTGGCAGATCCCTCTCGCTGTGGGATCAAGAGACAAAACGGCTTTTGCAGTGCCGGGAAGACCCCTGTACCAGTTTAAGGTGCTTCCGTTTGAACTTTGCAACGCTCCGCAGACAATGTGCAAGCTGATGTGCAAGGTCATCCCTCACCAACTGCATGACCGGGTGTCTGTGTATCTTGACGACTTACTCATTACTTCCTCCACGTTTGACCTAAGGCTTCTGGCGGAAGTCGCGTCGTTGCTTCGCGCTGCTGTATGAGAGAGGTCAGATATCTTGGTCTTGTAGTTGGGGATGGCTGCTTGCGCGCTGATCCCGAAAAGGTCACTGCTATTCAGAGCTTGCCAAGGCCAACAGCTGTCAAGAAAATACGTAGCTTCCTCGGAGTATGCGGCTGGTATAGGAGGTTCATTCCACATTTCGCTACCATCGCTAGTCCTCTGACGGACTTTCTAAAGAAAAACATCAAGTTCGAGTGGAACGAACAAGCCGAACTGGCATTCCAACAGTTAAAACAGTGTCTGATGACCGCCCCAGTGCTCGCGAATCCTGACTTCTCCAAGCCCTTTTTCATTCAGTGCGACACTAGCACTACAGGGGTTGGAAGCGTCTTGTTTCAGCGTTCTGTGGATGGGGATGAGCATCCCATCGCTTACATGTCAGAGAAGCTGAACGCTGCTCAACGCAACTACAGCATAGCCGAGTTATAGTGTCTGGCCGCCGTATTGAGTATAAAGAGGTTCAGGCCGTATGTGGAAGGACTGGAGTTCACGGTCATTACTGACCACGCTAGCCTCAAATGGCTCATGGACCAACGGGATCTATGCGGCAGGCTGGCTCGTTGGAGCCTTAAACTCCAGGGCTTCAAATTTCACATTGAAAACCGTAAAGTTAAGGACAATGTGGTGTCTAATGCTCTTTCCAGGTCATTTGCTGACGAGGCAGCGGAACAATACACAGACGAGTTAGTTTATCCTGCGCAAGTCAGTTCGCTTGATTTGTAGTCTCCCGCATTCCATGAGAAAACGTATGTGGAGAGAATCCAGCGGATCACTTCCAATCCAAGCGGTTTTCAGAACTTCCGAATTAGCGGTGGTAAGGTATATATCTCATTTTCGTTTCCAAATAACAACGTCTCAGAGGATCGGGTTCAGTGGAAGCTATGGGTTCCTGAAGCTTTAGGTTCCTGGAAGCTATGGGTTCCTCAGTGGCTATTTGATAAAATTCGAGCATAGTCCTCCTATAGCAGCACATTTCGATTTCGCAAAAACCTTAGAGAAACTACGTCGTCAGTATTACTGGCCGAGCATGGCTTCAGAAGTACGACAATTCATAAACGCCTGCGAAAAGTGTAAACTGATCAAGCCGACCAATGTGTCTTCAAGACCTCCCCTGGGCACGATACGGACTACCGAGCTGCCATGGCAACGCCGCTTCTGTGATTTTTTAGGTCCATACCCGCGTAGTCGAGGTGGTAATAGGTACATCTTCATCGTACTGGACCACTTATCTAAGTTCGTGCTGTTGAAAGCAATGCCAGAGGCCACAGCCTCACGGGTCGTCAAATTTCTGGAGCAAGAAGTCTTCTTAAAGTTTGGGGTTCCGGAAATGGTACATTCAGACAATGGTAGCCAGTTCATTGCAAAAATATTCTCTCAACTGTTAGACCGTTACGGGGTGAAACACATCTTCTCATCAGCCTACTCTCCTCAGTCAAATGCCTCAGAGCGTGTCAACCAGTCGGTCCTGGCAGCGATTCGCGCCTATGTCGGGACGGAGCATCGTAATTGGGACGAACATCTGAGCGAGATCGGCTTCGCCATCCGCAATGTCGTGCATGAGTCGTCTAAATGCTCGCCATATTTTTTGCTTTTCGGTCGACATCCAGTGACAACCGGTAGCTCATATGAACTTCTGCGAGATTTGAAGGCAGATTCCGATGGGGCTATTGAGTATATATCTGTCAACTAAAAGCTTCAGCTGTTGCGCGATGAAGTAAAGTTCCGTCTTACGGCGGCGTGTCGAAAGTACGCCGCTGGTTACAACTTGCGAACTCGAGAAAGAGCTTTTGTACCTGGACAGACTGTGTATGTCCAAAATTTTGTGCAAAGTAGCGCAATTGATCGCTTTGCGGCCAAATTGGCACATAAGTTCATAAAAGCGACTGTTGTAGAAGGAATTGGGCGTGTTTCGTACCGGTTGCAGAATGTTAAGGGTCTCTCGATCGGATTTTACCATGCTCAGGATATTAAGTCTTGATCAAAGTTGATTAGATCTCGGTAGCCCCAAGAAGGCATGCGGCAAGCTACACTTGTGAACTACAGGTTATAGCAAACCCTCCTACTACTTCCTCAGTGGTGGGTGATAAACCTCTTTCACTTTGTTATTAACCACTTTTGGGTTAGCCTTCACCTGAAGGATTTTATTTTTCTGCCTTCTTCAGTTTTCTTCCTGTTCAGGCCTGAACATAACAATTTTATTTTTTTTATGCCTGCGTAATAAATAAAATGATTTCTTCAAAGCTTGAACTAATTAAGCAATTTCCATAGCAATTCATTAAGTCATTATTTGTTGGTCACAGTGAAATTTACTGACCTAAATTCTTTTATTTTCACTCAATTTGCAAGCTCTCATTTCTTTATGTATTTATTTTTATTGCACTGACCGCAACTCGCTAAAAATATGCAACCTATCAAATTTCAGTTATTTTATTCACCAAACAATGACTCAGTGAAGCAATAGTTCAATGTTTATTTTTTATAGGCTAAGCAATTTTATAACAATATAAATTGATTGAGTTTTTGTCAATAAATAAGTTCTAGTTAGCAATCCAAAGCTATAACTTCATTTTTTATTTAAAGAATCTTTTTTATTTCACCCCCTACCAGAGGTAAGGTAAATAAAAAATCAACTAACTACGGTTATAGACGGTCAATTGTATATCTGATTTAACACACGGTTGAATTAGGTACAATTGATAACCGCACATGGTCCTTCGAGCTTCAAAGAATCAGTCAAAATAGAAGTTTAAAATCTTAGCACACCGTTAAGATTTTATTCACTCATTGAGCAGTTCATTTCATCGGAGTTTACAACAGTTTTAAAGTCTTAACACACTGTTGAGATTTTATTCTTATCCATATTCCGGAAACTGAACTCTGGCGGATATCTCGCACGTTAAGGTTTTAACACACCGTTAAAGTCTTATTCAGTCGTCTGGCAGTTAACTCATCGAACAATATAACCCGTTTGTTCTTGTTAAGGTCTTAACACTGTGAAGATTTTATTCAAGGAAGCAGATTTCTTACGAAATTCACGCACGTTTAGCTGTTAACCCACTGCTTCCCCTAAAGCAGTTACTGTAGTTAGTCAGTGTAACCAATCGTGGGAGACTATGAAGACGATTGATGACTACATCTCTTCCCAGAAGAGATTAGCTAAACAGATTGAAGACAGCATCAGAAGCTTCACTGCAGACAGCTCTTCAAGAAAAACGAGGTCATACTTATCCAATAAGCTTAAAGAATTAGAAGAGTACTGGTCCACCTTCGCATCGTTACATAAACAGATAGATAAAGAAATATCTGAGGAACATCCGTACAATACCGAACAATTGTTTGACAAAACTTTTGACTTGTACAAAGGAGCAATCGAGATGATTTCCAATTACGAAATCGTGTCACAACAGCCAATAACACGCGCATCACAAGTAAAAGCAGTAAAAAAAAAAGCAAGTAAAAATTAAAGCCGACGAGAAAACTTCAATAGAACGTCATGTGGCATCAGCTTTACCAGCCACCAATACTATTCCTGCATCTGAGGGCACGGCACAATACGCCGAACAACAACAAAGAATGACATTGCCATACTATGCAGCTAACAGGGAAAACAATTTTCCAAAACTACCTCCCATCAAAATTCCTAAATTTGATGGAAATTATAAAGGGTGGAGATCTTTCATCGACACTTTTACTAACGTCATCCACGACAACTTTTCCATAAGTAACGTGGAGAAGATGCAGTACCTTCTTTATCATCTAGAAGGAGATGCCAGAAAGGTAATCAGCCATCTTCAACTAAACAGCTGCAATTGCAACACCGCCTTGAGCTTAATTAAAGCAAGGTATAACAACAATAGAAAGATTGTGACCACCTATATCAACACAATAATTGATATTAAAAGCACTGAGCATAGGTCGCAATAAGACATTATTGCCTTATGCGACACAATAAGAGAATGCTTGGAAGCATTGAAGAATCTTAATTGTGATACAGACAATTGAAGTGCCATGATTGTTTGTATTGCAATGAGAAAACTAGATTCAGAAAGTCTTCGGCTTCTTGAAGAGGGTCTACCTGATCCTAAAGAGATGCCATCAATTGATGATCTCCTACGTTTTCTGGAAAAATGTTACCAGGTACTCGATTGTATAAAAAACTCCAAACAACAAAAGCAGAATGCATTTAAAAACACAAAGAAGACTTTCCATGCAACCATTAAAAGCACATGTGTGATGTGCAATAAGCAACATTATCTTTACCAATGTGCCGAATTCAAGAAAAGGAAGACCAATGAAAGGCAAGAATTCGTCAGGAACAGCAGGCTATGTAGCAATTGCCTTACTCATACTAAAACCGATCCATGTAGATCCAACAAGCTTTGCACATTTTGTAACAAAAGGCATCATACGCTCCTCCACCATCAAAATCACGACGCAACAGTAACAAATGGAGAGGCAAACAACATCACAATGCATTTGGCCACAAAAGGCTGAAGAAAAGGCACTACCCTTTGTGAGGAAATAAGGGATAACAGTGTAAATTGCCACTCCACCAACCTAAAGATTCCGAACGTTCTACTACCAACTGCAATTGTTCGAATAAAAAACATTTATGGCCAGTTAGAATCTCTTAGAGCACTCATCGATCCAGGTTCACAAGTCTCACTGATAACGGAAGAAGCCGCTCAGATCTTACAACTAAAAAAAGATCAAATAAGAGCAACCATTTTTGGAGTTGGAGAATCAGAATCTGCCAAAACTCATAGCAAAGTAAACATAAGCATACAGCTTAGACACGAATCAGATTCCTACCTTTCGCTCGATGCTCTGGTATTATCAAAGTTAAACTCATTTTTGCCTGAAGTTCCTGCCACTGGGGTGAATCTGGAAAAATAAAAAAACATAAACTTGGCTGATCCGAGCTTTCACAAGCCTGGCCCTATTGATCTCTTATTAGGAGCTGATGTCTACGCAAGGATCATAATAGACGGCTTCAAATATGGACAGCCTGCAGCCCGGAATACTAAGGATAATTTTCGGAAATGTACCCAACACAAATCGAAGATCTTTCAAGCTGTCAAGTTTTCTGTCTCTTGCCGAAATAGAAGAAACACTAGAGAAATTCTGGGGCATTAGTACCATCGAGGAATCAACTCCAGAAAATGATCATTGTGAGCAACACTTTAAAGAAACACACACCAGAGATCCTCAAGGACGATATGTTGTCAGCTTACCTTTCAAAACTGAAACCAAAAAATTGGGACAGTCCAAAAAACAGGCGATAGCTCGTCTCATGCATATAGAGAAGAGACTAATTAAAAACCCAGATATTCAGGCAGAATATAATAAATTTTTAGCAGAATATCTTGCCCTAGGTCACATGACCCCAGCTAAGCCAAATCTAGAAGAAGAATCTGGCGTATATTATCTACCTCACCATGCTGTATTCACATTTCTACCACAAGGCGTGACTTACTAAATGCAATTGAGCAGATCTCACAATTAACCCAGCGTAAAGACAGAGCAAGAAGAGGCATTTTTGGAAAATTGCTAACAAGCATCTTTGGAGTTAATGATGAAATATATTCAGATATAGAACATCTCCAACACAACCAGGAAAATATTCTCCAAAGCACAAATCAGGAAGTGCTCTTCCTCAACCAAAGGGTCAATCAATCAAATTTTGTCATCAAAGAGAAGCTTAGACATTTTGAATCACGACTGGCGATGGCAGTGTCATCCATAAAAGAAATGTCCGGATGGTACTCTGCAGCAGACCACAATAGGATCAGCATTGAAGTAATATCCACATACATCAGTGCTGAGAACTATCTTCACGAGATGAAAGGAAAATACGACCGATGGCTCAGCGCACTCCATTCGCATGCACACCTCCTAGATTTCATCACGCCGCACGACATTGACGAAATAATCAGCAATGCCTCTGAAAAGCTCGGCACAACTCTCTTCGTTACAAGAATACCGCAACCTCGGCTAGAAATCAGCACAGAAAATGGGACAATAAAGTTATTTGGATACTTGAGCATCATAGAAAGGGGTACCTACGACCTGTTGCATATTACGCCAGTGCCTCAAATCGTAATGAATAACTCTTTTGTAATTGCTGAGTTGAAGTATTCTACCTTTGCCGTCGATTATAACAAACAAACCTATTTCACCTTACGAAAAGACGACTTGAAGGCATGCTACGTCACTACAACCCACAATCACCTTTGCACGCCAACGATAGTTCATAGCATTGACGGTAGCCCATCATGCGTTGTTGGCCAGATATATAACAGGCACACAGCAAGTAATTGTGAAACACGACATATCCAATTAATTGGGACTATTTGGAAAACGCTCATGATGAAGAATACCTGGCTTTACATAACCACAGAGCCAAAAGTAATAGCGGTGATTTGTAATGGGGCAAGAGAAGAACTACTGTTAAACGGCACAGGGATCATACATCTTCAAGATGAATGCTTCATCAAGACAAAAGAGCTCACTCTGAAGACAACTATAGATCAGCATTTTGACGTCATTGACAGTCACTTCAAGGAAACAGCCCCAGTTGTAGCAACAGTGTATTTCACTGAAGCCACTCACATTCTACAAACTGAAGTTCTTGTTCGTCCAAATGAACAAATAGTGGACTATACCTCCCAGCCTGAATTATTGCAGATGGATCAACTTCACAGATCACTAGCAATACATTCAGTGACGGCAACCACAAGTATTCTTGTATCTTTCATTTTGGCATTGATTGTGTACAAATACTGGCAAAGGCTCAAGGAGCTCCTCAACATCTGTACCTGTGGAAGAACGCCATCAACAGCATCTGATGACAAAGCACAACCACCACCATCTAATAGGAGAAGGCTGTCAACACCAAACATGTCAATACAAACAAGTTTCAACAAGGCCTTGGCATCCACTGGCCCCCAACATGTTCAGGCCTGAACATAACAATTTTATTTTTTTATACCTGCGTAATAAATAAAATTATTTCTTCAAAGCTTGAACTAATTAAGCAATTTCCATAGAAATTCATTAAGTCATTATTTGTTGGTCACAGTGAAATTTACTGACCTAAATTCTTTTATTTTCACTCAATTTGCAAGCTCTCATTTCTTTATGTATTTATTTTTTATTGCACTGACCGCAACTCGCTAAAAATATGCAACCTATCAAATTTCAGTTATTTTATTCACCAAACAATGACTCAGTGAAGCAATAGTTCAACGTTTATTTTTTATAGGCTAAGCAATTTTATAACAATATAAATTTATTGAGTTTTTGTCAATAAATAAGTTCTAGTTAGCAATCCAAAGCTATAACTTCGTTTCTTATTTAAAGAATCTTTCTTATTTCACCCCCTACCAGAGGTAAGGTAAATAAAAAAAACAACTAACTACGCTTATAGACGGTCAATTGTATATCTGATTTAACACACGGTTGAATTAGGTACAATTGATAACCGCACACTTCCAATTAAAAGGTCTCCGAGCGGTGGTTGGTATGGCTGAAGCCTCAGTGGAGTGTAGTTTTCTTATATAATGTGTATTATCTCTAAACTAACAAGATTAGTTGGTCCCAGTCTTTGTTACTAACCCCTTCTGGGTTAGCCTTCATCTGAAGGATTTTTCTTTCCTGTCCTTTCTTCAATTTCCTTAGAGCTTGAACCCGCTTGCTGCATCCCGCGGGATTTCCGTCATCCTGAGTGAGTTGATAGATGAATTCTATCTGTTACGAAGCGATTTCCTCTCTTGGGATTGGGGGAATTTCCGGGGTGTTGCGACTGGATTCAGCAGAACCCAGAACGATAAGTAGCGGCATTTCGTAATCTCGAGCCGAACATTCCAGTACCCAATAAATCAATCGCTACACCTCTTCCTGGTCAGTTCATTGGGCGAGGCGAGTTGGTAGACGACGTCTATCGGTAGATCAGTCCTCCCTCATGCAAGACGAACTAGGATCAGGGCCGCAGATGGGATCCGATTTCTCAATAACCCAGGGTATAGTGTATGCCCGGCTTGAGACTCTTGTGGGTCATCCCCACGTTGGGCGCGTTGTAGGTGGATCTATTCCCTTTTAGTGCATATCCTGACATATGTCTGGTGTCAAAGCCCAGCTTGAGACTCTTGTGGGTCGTCCCCACGTTAGGCGCGGCTGCAAAAATATTATTCATAGTTCACCTCCCGAGTCGACCTTCTTGTTTTTTTTCTTTTCTCTCTTTTCTCTTCCTTCCTCGTTTTGCCCGGCATGAGACTCTATTCTAGGTGGGTCGTCTCCACGCTGTAGCGTATACCCCCTTACGCTACTTTTGTTTGGCTTCTCAACGTCTGTAGAGGAAACCCCGTGATTTCCCAGAGTATATAATTTAATAAAATTTAGCTATTTCCGAGAAGCAGCCCTATGCTACTTCTCCCGATGAAAAAATTCCTGAAAAGTTAAAATTTATTTATTTTCAAGAAGTAGCCCTATGCTACTTCTTCATATTAAAAAAATTCCTGAAAAAAAAACATATCTATACATACCCGCATACAAGTCCAGGTCTAAAATAAACAACAACAGCAGAATATTTTCCAGTCGAAAAATTATAAAATGTGCAAAATTAGCACAAAATACAATTTTTCGTTTAAAACCTACCGCTAGTCACCAGCATCCAGGAGACGAAAACGGCAATTCGCCTAGCTGTAACAGATCGCGTGATGCCATCATGCAATGTATTGCAGCAGGCTTGAAAAAAGAACAAAAAAAATTCTGAGAAGAAAAAAGGCGCTCGCTTGCCGGTGGCTGAGTGAAGAACGATGGAATGTAGGGAGACTGCTGGTAGTCGGGGAGTTGTTTTTTGGCTTTGAACGAGAACGGTCGCAGAAAAATTGAGTCGTGATTCATCTTTATTTAAAATCAGCCTTAGAGATTTTTCTTTGCTTTCCTTTCTTGGGGATTTTCTCCTTTCGTGTTTTTTTATCTTCCGCGGGAGCTTCAGGCGTCCACGCATTGTCCATCGGCTCGCGTCTAATCCGCAGTGGAAAATTTCAGATTTTCTTTGAAAGAAAATTTTGTGAAATGAGAGAAAAGTTTTTAGTTTATTCATTCTGGTCGAAAATTTTATTAATTGGAATATATACCTGTGCGACCGTGATTTTCCATGTAGATCTTTCTATTAGTGAACTGAAAGAAAAATTTTAGTTTATTCATTCTGGTCGTAAATTTTATTAATTGGAATATTTACCTGTGCGACAGTGATTTTCATGTATATCATCTTGTTGGTGAACTGAAAGAAAATGTTGGTGTTAATGCTACACATTCTTAAGTTTTATTAATTGGATTACGTGATTTTGTTTTTTATTCATGAATGTTATTGATTGGATTACCTACATGTGCGACCGTGATTTTTCTAAAGATCTTTCTAATAGTGAACTGAAAGAAAATTTTAGTATTAATGTTGCACATTCATAAATGATATTAATTAGATTATTTACCTGTGTGCCAGTGATTTTTCACATAGATCTTTCTAATAGCGGACTGAAAGAAAATATTGGTATTAATGTTGCGCATTAATATGTTTTAATAATTGAAATATTTACCTGTGTGACAGTGATTTTCCCCATAGATCTTCCTAATAGTGAACTGAAGGAAAATGTTGGCATTAATGTTGCGCATTCATAAATTTCATTAATTGGAATACTTACCTGTGCGACAGCGATTTTTATGTTGATCTTACTAGTGGTGAACTGAAAGGAAAATTTTGGTTTATTCATGCTGTGCACTCATATTTTGTATTAACTGGAATATTTACCTGTGCGACAGTGATTTTGATGTAGATCTCCCTATTAGTGAGCTGAAAAGAAAATTTTGGTTGATTCATTCTATGCAGTCGTAATTTGTATTAATTGGAATATTTACCTACGCGACAGTGATTTTCATATATCAGCACACTGGTAAACTGTAGAGCAAATTTCGGTTTAACCATTCTGTGCACACATAATTTGCATTATTTGAAATACTTACCTGTGCGTTGGTGAGTCTTATATACCATAGTAGTGGCGAACCTGAGAACATTTGGGGAAAAAGTTACTTGCACGTAACAAAGATCAGGTGAACTCAGACTTCAACGTAGTCCTGAAGCAGCTAGAAGATAGTTGGAAAACCAGTGTCCAACCCTTTTGGTAAAGGAGGAATCCCCGAATATGATTAAATAAGGCATTATGTAAGTCCATAGCGGACCACAAGGTTAGTTCAAGTTTTCTCTAAGTATTATTATTTGCTTTGTGTTCTTTTGTTTCTAATTTTACAGTGTTAAAACCATTTAGTGTACATCTAAGGTTAGGCGTCGATCACAGGGTTCGATAAGTCATATAATAGGAAAGTGCTTATTAGTGCTAGTCGTAAGGATTCAGATCTAGATTAATATTAACCGGAGACTTTCTTTCCTTTAGTTTTTTTGTATATATACCATGTTAGTCTTTTTGTGATCGGGTTTCCTCCCTCGTAAGTGAGTCATATGCTTGAACATCCTAAATAAATAAACTATTTTGATTTGGACTTGATGAGTGTTGCAATATATATGTTTTATGGTTCACTTGGTAATTTTATTAAAACACTAAAGTTGCAAATGAAACTAGACTTTATTAACTTAAACTTAGGTATGTATAAATCTTACTATTCGACGAGTATGCTCAGTGTGCTAGCGAGATCAGAATAGAACTGCCATCGATATCCGTTGATAAAGCAACTGTAGGCACTCTGTTCTCTCGTCTTGATTTTTAGGAGATTTGAGCACAGTTGTTTTATCACCAGTGATCGTAATGTTTTTGGAATTTTAACATTTAATGAGCTACCGCTACATCACTCCCCCTTAATGAGAAAGTGCTAACAATTCTTTATTGATAATTTTTATAATTTTTATTTTATTTATATTTTTTTTTTAAACTTGTATACTTTTATATGTGTACATAAAATGTATATCTACGTTATATTTTTAGGAATACATTATTATGCTATACTTATTCAATTCAGAACTTAATAATTAAAAAGGAATTTATATGTATATATACAGTTTTTGTGAAAAAAAAATTGCATTTATCTTAAGTTATAAATTTATTAGAGTTTAGTTCTTTGATTCAAAGTTGAAAAGATACTATACTTTTACAATTGGATCTTGTAGAACGATCAACGTTGAACACATCCGGGTTTAATACAAATGCTGGTTTCAATCGATCAATAGATATTAAACGTTCTTTTCCATCAATGAGAATTTTAAAATATTTATTTTGTTTTTCTAGGACTTTGTGTGGTCCCTTGTATGGCGGGTTAAGGCTTCCTTTATAAATTTCCTCCCTGACAAATACGTGTGAGCAAGTATAAATGTCTTTAGGCACGAAAATGTTATTTTGCTTTCGGTTTCTATTACTTTGTGGTTTAATTTTTGTGATAACTTCTTGGATGTCTTTAACTAAAGAAGGAGTTATTTTAGAGTTTGGTGAAGTGTTTGAGGCTATAAATTCGCCGGGTAAGCGTAAGGCCTGACCGTATAATATTTGTGCTGGTGAAACACCTAAATCTTCCATTAGGGCTGATCTGATGCCTAAGAGTATCCAGGGTAAATTGTTGTACCAATTCTTAGGATCATCTGTTGCTCGAATTGCCGTTTTGAGCTGCCTGTGGAAACGTTCTATTAACCCGTTTGACTGTGGGTGATAAGTTGTTGTGTGAATTCGGTGATTTCCCAAGATATTCGAAAGCTCTTTAAAGAATGACGACTTGAATTGGGGACCTTGGTCCGTTGTTATTGTTCTTGGTACGCCATAGCGTGAGATCCACTCTTGAAGAAAGGCGTTAGCAATGCTCACGGCTGAAGTGTTTTTGAGCGGAATCGCTTCTGGCCAATAAGAGAAACGATCCTTAATGGTTAAAAGATGTGTGTAGCCTTTAGATGGTGGTAAGGGACCAACCAAATCCATATGGACATGTTCAAATCGTCCAGAAGGAACATCAAATGCTCCGTAAGGAGATATTGTATGCCGGTTAACTTTTGCCTTTTGGCATGATGTGCAGGTCCTAGCCCATCGATTGACATCTCCATTCATGTGAGGCCAGAAATACTTCGAGGCAACCAACTTTCTAGGAACGCGAATACTAGGGTGTGATAGGTTATGTATTTTATCGAAAATTGTTCGGCGTAGGGATTCTGGTATGTATGGTCGGTTTTTGCTTGTTGTGGTTTCACACCACATTTCTCCATCTTCCAGAGGAACATATACTCTTTTGAGAGTGTAAGAGATTTTTTTTGGGATCTGTTTTGAAAATAGCTAGTATTTCTTCCAGCTCGTCGTCCTTATTTTGTTCTTCTGATAAAGTTTTAATGTCAATTTTTAAACAATCGACTGCATCTATGTGGGCTCGTGATAGGGTGTCTGGGACTATATTCAGATTACCTTTAATATACCTTATATCGTTCGTAAATTGAGCTATGTAATCTAATTGGTTTGTTTGCCGTGGAGATTTCTCAGATTTTGAACAAATAGCTTTCGTTAAGGGCTTGTGGTCTGTAAAAACCGTGAAACTTTTGCCTTCTACAAAGTACCTAAAATTTTTTATAGCCAAAAATATTGCCAAAAGCTCTCTATCAAAGGTAGAGTATTTTCTTTCAGCAGTCTTTAGTCTCCTTGAAAAAAAAAACTAAAGGGTTCCCATTTGCTTTCATCATATTGCTGTAAAACTGCCCCTACAGCGTCGTTGGATGCATCTACCCATAAGCTTATCTTAGCTTGTGGGTTGGGATGTATGAGTAAGCATTGTTTTACCAATCTCTCTTTGATGTTCTCAAAGGCTGTATCATGAACTTCAGACCATTTGAAATCAGGCTTAGAACGTTTGGCAACGTTGCAATGTTTAATCAAGTCGTATAGTGGAGCTGCCAGTTCTGCAATGTGTGGGAGGAAACGATGATAAAAATTAATCATTCCCAGAAAACGTTGAAGCTTTTTATGTGTATTGGGTGTTGGAAACTCTGTAATTGCTTGTACTTTGGTCTTTGAGGGGGTGATACCGTTTTCTGTGATTGTGTGTCCAAGAAAATCAATTTCTTCTCACCGAAAATGCACTTCTTTGGGTTTACATTGATTCCGTATTGCTTTAATCTCGTAAATAGCAGAAAAAGATGTTGCTTGTGTTCTTGTGGCGATTTGCCACTGATCAATATATCATCTACATATGCAAATATAAAGTCAAGACCTGTTAAAACTTCATTAATGAAACGTTGGAACGTTTGTGCTCCGTTGACACCAAAAGGCATACGAAGAAACTCGTAGAGCCCAAATGGTGTTATAACGGCTGTTTTGTAGACATCTTCAGCAGCCACGGGGATTTGATGATAAACTCTAATGAGGTCGACTTTAGAAAATATTTTACACCCGTTAAGGTTGAGAGTAACATCGTGTATATTTGGTAAAGGATATTTGTCGAAAATAGTTGCTGCATTCAGCTGCCGATAATCCCCACATGGCCTTCAGTCTGTGGAATCCTTTTTGGGGACCATGTGTAGTGGCGAAGCGACGGAGGATGACGAAGGTCGGCATGTACCTAATCTCAGCATCGCTTGGAACTCATCTTTCGCTACTGTATGTCTCTCTGCGTTTAGCCTTCTGGATCGTGCTGAAGGGAGTGGTCCTTGCGTGTGGATGTGGTGAACAATATTATGATTGACTTGCCTATGAAAGTCAGGTGGCGCCTTCAGAGAAGGAAATTTATTTAAGATGGAACCATACTCATCCTGCAGAGGACATAGCTTTAAGGAATGTGTGATGATATTACGTGAAACACAGCTGACTGATAGAGAAGTGGTCTTGTCAACTAGTTTCCTCTCTCGTAGATTGACTATTAAGTCGAATTTAAATAAAAAATCTGCACCTATTATTGCATGGTCGACAGCGGCAATAATGAAGGTGTGATCGAAACAGCGACTAAAGTCCACATTAAGCGTTAGTTTCTTATATCCGTAAGTAGGGATTGACGCGCCATTAGCGGCAATTAGATTTATTTCAGACTTTCTTAAATCTTTTCGACACCTATGTTTGGGTATTATAGAAATTTCGGCACCCGTATCGATTAAAAATTGTATTTTTGTTGAATTGTCTGACACAAATAAACGGCGTGATGTTGTACCTGCCTTCGGTGCCGCGGTCGAAGTGGCTGCTTTTAGTTTTTTGGATTGGGATTAGTTTTATCGCATGGGGGTGTACAATTCTTGGCCTTACTACCGTAACGAATGTGATACCAACAAGTGTTTTGGTTTTGTTTTGATTCTGACCGTGACTTAGAACGATATCTATGTTTGGAGAAATTTCTGGTAGAATTTCCAGGAAAATATCTTTCTTTTGGTCGTGAGTGTCTAACTTCAAGTCGATTGATGCGTTCTGTTAAATTTTGGATTAACTGAGCAACGTTATTATTACTTTCAATGGAATTATTTGAAATTTTTTGATGTACGGCTGAAATTTTAAATGAGGAGGTAGAATTATAAATTCTATCCGCAATAGAAAAAATTTCTTCCTCACTATGGATATCTTCAATAGCGATAATACATGCCTTAATTGAAGGCGGAAGCTTATTGATCCAAAGCTTTTTTAACAACGATGGGTTAACTAGGCTGTTACCTCCAGCCAAGGATTGCTTTTGTCGAAAAGTTCGGAAGGCTTATAGTCTCCCAACTCTACTTTATGTAAAAGTGCATCGAGCCTACGTTCTTCTGAATCTCGACTTCTAGCTAGAAGAAGGTTTTTTAAATTTTCATATTTTTCTTGCGGCGGTGGTTTTAGCAAGGCAACGGCAACAATCTCCATTGTTTCCGAAGATAGAGAAGCAACCAAATGATCATATTTGGTGTTTGAAGAGGCTATGCCTTTCACACGGAATTGCGTTTCCACCTGTAGAAACCAAAGTTCTGGCCTGTTGCTCCAAAAAGGTGGAATTTTGAGGGAAGCTATATATTGCGTCGTATTGTTACTGTTAGAATTATCACTGTTAGTGGGTGCATTATTAGCATTCGGGGTATTTATCCCTTGCTCTCCATCACTTGCTGGGGTAGTATTTGATTTCTTATCGTTTGGCATTTTCGTTATTTTATCAAAGGAAGCCTTAACTTTTATTATTTTATAATAGAAAACTTTAAATTTTATTATTGGTTCGTAAAATAATTCGTAATGAATGAGCGATCACTTATAATTTATTTTAACGACGTAAATAAATTGATATTTGGTAAATAAGTATAAGTATTGTATATATGTAAGTTTATATGTAAGTATTTGAAAAAAAAATTAATTTGAATTAATTGTGTTTAAGAAAATATTTCTTGTACTCACTGGTGTAAAATTGTTTCAAAAATTTTGTCCGATTTTACTCACTGCGTGGTGTACAGTCTTCTTTTTGACTTGAAAAGATTCAGTAATGTATATATAGGTATTTATATATTTTTTGTTTTCCGTTTTGTTTTTAAAACCCGGTTGTGTTCATGTGCTCTTGTTCATTCCTATCACTTGATAAGTTTATTTATAGATGGCTCTAAAATGGTTATTATTCAAAATTATTATTTTTCTTTTACCTAGCATTATGTATAAAAAATATGTATATAAAATAACTTATCTAGAACGTAATTCCAATGATTGTGATTTGCTCGGATGTGATGACCATGTGGTCGTTTAATGTCTTTTAATTCAACCTTGAATAGATTCCATCCTAAGAGAACGAAAAAGTAATCCGCAATTATCGCCAGATATTTTGTGCATCGGTCATTGTTGTGCGTTGAAAATCCCTCTTAAATAATTTGCCTGGAGTTTTTATCTTAATTGCTGCTTTATTCCCTTGTGATTTTTTTCTTTTAACGTGGCTGTATGTGAGGTCATAGTTGAAAACCTTTATGCGCTTGGTGATGTTTTTTATTTCGTGTATATATGTACGTACACGTGTTTTTTTAATATTGACCAAGTTATCACTCAAATGGATGAAATAACTTTTGTTATCTGCTGCTTTTTAAAATTTTTTGATCAGCAAAAGAACTTGCACATGGTTATGTATGATAACTGCACAAAGTTATAAGCACTTGATTTATACTTTTAAGTGTACTAATTATTGCGTATTTAATTAGACAATTAAATTGTCGGGGGTCACCATTTTGTTGCAATATATATGTTTTATGGTTCACTTGGTAATTTTATTAAAACACTAAAGTTGCAAATGAAACTAGACTTTATTAACTTAAACTTAGGTATGTATAAATCTTACTATTCGACGAGTATGCTCAGTGTGCTAGCGAGATCAGAATAGAACTGCCATCGATATCCGTTTGTAAAGCAACTGTAGGCATTCTGTTCTCTCGTCTTGATTTTTAGGAGATTTGAGCACAGTTGTGAGCACAGTGATCGTAATGTTTTTGGAATTTTAACATTTTATGAGCTACCGCTACAATGAGATTTTGAGTTCCTTGATACGACTTCCTTCTTCTTTTGGGTGATTTAGTTTGGTCACCTTTGACCGCCCTTTTCCAAGTTGCTTTTTTCTTTTGTTTACAGGTTGGTAACGGATTCAGCGCGATGGAGTGAGTAGTTCCATAAAGGGGATGGTCACGGACAGGAGGGAGGTCGTTTCCACACACACACGGCAATAGATGTAAAACACGTACAGATGGGGCTGAGCATTTCGATACGGCTTTGGAGGCTTAGCCAGGGTGGATGGGGGCGATTGGGCCCAACATTACCCAAAGCCGGGGTCTCAACAACATCAGAGACTCCTCTCAGCTCTCTCACTCTCTCTCAATCCCTCATTTGCCAGCGTTGTAAACTCTCCGGGTGAATTAGCACTTGTTCGGCGTTGCTGAGGTCTTCTATTCTCCTTCTTTTTGCAGCATGTAAATAAAATCAATTTTCTTCTTTTTAGGCTTTCAGGTTCCACCATGAGAAGGAAGCCTGCATTCGATTTTTTTTTGTCTGTCAGTCCGTCTGCAGTCTCGACTACAGTTTCTTTCTTTTTTCTGTCCGTCCGTCTGTCTGATCAGTTATGTTGACGATTTTGCACAGCTTAACAAGCATTGAAGGGATGTGGGTGGCAAGAACCACCCCAAGCCGGCTGATCGCTAGCGGCATACTCGCTGTGCAGCCACCCACACATATCCTGGATATGATTTTGTAGCAAAGAGGTGTCGGATGCAGTATGTATCTACATTCAGGTACAAGAGAATGTAGGTAGATCTGTCGGCTGACAAGCTCTTCGTTACAGACTTCGGGGATGTGTCTCTGACTCGCCACGCACAGATCAAGTCCGACAAAGCCTGAGTGGTTTCTCTTCATAATTTCCATAATACGTGGTGGCTGGATAAATTTATAAGGACAACCCTTGTTTAACCTGTATCTACCTTAAATGAGTAGATGAATTTGCTTCTAACCCCTTCTGGGTTAGCCTTCAATAGAAGGTTTTTCCTATCCTATCTCTCTATAATTTCTATAATGCATGGTGGCTGAATAAAAATTTATAAGGACACAATCCTTGTTCAACCTGTCTCTGCCTTAGATGCGCAGATGAGTTCCCCACTAATCCCTTCTGGGTTAGCCTTCTCTAGAGGGCTTCTACTTTCATATCTCTTCTTCATTTACTTCCTCACTGCAAAAGTTGCAATAGTAGAAAGTCAGCTTGGACGGAGCTACAAGCTTTTGAGAGGGGGTAGTGTAACAATATGACTTATCCCGCTTCTATTAGGCACCAGCAACAACCTCAGCCCTAGCAGTCAGCTCCCGTGAATTGTGG
The DNA here is from genome assembly GCA_963930735.1 of Dioctria linearis. Lineage (NCBI taxonomy): Eukaryota > Metazoa > Arthropoda > Insecta > Diptera > Asilidae > Dioctria > Dioctria linearis. The sequence continues at coordinate 196,299,071 of OZ005740.1, forward strand.
CGAACAATGTTGTGATACCTGTTCATCTACGATGAACCTGGTGTTTCCTTCACCACCCCGCCTGCTATAGCAAAGGGAAAACAAAAGAAGTACCCATATACGCTGTGTGAACTAAAGAAAAGTAAACTTATCTGTGGATATGCGGAGCTATATGGAGACGATAAAAATATCCCCAACAAGCGATCTCTGTTCGTGAAGACCTCTGTACCACATGTAAAGCTGGCAAATCTGTTAACACCTACAGCCAGACCCGGTGCTGTTTTAGTCTGCAGGAATATTCCAAGAAACAAGAAAACAATTTTCCTCTGTACAAATTGTAAAGTTATTTGCCAGAGATAAAATTGAATTTTATGGCTAGCCAACACTTGCTTTATGCATTATCAACTTAACCACTTTTCAAAGAATTTGAACATCTTTCTAATCTGTTTATGGGTAAAAATTTGCAGAAATACGGTCGAGTAAATAAACACAAATCGCGAGAACGTCAGTCTTCAAGTCAACATCATACGATCTGACAGCTTCTCTGTCAGAAGATAGACCTCGAACCATAGCAGAACCCTAAACCCAAAGTAAAGATTCGCTCCGATTCCACTCCTAGCTGTCACTACAATTCTTCTTCATATCTCCTCCAATTTAAATGAACCACCCCAACCGATGTATAAAAGGTCTAGCCACACGCACCAGCATGAAACCAGAAGATTTTGCTGGACTTGTTCTTAGACATGTCATCACAATAGCTTTCCCAATGAACTACGTTGTCAGATAAATAGAAGACGAATTTTGACACGTCCCAGATGGAAAAGGACATGTATAATTTAAAAGCAGGTATAGTTTTGATTGGACAAGTATGAACAATAAAAGTCTATCAGCTGCTTTAACCGTTATTGGATTTGAAAGCAAATATAGAAAATTGAATTATTATTATTACTGAATTTGAAAGCAAATATAGAAAATTGAATTATTATTACTGAATTCGAAAGCAAATATAGAAAATTGGAATTCAAATAAAAAGTTTGACAGGTATAGAGATCTGGAGCTTGACCGAAAGCTAAAAATTAATTAAAATAAAAATTAATTAAAAAGTCTTGTAAATATAGAAAATGAATGCCCGTAAATAAATTTGACACCCGATTAACTTTAACGTAAACCAGTTGATAGGAATAGGAAATAAAAACTCATTGAACCGGTTCAGCATTGATTAAACGCAAAACAAATATCCTGACCCATAGAAATACATGTCACTAAATAGTTTCCACCTTCACTAGGTTTAAAAGAAATTAAAAGAAATATAGAAACTAAAGCCCATAAAGAATTTGACATTTATTAAAGCAAATACAATTTCAAGTGTCTCGATATTTATTAAACCTCACAATCAAATATGATGTTAACAACTAAAGAAACTAAAGTCAATAAGCAATTTGGCATTTATTGAGCTCACAGCACATAAATCCTCGACAAATGTAGGAACTAAAGTCCATGATTAACTTGACATCTATTAGACCTATAGGTAAGCACAAGGTTGACATGATGTAAATTGAAATTGAAAACTAGTAACGAACTTATAAAACTAATTCCAAGTAGACTTAAAAGTAGATAAAAAACCTGTAAAAAGAATAAAAATTGTAAGTTTCATTTTTGTGAACGTAACGTGATTTGTGCTGTGCGAGTGTGTGTGTATTGTTTACGTGTAAAATCGTTATCACAGACTGTGTACTGGATGAGCAAAATTTTCTGAGAATTTTGCGACGGACTTGCTGTACTACATTGTGTGGTGGTGTCATACGATCTATTACAGCTAGGCGAGTTACAGTTTTCGTCGTCTCGATGTTGGTGACTAGCGGTAAGTTTTGGATGAAAAATTGTAAATTGTGCGCATTTTGCACAATTTAGAGTTTTTCGTTTAAAAAAAATATTTCTTTATTGTCGCTTTATCTACTTTCAGGTTTCAACTGAAAGATCGTAAATTGTGCGAGTTCTGCACAGTTTGGGATATTTCTTTTGAAAATGATTTTTTATTCTTCGTTTCTAGGTTTTTTATTTGTATGGAGAAGTAGCATAGGGCTACTTCTCGAAAATATGGACTTTTTTCACCCCTTTCCAGGTGCCTTGTGAGAGTTATGGGGGTTTCTCTACAGAAGGTAGAGAAGCCGAAAAAAGAAAAGAACGAAGATGGGATTGAATTTGCTTTAATGCTTTTTTTCTTCTTTTATTATTATTTCACTGGTTCTTACTAGACCTTGGTATCTTCTACTAGGATTTCTTTAACTTATACTTAACTTTACTCTTTTACTATTAGTTCACTGGTTCTTACTGGACCTTAATATCTTCTATTGGGATTTCTTTAACTTTTACTTAACTTTACAATATCTCAGCGTCCCTGACTTAGGCTACCCATCGCTCGCCTCCGGCAAGAGTACTGTATGTTCAAAAGAAAATGATCCTTTCAATCAATCTGTCTTTAAGTTCGAATAAACCCTACTGACTCCGCTTCAGTTCATCACCTGGAGCTTTTCCACTAATAACATAAATTTCCTTTAGATTTTCAGGAGGTAATTTTAACGACGGCACTTGATATGAATGCACACTTTATGACGCATGGAGCTTTTCACAAATTAAATAAATTTCCTTTATATTTTCAGGAAGAAATGTTAATGTCAACAATTGAAATTAATGCAGGTAAGTGAACCTTAAATCATGTTGCACTTTTCTACTTATTATATAAATTTCCTTTAGATTTTCAGGAGGAAATCTTAACGACGCCACTTGATATAACTGCAGGTAAGCGACCTTTTATGACGCATGGAGTTTTTCCACAAATTAAAAAAATATCCCTTATATTTTCAGGAAGAAATACTAATGTCAACAATTGAAACTAAATGCAGTTAAGCGAACCTTAAATCATGTTGCACTTTTCCACTAATTATATAAATTTCCCTTAGATTTTCAGGAGGAAATTTTAACGAAGGCACTTGATATAAATGCAGGTAAGCGCACTTTATGACGCATGGAGCTTTCCACAAATTAAATAATTTTCCTTTATGTATTCAGGAAGAAATCCTAATGTCAACAATTGAAATTAAATGCAGGTAAGCGAACCTTAAATCATGTTGTACTTTTTCACTAATTATGTAAATTTCCTTTAAATTTTCAGGAGGAAATCTTAACGACGGTACTTGAAATGAATGCAGGTAAGCACACTTTATGACACATGGAGCTTTCCGCAAATTAAATAAATTTCCTTTATATTTTCAGGAAGAAATTCTAATGTTAACAATTGAAATTAAATGCAGGTAAGTGAACCTTAAATCATGTTGCACTTTTCCACTAATTAAATAAACTTCCTTTATATTTTCAGGAAGAAATGCTAATGTCAACAATTGAAATTAAGTTCAGGTAAGCGAACCTTAAATCATGTTGCACTTTTCCTCTAATTATATAAATTTCGTTGAAATTTTCAGGAGGAAATCTTAACGACGGTACTTGATATGAATGCAGGTAAGCACACTTCATGACGCATGGAGCTTTCCACAAATTAAATGAATTTCCTTTATATTTTCAGGAAGAAATGTTAATGTCAATAATCGAAATTCTTTCCAGACGAATCTCACAAACAAGCTCGAATAATGATTTTCCCCCCATCATATGAACAAAACAATAGCGAATCTCTCCACGCAATTCGCGGTGCGAAACCAAAATTCCACCAGTAACACGACAGCACAGGTGAGTCGACATGCGCTTTAGACACCCACGCTTTTTCAATCCCTCGATCGAATCTTACACGCGCATAATCAAGAACAGCGATTTAACAATAAAAAAGAACTACTTCCAAAAGAGAAAATCCCCAAAACAGCAAGGCAGGAAAATCACAAAGAATTTACACCAGCGTTCATAACGATAGAGCCGACTATTCCCTTTAATGCAACTCCAAATCCACAAATCATATTTTTGCTCACTTTTCGAGAAAACCATCTTCAGAACCGGGCAGACAGCAAAATCACCACGATTATAGGCTCATTCGATAGAGCCAACTTTTCACCGTCAATGCAACTCAAAATCCAGAAATCATATTTTTTCTCAGTTTTCGAGAAAACCAGCCTCAAAGCCGAACAGGCCGCAAAATCGCTACGATTATAAGTTCATTCTATAAAGTCGACTTTTCACGTTCAATGCAACTCCAAATCAAGAAATTATATTTTTTCTCAGTTTCGAGAAAACATGCCTCAAAGCCGTGCAGGCAGCAAAATCGCTACGATAATATTGTTACGCGTCACAAAGTGATACAAGCGACATCTATTGGAAATGGAGACAGCTTTAGGTTAGTGACATCCTAGTAAACTGGGTTTGGAGAACGGAATTTTCAGGAAGGTTCTAGGATAACTTGTTGAGTATAAATACGGCGCTACTCACATCCAGGAGGCAGTGTTATTTCAGGCAGTGAAATGAACGAAGTAAACTATTGCGATAATTAGAAGTACAGTACTAGCGATAACTATAAAGAGTTGATTTGATAATTGTTTGTAAATGTTATAAATGTAAATAGTGAAGTTAAATAAAAGAAAGAACTTGTTAATGATATCTGAAATATTGTGTTTTAAATAACGAACTAAGACCACGCTCGTAACAACTGGTGTCAGAAGTAAAATAAAATCGCGAAATAAAAGTGGTGGCATTTGACTTTGAAATTCAAAGAGTGATTAATTTTGTGAAATCACGCAAGAATGGGACGCAAACTAGAGGAGCTTCGCATACAGGAATTGAAAGTGGAGTTGGGGAAGCGGTCATTGCAAACGACAGGTCTAAAGAATGTTCTAATCGAACGACTTAGACAAGCTTTGATAGAGGCAGAAAAGAATCCTGAGACATACGTTTTCGAGGAAGAACAAGAAACTGAAGAAGAGCCTGCGATGAACATAGAACAGCTTTTGGGTACATTAATGACCAAAATGGAGCTTTCAACCCTGCAAGTGAAGAATGCTCTTCAGGAACAAAAGAATTCTCTGGATTCCCGTTTAGATGAGCAGAAGAAAACTATGGAGGAACAAAAGAATGCTTTTGGGGAACAAAAGAATTCTCTCGAATCCCGTTTAGATGAACAGAAGAAATCTCTGGAGGAACAAAAGAATTCTCTGGAATCACGTTTAGATGAGCAGAAGAAATCTATGGAGGAACAAGAGACTGCTTTTGAGGAACAAAAGAATTCTCTCGAATCCCGTTTAGATGAGCAGAAGAAATCTCTGGAGGAACAAAAGAATTCTCTGGAATCACGTTTAGATGAGCAGAAGAAATCTATGGAGGAACAAAAGAATGCTTTTGAGGAACAAAAGAATTCTCTAGAAACCCGTTTGGACGAACAAAAGAATTGTCCCGTTGGGATGAACAAAAAATTTCTTTACAGAATTGTCTAAAAACTTGTTGGAGAAACAGAAGAATTTTCTGAAAAATTCATTGGACACACAAAATATTAAAATTGAAGAAATCCAGCAGGAAGTGTTGGAAGTTCAGAAACAAGTGTCGGAAGTGAAACAAGAAGTGCCGGAAGTACAACAAAATGTCACGGAGCAGCTTGATAACTTTAAAGCAGATTTGGAGAGGATAAAGAATCGACAACCTCGACGCGAAGGAATTTAAATATCCGGTACAGGCAGAATGAAACCTCCAATATTTGATGGACAAAGTTCGTGGCATATTTTCAAGAGACAATTCGAGGCAGCTTCCGAAGTAAATGGATGGAGCGATGCAGACAAAGCTACAGCTCTGGTATTTGCACTTCGCGGTCCTGCGTCAGAGTTATTACAAACTATACAGATTGAAAAGCAACGTGATTACATTTCACTAGTACAGGCCATAGAATTACGTTATGGAGATGAGCACATGCAGCTAGTATATCGCCTGCAGTTACGCAACAGGACTCAAAAGCATGGAGAGTTACTACAACAACTGCAGGCTGATGTGGAAAGATTAGCTTATCTTTCATACTCTACCGTAACAGCGGATTTCCATAATGAAGTGGCAACAGAAGCATTTGTGAACGCTATTGCAGATCAAAATTTACAACAAGCGTTAAGGCTAGCAGGAAAGAAATCAACAGCAGAAGCACTAGCCTATGCATTAGCGTATGAATCTGCCAGGCAAGCTTCTCGAAGTGCAGTACGAGTGAGAGAAATTTCGGTGGAGGAATGTACTTGTAATAGAATGCAGCCATCACAGAGCAATTCTTCACGCGGTATTCTGCGATGCTGGAATTGTAATAGACCAGGACACCTCCAAAGGACTGTAGAAAACGCCGTCGAATGGAATCACCAGCAGCGGAGGACAGAACAGAATGCCAAAGATGTCGAGCCAGGGAGCAAGCTATTCGGGGAGAGACTAGAAATCAAACAGCGACTAGTCGCATTAGCTCCCCTGTTCAGCAGTCGGAAAACATGTAAAAACCAACTTCGGGGGGCAGAAGTTGGTTGGGAGGGTCGACAGCCCCGAAGTCATCATTCCGATAGCCCAGTTGCACAGAAACAATAGCAGTCTTGTTATATATATGGAAGTGTAGGAAAAAATGAATGCGCTGTCACTATCGACACTGGAGCTTCAAGATCGATTATTAGAGCGGATCTTGTCAAGAACAAATGGCTTCACAATACCACCAAATATTTACTAAGAACAGCAACTGGAGCAGCAGCACAAGTTTTTGGAGAAATAAGTTTGGATATTCCACTAAGCGAACTACTATTTCCTCACACTTTCATAGTTTCAGACATAACGGATGAATGCATTCTTGGAGTAGACCGTATGACCACATATAAAATAAATTTAGATGTCGGAGAACGGATACTCAAATATGGCAACATAGAAATTCCTATGAGACTAGGAGGAGGAACAGATTATCCTGCAAAAATAAGGACGATGGTCTGCGAGAATATTACTCTCTCTGCATTCTCGGAGCTGCTAGTATGGACAAAGCTTACTGATGACATCGGAACCTGCCGATTCTATTTGGTGGAACCTAACCCTACAAAAGTTACATCGCACATCATTGTAGGTAAGACTTTAGTTAAAGCAGAAGATGCAACATTCATTCCAGTCAGAGTGCTCAACACATCCGAAAATGAGGTACAACTAAAAGAAGGTGCTATAATTGGAAATTGTGAGCCCGTTTATCTGATTGTTAATTTGAATAATGATAGTAATATTAAGGAAGCAATACCTATACCAACTACTACTCACCAGGTTCAGAAACTTCTTTCATCTAGTGCTTTAAGTGAACAGCAGTACAACGACGCCAAAGAGGTGATCGATGAATTTTCGGAATTATTTGCACTTAATGATGAAGATTTCGGTAAAACAAATCTTGTCCAGCGTCGGATCAATACAGGAGATTCTAGCCCCATTCGGCAGATACCGCGAAGACTACCATTAGCGAAACAATCAGAAGTTGCAGATATGATAAACTCCATGAAGGAACAAGGCATAATAGAAGAATCTAATAGCCCTTGGACATCGCCAGTTGTTCTGGTCAGGAAATGGATGGCAGCACCCTATTCTGTGTAGACTACCGGCAGCTAAATAACGGAACGAAAAAGGATAGCTATCCGTTACCAAGGATTGATGACACACTAGACACCCTTTTCGGAGCACAATGGTTTTCCACCCTGGACTTGAAGAGTGATTACTGGCAAGTGGAAATACATCCCGAGGACCGAGAGAAAACTGCTTTCTCAGTTGGGAGTGGCTTATGGTAATTCAGAGCTATGCCATTTGGATTATATAATGCTCCAGCCACATTCGAACGACTCATGGAATGTGTTTTACGAGGATTAACCTGGAAAACATGTCTGGTCTACTTAGATGACATAATAGTTATCGGAAGGACATTCGAGGAACATAAACACAATTTACGGGACGTACTTCAAAGACTGAGAGATGCGCAACTGAAGCTCAGTATGAATAAATTCGCTCTATTTAAAAGTGAAGTAAAATGTTTGGGGCACATAGTTTCATCACAAGGCGTTAGAACTGATCCAGAAAAGATAACAGCTGTCAAAAATGGGCCAATTCCAAAGGCCAGACATCAATTAAGGAGTTTTCTTGGTCTAGCTACCTACTACAGGCGATTCGTAAAAGGTTTTGCAGATATAGCAAGGAGCCTACATCAACTTACAGAAAAAGGAAAGCCGTTCATATGGTCAGATAAATGTGAGGGGAGTTTTGAGAATTTGAAGCAGCATCTTTGTGAAAGTCCAGTACTTCACTATCCAATGTTGGGAAAAACTTTTATATTGGACACGAATGCCACCAATGTATGTATCGGGGCAGTGCTTTCACAGGAGAAGGATAGTCAAGAGGTGCCAGTAGCATATTATAGCAAAGCACTTTCAAAATCAGAGAGAAATTATTGTGCTACAAGAAAAGAGCTACTTGCTATTGTAAATTCAACAAAACTTTTCAATAAATATCTCTATGGGCAGAAATTTATCCTCCGCACAGACCATGCCGCGCTTAAATGGCTTTTGCAGTTTAAGAACCCTGAAGGGCAAGTGGCGAGATGGATAGAGCGACTCCAAGCTTATGACTTTGAAATCCAACACCGAAGAGGACATATCCATGGAAATGCAGACGCCCTTTCACGACGTCCATGCAAAGTTGAATGCAAACATTGCGTTCGGGTGGAAGAAAAAGAAACAAAGGCAATTATACAGCTGATAACGGTGGAACCATTAACGGGTTGGGACAATGAGAGCTTGCTAACAGCACAACGGGAAGACCCAGACATATCACCCATTCTTGCTTGGAAAGGAGACATGGAAAGACCACAATGGAAAGATATCTCGGAGAGGAGTGAGAAACTGAAGAGCTACTGGGCTCAATGGAATTCGCTTCACGTTGAGTGTGGTATATTAAAACGCACGTGGAAAGCAACTAACGGCGAGTCATTCCGAATGCAGACAGTCGTGCCAGCATCCAAGGTCAAAGATGTTTTAGAAGAAATGCACAGTGGATCATCTGGAGGACATTTGGGGGTGAATAAAACAATTTCCAAAATACGAGAACGGTTTTATTGGAACGTCACACAGAAGCAGAGGAGAAATGCATAAGTATAATGCAGGAGCCCCATTTGAAAGGATAGTCATAGACATCACTAGACCTTTTCCAGAAACAGATAACGGTAACGGTTACATATTAGTTCCTATTGACTATTTCAGTAAATGGCCTGAAGCTTTTCCAATTCCTAATCAAGAGGCAACCACAGTGGCGGAACAAATTATAATGAATTGGATTAGTAGATTTGGTGTGCCTCATGAACTTCATTCGGACCAAGGACGGAACTTCGAATCACGGACTTTCCAAGAGATGTGTAAAATGCTGGGAATAAGAAAAACCAGAACAACTCCTCTGCATCCACAATCTGATGGCATGGTAGAGCGCTTCAACACAACATTGGTCGACTATCACCAACGCGATTGGGATTGACATATTCCGATGTTCCTAATGGCCTATCGATCTGTTCACAACACATCCGGACAAACTCCAGCAAAAGTCATATTCGGAAAGGAGATGCGTTTACCTAGCGACCTCAAGTTTGGTACACCTAGAGGTGAACAAAAGTTTTCCAGACGATTATGTATCGGAACTTAGGCAACGATTAGCTGATGTACCAGAGGTCACGAGAGCAAAATTAGCAATAAATACCGATCGGATGAAGACCCGCTATGGCTTACGTACTAACTCAGCCGGATTTAATGAAGGTGACCTTGTTTGGCTGTACAACCCGAAACGACGTAAGGGACGTTCCCCAAAATTACATCAACCATTACAAAGCCGGACAGACAGCAAAATCATTACGATTATAGCTTCATTCGATAGAGCCGACTTTTCACGTTCAAATCCAGAAATCATATTTTTCTCACTTTTCGAGAATACTAGCTTCAAAACCGGATAAACAGCAAAATCGCTACTATTATGAATAAGTTCATTCGATAAGCCTTCTTTTCGCGTTCAATCCAACTCCAAATCCAGAAATCATATTTTTTTTTTCAATTTTCGAGAAAACCAGCCTCAAAGCCGGACAGGCCGCAAAATCGGTACGATTATAATTTTATTCGATAGAGCCGACTTTTTACGTTCAATATAACTCCCAATCCACAAAACTTATTTTTTCTCACTTTTCGAGAAAACCAGCTACAAAACCGGACGGACAGCAAAATCGCTACGATTATAATTTCATTATATAGAGCCGACTTTTCCCATTCAATGCAAATCCCAATCCAGAAATCATATTTTTTCTCACTTTTCGAGAAAACCAGCCTCAAAGCCGGACAGGCCGCAAAATCGGTACGATTATAAGTTTATTCGATAGAGCCGACTTTTTACGTTCAATGTAACTCCCAATCCACAAAACTTATTTTTTCTCACTTTTCGAGAAAACCAGCTACAAAACCGGACAGACAGCAAAATTGCTACGATTATAAGTTCATTCGATAGAGCCGACTTTTCACGTTCAATGCAAATTCCAAATCAAGATATCTTATTGTTTCTCAGTTTTCGAGAAAACCAGCCTCAAAGCCGGACAGGACACAAAATCGCTACAATTATAAATTCATTTGATAGAGCCGATTTTTTAACTTCAATGCAACTCCAACTCCAAAAATAATTTTTTTCTCACTTTTCGAGAAAACCAGCTACAAAACCGGCCAGACAGCAAAATCGCTACGATTATAATTTCATTATATAGAGCCGACTTTTCGCATTCAATGCAAATCCAAATCCAGAAATCATATTTTTTCTCGCTTTTCGAGAAAACCAGCTACAAAACCGGATAGAAAGCAAAATCGCTACGGTTATTAGTTTATTCAATAGAGCTGACTTTTCACGTTCAAGGCATCTCCAAATCTAGAAATCATATTTTTTCACATTTCGAGAAAACCAGGCTCAAAGCCGGACAGGACACAAAATCGCTACGATTATAAATTCATTTGATAGAGCAGATTTTTTAACTTCAATGAAACTCCCACTCCAGAAATAATTTTTTTCTCACTTTTCGAGAAAACCAGCTACAAAACCGGCCAGACAGCAAAATCGCTACGATTCGATAGAGCCGACTTTTCACGTTCAATGCAATTCCAAATCAAGATATTATATTGTTTCTCAGTTTTCGAGAAAACCAGCCTCAAAGCCGGACAGAAAGCAAAATCACTACGATTATATGTTCATTCGGTAGAGCCGACTATTCACGTTCATTGCAACTCCAAATCCAGAAATCATATTTTTTCCCAGTTTCGAGAAAACAGGCCTGAAAGGCGTACAGGCGGCAAAATCGCTACGATTATATGTTCATTCGATAGAGCCAACTTTTCACTTTCAATGCAATTCCAAATCAAGATATTATATTGTTTCTGAATTTTCGAGAGAATCAGCCTCAAAGCCGAACAGGACGCAAAATCGCTACGTTTATAAATTCATTCGATAGAGCCGATTTTTCGCCTTCAATGCAACTCCAACTCCAGAAATCATATTTTTCTCACCTTTCGAAAAAACCAGCTTCAAAGCCGGACAGAAAGCAAAATCAATACGATTATATGTTCATCCGGTAGAGCCGACTATTCACGTTCATTGCAACTCCAAATCCAGAAATGATATTTTTTCCCAGTTACGAGTAAACAGGCTCAAAGCCGTACAGGCAGCAAAATCGTTACGATTATATGTATGTTCATTCGGTTGAGCCGACTTTTCACGTTCATTGCAACTCCAAATCCAGAAATCATATTTTTTCTCACTTTTCGAGAAAATCAGGGGGGTGATTCTGATCTCTTTGTTGTAGCTTAGGCGCATATTTTGGTCACATATTTTGACATTTCACCTCAAATTTGTCGTACTTTTATATGCACCATATTCATTTTGATTTATTCTTTTCATCAACCACAGAATAAACTAAATTGAATTTATAATGAATTAATATGAATATACACGCCTAAAAGTACGACAAATTGGTCAACGGCTTCCGAGGTTGTGACAAAAATGCTGTACTGTGGTAAATGGATATTATACACCTAATTAGAGCAATACAAGTGCTTAAATTCGAAATAATATTTTGAGTTTGTAATGTGAAGTGTCATTATCAGTTCATTCTACGTAATGCAAGGCTTACTGAACTGATTAAAAACACGAAAAAATCAGTAGAAAAGTTCATTTCGTTTAAGCGTATATTTTGACATTAAACTACGACAAAAGATCAGAATCACCCTCCAGGTACAAAAACGGACAGACAGCAAAATCTCTACGGTTATAAGTTCCTACGATAGAGCCGACTTTTTACGTTCAATGCAACTCCAAATCCACAAAACATATTATTTCGCAGTTTTCGAGAAAACTAGCCTCAAAACCGGACATGCCGCAAAATCGGTACGATTATAAGTTTATTCGATAGAGCCGACTTTTCACGTTCAATGTAACTCCAAATCCAGAAATCATATTTTTTCTCAATTTTCGAGTAAGCCAGCTACAAAACCGGCCAGACTCCAATATCGGTACGATTATAAGTTCATTTGATAGAGCCGACTTTTCACGTTCAATGCAACTCCAAATCCACAATACATATTATTTCTCAGTTTTCGAGAAAACCAGCCTCAAAGCCGCACATGCCCCAAAATCACCACGATTATAAGTTCATTCGATAGAGCCGACTTTTCACGTTCAATGCAAATCCAATTCCTGAAATGATATTGTTTCTCACTTTTCGAGAAAACCAGCCTCAAAGCCGGACAGGCCGCAAAATCGGTACGATTATAAGTTTATTCGATATAGCCGACTTTTCACGTTCAATGCAACTGCAAATCCACAATACATATTATTTCTCAGTTTTCGAGAAAACCAGCCTCAAAGCCGCACATGCCCCAAAATCACCACGATTATAATTTCATTCGATAGAGCCGACTTTTCACGTTCAATAGAACTCAAATCCAGAAATCATATTTTTCTCAGTTTTCGAGAAAACCAGCCTCAAAGCCGGACAGGACGCAAAATCGGTACGATTGTAAGGCGATTGTTTACAACTAAGCAACTTAGGTGCTGCAACCGGTAGAACAAACGACAAGGTTGTTGTCGTTTGTTTACATCCGCGTTGCGATTACAACTTTACTTCCGAATATTGGGACAATATAAGACCATCGACTGGTCTGGCGAGTGTCGTTAATTGTTCAGTCGCGATTCAACTTTGTTTTAGATATCAAGTTACAGTTCGGTTCGGGTTTGCTTAATTTTAAAAGTATTAAGATAGGTCAGTTTGGTTTATGCTAATAAAGAAACTGTGTTAAAAGAAATTCGAGTATCGTTTTTATACCCTAGATGAAATCTAAAGGGGTATACTAAGTTTGTCATTCCGTTTGTAACACCTCGAAATAATGATGGTAGAGCAAAATGGATTGGACACCCACGCATAATATTAAAAGTTATTTTGATTTTTGCATGTCCGTCCGTCCGTCCGTCCGTCCGTCTGTGCGCACGATAACTCGAGATCGCGTATATTTAGAAAGCTGAAATTTTGTACACGGACTTTAAAAAAAAAAAGTAAAATTAAGTTCGAAAATGAGACAAATCGGGCAACTCCTTCGTGGGGTTGCCATACAAAAATTTCGTTTTCCGTTATATATTTGAACACTGCCTGATAACAAGTAGTCGTAGAGAGCTGAAATTTGGTACATGGTGTTTTCATTGTACTTGCAAAAAAAAATTTAAAAATGGACTAAATCGGGCAACCCATTCTTGGTGTTGCCATATAAAAAATTAGGTTTTTTATGTATACTGTGAAAACGATCAGTCCAAGACATCTTTATTGTACAAAAAACTTCTTCAGAATATGAAATCCTATAAAATTGGTTATAATCATTTTTTCTGTCCGACGAACCGTTCTAGTAATATATGCGAAAAACCACTGCAAAAATCAAAATTGCTCAAATGGGTACCCATACGAAATTTCATACGGGCATTCATCTAGGGTATCATAAGAATTGGTCTTAGACCAATTCTAGCTTTTTCACTTGTTAATTATTGGATTTGTTAAGTCGATTGCTTTGGGACACGATATTTGGCGCAGCTGGTAAAAGTTTAAGTGAGGTATGGTGATTTTTGTTTTTGGTGTTTTTTAATATAATTATCTTTTTGGATAATTAAATTTTTTTTATCGGTTTTTAGGTATTGTGATTTTTCAAATTAATTATTGTTATTTTGGGAATTATGCTTTTTTAGCTGCTCCATTTTTTCTTTAATTTTGGGAGTTATGCTTTTTAGCTGCTCCATTCTTAATTTTCTTTTATTTTCAGATTCTATTAAGTCCTGTTTTTGTGGTTTTTTTTTTTGTGAAATTAAGCTACTCCAACATATATTGACGAGATCGGGGAGTTGCGCTTTTACAAGCTACTGCCGCATCTTCATCATAATACACACATACACCTACATTAGCGGCGATCGAGGAGTTGTGCTTTTACAAGCTACTCGCGCATCCCGAATAAACACCATTCACCATTTTCAGATAAAAAGGTAACAGATGTCATTTTTAGCATGGAATGGAGTTCGAGAATAATTTTTAAATTGTTATAAATATCGGTTAGATAAGTTTTCAACGTCGCAGGTCGGTTAGAGCGTTGATCACACACGCTTTTCTGTAATTTCTCGCGTTTTTAATAAGTTGAAATAACTGCTTCCAGTAACTACTAGAGTAATTTGATTAACGGGAATAATCTTGGGTTAGTTAAAGTATGGGTTATTGTATTTTCTTTTATTGTGTGACGTGTGCATCTGAATAAAAAATAAAAAATATTGAGAAAGCACGATTGTGTTGTATAGATGCTTAATAGATGAATTAAGAGTAATCGAGTGTGGTAATTAGGTTATATTAGAGTTATGAATGTTTAGCGTTAGATACGAGTGTGTACTGTTGTTCGGCTAAGAAAGATATGAGTGTTGCGAAAGATATTTTCTAGAGTAAGTTGTATAAAATTTGCGGTTCCATGTATATGAAGTATAGACTTTAGAAGTTATTTCATCTAAAGTGAAATTTTGAAGTAACTATAATTAAGAAACCAGTAAGAAAACAAGAGGAATCAAAATAGATAGAAAATCACCAACTGTGTACAAGTTGTCAGATTCGTACGAGAAGATTATGGACCTTGTTTCTAAATATGTGCCGATGTTTTCAGGAGAAAGGTCACCGAAGTTAGCAAAGGAAGTATTTCGATTCCTTAGTTGCAGCAAAGACTTGCACGACCGTCTAGAACCAGCAGAGCAAAGCATTTTTATTAAATGCATAAAGTACCGCTTATCCGATGACGCTTATTACCTTATTAGTTCACAGGAGCCAAAGGACTTTGCAGCTTTGCAGCAGGCGATTAAGACAGCCTATATGCCACGGAAATCTTTCAGTGAGTTACGCACGGAAATGTTAGAATGTAGGCAGAGGCCGGGTGAAGACATTAGAGAGTTTGCGGATAGGATGGTGGAGCTGCTGGATCCGATTAAGTCTGCGGTATCAGCCAAATACCCCAATAAGGATGGCGGTCTGTTAGCCGAACTAGCTACTTTTAAAGCTGGTGTCGGCAGTCAGACCACACGGGTATATCTTACTGGAAGGAAGTTTGGAGCACTGGAAGAAGTTCGAGGGGAAGCGCAGTACTTCGAAAAAGATTCGTAAAGGGTCCAAGCTATGGCACCAAGGGCCTGGAAAAAAATACCGGATTACACCACAGAATTACCACAGGAAAGATGGAAGAGCGAAAATTTGAGTGATGTGAAGCAGAAACAATCCCAAAAGTATTTCCAAGTTATACGGAGACAAGAAGTGAGCTGGGAAACTCCAATAAGAGCAACACAGCAGCCTAAAGTGGTCAAATGCTTCAAATGCTGACAGCCAAATGATAAAGCAGCCTCCTTACTGCACTAAATGTCAGGAATATGGGCAGGAGATATCCAATTGCCAAATTCATCCCGTAAAAGTAGCCCACTGTACAGCTAGCATTCAAAATAAATTCCATCCAGGAAGGCCACACGGGTATATCTTACTGGAAGGAAGTTTGGAGCACTGGAAGAAGTTCGAGAGGAAGCGCAGTACCTCGAAAAAGATTCGGAAAGGGTCCAAGCTATGGCACCAAGGGCCTGGAAAAAAATACCGGATTACACCACAGAATTACCACAGGAAAGATGGAAGAGCGAAAATTTGAGTGATGTGAAGCAGAAACAATCCCAAAAGTATTTCCAAGTTATACGGAGACAAGAAGTGAGCTGGGAAACTCCAATAAGAGCAACACAGCAGCCTAAAGTGGTCAAATGCTTCAAATGCTGACAGCCAAATGATAAAGCAGCCTCCTTACTGCACTAAATGTCAGGAATATGGGCAGGAGATATCCAATTGCCAAATTCATCGCGTAAAAGTAGCCCACTGTGCAGCTAGCATTCAAAATAAATTCCATCCAATTCTGCCGAACTTGTGACCATTATACGGATATCTGCGTAAAGAAGTATTTAACAGAGAGAGAAACAGAAAAATTGAATTCCAGTAATAAATTTATCATCACAGTCGCATCAGATATAGCTGTAGAAGGTACGTTTAGGCTTTTATTAGATACGGGATCCACATGGAGCTTAATGAAGCTCAATAGGATAAAAAGAGATACCTTCATACACACACAACATAAAATAAGAATAAGAGGACTATTTGGAAACGCGAAAAGCTCCATAGGTACTTGTGAGGCAAAGTTACTGATAGATAACGGTCAGCAGGTTTGCCAATTTAATGTCATTGGTGACACTGACTCCATTCCCGCCGATGGTATCCTTGGAATGGATTTCCTCAGTGACAAAGGTGTGATCGATTATGTAAATAGGAGATTGTGGATTCAAGATGCCAACGAAGTGCAGAAAGAAAGTTCCGTTTTTAGAAATGTAACAGCTAGTGGTCCAATGGTATCCAATAATTACAGTCCTCGAAATCAGTTCTATGCCAGAATAGAGGAGGCTCACAGGAACGTGGCAGAAAGCATCCGACCAGATATCAGTAACGCAGACAGCAACCAGAAGAATATCAAATGTAATGCAAAGGAAGCTTCAGGACAGGGGGAGAAAAGTAAACCCATATTGGATGAGCCAGTCCAGCCACAACATGGGGAGAGGACTTGGACCATAGCTTACGACAGTGCGGAACTTGATATAGTAAGAAATGAAGAAGCCAATCCCAAGAAACAATTTTTTGTATATAGTAGTAACCGTAAGGTTTCCATTACCAAATTCTATAACTTGAGTTATATAGACTGGTACTCGAAACGTCTTTGTAACCACTATAAACCCCTTATAGAGCTTAAATGGAGGATTATATAAAGGTTACCGTGACTTGATTTAGGTAACGTTATATAACTAAAAGTTTTATAAAATGAGTAACCAAAATATTCTGGTTACCTTAATATAACTTCTTATATAACCCTTATATACCCCAAGGTGCACTCGATTAATTTATTTTGGTCATAGCAGTGGTTGCGGAAAAGTTTCGGTTACCTTTATAAACTTTGTCTATAATGGTGCTGGTAACGTTTCCACAACGCTCGGAATTCTCAGACTGATTACTTTCAGTGACAGAAATGTTAGGGAAATTATTTTTCGTTACCTTTATAAAACAATAATATGCAAATATTTACGAAACCTCTCTTGACATAGAATTTCGATTTTTTTTTTGTATTATATTTTTATAATGTAAGGGTTTAATATTTTTACATTTTAGAAGTACAATTTTTCGGCATATGTGGTGAAATTCAGCTGCAATTGAAATTTTACTGTGAATATCATCATAGATACTTCCAAAAAATACAGACCGCTCCAAAAATAAGCAATATTTAATAATTTCAATTAAATATGACAAAATATAAGATTTTCACTTATGTGACATTAATTCAGAAAAATTACATAACATACTTTAGAAATGTTATGTACCTAAAAAGATGAATTTTCTTCGGATAAAAATAAAACGGAAGCCATATATCTGCAATTTATAAAATTGGCTTAACCGACATTTTCATTTTTATCTGGACAGATGAAAAAATGGCGGCTTGTACTTAAATGAACAAATTACCATTATAAAACTTCAAGTAGTTTTATATAAACTGAATGACCCTTATAAAACTTCTAGAAATATTATATAAACTAAAGGCACTACCATGCTTTGAAAATGGTCCTTCACAAAAAACAGACGTTAGTGTTCTTATATACCCTTTGGTTATATTATGTTATATAAATAAAAACAGTTTTATAATGGCTCCATTCGACACTAAAAGTAATTTGTTTTTATAACGATCACCGTAGTTACTAAAGGGCCACCAAAAAATTTTACGATATTTTATATTGGGTATATGTATTACCGAAAGTTCCCAATTTTTATTAAAGTCACCTAAATTACTGAAAGTTGTCGAGTTATATAAGGGTAACCACGGATACCGCAATAAACACTTATTACCAATAAGTTTGTAACGTGGTGATCAAAACAATTATAAAACTTTCTTATATACCTTCTAGTAATGGTTACTCTAAGTTATATAGGCAGGTGATTGAAACATTTCCATCACCAACTTATAAAACCTTTAGTAAGTAAGTTACACGAGAACCATTAGTAACCTAAAAAACTCTAATATAACTACATCGCCAATTGGTAATATTATAAAACTCTTATATAACCACTGAAATTCTTATATAACCGAGTAACCATTATATACCCCTAATAAAACTACCCATCACCTTCAGTCACCAAAAATTGGGAAAATTGTTACTTGGGATGGTTCAAGAAGGAGGCATCACAGGTATTATGGGTACAGTGGAAATAGGCTGGGGGATGAACGTGCATTCGTAAGAATCGCCAATGCAACAGCCTATTTCGTAAAAAGTCCTAATTCTTTCCATGAACAAACGAAATCTCACAGATTTGACAATCAATCTGCATGGCGCTATAATTATAGGAAAAAATTCTATCCTCAACTAGGGAAAACCCAGGGGATTAAGCAAAAAGGTAAATTACAGACGCCAAAGCATAGCTGCCAAACAGGTATGGTAGCTCCTCCGGTCAGAAATAAGATTAATAGGACAAATCTTACGCCAAATTTGACCGGGCTGTACAAGGTAGGTAACGGTAATGACCCAGGAATCGGGGAACGTAACCAAAGAGATTTCCAACAAATTCCCTCCAATTTCAGAAGAAATTCGATGAGCGGAGTTTGGTAGTCCATGGCCATAAGCATGTGAAAGAAGTAATACAGATAACCCAGTGCATCCAGGTAAATTTCTAGATTAAAAGGTAAGAAGGTAAAGGTAAGAAAATGTGTTTAAAAAAAATATAGAGAAATTAAACGAAGGAGAAGATTGCGAAAGAAATAAGAGATTTTAATGAAAGAGAAATTTAAAAGAAAAATACAAAAACAAAAATATTACTTGACAAGAAATAGAAAGAAAAGTTAAAGAATAAGAAATGTATGAAGATAATAAATAAATGTTTAAAGTTAGAGATGAAAAACTAAAAAGTAGGCTCAAAAAAGATAAAAACCAAAAGAGTAATGCATATAAAGGAAAACAATATGTTAACAATGTTGAAAAACAAACGAAAATGTTGTTAAAAATAAGAGTTAAGAAAAGATTGAAAATTTTGAAGAAATGTAAGATTTAAACAGAATATATGGTAAAAATTGAAAGGATTTTAAAAATAATAAGAGTTAAGGAAAAAAGTTGCAAAGGAAACAGAATTAAAAGTAAAAAAAAAAGTCAAATAGGAAAAATATTATCTAAGTATAGAAAAATTGGTTATAAATTCATGGAAAAATATATAAGACAGGTTAGAAAATACTCATATCTTGGAAATGGTAAATGTATAAAATATACCTATTGAAATAAAAAGAAAAGCTGAGAGCAACACTATGAAGAAAGCAGCGGAAATACGGAAATTGGATGAAAGGCAATGGTTATGCGAAGCACAGGGCAACTTGACTTATAGATAGGAATTAATAGCGCACAATTTAATGTTGGGAAGTCTTTTAGATATATACATATGGTGTTATATGGAATCGAAAATATCTTATTTCTTTAAGTACGTGTGGACTCTCAATGTAATTGAGAGAATGCCATGGTACCCATAAGAAAATCAAGAAAAATATTCTTACAAACATTATTTTCAACCACTGATCCTCATGGCAACAAGATAATTGAGAGTACTTCCACATTCAGTGCTACTCAACTTCTGGAAAAACAAGAAGTAGTCACACGATCAGATCATAAACTCTACCAACTAGTTTAAAGATTCCCAGAACATGCGAAAATGCGAAAATTGCAGAAAAAATTTTGAATGCCTACATATACAATTCATGATCAGGTAAAGAACAAGTCATTACGGAGTGGACCAGTCTCGTACGAATAATGACTAGGACTAGGCACTTTGTGATGTCTGGTGAGATTAAACTGGAGGTAAACTGTAAGAATATGCCAACTGCGATCGGAAAGCTGTCGTCCACAGGGATGCTAATAGTAGAAGAGCAGTGTCACATGCAGATAGGAGATTGGCTGATAGACTCGGAAGACAGCGCTAAGCGCAACATAACACTTTGGCAGCCAACTCGTTCGGAATTGCCAGCCTGGGACGTCATTACAAAGAAATCAAACTCACGCAAACCAGAAGTTTAGAAAATGGGAAAAACGAGGTGAAGCTGCTAGCAACCGATAATTTCAATCAGGCGTGGAGGGATCAGGAAGCTGAGTTAAAAAGGGTTCAGGAAGCTATCCAGAAAGAGGAGACTATCAGACAAATTATTCCTCATCATGTCCACTTGGCCGCTACATCAATTACTGGATGTTTATCCATCGTTGCCCTTGCAATATTAGCAGAAATTCTGATTCATCTAAGACGTTGGAAGAAGAAGCAGATATTGAAGGACATCAGTCGATGTTCAAAATTGCCAAACATCAAGATGTGACAACCAATTCGAACTACACAAAAGGAGCCGCGGCTCGAGGAACAAGACGCCAACATTAGCATCGAAATCATCCCCACAACCGCCAATATACCTGCCATGCCACAGCCCTGCCAAACGTCGTGAAAAAACAACTGGTACAGTTGGAGTGACCACATTAGGGTAGTAGAAAATTTATAAATAGAAGTGGTAGGATAGTTTTATAAAATATAGGGGGCAATCTCGGTAGTTTAGAAAGCAAGGTATAATTATACACTAGATGAAGAAATTTGTAAGTATTGTAAAAATTAGGATAGATAAATAGCTATTGGGAAAATGCTAGATGATAATGGTATAAAGAAATATATTGTATAAAGATTGTGGTATGAAATATTCCCCTAACTACAAAAAATTTCATTTAAATAAGTTAAATAAATTGGAAGACAACATAGATATGTTACAAGAAGATAACAAAGAAAAAGAATAAAGACAAAAAAGGACAGTACATAGTTGTAAGAAGACGATATAAACGAACTTAGATGTGAGAAGAAAATAAGAAAAATTAATAAGCAAGTATACAGTTATTGCTGTTACTGCTGTTAATTAAATGAAAACAAAAGAAAATATAAGAGATGAAATATAAAAAAAAAGCAAAGCAAGAAAATTAAAATGTAATAGAAATCACGAAATCAAATTAAAGTCAATGAAATATGTCAAATAGGAAAGTAAGAAAATTTGAAAATAATTATGTAAAGGAATCTGAACCGAACGAGAATTAAAATGTTCTCAATTGTTAATTAAGACTGTTGCTCTCTCCAGATCTAGTTCCCTGCGGAAACTAGTTTTTCCAAGGGGAGTGGGATGTGATGGCCCAACATACGGAAGATTCTTCCAGCAGCCAAAGGCATTACAGCGAAATAATCAGCAATTGCTAAACAATAACCTCGCATGGTATTGTTCTGCAACTGTCGGTTGTTTTGCTGATTAGCCCAACAGCTGGCTGCGATGAGCGCTTAGTGGAGCAATCGACGATTACGATAATAATTTACCTCGCATGGTAATTATTATGTAAAGCGATTGTTTACAACTAAGCAACTTAGGTGCTGCAACCGGTAGAACAAACGACAAGGTTGTTGTCGTTTGTTTACATCCGCGTTGCGAGTACAAGCTTACTTCCGAATATTGGGACAATAAAAGACCAATGACTGGTCTGGCGAGTGCCGTTAATTGTTCAGTCGCGATTCAACTTTGTTTTAGATATCAAGTTCCAGTTCGGTTCGGGTTTGCTTAATTTTAAAACTATTAAGATAGGTCAGTTTGGTTTATGCTAATAAAGAAACTGTGTTAAAAGAAATTCGAGTATCGTCTTTAATTATTGGATTTGTTAAGTAGATTGCTTTGGGACACGACATAAGTTCTTTCGATAGGACCGACATTTCTCGTTCAATGCAACTCCAAATCCAGAAACCATATTTTTTTCAATTGTCGAGTAAACCAGCTTCAAAACCGTACCAACAGCAAAATCGCTACGATTATAAGTTTATTCGATAGAGCCGAATTTCCACGTTCAATGCAAAGCCAAATCCAGAAGTCATATTTTTTCTCACTTTTCGAGAAAACCAGCCTCAAAGCGGGACAGGCCGCAAAATTGGTACGATTATAAGTTTATTCGATAGAGCCGACTTTTTATCTTCAATGTAACTCCTAATCCACAAAACTTATTTTTTCTCATTTTCGAGAAAAACAGCTACAAAACCGGATTGAAAGCAAAATCGCTACGGTTATTAGTTTATTCAATTGAGCCGACTTTTCACGTTCAAGGCATCTCCAAATCTAGAAATCATATTGTTTCTCAGTTTTCGACAAAACCAGCCTCAAAGCCGGACAGCCGCAAAATCGCAACGATTATAAGTTCATTCGATGAGCCGACTTTTCACTTCAATGCAACTCCAAATCCAGAAATCATACTTTTTTTTTAATTTTCGAGTAAACCAGCTTCAAAACCGGACAAACAGCAAAATCGCTACGATTATAATTTCATTATATAGAGCCGAATTTTCGCATTCAATGCAAATCCAAATCCAGAAGTCATATTTTTTCTCACTTTTCGAGAAAACCAGCTACAAAACCGGATAGAAAGCAAAATCGCTACGGTTATTAGTTTATTCAATAGAGCCTACTTTTCACGTTCAATGCAACTCCAAATCCAGAAATCATATTTTTTCACATTTTGAGAAAACCAGTTTCAAAACCGGATACACAGCAAAATCGCTACGATTATAAATTCATTCGGTAGAGCATACTTTTCACGTTGAATGCAACTCCAAATTCAGAAAACATATTTTTTCTCAATTTGCGAGTAAACCAGCTTTAAAACTGGACAAAAAGCAAAATAGCTACGATTATAAGTTTATTCGATAGAGCCGACTTTTCACGTTCAAGGCATTTCCAAATGTAGAAATCATATTTTTTCACATTTTGAGAAAACCAGCTTCAAAACCGGATACACAGCAAAATCGCTGCGATTATTAGTTCATTCGATAGAGCCTACTTTTCACGTTCAATGCAACTCCAAATCCAGAAATCATATTTTTTCTCATTTTTCGAGTAAACCAGCTACAAAACCGGAGAAAAAGCAAAATCGCTACGATTATAAGTTTATTCGATAGAGCCGACTTTTCACGTTCAATGCAACTCCAAATCCAGAAATCATATTTTTTTCAATTTTCGAGAAAACCAGCTTCAAAACCGGACAAACAGCAAAACCGCTACGATTATAATTTCATTATATAGAGCCGACTTTTCGCATTCAATGCAAATCCAAATCCAGAAATCATATTTTTTCTCACTTTTCGAGAAAATCAGCCGCAAAGCCGACAGGCCGCAAAATCGGTACGACTTATTCAATAGAGCCGACTTTTTACCTTCAATGTAAATCCCAATCCACAAAACTTACTTTTTCTCATTTCTCATTTTCGAGAAAACCAGCTACAAAACCGGACAAACAGCAAAATCGCTACGATTATATAGGCCGACTTTTCGCATTCAATGCAAATCCATATCCACAAAACTTATTTTTTCTCACTTTTCGAGAAATCATATTTTTTCACATTTTGAGAAAACCAGTTTCAAAACCGGATACACAGCAAAATCGCTACGGTTATTAGTTCATTCGATAGAGCCTACTTTTCACGTTCAATGCAACTCCAAATCCAGAAATCATATTTTTTCTCATTTTTCGAGTAAACCAGCTACAAAACCGGAGAAAAAGCAAAATCGCTACGATTATAAGTTTATTCGATAGAGCCGACTTTTCACGTTCAATGCAACTCCAAATCCAGAAATCATATTTTTTTCAATTTTCGAGAAAACCAGCTTCAAAACCGGACAAACAGCAAAACCGCTACGATTATAATTTCATTATATAGAGCCGACTTTTCGCATTCAATGCAAATCCATATCCAGAAATCATATTTTTCTCACTTTTCGAGAAAACCAGCTACAAAACCAGATAGAAAGCAAAATCGCTACGGTTATTAGTTTATTCGATAGAGCCTACTTTTCGCGTTCAATGCAACTCCAAATCCAGAAATCATATTTTTTCTCACTTTTCGAGAAAACCAGCTACAAAACCGGATGCACAGCAAAATCGCTACGTTTATTAGTTTCTTCAATAGAGCCGACTTTTCACGTTCAAGTCATCTCCAAATCTAGAAATTATATTGTTTCTCAGTTTTCGAGAAAACCAGCCTCAAAGCCGGACAGGTCGCAAAATCGCTACGATTATAAGTTTATTCGATAGAGCCGACTTTTCACTTCAATGCAACTCCAAATCCAGAAATCATATTTTTTCTCACTTTTCGAGAAAACCAGCCGCAAAGCCGGACGGCCCGCAAAATCGGTACGATTATAAGTTTATTCGATAAAGCCGACTTTTTACCTTCAACGTAACTTCCAATCCACAAAACTTATTTTTTCACATTTTGAGAAAACCAGTTTCAAAACCGGACAGACAGCAAAATCAATACGGTTATAAGTTTATTCCATACAGCCGACATTTCACGTTCAAAGCACCTCCAAATCTAGAAATCATATTTTTTCACATTTTGAGAAAACCAGCTTCAAAACCAGATACACAGCAAAATCGCTACGATTATAAGTTCATTCGATAGAGCCTACTTTTCACGTTCAATGCAACTCCAAATCCAGAAATCATATTTTTTCTCAATTTTCGAGTAAACCAGCTTCAAAACCGGACACAAAGCCAAATCGCTACGATTATAAGTTTATTCGATAGAGCCGACTTTTCACGTTTAAGGCATATCCAAATGCAGAAATCATCTTTTTTTTCAATTTTCCAGTAAACAGGCTTCAAAACCGGACAAACAGCAAAATCGCTACGATTATATAGGCCGACTTTGCGCATTCAATGCAAATCTAAATCCAGAAATCATATTTTTTCTCACTTTTCGAGAAAAGCAGCCGCAAAGCCGGACAGGCCGCAAAATCAATACGGTTATAAGTTTATTCGATACAACCGACGTTTCACGTTCAAGGCATCTCCAAATCTAGAAATCATATTTTTTCACATTTTGAGAAAACCAGCTTCAAAACCGGATACACAGCAAAATCGCTACGATTATAAGTTCATTCCATAGAGCCTACTTTTCACTTCAATGCAACTCCAAATCCAGAAATCATATTTTTTTCAATTTTCGAGAAAACCAGCTTCAAAACCGGACAAACAGCAAAACCGCTACGATTATAATTTCATTATATAGAGCCGACTTTTCGCATTCAATGCAACTCCAAATTCAGAAATCATATTTTTTCTCACTTTTCGAGAAAACCAGCTACAAAACCGGATAGAAAACAAAATCGCTACGGTTATTAGTTTATTCAATAGAGCCGACTTTTCACGTTCAAGGCATCTCCAAATCTAGAAATCATATTTTTTCACATTTTGAGAAAACCAGCTTCAAAACCGGATACACAGCAAAATCGCTGCGATTATTAGTTCATTCGATAGAGCCTACTTTTCACGTTCAATGCAACTCCAAATCCAGAAATCGTATTTTTTCTCATTTTTCGAGTAAACCAGCTACAAAACCGGACAAAAAGCAAAATCGCTACGATTATAAGTTTATTCGATAGAGCCGACTTTTCACGTTCAATGCAACTCCAAATCCAAACATCATACTTTTTTTTAATTTTCGAGTAAACCAGCTTCAAAACCGGACAAACAGCAAAATTGCTACGATTATAATTTCATTATATAGAGCCGACTTTTCGCATTCAATGCAAATCCATATCCAGAAATCATATTTTTCTCACTTTTCGAGAAAACCAGCTACAAAACCGGATAGAAAGCAAAATCGCTACGGTTATTAGTTTATTCGATAGAGCCTACTTTTCGCGTTCAATGCAACTCCAAATCCAGAAATCATATTTTTTCTCACTTTTCGAGAAAACCAGCTACAAAACCGGATGCACAGCAAAATCGCTACGTTTATTAGTTTCTTCAATAGAGCCGACTTTTCACGTTCAAGTCATCTCCAAATCTAGAAATTATATTGTTTCTCAGTTTTCGAGAAAACCAGCCTCAAAGCCGGACAGGTCGCAAAATCGCTACGATTATAAGTTTATTCGATAGAGCCGACTTTTCACTTCAATGCAACTCCAAATCCAGAAATCATATTTTTTCTCACTTTTCGAGAAAACCAGCCGCAAAGCCGGACGGCCCGCAAAATCGGAACGATTATAAGTTTATTCGATAAAGCCGACTTTTTACCTTCAACGTAACTTCCAATCCACAAAACTTATTTTTTCACATTTTGAGAAAACCAGTTTCAAAACCGGACAGACAGCAAAATCAATACGGTTATAAGTTTATTCCATACAGCCGACATTTCACGTTCAAAGCACCTCCAAATCTAGAAATCATATTTTTTCACATTTTGAGAAAACCAGCTTCAAAACCAGATACACAGCAAAATCGCTACGATTATAAGTTCATTCGATAGAGCCTACTTTTCACGTTCAATGCAACTCCAAATCCAGAAATCATATTTTTTCTCAATTTTCGAGTAAACCAGCTTCAAAACCGGACACAAAGCCAAATCGCTACGATTATAAGTTTATTCGATAGAGCCGACTTTTCACGTTTAAGGCATATCCAAATGCAGAAATCATCTTTTTTTTCAATTTTCCAGTAAACCAGCTTCAAAACCGGACAAACAGCAAAATCGCTACGATTATATAGGCCGACTTTGCGCATTCAATGCAAATCTAAATCCAGAAATCATATTTTTTCTCACTTTTCGAGAAAAGCAGCCGCAAAGCCGGACAGGCCGCAAAATCAATACGGTTATAAGTTTATTCGATACAACCGACGTTTCACGTTCAAGGCATATCCAAATCTAGAAATCATATTTTTTCACATTTTGAGAAAACCAGCTCCAAAACCGGATACACAGCAAAATCGCTACGATTATAAGTTCATTCCATAGAGCCTACTTTTCACTTCAATGCAACTCCAAATCCAGAAATCATATTTTTTTCAATTTTCGAGAAAACCAGCTTCAAAACCGGACAAACAGCAAAACCGCTACGATTATAATTTCATTATATAGAGCCGACTTTTAGCATTCAATGCAACTCCAAATTCAGAAATCATATTTTTTCTCACTTTTCGAGAAAACCAGCTACAAAACCGGATAGAAAACAAAATCGCTACGGTTATTAGTTTATTCAATAGAGCCGACTTTTCACGTTCAAGGCATCTCCAAATCTAGAAATCATATTTTTTCACATTTTGAGAAAACCAGCTTCAAAACCGGATACACAGCAAAATCGCTGCGATTATTAGTTCATTCGATAGAGCCTACTTTTCACGTTCAATGCAACTCCAAATCCAGAAATCGTATTTTTTCTCATTTTTCGAGTAAACCAGCTACAAAACCGGACAAAAAGCAAAATCGCTACGATTATAAGTTTATTCGATAGAGCCGACTTTTCACGTTCAATGCAACTCCAAATCCAAACATCATACTTTTTTTTAATTTTCGAGTAAACCAGCTTCAAAACCGGACAAACAGCAAAATTGCTACGATTATAATTTCATTATATAGAGCCGAATTTTCGCATTCAATGCAAATCCAAATCCAGAAATCATATTTTTTCTCGCTTTTCGAGAAAACCAGCTACAAAACCGGATAGAAAGCAAAATCGCTACAGTTATTAGTTTATTCAATAGAGCTGACTTTTCACGCTCAAGGCATCTCCAAATCTAGAAATCATATTTTTTCACATTTTGAGAAAACCAGCTTCAAAACCGGATACACAGCAAAATCGCTGCGATTATTAGTTCATTCGATAGAGCCTACTTTTCACGTTCAATGCAACTCCAAATCCAGAAGTCATATTTTTTCTCACTTTTCGAGAAAACCAGCTACAAAACCGGATAGAAAGCAAAATCGCTACGGTTATTATTTTATTCAATAGAGCCTACTTTTCACGTTCAATGCAACTCCAAATCCAGAATTCATATTTTTTCACATTTTGAGAAAACCAGTTTCAATACCGGATACACAGCAAAATCGCTACGATTATAAGTTCATTCGATAGAGCCTACTTTTCACTTCAATGCAACTCCAAATCCAGAAATCATATTTTTTTCAATTTTCGAGTAAACCAGCTTCAAAACCGGACAAACAGCAAAACCGCTATGATTATAATTTCATTATATAGAGCCGACTTTTCGCATTCAATGCAAATCCAAATCCAGAAATCATATTTTTTCTCGCTTTTCGAGAAAACCAGCTACAAAACCGGATAGAAAGCAAAATCGCTACAGTTATTAGTTTATTCAATAGAGCTGACTTTTCACGCTCAAGGCATCTCCAAATCTAGAAATCATATTTTTTCATATTTTGAGAAAACCAGCTTCAAAACCGGATACACAGCAAAATCGCTACGATTATAAGTTCATTCCATAGAGCCTACTTTTCACGTTCAATGCAACTCCAAATCCAAAAATCATATTTATTCTCAATTTTCGAGTAAACCAGCTTTAAAACCGGACAAAAAGCAAAATCGCTACGATTATAATTTCTTTATATAGAGCCGACTTTTCGCATTCAATGCAAATCCATATCCAGAAATCATATTTTTTCTCACTTTTCGAGAAAACCAGCTACAAAACCGGATAGAAAGCAAAATCGCTACGGTTATTAGTTTATTCAATAGAGCCTACTTTTCACGTTCAATGCAACTCCAAATCCAGAAATCATATTTTTTCACATTTTGAGAAAACCAGTTTCAATACCGGATACACAGCAAAATCGCTACGATTATAAGTTCATTCGATAGAGCCTACTTTTCACTTCAATGCAACTCCAAATCCAGAAATCATATTTTTTTCAATTTTCGAGTAAACCAGCTTCAAAACCGGACAAACAGCAAAACCGCTACGATTATAATTTCATTATATAGAGCCGACTTTTCGCATTCAATGCAAATCCAAATCCAGAAATCATATTTTTTCTCGCTTTTCGAGAAAACCAGCTACAAAACCGGATAGAAAGCAAAATCGCTACAGTTATTAGTTTATTCAATAGAGCTGACTTTTCACGTTCAAGGCATCTCCAAATCTAGAAATCATATTTTTTCACATTTTGAGAAAACCAGTTTCAAAACCGGATACACAGCAAAATCGCTACGATTATAAGTTCATTCCATAGAGCCTACTTTTCACGTTCAATGCAACTCCAAATCCAGAAATCGTATTTATTCTCAATTTTCGAGTAAACCAGCTTTAAAACCGGACAAAAAGCAAAATCGCTACGATTATAATTTCTTTATATAGAGCCGACTTTTCGCATTCAATGCAAATCCATATCCAGAAATCATATTTTTTCTCACTTTTCGAAAAAACCAGCTACAAAACCGGATAGAAAGCAAAATCGCTACGGTTATTAGTTTATTCAATAGAGCCGACTTTTCACGTTCAAGGCATCTCCAAATCTAGAAATCATATTTTTTCACATTTTGAGAAAACCAGCTTCAAAACCGGATACACAGCAAAATCGCTGCGATTATTAGTTCATTCGATAGAGCCTACTTTTCACGTTCAATGCAACTCCAAATCCAGAAATCGTATTTTCTCTCATTTTTTGAGTAAACCAGCCACAAAACCGGACAAAAAGCAAAATCGCTACGATTATAAGTTTATTCGATAGAGCCGGCTTTTCACGTTCAATGCAACTCCAAATCCACAAATCATACTTTTTTTTAATTTTCGAGTAAACCAGCTTCAAAACCGGACAAACAGCAAAATCGCTACGATTATAATTTCATTATATAGAGCCGAATTTTCGCATTCAATGCAAATCCAAATCCAGAAGTCATATTTTTTCTCACTTTTCGAGAAAACCAGCTACAAAACCGGATAGAAAGCAAAATCGCTACGGTTATTAGTTTATTCAATAGAACCTACTTTTCACTTCAATGCAACTCCAAATCCAGAAATCATATTTTTTTTCAATTTTCGACTAAACCAGCTTCAAAACCGGACAAACAGCAAAACCGCTACGATTATAATTTCATTATATAGAGCCGACTTTTCGCATTCAATGCAAATCCAAATTCAGAAATCATATTTTTTCTCACTTTTCGAGAAACCCAGCCGCAAAGCCGACAGGCCGCAAAATCGGTATGATTATAAGTTTATTCGACAAAGCCGACTTTTTACCTTCAATGTAACTCCCAATCCACAAAACTTATTTTTTCACATTTTGAGAAAACCAGCTTCAAAACCGGATACACAGCAAAATCGCTACGATTATAAGTTCATTCGATAGAGCCTACTTTTCACGTTCAATGCAAGTCCAAATGCAGAAATCATAGTTTTTTTTCAATTTTCGAGTAAACCAGCTTCAAAACCGGACAAACAGCAAAATCGCTACGATTATAATTTCATTATATAGAGCCGACTTTTCGCATTCAATGCAAATCCAAATTCAGAAATCATATTTTTTGTCGCTTTTCGAGAAAACCAGCCACAAAACCGGATAGAAAGCAAAATCGCTACGGTTATTAGTTTATTCAATAGAGCTGACTTTTCACGTTCAAGGCATCTCCAAATCTAGAAATCATAGTTTTTCACATTTTGAGAAAACCAGCTTCAAAACCGGATACACAGCAAAATCGCTACGATTATAAGTTCATTCCATAGAGCCTACTTTTCACGTTCAATGCAACTCCATATCCAAAAATCATATTTTTTCTCAATTTTCGAGTAAACCAGCTTCAAAACCGGACAAAAAGCAAAATCGCTACGATTATAATTTCATTATATAGAGCCGACTTTTCGCATTCAATGCAAATCCATATCCAGAAATCATATTTTTTCTCACTTTTCGAGAAAACCAGCTACAAAACCGGATAGAAAGCAAAATCGCTACGGTTGGTTATTAGTTTATTCAATAGGGCCGAGTTTTCACGTTCAAGGCGTCTCCAAATCTAGAAATCATATTTTTTCACATTTTGAGAAAACCAGTTTTAAAACCGGATACACAGCAAAATCGCTAGGATTATAAATTCATTCGGTAGAGCCTACTTTTCACGTTGAATGCAACTCCAAATTCAGAAATCGTATTTTTTCTCAATTTGCGAGTAAACCAGCTTCAAAACCGGGCAAACAGCAAAATCGCTACGATTATAAGTTCATTATATAGAGCCGACTTTTCGCATTCAATGCAAATCCATATCCAGACATCATATTTTTTCTCACTTTTCGAGAAAACCAGCTAAAAAACCGGATACACAGCAAAATCGCTACGATTATAAGTTTATTCGATACAGCCGACTTTTCACGTTCAAGGCATCTCCAAATCCAGAAATCATATTTTTTCTCAATTTTCGAGTAAACCAGCTTCAAAACCGGACAAAAAGCAAAATCGCTACGATTATAAGTTTATTCGATAGAACCGACTTTTCACGTTCAAGGCATCTCCAAATGCGGAAATAATCTTTTTTTCAATTTTCGAGTAAACCAGCTTCAAAACCAGACAAACAGTAAAATCGCTACGATTATATAGGCCGACTTTTCGCATTCAATGCAAATCCATATCCAGAAATCATATTTTTTCTCACTTTTCGAGAAAACCAGTTTCAAAACCGGATAGAAAGCAAAATCGCTACGATTATTAGTTTATTCAATAGAGCCGACTTTTCACGTTCAGTGCATCTCCAAATCTAGAAATCATATTTTTCACATTTTGAGAAAACCAGTTTCAAAACCGGATACACAGCAAAATCGCTACGATTATAAATTCATTCGGTAGAGCCTACTTTTCACGTTGAATGCAACTCCAAATTCAGAAATCATATTTTTTCTCAATTTGCGAGTAAACCAGCTTCAAAACCGGATAAAAAGCAAAATAGCTACGATTATAAGTTTATTCGATAGAGCCGACTTTTCACGTTCAAGGCATCTCCAAATCTAGAAATCATATTTTTTCACATTTTGAGAAAACCAGCTTCAAAACCGGATACATAGCAAAATCGCTACGATTATAAGTTCATTCGATAGAGCCTACTTTTCACGTTCAATGCAAGTCCAAATGCAGAAATCATATTTTTTTCAATTTTCGAGTAAACCAGCTTCAAAACTGGACAAACAGCAAAATCGCTACGATTATAATTTCATTATATAGAGCCGACTTTTCGCAATCAATGCAAATCCAAATCCAGAAATCATATTTTTTCTCGCTTTTCGAGAAAACCAGTTTCAAAACCGGATAGAAAGCAAAATCGCTACGGTTATTAGTTTATTCAATAGAGCCGACTTTTCACGTTCAATGCATCTCCAAATCTAGAAATCATATTTTTCACATTTTGAGAAAACCAGCTTCAAAACCGGATACACAGCAAAATCGCTACGATTATAAGTTCATCCGATAGAGCCTACTTTTCACGTTCAATGCGACTCCAAATCCAAAAATCGTATTTTTTCTCAATTTGCGAGTAAACCAGCTTCAAAACCGGGCAAACAGCAAAATCGCTACGATTATAAGTTCATTATATAGAGCCGACTTTTCGCATTCAATGCAAATCCATATCCAGAAATCATATTTTTTCTCACTTTTCGAGAAAACCAGCTAAAAAACCGGATACACAGCAAAATCGCTACGATTATAAGTTTATTCGATACAGCCGACTTTTCACGTTCAAGGCATCTCCAAATCCAGAAATCATATTTTTTCTCAATTTTCGAGTAAACCAGCTTCAAAACCGGACAAAAAGCAAAATCGCTACGATTATAAGTTTATTCGATAGAACCGACTTTTCACGTTCAAGGCATCTCTAAATGCGGAAATAATCTTTTTTTCAATTTTCGAGTAAACCAGCTTCAAAACCAGACAAACAGTAAAATCGCTACGATTATATAGGCCGACTTTTCGCATTCAATGCAAATCCATATCCAGAAATCATATTTTTTCTCACTTTTCGAGAAAACCAGTTTCAAAACCGGATAGAAAGCAAAATCGCTACGATTATTAGTTTATTCAATAGAGCCGACTTTTCACGTTCAATGCATCTCCAAATCTAGAAATCATATTTTTCACATTTTGAGAAAACCAGTTTCAAAACCGGATACACAGCAAAATCGCTACGATTATAAATTCATTCGGTAGAGCCTACTTTTCACGTTGAATGCAACTCCAAATTCAGAAATCATATTTTTTCTCAATTTGCGAGTAAACCAGCTTCAAAACCGGATAAAAAGCAAAATAGCTACGATTATAAGTTTATTCGATAGAGCCGACTTTTCACGTTCAAGGCATCTCCAAATCTAGAAATCATATTTTTTCACATTTTGAGAAAACCAGCTTCAAAACCGGATACATAGCAAAATCGCTACGATTATAAGTTCATTCGATAGAGCCTACTTTTCACGTTCAATGCAAATCCAAATGCAGAAATCATATTTTTTTCAATTTTCGAGTAAACCAGCTTCAAAACTGGACAAACAGCAAAATCGCTACGATTATAATTTCATTATATAGAGCCGACTTTTCGCAATCAATGCAAATCCAAATCCAGAAATCATATTTTTTCTCGCTTTTCGAGAAAACCAGTTTCAAAACCGGATAGAAAGCAAAATCGCTACGGTTATTAGTTTATTCAATAGAGCCGACTTTTCACGTTCAATGCATCTCCAAATCTAGAAATCATATTTTTCACATTTTGAGAAAACCAGCTTCAAAACCGGATACACAGCAAAATCGCTACGATTATAAGTTCATCCGATAGAGCCTACTTTTCACGTTCAATGCGACTCCAAATCCAAAAATCGTATTTTTTCTCAATTTGCGAGTAAACCAGCTTCAAAACCGGATAAAAAGCAAAATAGCTACGATTATAAGTTTATTCGATAGAGCCGACTTTTCACGCAACTCCAAGTCATATTTTTTTTCAATTTTCGAGTAAACCAGCTTCAAAACCGGACAAACAGAAA
The DNA here is from genome assembly GCA_963930735.1 of Dioctria linearis. Lineage (NCBI taxonomy): Eukaryota > Metazoa > Arthropoda > Insecta > Diptera > Asilidae > Dioctria > Dioctria linearis. The sequence continues at coordinate 196,333,541 of OZ005740.1, forward strand.
AACCGCTATGATTATAATTTCATTATATAGAGCCGACTTTTCGCATTCAATGCAAATCCAAATCCAGAAATCATATTTTTTCTCACTTTTCGAGAAACCCAGCCGCAAAGCCGACAGGCCGCAAAATCGGTATGATTATAAGTTTATTTGACAAAGCCGACTTTTTACCTTCAATGTAACTCCCAATCCACAAAACTTATTTTTTCACATTTTGAGAAAACCAGCTTCAAAACCGGATACACAGCAAAATCGCTACGATTATAAGTTCATTCGATAGAGCCTAATTTTCACGTTCAATGCAAGTCCAAATGCAGAAATCATAGTTTTTTTAAATTTTCGAGTAAACCAGCTTCAAAACCGGACAAACAGCAAAATCGCTACGATTATAATTTCATTATATAGAGCCGACTTTTCGCATTCAATGCAAATCCAAATCCAGAAATCATATTTTTTCTCGCTTTTCGAGAAAACCAGCTACAAAACCGGATAGAAAGCAAAATCGCTACGGTTATTAGTTTATTCAATAGAGCTGACTTTTCACGTTCAAGGCATCTGCAAATCTAGAAATCATATTCTTTCACATTTTGAGAAAATCAACTTCAAATCCGGATACACAGCAAAATCGCTACGATTATAAGTTCATTCCATAGAGCCTACATTTCACGTTCAATGCAACTCCAAAACCAAAAATCATATTTTTTCTCAATTTGCGAGTAAACCAGCTTCAAAACCGGACAAAAAGCAAAATAGCTACGATTATAAGTTTATTCGATAGAGCCGACTTTTCACGTTCAAGGCATCTCCAAATGTAGAAATCATATTTTTTCACATTCTGAGAAAACCAGCTTCAAAACCGGATACACAGCAAAATCGCTACGATTATAAGTTCATTCGATAGAGCCTACTTTTCACGTTCAATGCAACTCCAAATCCAAAAATCATATTTTTTCTCAATTTGCGAGTAAACCAGCTTCAAAACCGGACAAACAGCAAAATCGCTACGATTATAAGTTCATTATATAGAGCCGACTTTTCGCATTCAATGCAAATCCATATCCAGAAATCATATTTTTTCTCACTTTTCGAGAAAACCAGCTACAAAACCGGATACACAGCAAAATCGCTACGATTATAAGTTCATTCGATAGAGCCTACTTTTCACTTCAATGCAACTCCAAATCCAGAAATCATATTTTTTCTCAATTTTCGAGTAAACCAGCTTCAAAACCGGACAAAAAGCAAAATCGCTACGATTATAAGTTTATTCGATAGAGCCGACTTTCACGTTCAAGGCATCTCCAAATGCAGAAATCATCTTTTTTCAATTTTCGAGTAAACCAGCGTCAAAACCGGACAAACAGCAAAATCGCTACGATTATATAGGCCGACTTTTCGCATTCAATGCAAATCCATATCCAGAAATATTTTTTCTCACTTTTCGCGAAAACCAGTTTCAAAACCGGATAGAAAGCAAAATCGCTACGGTTATTAGTTTATGCAATAGAGCCGACTTTTCACGTTCAATGCATCTCCAAATCTAGAAATCATATTTTTCACATTTTGAGAAAACCAGTTTTAAAACGGATACACAGCAAAATCGCTAGGATTATAAATTCATTCGGTAGAGCCTACTTTTCACGTTGAATGCAACTCCAAATCCAAAAATCATATTTTTTCTCAATTTGCGAGTAAACCAGCTTCAAAACCGGACAAACAGCAAAATTGCTACGATTATAAGTTCATTATATAGAGCCGACTTTTCGCATTCAATGCAAATCCATATCCCGAAATCATATTTTTTCTCACTTTTCGAGAAAACCAGTTTCAAAACCGGATACACAGCAAAATCGCTACGATTATAAATTCATTCGGTAGAGCCTACTTTTCACGTTGAATGCAACTCCAAATTCAGAAATCATATTTTTTCTCAATTTGCGAGTAAACCAGCTTCAAAACCGGACAAAAAGCAAAATAGCTACGATTATAAGTTTATTCGATAGAGCCGACTTTTCACGTTCAAGGCATCTCCAAATCTAGAAATCATATTTTTTCACGTTTTGAGAAAACCAGCTTAAAAACCGGATACACAGCAAAATCGCTACGATTATTATTTGATTCAATAGAGCCTACTTTTCACGTTCAATGCAACTCCAAATCCAGAAATCATATTTTTTCTCGTTTTTCGAGTAAACCAGCTACAAAACCGGACAAAAAGCAAAATCGCTACGATTATAAGTTTATTCGATAGAGCCGACTTTTCACGTTCAAAGCATCTCCAAATCTAGAAATCTTATTTTTTCACATTTTGAGAAAACCAGCTTCAAAACCGGATACACAGCAAAATCGCTACGATTATAAGTTCATTCGATAGAGCCTACTTTTCACGTTCAATGCAAGTCCAAATGCAGAAATCATTTTTTTTTTTCAATTTTCGAGTAAACCAGCTTCAAAACTGTACAAACAGCAAAATCGCTACGATTATAATTTCATTATATAGAGCCGACTTTTCGCATTCAATGCAAATCCATATCCAGAAATCATATTTTTTCTCACTTTTCGAGAAAACCAGAAAATCGATTCGATTATAAGTTCATTCGATAGAGCCTACTTTTCACGTTCAATGCAACTCCAAATCCAGAAATCATATTTTTTCTCAATTTTCGAGTAAACCAGCTTCAAAACCGGACCAAAAGCAAAATCGCTACGATTATAAGTTTATTCGATAGAGCCGACTTTTCACGTTCAAGGCATCTCCAAATGCAGAAATCATCTTTTTTTCAATTTTCGAGTAAACCAGCTTCAAAACCGGACAAACAGCAAAATCGCTACGATTATATAGGCCGACTTTTCGCATTCAATGCAAATCCATATCCAGAAATCATATTTTTTCTCACTTTTCGAGAAAACCAGTTTCAAAACCGGATAGAAAGCAAAATCGCTACGGTTATTAGTTTATTCAATAGAGCCGACTTTTCACGTTCAATGCATCTCCAAATCTAGAAATCATATTTTTTCACATTTTGAGAAAACCAGCTTAAAAACCGGATACACAGCAAAATCGCTACGATTATTATTTCATTCGATAGAGCCTACTTTTCACGTTCAATGCAACTCCAAATCCAGAAAGCATATTTTTTCTCATTTTTCGAGTAAACCAGCTACAAAACCGGACAAAAAGCAAAATCGCTACGATTATAAGTTTATTCGATAGAGCCGACTTTTCACGTTCAAGGCATCTCCAAATCTAGAAATCATATTTTTTCACATTTTGAGAAAACCAGCTTCAAAACCAGATACACAGCAAAATCGCTACGATTATTAGTTCATTCGATAGAGCCTACTTTTCACGTTCAATGCAACTCCAAATCCAGAAATCATATTTTTTCTCATTTTTCGAGTAAACCAGCTACAAAACCGGACAAAAAGCAAAATCGCTACGATTATAAGTTTATTCGATAGAGCCGACTTTTCACGTTCAAAGCATCTCCAAATCTAGAAATCTTATTGTTTCACATTTTGAGAAAACCAGCTTCAAAACCGGATACACAGCAAAATCGCTACGATTATAAGTTCATTCGATAGAGCCTACTTTTCACGTTCAATGCAAGTCCAAATGCAGAAATCATTTTTTTTTCAATTTTCGAGTAAACCAGCTTCAAAACTGTACAAACAGCAAAATCGCTACGATAATAATTTCATTATATAGAGCCGGCTTTTCGCATTCAATGCAAATCCATATCCAGAAATCATATTTTTTCTCACTTTTCGAGAAAACCAGAAAATCGCTACGATTATTATTTCATTCGATAGAGCCTACTTTTCACGTTCAATGCAACTCCAAATCCAGAAATCATATTTTTTCTCATTTTTCGAGTAAACCAGCTACAAAACCGGACAAAAAGCAAAATCGCTACGATTATAAGTTTATTCGATAGAGCCGACTTTTCACGTTCAAAGCATCTCCAAATCTAGAAATCTTATTTTTTCACATTTTGAGCAAACCAGCTTAAAAACCGGATACACAGCAAAATCGCTACGATTATAAGTTCATTCGATAGAGCCTACTTTTCACGTTCAATGCAAGTCCAAATGCAGAAATCATTTTTTTTTTCAATTTTCGAGTAAACCAGCTTCAAAACTGTACAAACAGCAAAATCGCTACGATTATAATTTCATTATATAGAGCCGACTTTTCGCATTCAATGCAAATCCATATCCAGAAATCATATTTTTTCTCACTTTTCGAGAAAACCAGAAAATCGCTACGATTATAAGTTCATTCGATAGAGCCTACTTTTCACGTTCAATGCAACTCCAAATCCAGAAATCATATTTTTTCTCATTTTTCGAGTAAACCAGCTACAAAACCGGACAAAAAGCAAAATCGCTACGATTATAAGTTTATTCGATAGAGCCGACTTTTCACGTTCAAGGCATCTCCAAATCTAGAAATCATATTTTTTCACATTTTGAGAAAACCAGCTTCAAAAGCGGACACACAGCAAAATCGCTACGATTATTAGTTCATTCGATAGAGCCTACTTTTCACGTTCAATGCAACTCCAAATCCCGAAATCATATTTTTTCTCATTTTTCGAGTAAACCAGCTACAAAACCGGACAAAAAGCAAAATCGCTACGATTATAATTTCATTATATAGAGCCGACTTTTCGCATTCAATGCAAATCTAAATCCAGAAATCATATTTTTTCTCGCTTTTCGAGAAAACCGGCCGCAAAGCCGGACAGGCCGCAAAATCGGTACGATTATAAGTTTATTCGATAAAGCCGCCTTTTTACCTTCAATGTAACTCCCAATCCACAAAACTTATTTTTTCTCACTTTTCGAGAAAACCAGCTACAAAACCGGACAGACAGGAAAATCAATACGGTTATAAGTTTATTCGATACAGCCGACTTTTCACGTTCAAGGCATCTCCAAATCTAGAAATCATATTTTTTCACATTTTGAGAAAACCAGTTTCAAAACCGGATACACAGCAAAATCGCTACGATTATAAGTTCATTCCATAGAGCCTACTTTTCACGTTCAATGCAACTCCAAATCCAAAAATCATATTTTTTTCTCAATTTTAGAGTAAACCAGCTTCAAAACCGGACAAAAAGCAAAATCTCTACGATTATAATTTCATTATATAGAGCCGACTTTTCGCATTCAATGCAAATCCATATCCAGAAATCATATTTTTCCTCACTTTTCGAGAAAACCAGCTACAAAACCGGATAGAAAGCATAATCGCTACGGTTATTAGTTTATTCAATAGAGCCGACTCTTCACGTTCAAGGCATCTCCAAATCTAGAAGTCATATTTTTTCACATTTTGAGAAAACCAGTTTTAAAACCGGATACACAGCAAAATCGCTAGGATTATAAATTCATTCGGTAGAGGCTACTTTTCACGTTGCATGCAACTCCAAATTCAGAAATCATATTTTTTCTCAATTTGCGAGTAAACCAGCTTCAAAACCGGACAAAAAGCAAAATAGCTACGATTATAAGTTTACTCGATAGAGCCGACTTTTCACGTTCAAGGCATCTCCAAATGTAGAAATCATATTTTTTCACATTTTGAGAAAACCAGCTTCAAAACCGGATACACAGCAAAATCGCTACGATTATAAGTTTATTCGATATAGCCGACTTTTCACGTACAAGGCATCTCCAAATGCAGAAATCATCTTTTTTTCAATTTTCGAGTAAACCAGCTTCAAAACCGGACAAACAGCAAAATCGCTACGATTATAATTTCATTATATAGAGCCGACTTTTCGCATTCAATGCAAATCCATATACAGAAATCATATTTTTTCTCTCTTTTCGAGAAAACCAGCTACAAAACCGGATAGAAAGCAAAATCGCTACGGTTATTAGTTTATTCAATAGAGCCGACTTTTCACGTTCAAGGCATCTCCAAATGTAGAAATCATATTTTTTCACATTTTGAGAAAACCAGCTTCAAAACCGGATACATAGCAAAATCGCTACGATTATAATTTCATTCGATAGAGCCTAATTTTCACGTTCAATGCAACTCCAAATCCAGAAATCATACATTCTCTCATTTTTCGAGTAAACCAGCTACAAAACCGGACAAAAAGCAAAATCGCTACGATTATAAGTTCATTCGATAGAGCCTACTTTTCACGTTCAATGCAACTCCAAATCCAGAAATCATATATTCTCTCATTTTTCGAGTAAACCAGCTACAAAACCGGCCAAAAAGCAAAATCGGTACGATTATAAGTTTATTCGATAAAGCCTACTTTTTACCTTCAATGTAACAAAACTTATTTTTTTCACATTTTGAGAAAACCAGTTTCAAAACCGGACAGACAGCAAAATCGCTACGATTATAATTTCATTCGATAGAGCCGACTTTTCACGTTCAAGGCACCTCCAAATCTAGAAATCATATTTTTTCACATTTTGAGAAAACCAGCTTCAAAACCGGATACACAGCAAAATCGCTACGATTATAATTTCATTATATAGAGCCATTTTGAGAAAACCAGCTTCAAAACCGGAATCACAGTAAAATCGCTACGATTATAAGTTCATTCCATAGAGCCTAGTTTTCGCGCTGAATGCAACTCCAAATCCAGAAATCATATTTTTTCTCAATTTTCGAGTAAACCAGCTTCACAACCGGACAAAAAGCAAAATTGCTACGGTTATTAGTTTATTCAATAGAGCTGACTTTTCACGTTCAAGGCATCTCCAAATCTAGAAATCATATTTTTTCACATTTTGAGAAAACCAGTTTCAAAACCGGACAAACAGCAAAATCGCTACGATTATAAGTTTATTCGATAGAGCCGACTTTTCACGTTCAAGGCATCTCCAAATCTAGAAATCATATTTTTTCACATTTTGAGAAAACCAGCTTTAGAACCGGATACACAGTAAAATCACTACGATTATAAGTTCATTCGATAGAGCCTACTTTCACGTTCAATGCAAGTCCAAATGCAGAAATCATATTTTTTTTCAATTTTCGAGTAAACCAGCTTCAAAACTGGACAAACAGCAAAATCGCTAACGATTATAATTTCATTATATAGAGCCGAATTTTCGCATTCAATGCAAATCCAAATCCAGAAATCATATTTTTTCTCACTTTTCGAGAAACCCAGCCGCAAAGCCGACAGGCCGCAAAATCGGTATGATTATAAGTTTATTCGACAAAGCCGACTTTTTACCTTCAATGTAACTCCCAATCCACAAAACTTATTTTTACCCATTTTGAGAAAACCAGCTTCAAAACCGGATACACAGCAAAATCGCTACGATTATAAGTTCATTCGACAGAGCCTACTTTTCACGTTCAATGCAAGTCCAAATGCAGAAATCATAGTTTTTTCAATTTTCGAGTAAAGCAGCTTCAAAACCGGACAAACAGCAAAATCGCTACGATTATAATTTCATTATATAGAGCCGACTTTTCGCATTCAATGCAAATCCAAATCCAGAAATCATATTTTTTCTCGCTTTTCGAGAAAACCAGCTACAAAACCGGATAGAAAGCAAAATCGCTACGGTTATTAGTTTATTCTATAGAGCTGACTTTTCACGTTCAAGGCATCTCCAAATCTAGAAATAATATTTTTTCACATTTTGAGAAAACCAGCTTCAAAACCGGATACACAGCAAAATCGCTACGATTATAAGTTCATTCGATAGAGCCTACTTTTCACGTTCAATGCAACTCCAAATCCACAAATCATATTTGTCTCACTTTTTGAGAAAACCAGCTTCAAAACCGGACAAAAGGCAAAATCGCTACGATTATAAGTTCATTCGATAGAGCCTACTTTTCACGTTCAATGCAACTACAAATCCGGAAATCATATTTTCTCCACTTTCGAGAAAACAGGCCTCAAAGCCGGACAGGCCGCAAAATCACTACGATTATAAGTTCATTCGATAGAGCCGTTTTTTCACCTTCAATGCAACTCCAAATCCAGAAATCATATTTTTCTTACTTTCGAGAAAACCAGGTTCAAAACCGGACAAAAGGCAAAATCGCTACGATTATAAGTTTATTCGATAGAGCCGACTTTTCACGTTCAATGCAACTCCAAATCTAGAAATCGTATTTTTCTCACTTGTCGAGAGAACCAGCTTCAAAACCGAATACACAACAAAATCGCTACGATTATAAGTTCATTAGATATAGCCGCCTTTTCACGTTCAATGCAACTCCAAATCAATAAATCATATTGTTTCTCAGTTTTCGAGTAAACCAGCTTCAAAACCGGACCAACAGCAAAATCGCTACGATTATAATTTCATTATATAGAGCCGACTTTTCGCAATCAATGCAAATCCAAATCCAGAAGTCATATTTTTTCTCGCTTTTCGAGAAAACCAGCTTCAAAACCGGACAAAAAGCAAAATAGCTACGATTATAAGTTTATTCGATAGAGCCGACTTTTCACGTTCAAGGCATCTCCAAATCTAGAAATCACATTTCTTTACATTTTGAGAAAACCAGTTTCAAAACCGGATACGCAACAAAACCGCTACGATTATAAGTTCATTCGATAGAGCCTACTTTTCACGTTGAATGCAACTCCAAATCCAGAAATCATATTTTTTCTCAATTTACTAGTAAACCAGCTTCAAAACCGGACAAAAAGCAAAATAGCTAAGATTATAAGTTTATTCGATAGAGCCGACTTTTCACGTTCAAGGCATCTCCAAATCTAGAAATCACATTTTTTCACATTTTGAGAAAACCAGCTTCAAAACCGGATACACAGCAAAATCGCTACGATTATAAGTTCATTCGCTAGAGCCTACTTTTCACGTTCAATGCAACTCCAAATGCAGAAATCATATTTTTTTTCAATTTTCGAGTAAACCAGCTTCAAAACCGGACAAGCAGCAAAATCGCTACGATTATGTTTTCATTATATAGAGCCGACTTTTCGCATTCAATGCAAATCTAAATCCAGAAATCATATTTTTTCTCGCTTTTCGAGAAAACCAGCTACAAAACCGGATAGAAAGCAAAATCGCTACGGTTATTAGTTTATTCAATAGAGCTGACTTTTCACGTTCAAGGTATCTCCAAATCTAGAAATCATATTTTGTCACATTTTGAGAAAACCAGCTTCAAAACCGGATACACAGCAAAATCGCTACGATTATAAGTTCATTCGATAGAGCCGACTTTTCACGTTCAATGCAACTCCAAATCCAGGAATCATAATTTTCTCAATGTTCGTGAAAATCGGCCTCAAATCCTGACAGGCAGCAAAATCGCTACGATTATAAGTTCATTCGATAGAGCCGACTTTTCACGTTCAATGCAACTCCAAATCCACAAATCATATTTGTCTCACTTTTTGAGAAAACCAGCTTCAAAACCGGACAAAAGGCAAAATCGCTACGATTATAAGTTCATTCGATAGAGCCTACTTTTCACGTTCAATGCAACTACAAATCCGGAAATCATATTTTCTCCACTTTCGAGAAAACAGGCCTCAAAGCCGGACAGGCCTCAAAGTCGGACAGGCCGCAAAATCACTACGATTATAAGTTCATTCGATAGAGCCGTTTTTTCACCTTCAATGCAACTCCAAATCCAGAAATCATATTTTTCTTACTTTCGAGAAAACCAGGCTCAAAACCGGACAAAAGGCAAAATCGCTACGATTATAAGTTTATTCGATAGAGCCGACTTTTCACGTTCAATGCAACTCCAAATCTAGAAATCATATTTTTCTCACTTGTCGAGAGAACCAGCTTCAAAACCGAATACACAGCAAATTCGCTACGATTATAAGTTCATTCGATATAGCCGCCTTTTCACGTTCAATGCAACTCCAAATCAATAAATCATATTGTTTCTCAGTTTTCGAGTAAACCAGCTTCAAAACCGGACCAACAGCAAAATCGCTACGATTATAATTTCATTATATAGAGCCGACTTTTCGCAATCAATGCAAATCCAAATCCAGAAATCATATTTTTTCTCGCTTTTCGAGAAAACCAGCTTCAAAACCGGACAAAAAGCAAAATAGCTACGATTATAAGTTTATTCGATAGAGCCGACTTTTCACGTTCAAGGCATCTCCAAATCTAGAAATCACGTTTTTTTACATTTTGAGAAAACCAGTTTCAAAACCGGATACGCAACAAAACCGCTACGATTATAAGTTCATTCGATATTGCCTACTTTTCACGTTGAATGCAACTCCAAATCCAGAAATCATATTTTTTCTCAATTTGCTAGTAAACCAGCTTCAAAACCGGACAAAAAGCAAAATAGCTAAGATTATAAGTTTATTCGATAGAGCCGACTTTTCACGTTCAAGGCATCTCCAAATCTAAAAATCACATTTTTTCACATTTTGAGAAAACCAGATTCAAAACCGGATACACAGCAAAATCGCTACGATTATAAGTTCATTCGATAGAGCCTACTTTTCACGTTCAATGCAACTCCAAATCCAGAAATCATATTTTTTTTCAATTTTCGAGTAAACCAGCTTCAAAACCGGACAAACAGCAAAACCGCTACGATTATAATTTCATTATATAGAGCCGACTTTTCGCATTCAATGCAAATCCAAATCCAGAAATCATATTTTTTCTAACTTTTCGAGAAAACCAGCTACAAAACCGGATAGAAAGCAAAATCGCTACGGTTATTAGTTTATTCAATAGAGCCTACTTTTCACGTTCAAGGCATCTCCAAATCTAGAAATCATATTTTTTCACATTTTGAGAAAACCAGCTTCAAAACCGGATACACAGCAAAATCGCTACGATTATAAGTTCATTCGATAGAGCCGACTTTTCATGTTCAATGCAACTCCAAATCCAGCAATCATAATTTTCTCAATGTTCGTGAAAATCGGCCTCAAATCCTGACAGGCCGCAAAATCACTACGATTATAAGTTCATTCGATAGAGCCGTTTTTTCACCTTCAATGCAACTCCAAATCCAGAAATCATATTTTTCTTACTTTCGAGAAAACCAGGTTCAAAACCGGACAAAAGGCAAAATCGCTACGATTATAAGTTTATTCGATAGAGCCGACTTTTCACGTTCAATGCAACTCCAAATCTAGAAATCATATTTTTCTCACTTGTCGAGAGAACCAGCTTCAAAGCCGAATACACAGCAAAATCGCTACGATTATAAGTTCATTCGATATAGCCGCCTTTTCACGTTCAATGCAACTCCAAATCAATAAATCATATTGTTTCTCAGTTTTCGAGTAAACCAGCTTCAAAATCGGACCAACAGCAAAATCGCTACGATTATAATTTCATTATATAGAGCCGACTTTTCGTAAACAATGCAAATCCAAATCCAGAAATCATATTTTTTCTCGCTTTTCGAGAAAACCAGCTTCAAAACCGGACAAAAAGCAAGATAGCTACGATTATAAGTTTATTCGATAGAGCCGACTTTTCACGTTCAAGGCATCTCCAAATCTAGAAATCACATTTTTTTACATTTTGAGAAAACCAGTTTCAAAACCGGATACGCAACAAAACCGCTACGATTATAAGTTCATTCGATAGAACCTACTATTCACGTTGAATGCAACTCCAAATCCAGAAATCATATTTTTTCTCAATTTGCTAGTAAACCAGCTTCAAAACCGGACAAAAAGCAAAATAGCTAAGATTATAAGTTTATTCGATAGAGCCGACTTTTCACGTTCAAGGCATCTCCAAATCTAGAAATCACATTTTTTCACATTTTGAGAAAACCAGCTTCAAAACCGGATACACAGCAAAATCGCTACGATTATAAGTTCATTCGCTAGAGCCTACTTTTCACGTTCAATGCAACTCCAAATGCAGAAATCATATTTTTTTTCAATTTTCGAGTAAACCAGCTTCAAAACCGGACAAGCAGCAAAATCGCTACGATTATGTTTTCATTATATAGAGCCGACTTTTCGCATTCAATGCAAATCTAAATCCAGAAATCATATTTTTTCTCGCTTTTCGAGAAAACCAGCTACAAAACCGGATAGAAAGCAAAATCGCTACGGTTATTAGTTTATTCAATAGAGCTGACTTTTCACGTTCAAGGTATCTCCAAATCTAGAAATCATATTTTGTCACATTTTGAGAAAACCAGCTTCAAAACCGGATACACAGCAAAATCGCTACGATTATAAGTTCATTCGATAGAGCCGACTTTTCACGTTCAATGCAACTCCAAATCCAGGAATCATAATTTTCTCAATGTTCGTGAAAATCGGCCTCAAATCCTGACAGGCAGCAAAATCGCTACGATTATAAGTTCATTCGATAGAGCCGACTTTTCACGTTCAATGCAACTCCAAATCCACAAATCATATTTGTCTCACTTTTTGAGAAAACCAGCTTCAAAACCGGACAAAAGGCAAAATCGCTACGATTATAAGTTCATTCGATAGAGCCTACTTTTCACGTTCAATGCAACTACAAATCCGGAAATCATATTTTCTCCACTTTCGAGAAAACAGGCCTCAAAGCCGGACAGGCCTCAAAGTCGGACAGGCCGCAAAATCACTACGATTATAAGTTCATTCGATAGAGCCGTTTTTTCACCTTCAATGCAACTCCAAATCCAGAAATCATATTTTTCTTACTTTCGAGAAAACCAGGCTCAAAACCGGACAAAAGGCAAAATCGCTACGATTATAAGTTTATTCGATAGAGCCGACTTTTCACGTTCAATGCAACTCCAAATCTAGAAATCATATTTTTCTCACTTGTCGAGAGAACCAGCTTCAAAACCGAATACACAGCAAATTCGCTACGATTATAAGTTCATTCGATATAGCCGCCTTTTCACGTTCAATGCAACTCCAAATCAATAAATCATATTGTTTCTCAGTTTTCAAGTAAACCAGCTTCAAAACCGGACCAACAGCAAAATCGCTACGATTATAATTTCATTATATAGAGCCGACTTTTCGCAATCAATGCAAATCCAAATCCAGAAATCATATTTTTTCTCGCTTTTCGAGAAAACCAGCTTCAAAACCGGACAAAAAGCAAAATAGCTACGATTATAAGTTTATTCGATAGAGCCGACTTTTCACGTTCAAGGCATCTCCAAATCTAGAAATCACATTTTTTTACATTTTGAGAAAACCAGTTTCAAAACCGGATACGCAACAAAACCGCTACGATTATAAGTTCATTCGATATAGCCTACTTTTCACGTTGAATGCAACTCCAAATCCAGAAATCATATTTTTTCTCAATTTGCTAGTAAACCAGCTTCAAAACCGGACAAAAAGCAAAATAGCTAAGATTATAAGTTTATTCGATAGAGCCGACTTTTCACGTTCAAGGCATCTTCAAATCTAGAAATCACATTTTTTCACATTTTGAGTAAACCAGATTCAAAACCGGATACACAGCAAAATCGCTACGATTATAAGTTCATTCGATAGAGCCTACTTTTCACGTTCAATGCAACTCCAAATCCAGAAATCATATTTTTTTTCAATTTTCGAGTAAACCAGCTTCAAAACCGGACAAACAGCAAAACCGCTACGATTATAATTTCATTATATAGAGCCGACTTTTCGCATTCAATGCAAATCCAAATCCAGAAATCATATTTTTTCTAACTTTTCGAGAAAACCAGCTACAAAACCGGATAGAAAGCAAAATCGCTACGGTTATTAGTTTATTCAATAAAGCCTACTTTTCACGTTCAAGGCATCTCCAAATCTAGAAATCATATTTTTTCACATTTTGAGAAAACCAGCTTCAAAACCGGATACACAGCAAAATCGCTACGATTATAAGTTCATTCGATAGAGCCGACTTTTCACGTTCAATGCAACTCCAAATCCAGGAATCATAATTTTCTCAATGTTCGTGAAAATCGGCCTCAAATCCTGACAGGCAGCAAAATCGCTACGATTATAAGTTCATTCGATAGAGCCGACTTTTCACGTTCAATGCAACTCCAAATCCACAAATCATATTTGTCTCACTTTTTGAGAAAACCAGCTTCAAAACCGGACAAAAGGCAAAATCGCTACGATTATAAGTTCATTCGATAGAGCCTACTTTTCACGTTCAACGCAACTACAAATCCGGAAATCATATTTTCTCCACTTTCGAGAAAACAGGCCTCAAAGCCGGACAGGCCGCAAAATCACTACGATTATAAGTTCATTCGATAGAGCCGTTTTTTCACCTTCAATGCAACTCGAAATCCAGAAATCATATTTTTCTTACTTTCGAGAAAACCAGGTTCAAAACCGGAGAAAAGGCAAAATCGCTACGATTATAAGTTTATTCGATAGAGCCGACTTTTCACGTTCAATGCAACTCCAAATCTAGAAATCATATTTTTCTCACTTGTCGAGAGAACCAGCTTCAAAACCGAATACACAGCAAAATCGCTACGATTATAAGTTCATTCGATAGAGCCTACTTTTCACGTTCAATGTAACTCCAAATGCAGAAATCATATTTTTTTTCAATTTTCGAGTAAACCAGCTTCAAAACCGGACAAACAGCAAAATGGCTACGATTATAATTTCATTATATAGAGCCGACTTTTCGCATTCAATGCAAATCCAAATCCAGAAATCATATTTTTTCTCGCTTTTCGAGAAAACCAGCTACAAAACCGGATAGAAAGCAAAATCGCTACGGTTATTAGTTTATTCAATAGAACTGACTTTTCACGTTCAAGGCATCTCCAAATCTAGAAATCATATTTTTTCACACTTTGAGAAAACCAGCTTCGAAACTGGATACAAAGCAAAATCGCTACGATTATAAGTTCATTCGATAGAGCCGACTTTTCACGTTCAATGCAACTCCAAATCCAGGAATCATAATTTTCTCAATGTTCGTGAAAATCGGCCTCAAGTCCTGACAGGCAGCAAAATCGCTACGATTATAATTTCATTATATAGAGCCGACTTTTCGCATTCAATGCAAATCCAAATCCAGAAATCATATTTTTTCTCGCTTTTCGAGAAAACCAGCTTCAAAACCGGATACACAGCAAAATCGCTACGATTATAAGTTCATTCGATAGAGCCGACTTTTCACGTTCAATGCAACTCCAAATCCACAAATCATATTTGTCTCACTTTTTGAGAAAACCAGCTTCAAAACCGGACAAAAGGCAAAATCGCTACGATTATAAGTTCATTCGATAGAGCCTACTTTTCACGTTCAATGCAACTACAAATCCGGAAATCATATTTTTCTCCACTTTCGAGAAAACAGGCCGCAAAATCACTACGATTATAAGTTCATTCGATTGAGCCGTTTTTTCACCTTCAATGCAACTCCAAATCCAGAAATCATATTTTTCTTACTTTCGAGAAAACCAGGTTCAAAACCGGACAAAAGGCAAAATCGCTACGATTATAAGTTTATTCGATAGAGCCGACTTTTCACGTTCAATGCAACTCCAAATCTAGAAATCATATTTTTCTCACTTGTCGAGAAAACCAGCTTCAAAACCGAATACACAGCAAAATCGCTACGATTATAAGTTCATCCGATAGAGCCGACTTTTCACGTTCAATGCAACTCCAAATCCAGGAATCATAATTTTCTCAATGTTCGTGAAAATCGGCCTCAAATCCTGACAGGCAGCATAATCGCTACGGTTATAAGTTAATTCGATAGAGCCGACTTTTCACGTTCAATGCAACTCCAACTCCAGAAATCATATTTTTCTCACCTTTCGAGAAAAGCAGCTTCAAAACCGGACAAAAAGCAAAATGGCTACGATTATAAGTTCATCCGATAGAGCCGACTTTTCACGTTCAATGCAACTCCAAATCCAGGAATCATAATCTTCTCAATGTTCGTGAAAATCGGCCTCAAATCCTGACAGGCAGCAAAATCGCTACGATTATAATTTAATTCGATAGAGCCGACTTTTCGCGTTCAATGCAGCTCCAACTCCAGAAATCATATTTTTCTCACCTTTCGAGAAAACCAGCTTCAAAACCGTACAAAAAGCAAAGTCGCTATGACTATAAGTTTATTCGATAGAGTCGACTTTTCACGTTCAAGGCATCTCCAAATCTAGAAATCATATTTTTTTCACTTTTCGAGAAAACCAGCTTCAAAACCGGATACACAGCAAAATCGCTACGATTATGAGTTCATTCGATAGGGCCGACTTTTCACGTACAGTGCAACTCCAAATCAAGAAATTATATTGTTTCTCAGTTTTCGAGAAAACCAGCCTCAAACCGGACAGGCCGCAAAATCGCTAGATAAACATGAATTGAAGAAACCAATTATAGAAAAGGAAATTCTAGGATTTCACTGGGCAATAAAACACTTCAGACCATACCTTTATTAAAGAAAATTCACAGTCGTGACTGTTCACAGACTCCTAGTAAGTTTGTTTACACACAAAGATCCATCATCAAAGATGACAAGAATCCGTTTAGAACTATCTGAATATGACTTCGACATAATATATAAAAAGGGTTTACTGAATACAAATGCAGACGCACTATCCAGAATAATAGCTTAACTCGGATATGCTTAAAGAAATGATACTAACAGCGCAAATGTTATGATCGTAGCGTATTGCATATAGCAATATGCTGCATTGAAATACTGATGCATGTATGCCGGCCTTAAAGTAAACCGCAAACTGAACCCACCCGAACGAGAGAAATGCATTTCCTCACGCGCAGGTGCCATGTTGACATGACTGACAAAGAAGAAGAAGAGATTTTTCTTGCCTCGTGTTCGGTAAAATCGAGAAGTCATGATGGTGACAGAAGTGTAAAAGTCGTGATTGGGTTGTTATAAAAAGATATTTTAATTAGGAAAAAACAGTCAAGAGATCAAAAGAAATTCAGTAGAGAAAGGTTAAAAACTGGGAAAATTTGAAAATCAGAGACAACAAGAGTGAACTGGAAAGATCATTATAACCAGTTTGAAGAGTTGGAAAGCAAGAAAGGCGGTAATTTTTTCTCCATTTCATCCCTTTTACAGGCCTAATAATTTGGGGTTGGCGGAAATCCTTACGAGGAGCATTCTATGCAAAAAAGGGGCGCGGAAAAGAAAGAACCAAATCTCTCGACATTCATCCAATAAAAAAAATTTTCCTGAACACAGTCAAGCAAGACCGAGGACACCACATCATACATTTGGCGAAAAGCAAATTTCTCGGGGTTTTTTTTACGGCATCACGCATACCTATGGCAGGCATGGAGGACCACACTGTTGCCTCGCAAGCACACCCAATGTGATCATATGTATCAGGCCACGAGCAGTATTATTAACCATTTGTGTCTAGATGTACTAGTTCAGGTTAAAACGACCCAGCTACCGAACCTGACTGTAGTCAGATCTGTTGACCTGTATCAGGAGATGACAGACATAACCACGCCGCTGCACTAAATCAGCACATAGCTATATAAGGAGTCACTCAGCAATCAACAATTAGAAACAAAAAAAGAAGAATAAAAACAGATAAACCAAAATTTTTAGTTTAGATGTCGAAATCGTGCAGCTATGGACCAGTAATTAAGTAGCCTTAGGAAGTTCCGTTGTGTACAAGGTCGCCGTGCGTGCAAAAAGAAGCAAGGAACATTTTTGTAAATATTGCAACAAGCGCACATAGATAGCCTCTCTTGTTTAGTTTGCTTCCACACGTCATTCAATTAAATAGTAAATCATAAAAGTATACTATTGTCAAGAACGGTAAAAGTTATTTTCAGAGACTTCACCAACACCTCCAGGGAGCTCCTTCGAGGGAACACGTCACACGTAAGTTGAAGTTGAGTGCATATTAGACTAAGGTATATTTGAGCATTTTGCATTTTTCGTATTGTTTGTTTTATATTTGATCATATTGCATTTTACAATATTTGTTTTATATGTGATTACAAAATTATTCGATTCGGTTTTGCTTTACCTTTGATCGTTTTGCTTTTTATATTCGGGGCTCTCGCTAATTACATAATTGTGTTCGATCACCATACTATTGATGTTTATCTACTTTCGAACTTGCCTTAACAGATGCATGGCATGTTATTCTCCTCCGATCCATAGTTCTTTTTGTACGTAGACGCCCTGAAACTTTAATTGTGCTAACCATAATAGCTATCATTTTTTTTTTTTGATTTCAAGACTTAGGTCTAGTTTAATACATAATAATATAATACATGATACTTAATCACTTATCCTAAACTTTAGCATTGTCAGCGATAATAATGTAATTTTTTTTTGCATAAGCACTTATTGCAAACATGAACAGTGTCAACTGTAGTAATATGGAATTTTGTTTTGAATTAGAGACTTAATCTAGTTTCTCATAGAAGCACAAATCGTGAATTTTAGTAGTGCCCAACATAATATTTGTCTAGGTTTGAGATAGTATCTTAACTTGAGATGTATGAATATCTGTTGTCGAGTGGAATTCTATTTGATAAGCTAGCTTAAAGTCTTTGAAAGGTCGTAGTTTTTGCTTGTAAGATTCTATGGTCACAAGTAGAGTTAGGAGTCCATATCTCCATAGACTGATGAGACAGGGGTAGACTGAGTTCTGTTTGTTAAATTGAATAAAGAGGAATAATTATAACGTCATAATGTGCTAATCTTCTCACTTTCTCCTTCCACTCTCCTGGAGCCCTCCTAGTATGAAGGTCAGCTAGGTTCGCCTAGTCTCTCTCTCTCTCTCTTTACAGGTCAACTAAGGGACTTTGGACAATTGTGCCACCCAAAGTCAATGGGAGGATGGGGCTTGGCAAGGAAGGCAGACCATCTGCGCCTTCATTGGAATGTAGGTAAGTGACGTAAAGGTCCCTTCAGGACTGAGTGAGTGCCAGGTTTTTGTATGTAGACATGTGGAATTTTTTTTGTACTATGGTTGGTGACAGCGGCAGGTTTTCGTTGGGAACCCCCCACACTCTCCGCCACATAGTCGAGGTGCTAGCATGCTGCCCTGTATCAACGCTGTTCACCGAGTGATCTGTCAGCTCATGCTGGCAGTCTGGACTTAACGTCCGAAGTACATCACTCCTTTTCAACATAAATCCATAACAAAAATGGCGCCCAACGTGTTTGACACTGGGGACTGAGGCTACTTGAGATATGGACATTTGGCTAGTAGCTAAATCGTCTGACTCGGTAGTCTCATATCTAGTGGAGAATACATGTGGACCTGAGGTTTGACTGTTTTGTTAATAGAATTTTTTTTGTAAAGTTTTTGAAAGTTTTAGATATCTTGTCTCTCGATTTTGAATTAAAGTAACGTAAAGTTTTGAGAGTTTTGAATATTTTTAAAGTTTTGAAAGTTTGTAACGTAGAGTAATTTCTTTTGAGAAGTTTTTGAATTGTAAGTTCGACTTTAGGTTTGACTTCGGTCAAGCCTCAAGTCTGAACAGTTGATTTTTTTGAAATGTTTTTTGAAATTGAACTTTCCCGCTGGCCTTCTGCCATGGAAATGGAAGGTGGCCTCACAGAATTTTTTGTGTGAGCTCTCACGGAGACATGTCTCTGTTGGCCAACTGGCTGGACAGAGTTATGAATCTGTGAGACGACTTTTTGACTTCCAGCTAACTAGTTGACCGGATTCATGACTTTGCCCTGGTGGAAGGTTAGCTGGACATGAAGATCAGGTGAATAGCAAGGAAGGAGTTATTGGAGGATGGAAGTGATGCTGGAGACCTTCAGTAATCAGGAGTTGGCATACTGCTAACTGCCTGGCTGAAGAATCTCTAGTATCATTCTCAGTCTCTAGCTTCTCCAACCCGACTCTTCGCAGATTTCTGTGGGAACTCCAAATTTTTTTTTTCATGCACTACTCACGTCACTTGCCTGTATCCTGTTTCTGACCTTTAAAGAGAGAGAGCGACCTGAAGACTTCTTATGATGGGAGATAGCTTCGGGAAGTGAGGGAGAAATTGTATGATTTTTGTTAAAACTTTTTTTGCAACGCTTAATTTGATTTTTGTAATCTCTTTGGATTTTCGCTTTTCCTGAACTCTTAGAAGAAAATTTCTTTCAAAAAGTTGCTATTGCTTCCGAACTTTGGATTGCTTTGAATCTCAACTTCTTCGAACGTTTGGGAAAACTTTTGTCTGAATTTTAGTATTTCGCCCAAACCTTCGCCTTTAAAATAGTATTTAGCCATCATCACATTGTGAAGAGCGTGTCTCTTCCGAACTTTCAAATTTCTTGAATTTTTTTTTGGGATAACTGTGGTTTGAAAATCTTTTGCCTGACTTACGACTAATCCTGCAATGGCTACAGCGCGAACACCACCGCGAGCAACTGGGTTACCGATGCTGTTGCCATAGCCGTGCTCCGTCTGTCTAGAGAGCGACTGGTCAGGACAGAGGAAGCCAGTGAAGACGGTCTATGGACATGTGTTTCACAAAGCATGTCTGAAAACGTGGATTGGACAGCATTCAAACTGCCCGTTCTGCAGATCTCATCTCACTCAGTGTGATTTCACTCAGTATACTGGTGCTGTCCAGAAGATGACAACGCCCGTAAGGACTGTCAGTCACGATCCATTACCTCCCATGCCGTCACTTGACTTACCACCGTTGAAAATTCCACCACCTAGTCGACGATCACTCTCTTCTGGAAGGCCAGATCTACATTCGAGGACTTTTACTAATCCTAACTCACGACGAAATAGCCCACTGCCTTCTGGCAGTGGACATACCTCAGCAGCCACGGATGATTTGATGGCAGGCTTACGCATGCAAATGCAAGACCTAGTACGCGAAGGCCTGGAACAGAGCCTCAATGTTTTGCGGACTGAGTTAAGGAATAGCGTCCGACAAGAGATCTCAGCAGCAATGCCGCCCATGGCTTTTCACGACCACCTCCGTCCATGGGTGACCCAAGATCATTCCAAGATTTTCACGACTCGCGTAGGCAGTCGTCAAATAGACCGCATTCACCTTTTGGTCAGCCTCGTAATCAGCCTAGACCAGATTTTGTCCCACCTCCGCAACCACCACCTAGTCGTAACCCTGCAGGAGTAGGACAGCGACGTTCTGGCAGTCTGGAGTCTATCTCATAGCGGTGACAACTCACGGCTTACTGTCGACGAATTTGTGTTTCGAGTGGAAGCATTGACCTATTCGGCCTTAGAAGGAGATTTCGATCTTCTGGTACGACATATGACGACTATGCTTTCTGGACCAGCTATGGACTGGTACTGGTCTCTCCTGAGGCAAAATTCCACGCCTTCATGGGAGTATGTGAAGACAGCTCTATTAGCTGAATGGGGAGTACCGCAAGATGACCTTAAGGTCAAAGTTCAGCTGATGTTGCGCAAACAGAAAGCAGGGGAATCATTTGCAACATACCATCAGCACCTGGTACAGTTGCGCGATCAACTGCAAAGTCCCTTGGCGGACGGAGAATTCCTAGAGATCGTAAAGTCAAATCTGCTTCCAGACATTCAGCAAAAGGTCTGCCTACATCCCACTAATAATATACATCAACTACGGAGTCTCGTGACTCAAATACAGGCGACGCAGCAGCGAATCGCGACAGCGAGCAGCTGGAATGCTCATCGCGGTCAAAGAGTGAATGAGTTTCGTCCGACAGAGGCCGAACTGAATATGACACATGAACGCAGTAAGGAAGCAGTAGCACTAGCTGCTATTACAACCCCTCAGAATGTAACCTGCTGGAACGGTGACCAGTCCGGTCACTTTTACCAAGACTGCCGGCAGGAGAGACAAGTTGTGTTCTGCTATGGATGCGGACGCAAGAACATTTTCAAGCCCGATTGCAGCCACTGTCGACAGAAAAAGTTGAGACGGGTCGGGAATACCACCACCTCTTTCCGACCAGCGTCAACGTCGCGAGCAAGAACTGCAACGAACCCTCCAGTTCAAGCCTTGAACAGGAGGAAGGTCCGCTCCATTAGCAGACCGTGACAAATCCCTGAATTGTCCATTGATATCATTCAGTGATTCTGATGATGTCAGTAAAACACCTGATAGTACGAACATTTCACTGATGGAGACGGAGAGCCTGATAGACTTCTCCGCGGATCCTCAAGCTCCCATTTCCACTTCTGGAGAGCCCATGACATTGTTAGACACTTCTTTGGAAGAGTCGTTGATTTTCGATAGCCCGTTAACACCGACAGCACTGTTAGCTGACAAAGTTACAGAGCAGGAGATTTGGTCTCCTGTCCTTTCTGTTTTAAAACGGCCACCAAGCTCTGTTATGACGAGTGGGCGTGAGCCTGTTTTACATCCACTGATGCCGTATCATACGCGTCTGCAGAGATACAACACAGTAAGAGACCGAATATTCTCCTCAGTGGCGGAGTTAGCCGAAATAATGTTTCCTGACTTGGATATGAGACCGAAAAAGAACGATCAACCGTTCGTTGGCGGGAATACTGCCGACGGATGAGACTAGAGAGGAAAAAACTGGCACAGATTTCCGTGTCGATACCAGACGACAGTCGACCGTACGCCGAAGTAAAGCTGCTCGGGCGAACTGAGCCTGGACTACTTGATAGTGGTGCCACTGTCAGTATTCTAGGCCAGGGAGCTCTAGAGAAGCTATCAGAAGCAGATGTCGAATGGAAGAAGTATCGGACACAGGTCCAAGTAGCAAATGGTGCCATGACGACTGTGCATGGTCATGTGGACTTGGATGTCACTTTCCGTGATAAGACCCAAAACGTGCGTTTTTACGTGGTTCCTGGGCTCACACTGGCACTATATCTGGGAATAGACTTCTGGCGTCTATTTGGGTTGGCTCCAGATGTCCTGGGTATAGTCGCAGAAGTGAATCCAAGTGTAACAGCTACCTCTGACACCGACTGCCATATTCTTTCTAGTTTCGATCAACAACGCTTAGAAGCCACAAAACAGCTTTTCCCCTCTTTCGCCTCTTTGCGCCTGGGAAAAACATCGTTGGTCACTCACAAGATTGAAACGAATGACGCGACCCCGATAAAACAGAGGTTTTATCCGATTTCACCGGCAGTACAAAGTTTGATGGATGCCGAATTAGAGCGAATGCTATCACTGGGTGTGATAGAGGAGAGCCAGAGTCCTTGGAGCTCTCCAGTTGTTCTGGTAAGGAAGCCTGGAAAGGTTCGGCTTTGTTTTGACGCCAGGAAGGTCTGTTACGATGAAGGATGCCTATCCGCTTCCGCAGATAGACGCACTTCTGAGTCGACTTCCTCCGGCAAACTACATAACGAGCCTGGACCTGAAAGACGCATTCTGGCAGATCCCACTAGATGCTGATTCCAGAGAGAAGACCGCTTTTACAGTACCTGGTCATCCTCTCTATCAGTACCCAGTGATGCAATTCGGCCTATGCAACGCTCCACAAACGATGTGCCGCTTCATGGATAAAGTCGTTCCTTTTGATCTTCGTGAGAACGTTCTCGTCTATCTAGACGATTTGTTAATTCTGTCATCAGACTTTGACTCACATCTCACGTTACTAGCCCGTGTAGCGGATTGTTTGAGGAAAGCTGGCCTCACTATCAACGTCGAGAAGAGCAAGTTTTGTATCAAAGAGACCAAATACTTGGGTTTTATTGTCGGAAAGGGAGGTATGAGAACTGACTCTGACAAGATCTCAGCTATAGTTGACTATCCGTCACCTAAAACTGTTCGGCAGGCCCGACGCCTACTAGGTATGGCGGGATGGTATAGACGGTTCATCCCGAACTATGCTGACTTGACTGCCTCCATTACAGACACCTTGAAAAACCCTAGTCAGTTCAAATGGACACCTGAAGCCCAGACATCTCTTGATATTCTCAAACAAAAACTTACTTCTGCTCCATTGTTAGTGAGTGCGGACTTCACCGAACCGTCCGTTATCCAGTGCGATGCGAGCCAACAAGGTATGGGAGGAGTGCTGCTTCAACTAGATGACGATGGCCACGAGAAGCCAATAGCTTATGTCCCGAAAGAGTTGAACTCAGCACAAAGAAATTACACCGTCACAGAGCAAGAATGCTTAGCTGCAATCTTGAGCGTACAGAAGTTCCGGCCCTTCATAGAACTCATGCCGTTTAAGATAGTGACTGATCATGCGAGCTTGAAATGGCTGATGTCTCAAAAGGACCTCAGCGGTAGACTTGCGCGGTGGAGTTTGAAGCTTCAGGGCTTCGACTTCACTATTGAGCACAGAAAAGGAAGCCTGAACGTCGACCCTGATGCGCTGTCACGCATTCATTGCGACGGCCTGTCCTCAAACGAAGATCCTGGCCCGGAAGCTGACCTTAGTTCGCCATATTTCAACTCGTTGGAATATGAGGAGCTTAGGCATAAGGTTAAAACGACTTCTGGCAAACTACCAGATCTTTGCGTCAGGGATGACTTCGTTTACATTCGTACTGTTCCGAGAACAGGCGATCCGATTCAGGAAGAAGAAGCTTGGAAGCTTTGGATTCCACGAGGGCTTGTCACCGGCGTCATTTCAAGGGCTCATGATCCGCCACTAGCTTCCCACGGAGGTATCGGGAAAACACTGGAACGTCTGCGAAGACACTTGGACTGGCCACGAATGACAGTTGATGTCAGAAATTACGTAGGCGCCTGTGACGTTTGTAAGGAAACGAAGGCTCCCAATACCATTCTTAGACCACCTATGAAATTCCAGTCTTGGACAGAACTACCATGGCAAAAGCTGTATATCGATTTTCTAGGTCCATATCCTCGGTCAATGAAAGGAAACGTCTGCATTCTGATAGTTCTTGACCACTTTTCAAAATTTCCGATTCTCAAACCGATGAGGAAAGCATCTACAATCAATGTGTGCCAATTCATTGAGACGGAAGTGTTCCACGTGTTCGGAGTCCCGGAAGTTTTAGTCTCTGACAATGGAGTCCAGTTTTGCTCGACTCAGTTCACCAGATTACTGGATAAGTATGGGGTGAAGCACTTGCGAACGGCAGTTTACTCGCCGCAAGCAAACGTCTCAGAGCGAGTGAACAGGTCTCTATTGTCAGGGATTAGAGCGTATATCCGGAAGGAACATACGAAATGGGATGAGAAACTGAGCCAAACAGCTAGTTCCCTCAGGAGCTCTTTCCATCAAGCTACTGGTTTCTCTCCTTATCGAACACTTTTCGGTCAACAAATGATTGAACATGGCAGCTCCTATTCCATCTTGAGGAGCCTTGGAACTCTTAATGAGCCATTGAGAGTAGATACAGAAGACAAAATGAGATTGATCCGTGCGAGAGTGCAGGAAAATTTACAACATGCATTCGAACAGGGTTCAAGAGTCTACAATCTCAGGGCGAAACCTGTCGATTTCAAAGTGGGTCACGAGGTATTTAGAAGGATTTTTTCCCAAAGCAACTTCCAACAGCAGACGAGTGCTAAACTGGGACGTAAATTTGTCAAATGTCGGGTTCGAGCCAAGAAAGGAAACTCCCTATACGAGCTTGAAGATCTGCAGGGGAAACTGTTAGGAGTCTATCACGCCAAAGACATCAGGCAGTGATCATCAGTCTAGAAACATCATCTATCTATTGTCACGTTAGATCCTGGTAGCCCTAAGAAGGCATCTAGCCAGCTTCACTGGTAAACTAGAGGATATCGCGAAGACCTCCTATTGCTCCGTCAATGGTGGGTGATATACCTGTTGGAATCCATTCCCATATTCGGCAGTCAGCATGTCACTACTTCGACGACGCGATGGAGGCACACCCTTGAACAATCGCGGTCTGAGATCAGAGCGAGATGTTACGCCGGGAAAGCTTAGCTATCAGTTCTTTAGGTTGCTGATTGCGAGGCTTCCTCAGCATCTCGGTGAGGAAAGGCATAAAGACATCGACCGGCTGGATTTTTTGGGTTACCAGCCTGTCGATGTGGCTTTGGCTTCCCGCACAAAGAGGGACGTCGAGGTCTGATCAAAGACTGACGAGATTTCGGGGATGTGTCCTCGATGCGTCATCAGGTTAAAACGACCCAGCTACCGAACCTGACTGTAGTCAGATCTGTTGACCTGTATCAGGAGATGACAGACATAACCACGCCGCTGCACTAAATCAGCACATAGCTATATAAGGAGTCACTCAGCAATCAACAATTAGAAACAAAAAAAGAAGAATAAAAACAGATAAACCAAAATTTTTAGTTTAGATGTCGAAATCGTGCAGCTATGGACCAGTAATTAAGTAGCCTTAGGAAGTTCCGTTGTGTACAAGGTCGCCGTGCGTGCAAAAAGAAGCAAGGAACATTTTTGTAAATATTGCAACAAGCGCACATAGATAGCCTCTCTTGTTTAGTTTGCTTCCACACGTCATTCAATTAAATAGTAAATCATAAAAGTATACTATTGTCAAGAACGGTAAAAGTTATTTTCAGAGACTTCACCAACACCTCCAGGGAGCTCCTTCGAGGGAACACGTCACACGTAAGTTGAAGTTGAGTGCATATTAGATTAAGGTATATTTGATCATATTGCATTTTTGAATTGTTTGTTTTATATTTGATCATATTGCATTTTACAATATTTGTTTTATATGTGATTACAAAATTATTCGATTCGGTTTTGCTTTACCTTTGATCGTTTTGCTTTTATATTCGGGGCTCTCGCTAATTACATAATTGTGTTCGATCGCCATACTATTGATGTTTATCTACGTTCGAACATGCCTTAACAGATGCATGGCATGTTACTCTCCTCCGATCCATAGTTCTTTTTGTACGTAGACGCCCTGAAACTTTAATTGTGCTAACCATAATAGTTATCTTTTTTTTTTTTGATTTCAAGACTTAGGTCTAGTTTAATACATAATAATATAATACATGATACTTAATCACTTATCCTAAACTTTAGCATTTTCAGCGATAATAATGTAAATTTTTTTTGCATAAGCACTTATTGCAAACATGAACAGTGTCAACTGTAGTAATATGGAATTTTGTTTTGAATTAGAGAGTTAATCTAGTTTCTCATAGAAGCACAAATCGTGAATTTTAGTAGTGCCCAGCATAATATTTGTCTAGGTTTGAGATAGTATCTTAAGTTGAGATGTATGAATATCTGTTGTCGAGTTGAATTCTATTTGATAAGCTAGTTTAAAGTCTTTGAAAGGTCGTAGTTTTTGCTTGTAAGATTCTATGGACACAAGTAGAGTTAGGAGTCCATATCTCCATAGGCTGATGAGACAGGGGTAGACTGAGTTCTGTTTGTTAAATTGAATAAAGAGGAATAATTATAACGTCATAATGTGCTAATCTTCTCACTTTCTCCTTCCACTCTCCTGGAGCCCTCCTAGTATGAAGGTCAGCTAGGTTCGCCTAGTCTCTCTCTCTCTCTTTACAGGTCAACTAAGGGACTTTGGACAATTGTGCCACCCAAAGTCAATGGGAGGATGGAGCTTGGCAAGGAAGGCAGACCATCTGCGCCTTCATTGGAATGTAGGTAAGTGACGTAAAGGTCCCTTCAGGACTGAGTGAGTGCGAGGTTTTTGTATGTAGGCATGAGGAATTTTTTTTTTGTACTATGGTTGGTGACAGCGGCAGGTTTTCGTTGGGAACCCCCCCACACTCTCCGCCACATAGCCGAGGTGCTAGCATGCCGCCCTGTATCAACGCTGTTCACCGAGTGATCTGTCAGCTCATGCTGGCAGTCTGGACTTAACGTCCGAAGTACATCACTCCTTCTCAACATAAATCCATAACACAAATTAAGATAACAACGAGGAATAGATCAAACGAAGCAAAACAATCAGAAGCATGCGAATAACTTGAAGATATTGAAAGTGTCGATGAATCGTCAGGCCAACTTTTAATCTACGAATGCAAATCAATCTCCGAAATAAGAAATGTAAAGCAATTAAAATTCATAAAGATAAATAAGGACGTCAAAAAAAGAAAGTATAATAAAAAGAGGAGTATACTCATATCAAAAAAGGAAGTTGCAATCGAGTACTGCGATAACCCGAATCTGAACTTAGGATCGATATTGGAGAAGCTGACTCACGCGATGATTGACAACGAAATTCAAATGCTAGCAATCTCAAAAGAAGAAGAAATATTTGAAAAGGTCGACATAGAAGAATTTAAGAAGAAATTTAATGATCTGCAGAAGCGAATTAAAATAAAAGAAAAGAAAAGTTTGCGCATAATATTCAAACCCCCAAAAAGCATAGTAAACAAGGAAGAACAGTTGAGCATAATCAAACAATTTCATGACACTCCACATATAGGTGGACATTCAGGAGTCAAACGCACAATTAACAAGATTAAACAAAGATACTATTGAAAAAATCTCAGCAAAATGGACAAAACTTACGTAAACAACTGTGAGAAATGCAAGTGCAATAAAATAATAAGGAACACCAAAGAAAAAATGGTAGAAACAAGCACACCAAGTCAAAGTTTCGAAATATTAGAAGTTGACACGGTAGGATCCATGAACCAAAGTAAATTCTACAGAACATTCTGACATCTCAATGTGATCTAGGCACCGAATTTGTCAACCAATTAATCTCAGAGGTATGCAAAATTTTCAAAATAGCCTAAGTCACCTCAACTCCGTTTCACCACGAAACTCTAGGAGCCATTGAAAGAAATCATCGAGTACTAAACGAGTACCTACTACCAATAAACCAGAATGCTGAATGGGATGAACGGTTACCCTATTACACATTCTGCTATAATATCACACCTCATTCCGAAACCAAAATATCACCATACGAAATGATATTCGGCA
The DNA here is from genome assembly GCA_963930735.1 of Dioctria linearis. Taxonomy (NCBI): domain Eukaryota; kingdom Metazoa; phylum Arthropoda; class Insecta; order Diptera; family Asilidae; genus Dioctria; species Dioctria linearis. The sequence goes on from OZ005740.1 coordinate 196,362,224, forward strand.
AATTAGCCTCACTTCCAGACACCATGGATCAAAATAGAACAGATCCGATTTACAATCTAGAAGATTATTCAAAAGAACTTAAGTTTCGCCTGCAAGAAAGCCATAAAATAGCTAAAGCACTTTTGGAGAATTCTAAAAAGAAAGAAGCAGAAAATCTGTTGAAAACATTAACCCACTAAAAATTAAGATAGGAGATAAAGTATTATTAAAAGTAGGAAATAAGAGAAAGAATGAACCTGCTTATAAAGGTCAATATATTCTAATTGATACAAATAACGTTAATACTAAGATAAAGATAGACAAAATGATAAAAGAAGTACACAATAATAGGTTGAAAAAATTCTAAAGTTCACCATAAGTAGCATGTAACATTTAAAATAGCTATATGGATAAGAACTAAATAAAGTATACAAATTATCTTATTAGAAGCGTAAGATAGAAAACTACATTATAAGATTAAAACAAAAATTTTCCTCTAAACAAGCAAACATTTTTTTTTCCATAAGAGGAGGGATGTAGCGCATCAAACATTTCATAGATGTACATACAAAAGAAAAAAAGAAAAAAAAAGCATAAACAAGCATTCAAGTTCAATAATTTCATTCATTATGATTCACACATATTTTCGTTCATAAATTGTACAATGTGAACTTGCAAAGGCGAAAAGTGTTTTAATATCAATTCCTCTCTCTAATAACTTCGGCAGTCTTTGACGCCATACATCGTGCGAATATCGGCTAAACATTCTCCCCTGTCTAGGACTGATCGTTTTCAAAGTATATGTAAAAAACAAACAAAAAATGTATATGGCAACACCAAGAAGGGGTTGCCCGATTTAGTTCATTTTTGAAATTTTATTTGCTATTACTATGAAAACACAATCTACCGCATTTCAGCTTTCTATGTCGACGTGTTCACAGGTAATGTCCAAATATATAGTGGAAAACGAAATTTGTGTATGGCAACCCCACGAAGGAGTTGCCCGATTTGTCTCATTTTCGAACTTAATTTTACTTTTTTTTAATGTCCGTGTACAAAATTTCAGCTTGCAAAGATAACGCGTTCTCGAGTTATCGTGCGCACGGACGGACGGACGGACAGACGGACATGCAAAAATCAAAATAACTTTTAATTTTATGCGAGGGTGTCCAATCCATTTTGCTCTACCATCATTATTTCTGTGCGTTACAAACCGAATGGCAAACTTAGTATACCCTATAGATTTCATCTAGGGTATAAAAATCGAACAGTTCATAAGAATTGTCTCCCTCTCTCTCTAAGACCTAATTCCCAAAAAGAAAAGCTTTCCAGGTCCATTTTCTCCAATGAGGTCATAAGCCAAAGGCAAGTAGTGTGGGTGTATGCATGAAAAAGTTTGAAATTCTCAAGCACATCTCAGAAGCATCGGGTTGGAGAGGTAAATAAATACTGTAAATGTTACTAGGGATTCTTCAGCCAGGCAGTTGGCAGTATGCCAGCTCCTGATTGCTGCAGGTCTCCAGCATCACTTCCATCCTCCAACAAATCTTTTCTTCCGATTCCGTCGGTCGCAATATCAAAGTAACCCTTCTGTTGGGCAAAGCCATGAATCTGGTCAACTAGTTAACTCAAAGCCAAAAAGTCATCTCACATACTCATGACTCTGTTCAGGCGGATGACTAAAGAGACATGGCTCCGTGAAAACTTAAAACAAACAAATATTTTCGTCGAGTTCAAAAAATTTCAAGACTTGAGGCTTGACCAAAGTCAAACCTGAAGCCCAACTTCAACCAACTAGCATGCCGCCCTGTATCAACGCTGTTCACCGAGTGATCTGTCAGCTCATGCTGGCAGTCTGGACTTAACGTCCGAAGTACATCACTCCTTCTCAATATAAATCCATAACACAAATTAAGATAACAACGAGGAATAGATCAAACGAAGCAAAACAATCAGAAGCATGCGAATAACTTGAAGATATTGAAAGTGTCGATGAATCGTCAGGCCAACTTTTAATCTACGAATGCAAATCAATCTCCGAAATAAGAAATGTAAAGCAATTAAAATTCATAAAGATAAATAAGGACGTCAAAAAAAAGAAAGTATAATAAAAAGAGGAGTATACTCATATCAAAAAAGGAAGTTGCAATCGAGTACTGCGATAACCCGAATCTGAACTTAGGATCGATATTGGAGAAGCTGACTCACGCGATGATTGACAACGAAATTCAAATGCTAGCAATCTCAAAAGAAGAAGAAATATTTGAAAAGGTCGACATAGAAGAATTTAAGAAGAAATTTAATGATCTGCAGAAGCGAATTAAAATAAAAGAAAAGAAAAGTTTGCGCATAATATTCAAACCCCCAAAAAGCATAGTAAACAAGGAAGAACAGTTGAGCATAATCAAACAATTTCATGACACTCCACATATAGGTGGACATTCAGGAGTCAAACGCACAATTAACAAGATTAAACAAAGATACTATTGAAAAAATCTCAGCAAAATGGACAAAACTTACGTAAACAACTGTGAGAAATGCAAGTGCAATAAAATAATAAGGAACACCAAAGAAAAAATGGTAGAAACAAGCACACCAAGTCAAAGTTTCGAAATATTAGAAGTTGACACGGTAGGATCCATGAACCAAAGTAAATTCTACAGAACATTCTGACATCTCAATGTGATCTAGGCACCGAATTTGTCAACCAATTAATCTCAGAGGTATGCAAAATTTTCAAAATAGCCTAAGTCACCTCAACTCCGTTTCACCACGAAACTCTAGGAGCCATTGAAAGAAATCATCGAGTACTAAACGAGTACCTACTACCAATAAACCAGAATGCTGAATGGGATGAACGGTTACCCTATTACACATTCTGCTATAATATCACACCTCATTCCGAAACCAAAATATCACCATACGAAATGATATTCGGCAAATTAGCCTCACTTCCAGACACCATGGATCAAAATAGAACAGATCCGATTTACAATCTAGAAGATTATTCAAAAGAACTTAAGTTTCGCCTGCAAGAAAGCCATAAAATAGCTAAAGCACTTTTGGAGAATTCTAAAAAGAAAGAAGCAGAAAATCTGTTGAAAACATTAACCCACTAAAAATTAAGATAGGAGATAAAGTATTATTAAAAGTAGGAAATAAGAGAAAGAATGAACCTGCTTATAAAGGTCAATATATTCTAATTGATACAAATAACGTTAATACTAAGATAAAGATAGACAAAATGATAAAAGAAGTACACAATAATAGGTTGAAAAAATTCTAAAGTTCACCATAAGTAGCATGTAACATTTAAAATAGCTATATGGATAAGAACTAAATAAAGTATACAAATTATCTTATTAGAAGCGTAAGATAGAAAACTACATTATAAGATTAAAACAAAAATTTTCCTCTAAACAAGCAAACATTTTTTTTTCCATAAGAGGAGGGATGTAGCGCATCAAACATTTCATAGATGTACATACAAAAGAAAAAAAGAAAAAAAAAAGCATAAACAAGCATTCAAGTTCAATAATTTCATTCATTATGATTCACACATATTTTCGTTCATAAATTGTACAATGTGAACTTGCAAAGGCGAAAAGTGTTTTAATATCAATTCCTCTCTCTAATAACTTCGGCAGTCTTTGACGCCATACATCGTGCGAATATCGGCTAAACATTCTCCCCTGTCTAGGACTGATCGTTTTCAAAGTATATGTAAAAAACAAACAAAAAATGTATATGGCAACACCAAGAAGGGGTTGCCCGATTTAGTTCATTTTTGAAATTTTATTTGCTATTACTATGAAAACACAATCTACCGCATTTCAGCTTTCTATGTCGACGTGTTCACAGGTAGTGTCCAAATATATAGTGGAAAACGAAATTTGTGTATGGCAACCCCACGAAGGAGTTGCCCGATTTGTCTCATTTTCGAACTTAATTTTACTTTTTTTTAATGTCCGTGTACAAAATTTCAGCTTGCAAAGATAACGCGTTCTCGAGTTATCGTGCGCACGGACGGACGGACGGACAGACGGACATGCAAAAATCAAAATAACTTTTAATTTTATGCGAGGGTGTCCAATCCATTTTGCTCTACCATCATTATTTCTGTGCGTTACAAACCGAATGGCAAACTTAGTATACCCTATAGATTTCATCTAGGGTATAAAAATCGAACAGTTCATAAGAATTGTCTCCCTCTCTCTCTAAGACCTAATTCCCAAAAAGAAAAGCTTTCCAGGTCCATTTTCTCCAATGAGGTCATAAGCCAAAGGCAAGTAGTGTGGGTGTATGCATGAAAAAGTTTGAAATTCTCAAGCACATCTCAGAAGCATCGGGTTGGAGAGGTAAATAAATACTGTAAATGTTACTAGGGATTCTTCAGCCAGGCAGTTGGCAGTATGCCAGCTCCTGATTGCTGCAGGTCTCCAGCATCACTTCCATCCTCCAACAAATCTTTTCTTCCGATTCCGTCGGTCGCAATATCAAAGTAACCCTTCTGTTGGGCAAAGCCATGAATCTGGTCAACTAGTTAACTCAAAGCCAAAAAGTCATCTCACATACTCATGACTCTGTTCAGGCGGATGACTAAAGAGACATGGCTCCGTGAAAACTTAAAACAAACAAATATTTTCGTCGAGTTCAAAAAATTTCAAGACTTGAGGCTTGACCAAAGTCAAACCTGAAGCCCAACTTCAACCAACTAGCATGCCGCCCTGTATCAACGCTGTTCACCGAGTGATCTGTCAGCTCATGCTGGCAGTCTGGACTTAACGTCCGAAGTACATCACTCCTTCTCAATATAAATCCATAACACAAATTAAGATAACAACGAGGAATAGATCAAACGAAGCAAAACAATCAGAAGCATGCGAATAACTTGAAGATATTGAAAGTGTCGATGAATCGTCAGGCCAACTTTTAATCTACGAATGCAAATCAATCTCCGAAATAAGAAATGTAAAGCAATTAAAATTCATAAAGATAAATAAGGACGTCAAAAAAAAGAAAGTATAATAAAAAGAGGAGTATACTCATATCAAAAAAGGAAGTTGCAATCGAGTACTGCGATAACCCGAATCTGAACTTAGGATCGATATTGGAGAAGCTGACTCACGCGATGATTGACAACGAAATTCAAATGCTAGCAATCTCAAAAGAAGAAGAAATATTTGAAAAGGTCGACATAGAAGAATTTAAGAAGAAATTTAATGATCTGCAGAAGCGAATTAAAATAAAAGAAAAGAAAAGTTTGCGCATAATATTCAAACCCCCAAAAAGCATAGTAAACAAGGAAGAACAGTTGAGCATAATCAAACAATTTCATGACACTCCACATATAGGTGGACATTCAGGAGTCAAACGCACAATTAACAAGATTAAACAAAGATACTATTGAAAAAATCTCAGCAAAATGGACAAAACTTACGTAAACAACTGTGAGAAATGCAAGTGCAATAAAATAATAAGGAACACCAAAGAAAAAATGGTAGAAACAAGCACACCAAGTCAAAGTTTCGAAATATTAGAAGTTGACACGGTAGGATCCATGAACCAAAGTAAATTCTACAGAACATTCTGACATCTCAATGTGATCTAGGCACCGAATTTGTCAACCAATTAATCTCAGAGGTATGCAAAATTTTCAAAATAGCCTAAGTCACCTCAACTCCGTTTCACCACGAAACTCTAGGAGCCATTGAAAGAAATCATCGAGTACTAAACGAGTACCTACTACCAATAAACCAGAATGCTGAATGGGATGAACGGTTACCCTATTACACATTCTGCTATAATATCACACCTCATTCCGAAACCAAAATATCACCATACGAAATGATATTCGGAAAATTAGCCTCACTTCCAGACACCATGGATCAAAATAGAACAGATCCGATTTACAATCTAGAAGATTATTCAAAAGAACTTAAGTTTCGCCTGCAAGAAAGCCATAAAATAGCTAAAGCACTTTTGGAGAATTCTAAAAAGAAAGAAGCAGAAAATCTGTTGAAAACATTAACCCACTAAAAATTAAGATAGGAGATAAAGTATTATTAAAAGTAGGAAATAAGAGAAAGAATGAACCTGCTTATAAAGGTCAATATATTCTAATTGATACAAATAACGTTAATACTAAGATAAAGATAGACAAAATGATAAAAGAAGTACACAATAATAGGTTGAAAAAATTCTAAAGTTCACCATAAGTAGCATGTAACATTTAAAATAGCTATATGGATAAGAACTAAATAAAGTATACAAATTATCTTATTAGAAGCGTAAGATAGAAAACTACATTATAAGATTAAAACAAAAATTTTCCTCTAAACAAGCAAACATTTTTTTTTCCATAAGAGGAGGGATGTAGCGCATCAAACATTTCATAGATGTACATACAAAAGAAAAAAAGAAAAAAAAAGCATAAACAAGCATTCAAGTTCAATAATTTCATTCATTATGATTCACACATATTTTCGTTCATAAATTGTACAATGTGAACTTGCAAAGGCGAAAAGTGTTTTAATATCAATTCCTCTCTCTAATAACTTCGGCAGTCTTTGACGCCATACATCGTGCGAATATCGGCTAAACATTCTCCCCTGTCTAGGACTGATCGTTTTCAAAGTATATGTAAAAAACAAACAAAAAATGTATATGGCAACACCAAGAAGGGGTTGCCCGATTTAGTTCATTTTTGAAATTTTATTTGCTATTACTATGAAAACACAATCTACCGCATTTCAGCTTTCTATGTCGACGTGTTCACAGGTAATGTCCAAATATATAGTGGAAAACGAAATTTGTGTATGGCAACCCCACGAAGGAGTTGCCCGATTTGTCTCATTTTCGAACTTAATTTTACTTTTTTTTAATGTCCGTGTACAAAATTTCAGCTTGCAAAGATAACGCGTTCTCGAGTTATCGTGCGCACGGACGGACGGACGGACAGACGGACATGCAAAAATCAAAATAACTTTTAATTTTATGCGAGGGTGTCCAATCCATTTTGCTCTACCATCATTATTTCTGTGCGTTACAAACCGAATGGCAAACTTAGTATACCCTATAGATTTCATCTAGGGTATAAAAATCGAACAGTTCATAAGAATTGTCTCCCTCTCTCTCTAAGACCTAATTCCCAAAAAGAAAAGCTTTCCAGGTCCATTTTCTCCAATGAGGTCATAAGCCAAAGGCAAGTAGTGTGGGTGTATGCATGAAAAAGTTTGAAATTCTCAAGCACATCTCAGAAGCATCGGGTTGGAGAGGTAAATAAATACTGTAAATGTTACTAGGGATTCTTCAGCCAGGCAGTTGGCAGTATGCCAGCTCCTGATTGCTGCAGGTCTCCAGCATCACTTCCATCCTCCAACAAATCTTTTCTTCCGATTCCGTCGGTCGCAATATCAAAGTAACCCTTCTGTTGGGCAAAGCCATGAATCTGGTCAACTAGTTAACTCAAAGCCAAAAAGTCATCTCACATACTCATGACTCTGTTCAGGCGGATGACTAAAGAGACATGGCTCCGTGAAAACTTAAAACAAACAAATATTTTCGTCGAGTTCAAAAAATTTCAAGACTTGAGGCTTGACCAAAGTCAAACCTGAAGCCCAACTTCAACCAACTAGCATGCCGCCCTGTATCAACGCTGTTCACCGAGTGATCTGTCAGCTCATGCTGGCAGTCTGGACTTAACGTCCGAAGTACATCACTCCTTCTCAATATAAATCCATAACACAAATTAAGATAACAACGAGGAATAGATCAAACGAAGCAAAACAATCAGAAGCATGCGAATAACTTGAAGATATTGAAAGTGTCGATGAATCGTCAGGCCAACTTTTAATCTACGAATGCAAATCAATCTCCGAAATAAGAAATGTAAAGCAATTAAAATTCATAAAGATAAATAAGGACGTCAAAAAAAAGAAAGTATAATAAAAAGAGGAGTATACTCATATCAAAAAAGGAAGTTGCAATCGAGTACTGCGATAACCCGAATCTGAACTTAGGATCGATATTGGAGAAGCTGACTCACGCGATGATTGACAACGAAATTCAAATGCTAGCAATCTCAAAAGAAGAAGAAATATTTGAAAAGGTCGACATAGAAGAATTTAAGAAGAAATTTAATGATCTGCAGAAGCGAATTAAAATAAAAGAAAAGAAAAGTTTGCGCATAATATTCAAACCCCCAAAAAGCATAGTAAACAAGGAAGAACAGTTGAGCATAATCAAACAATTTCATGACACTCCACATATAGGTGGACATTCAGGAGTCAAACGCACAATTAACAAGATTAAACAAAGATACTATTGAAAAAATCTCAGCAAAATGGACAAAACTTACGTAAACAACTGTGAGAAATGCAAGTGCAATAAAATAATAAGGAACACCAAAGAAAAAATGGTAGAAACAAGCACACCAAGTCAAAGTTTCGAAATATTAGAAGTTGACACGGTAGGATCCATGAACCAAAGTAAATTCTACAGAACATTCTGACATCTCAATGTGATCTAGGCACCGAATTTGTCAACCAATTAATCTCAGAGGTATGCAAAATTTTCAAAATAGCCTAAGTCACCTCAACTCCGTTTCACCACGAAACTCTAGGAGCCATTGAAAGAAATCATCGAGTACTAAACGAGTACCTACTACCAATAAACCAGAATGCTGAATGGGATGAACGGTTACCCTATTACACATTCTGCTATAATATCACACCTCATTCCGAAACCAAAATATCACCATACGAAATGATATTCGGCAAATTAGCCTCACTTCCAGACACCATGGATCAAAATAGAACAGATCCGATTTACAATCTAGAAGATTATTCAAAAGAACTTAAGTTTCGCCTGCAAGAAAGCCATAAAATAGCTAAAGCACTTTTGGAGAATTCTAAAAAGAAAGAAGCAGAAAATCTGTTGAAAACATTAACCCACTAAAAATTAAGATAGGAGATAAAGTATTATTAAAAGTAGGAAATAAGAGAAAGAATGAACCTGCTTATAAAGGTCAATATATTCTAATTGATACAAATAACGTTAATACTAAGATAAAGATAGACAAAATGATAAAAGAAGTACACAATAATAGGTTGAAAAAATTCTAAAGTTCACCATAAGTAGCATGTAACATTTAAAATAGCTATATGGATAAGAACTAAATAAAGTATACAAATTATCTTATTAGAAGCGTAAGATAGAAAACTACATTATAAGATTAAAACAAAAATTTTCCTCTAAACAAGCAAACATTTTTTTTTCCATAAGAGGAGGGATGTAGCGCATCAAACATTTCATAGATGTACATACAAAAGAAAAAAAGAAAAAAAAAAGCATAAACAAGCATTCAAGTTCAATAATTTCATTCATTATGATTCACACATATTTTCGTTCATAAATTGTACAATGTGAACTTGCAAAGGCGAAAAGTGTTTTAATATCAATTCCTCTCTCTAATAACTTCGGCAGTCTTTGACGCCATACATCGTGCGAATATCGGCTAAACATTCTCCCCTGTCTAGGACTGATCGTTTTCAAAGTATATGTAAAAAACAAACAAAAAATGTATATGGCAACACCAAGAAGGGGTTGCCCGATTTAGTTCATTTTTGAAATTTTATTTGCTATTACTATGAAAACACAATCTACCGCATTTCAGCTTTCTATGTCGACGTGTTCACAGGTAGTGTCCAAATATATAGTGGAAAACGAAATTTGTGTATGGCAACCCCACGAAGGAGTTGCCCGATTTGTCTCATTTTCGAACTTAATTTTACTTTTTTTTAATGTCCGTGTACAAAATTTCAGCTTGCAAAGATAACGCGTTCTCGAGTTATCGTGCGCACGGACGGACGGACGGACAGACGGACATGCAAAAATCAAAATAACTTTTAATTTTATGCGAGGGTGTCCAATCCATTTTGCTCTACCATCATTATTTCTGTGCGTTACAAACCGAATGGCAAACTTAGTATACCCTATAGATTTCATCTAGGGTATAAAAATCGAACAGTTCATAAGAATTGTCTCCCTCTCTCTCTAAGACCTAATTCCCAAAAAGAAAAGCTTTCCAGGTCCATTTTCTCCAATGAGGTCATAAGCCAAAGGCAAGTAGTGTGGGTGTATGCATGAAAAAGTTTGAAATTCTCAAGCACATCTCAGAAGCATCGGGTTGGAGAGGTAAATAAATACTGTAAATGTTACTAGGGATTCTTCAGCCAGGCAGTTGGCAGTATGCCAGCTCCTGATTGCTGCAGGTCTCCAGCATCACTTCCATCCTCCAACAAATCTTTTCTTCCGATTCCGTCGGTCGCAATATCAAAGTAACCCTTCTGTTGGGCAAAGCCATGAATCTGGTCAACTAGTTAACTCAAAGCCAAAAAGTCATCTCACATACTCATGACTCTGTTCAGGCGGATGACTAAAGAGACATGGCTCCGTGAAAACTTAAAACAAACAAATATTTTCGTCGAGTTCAAAAAATTTCAAGACTTGAGGCTTGACCAAAGTCAAACCTGAAGCCCAACTTCAACCAACTTGCATGCCGCCCTGTATCAACGCTGTTCACCGAGTGATCTGTCAGCTCATGCTGGCAGTCTGGACTTAACGTCCGAAGTACATCACTCCTTCTCAACATAAATCCATAACACAAATTAAGATAACAACGAGGAATAGATCAAACGAAGCAAAACAATCAGAAGCATGCGAATAACTTGAAGATATTGAAAGTGTCGATGAATCGTCAGGCCAACTTTTAATCTACGAATGCAAATCAATCTCCGAAATAAGAAATGTAAAGCAATTAAAATTCATAAAGATAAATAAGGACGTCAAAAAAAGAAAGTATAATAAAAAGAGGAGTATACTCATATCAAAAAAGGAAGTTGCAATCGAGTACTGCGATAACCCGAATCTGAACTTAGGATCGATATTGGAGAAGCTGACTCACGCGATGATTGACAACGAAATTCAAATGCTAGCAATCTCAAAAGAAGAAGAAATATTTGAAAAGGTCGACATAGAAGAATTTAAGAAGAAATTTAATGATCTGCAGAAGCGAATTAAAATAAAAGAAAAGAAAAGTTTGCGCATAATATTCAAACCCCCAAAAAGCATAGTAAACAAGGAAGAACAGTTGAGCATAATCAAACAATTTCATGACACTCCACATATAGGTGGACATTCAGGAGTCAAACGCACAATTAACAAGATTAAACAAAGATACTATTGAAAAAATCTCAGCAAAATGGACAAAACTTACGTAAACAACTGTGAGAAATGCAAGTGCAATAAAATAATAAGGAACACCAAAGAAAAAATGGTAGAAACAAGCACACCAAGTCAAAGTTTCGAAATATTAGAAGTTGACACGGTAGGATCCATGAACCAAAGTAAATTCTACAGAACATTCTGACATCTCAATGTGATCTAGGCACCGAATTTGTCAACCAATTAATCTCAGAGGTATGCAAAATTTTCAAAATAGCCTAAGTCACCTCAACTCCGTTTCACCACGAAACTCTAGGAGCCATTGAAAGAAATCATCGAGTACTAAACGAGTACCTACTACCAATAAACCAGAATGCTGAATGGGATGAACGGTTACCCTATTACACATTCTGCTATAATATCACACCTCATTCCGAAACCAAAATATCACCATACGAAATGATATTCGGCAAATTAGCCTCACTTCCAGACACCATGGATCAAAATAGAACAGATCCGATTTACAATCTAGAAGATTATTCAAAAGAACTTAAGTTTCGCCTGCAAGAAAGCCATAAAATAGCTAAAGCACTTTTGGAGAATTCTAAAAAGAAAGAAGCAGAAAATCTGTTGAAAACATTAACCCACTAAAAATTAAGATAGGAGATAAAGTATTATTAAAAGTAGGAAATAAGAGAAAGAATGAACCTGCTTATAAAGGTCAATATATTCTAATTGATACAAATAACGTTAATACTAAGATAAAGATAGACAAAATGATAAAAGAAGTACACAATAATAGGTTGAAAAAATTCTAAAGTTCACCATAAGTAGCATGTAACATTTAAAATAGCTATATGGATAAGAACTAAATAAAGTATACAAATTATCTTATTAGAAGCGTAAGATAGAAAACTACATTATAAGATTAAAACAAAAATTTTCCTCTAAACAAGCAAACATTTTTTTTTCCATAAGAGGAGGGATGTAGCGCATCAAACATTTCATAGATGTACATACAAAAGAAAAAAAGAAAAAAAAAGCATAAACAAGCATTCAAGTTCAATAATTTCATTCATTATGATTCACACATATTTTCGTTCATAAATTGTACAATGTGAACTTGCAAAGGCGAAAAGTGTTTTAATATCAATTCCTCTCTCTAATAACTTCGGCAGTCTTTGACGCCATACATCGTGCGAATATCGGCTAAACATTCTCCCCTGTCTAGGACTGATCGTTTTCAAAGTATATGTAAAAAACAAACAAAAAATGTATATGGCAACACCAAGAAGGGGTTGCCCGATTTAGTTCATTTTTGAAATTTTATTTGCTATTACTATGAAAACACAATCTACCGCATTTCAGCTTTCTATGTCGACGTGTTCACAGGTAATGTCCAAATATATAGTGGAAAACGAAATTTGTGTATGGCAACCCCACGAAGGAGTTGCCCGATTTGTCTCATTTTCGAACTTAATTTTACTTTTTTTTAATGTCCGTGTACAAAATTTCAGCTTGCAAAGATAACGCGTTCTCGAGTTATCGTGCGCACGGACGGACGGACGGACAGACGGACATGCAAAAATCAAAATAACTTTTAATTTTATGCGAGGGTGTCCAATCCATTTTGCTCTACCATCATTATTTCTGTGCGTTACAAACCGAATGGCAAACTTAGTATACCCTATAGATTTCATCTAGGGTATAAAAATCGAACAGTTCATAAGAATTGTCTCCCTCTCTCTCTAAGACCTAATTCCCAAAAAGAAAAGCTTTCCAGGTCCATTTTCTCCAATGAGGTCATAAGCCAAAGGCAAGTAGTGTGGGTGTATGCATGAAAAAGTTTGAAATTCTCAAGCACATCTCAGAAGCATCGGGTTGGAGAGGTAAATAAATACTGTAAATGTTACTAGGGATTCTTCAGCCAGGCAGTTGGCAGTATGCCAGCTCCTGATTGCTGCAGGTCTCCAGCATCACTTCCATCCTCCAACAAATCTTTTCTTCCGATTCCGTCGGTCGCAATATCAAAGTAACCCTTCTGTTGGGCAAAGCCATGAATCTGGTCAACTAGTTAACTCAAAGCCAAAAAGTCATCTCACATACTCATGACTCTGTTCAGGCGGATGACTAAAGAGACATGGCTCCGTGAAAACTTAAAACAAACAAATATTTTCGTCGAGTTCAAAAAATTTCAAGACTTGAGGCTTGACCAAAGTCAAACCTGAAGCCCAACTTCAACCAACTAGCATGCCGCCCTGTATCAACGCTGTTCACCGAGTGATCTGTCAGCTCATGCTGGCAGTCTGGACTTAACGTCCGAAGTACATCACTCCTTCTCAATATAAATCCATAACACAAATTAAGATAACAACGAGGAATAGATCAAACGAAGCAAAACAATCAGAAGCATGCGAATAACTTGAAGATATTGAAAGTGTCGATGAATCGTCAGGCCAACTTTTAATCTACGAATGCAAATCAATCTCCGAAATAAGAAATGTAAAGCAATTAAAATTCATAAAGATAAATAAGGACGTCAAAAAAAAGAAAGTATAATAAAAAGAGGAGTATACTCATATCAAAAAAGGAAGTTGCAATCGAGTACTGCGATAACCCGAATCTGAACTTAGGATCGATATTGGAGAAGCTGACTCACGCGATGATTGACAACGAAATTCAAATGCTAGCAATCTCAAAAGAAGAAGAAATATTTGAAAAGGTCGACATAGAAGAATTTAAGAAGAAATTTAATGATCTGCAGAAGCGAATTAAAATAAAAGAAAAGAAAAGTTTGCGCATAATATTCAAACCCCCAAAAAGCATAGTAAACAAGGAAGAACAGTTGAGCATAATCAAACAATTTCATGACACTCCACATATAGGTGGACATTCAGGAGTCAAACGCACAATTAACAAGATTAAACAAAGATACTATTGAAAAAATCTCAGCAAAATGGACAAAACTTACGTAAACAACTGTGAGAAATGCAAGTGCAATAAAATAATAAGGAACACCAAAGAAAAAATGGTAGAAACAAGCACACCAAGTCAAAGTTTCGAAATATTAGAAGTTGACACGGTAGGATCCATGAACCAAAGTAAATTCTACAGAACATTCTGACATCTCAATGTGATCTAGGCACCGAATTTGTCAACCAATTAATCTCAGAGGTATGCAAAATTTTCAAAATAGCCTAAGTCACCTCAACTCCGTTTCACCACGAAACTCTAGGAGCCATTGAAAGAAATCATCGAGTACTAAACGAGTACCTACTACCAATAAACCAGAATGCTGAATGGGATGAACGGTTACCCTATTACACATTCTGCTATAATATCACACCTCATTCCGAAACCAAAATATCACCATACGAAATGATATTCGGAAAATTAGCCTCACTTCCAGACACCATGGATCAAAATAGAACAGATCCGATTTACAATCTAGAAGATTATTCAAAAGAACTTAAGTTTCGCCTGCAAGAAAGCCATAAAATAGCTAAAGCACTTTTGGAGAATTCTAAAAAGAAAGAAGCAGAAAATCTGTTGAAAACATTAACCCACTAAAAATTAAGATAGGAGATAAAGTATTATTAAAAGTAGGAAATAAGAGAAAGAATGAACCTGCTTATAAAGGTCAATATATTCTAATTGATACAAATAACGTTAATACTAAGATAAAGATAGACAAAATGATAAAAGAAGTACACAATAATAGGTTGAAAAAATTCTAAAGTTCACCATAAGTAGCATGTAACATTTAAAATAGCTATATGGATAAGAACTAAATAAAGTATACAAATTATCTTATTAGAAGCGTAAGATAGAAAACTACATTATAAGATTAAAACAAAAATTTTCCTCTAAACAAGCAAACATTTTTTTTTCCATAAGAGGAGGGATGTAGCGCATCAAACATTTCATAGATGTACATACAAAAGAAAAAAAGAAAAAAAAAGCATAAACAAGCATTCAAGTTCAATAATTTCATTCATTATGATTCACACATATTTTCGTTCATAAATTGTACAATGTGAACTTGCAAAGGCGAAAAGTGTTTTAATATCAATTCCTCTCTCTAATAACTTCGGCAGTCTTTGACGCCATACATCGTGCGAATATCGGCTAAACATTCTCCCCTGTCTAGGACTGATCGTTTTCAAAGTATATGTAAAAAACAAACAAAAAATGTATATGGCAACACCAAGAAGGGGTTGCCCGATTTAGTTCATTTTTGAAATTTTATTTGCTATTACTATGAAAACACAATCTACCGCATTTCAGCTTTCTATGTCGACGTGTTCACAGGTAATGTCCAAATATATAGTGGAAAACGAAATTTGTGTATGGCAACCCCACGAAGGAGTTGCCCGATTTGTCTCATTTTCGAACTTAATTTTACTTTTTTTTAATGTCCGTGTACAAAATTTCAGCTTGCAAAGATAACGCGTTCTCGAGTTATCGTGCGCACGGACGGACGGACGGACAGACGGACATGCAAAAATCAAAATAACTTTTAATTTTATGCGAGGGTGTCCAATCCATTTTGCTCTACCATCATTATTTCTGTGCGTTACAAACCGAATGGCAAACTTAGTATACCCTATAGATTTCATCTAGGGTATAAAAATCGAACAGTTCATAAGAATTGTCTCCCTCTCTCTCTAAGACCTAATTCCCAAAAAGAAAAGCTTTCCAGGTCCATTTTCTCCAATGAGGTCATAAGCCAAAGGCAAGTAGTGTGGGTGTATGCATGAAAAAGTTTGAAATTCTCAAGCACATCTCAGAAGCATCGGGTTGGAGAGGTAAATAAATACTGTAAATGTTACTAGGGATTCTTCAGCCAGGCAGTTGGCAGTATGCCAGCTCCTGATTGCTGCAGGTCTCCAGCATCACTTCCATCCTCCAACAAATCTTTTCTTCCGATTCCGTCGGTCGCAATATCAAAGTAACCCTTCTGTTGGGCAAAGCCATGAATCTGGTCAACTAGTTAACTCAAAGCCAAAAAGTCATCTCACATACTCATGACTCTGTTCAGGCGGATGACTAAAGAGACATGGCTCCGTGAAAACTTAAAACAAACAAATATTTTCGTCGAGTTCAAAAAATTTCAAGACTTGAGGCTTGACCAAAGTCAAACCTGAAGCCCAACTTCAACCAACTAGCATGCCGCCCTGTATCAACGCTGTTCACCGAGTGATCTGTCAGCTCATGCTGGCAGTCTGGACTTAACGTCCGAAGTACATCACTCCTTCTCAATATAAATCCATAACACAAATTAAGATAACAACGAGGAATAGATCAAACGAAGCAAAACAATCAGAAGCATGCGAATAACTTGAAGATATTGAAAGTGTCGATGAATCGTCAGGCCAACTTTTAATCTACGAATGCAAATCAATCTCCGAAATAAGAAATGTAAAGCAATTAAAATTCATAAAGATAAATAAGGACGTCAAAAAAAAGAAAGTATAATAAAAAGAGGAGTATACTCATATCAAAAAAGGAAGTTGCAATCGAGTACTGCGATAACCCGAATCTGAACTTAGGATCGATATTGGAGAAGCTGACTCACGCGATGATTGACAACGAAATTCAAATGCTAGCAATCTCAAAAGAAGAAGAAATATTTGAAAAGGTCGACATAGAAGAATTTAAGAAGAAATTTAATGATCTGCAGAAGCGAATTAAAATAAAAGAAAAGAAAAGTTTGCGCATAATATTCAAACCCCCAAAAAGCATAGTAAACAAGGAAGAACAGTTGAGCATAATCAAACAATTTCATGACACTCCACATATAGGTGGACATTCAGGAGTCAAACGCACAATTAACAAGATTAAACAAAGATACTATTGAAAAAATCTCAGCAAAATGGACAAAACTTACGTAAACAACTGTGAGAAATGCAAGTGCAATAAAATAATAAGGAACACCAAAGAAAAAATGGTAGAAACAAGCACACCAAGTCAAAGTTTCGAAATATTAGAAGTTGACACGGTAGGATCCATGAACCAAAGTAAATTCTACAGAACATTCTGACATCTCAATGTGATCTAGGCACCGAATTTGTCAACCAATTAATCTCAGAGGTATGCAAAATTTTCAAAATAGCCTAAGTCACCTCAACTCCGTTTCACCACGAAACTCTAGGAGCCATTGAAAGAAATCATCGAGTACTAAACGAGTACCTACTACCAATAAACCAGAATGCTGAATGGGATGAACGGTTACCCTATTACACATTCTGCTATAATATCACACCTCATTCCGAAACCAAAATATCACCATACGAAATGATATTCGGCAAATTAGCCTCACTTCCAGACACCATGGATCAAAATAGAACAGATCCGATTTACAATCTAGAAGATTATTCAAAAGAACTTAAGTTTCGCCTGCAAGAAAGCCATAAAATAGCTAAAGCACTTTTGGAGAATTCTAAAAAGAAAGAAGCAGAAAATCTGTTGAAAACATTAACCCACTAAAAATTAAGATAGGAGATAAAGTATTATTAAAAGTAGGAAATAAGAGAAAGAATGAACCTGCTTATAAAGGTCAATATATTCTAATTGATACAAATAACGTTAATACTAAGATAAAGATAGACAAAATGATAAAAGAAGTACACAATAATAGGTTGAAAAAATTCTAAAGTTCACCATAAGTAGCATGTAACATTTAAAATAGCTATATGGATAAGAACTAAATAAAGTATACAAATTATCTTATTAGAAGCGTAAGATAGAAAACTACATTATAAGATTAAAACAAAAATTTTCCTCTAAACAAGCAAACATTTTTTTTTTCCATAAGAGGAGGGATGTAGCGCATCAAACATTTCATAGATGTACATACAAAAGAAAAAAAGAAAAAAAAAAGCATAAACAAGCATTCAAGTTCAATAATTTCATTCATTATGATTCACACATATTTTCGTTCATAAATTGTACAATGTGAACTTGCAAAGGCGAAAAGTGTTTTAATATCAATTCCTCTCTCTAATAACTTCGGCAGTCTTTGACGCCATACATCGTGCGAATATCGGCTAAACATTCTCCCCTGTCTAGGACTGATCGTTTTCAAAGTATATGTAAAAAACAAACAAAAAATGTATATGGCAACACCAAGAAGGGGTTGCCCGATTTAGTTCATTTTTGAAATTTTATTTGCTATTACTATGAAAACACAATCTACCGCATTTCAGCTTTCTATGTCGACGTGTTCACAGGTAGTGTCCAAATATATAGTGGAAAACGAAATTTGTGTATGGCAACCCCACGAAGGAGTTGCCCGATTTGTCTCATTTTCGAACTTAATTTTACTTTTTTTTAATGTCCGTGTACAAAATTTCAGCTTGCAAAGATAACGCGTTCTCGAGTTATCGTGCGCACGGACGGACGGACGGACAGACGGACATGCAAAAATCAAAATAACTTTTAATTTTATGCGAGGGTGTCCAATCCATTTTGCTCTACCATCATTATTTCTGTGCGTTACAAACCGAATGGCAAACTTAGTATACCCTATAGATTTCATCTAGGGTATAAAAATCGAACAGTTCATAAGAATTGTCTCCCTCTCTCTCTAAGACCTAATTCCCAAAAAGAAAAGCTTTCCAGGTCCATTTTCTCCAATGAGGTCATAAGCCAAAGGCAAGTAGTGTGGGTGTATGCATGAAAAAGTTTGAAATTCTCAAGCACATCTCAGAAGCATCGGGTTGGAGAGGTAAATAAATACTGTAAATGTTACTAGGGATTCTTCAGCCAGGCAGTTGGCAGTATGCCAGCTCCTGATTGCTGCAGGTCTCCAGCATCACTTCCATCCTCCAACAAATCTTTTCTTCCGATTCCGTCGGTCGCAATATCAAAGTAACCCTTCTGTTGGGCAAAGCCATGAATCTGGTCAACTAGTTAACTCAAAGCCAAAAAGTCATCTCACATACTCATGACTCTGTCCAGGCGGATGACTAAAGAGACATGGCTCCGTGAAAACTTAAAACAAACAAATATTTTCGTCGAGTTCAAAAAATTTCAAGACTTGAGGCTTGACCAAAGTCAAACCTGAAGCCCAACTTCAGATCAAAACAATTCAAAAATTTTACTCGAGATGAGCTAGAAAATCAAAACTTTATTTTAATCCGAAACTCGGAAAAACGTTATTAACTTCAAAACTCGCGAAACTTTAAGGCTCAAATCAGTCAGACTCAGGTCCGCATGTAACTTCCACTGGATATAAGAGTTGAGGTCAATCAACTAGCACATTGTCAGGTGATCGTATCACTCTGAGGTCCAGTCCCCAGTAAAATCTACAATTAGACCACCGAATTCTGTTGAGATGTCCCCACGTTGAGCGCCATTTTTGTTATGGTAGCATAGGAGTCAGTATGCTTGGACGTGAAGTCCATTCTGTCAGTATTAGCTGACAGATCACTCTCTGAACAGCGTTGACACAGGGCAGCACGCCAGCACCTCGGCTAGTGCGTGAGAGTTGTGTGGTGAGTGAACCAAATACCTGCCGCTGTCACAGCCCATATACAAAAAAACATATCGTACCTGCAAAAAAACACGCAGCACCATCCGGTCCAGAAGGGACACTGTGACACTGTCAACAATATTTTTAGTGTCCCTATGATGACCTGAAAGAAGTAGAGGAGCGAAGATGACCGTCTAATTTGAAAATCTTAGCGAAATTATGGTTTCCGAAAAATATTTCTGGAATTATCATTAAATCAGTAGCATGGCAAACAAATACGATTTTAATAAAACTTCGAACGCAACAAATTGCTCCATGCCTGGTGTCCACTCTTTTCTAGACTATTTAGATGGCTCATTCTTTCTATTAGCCCGTATAATATTTTAATCGGACGGTATAAATATAGTGATATACTAAAATACATAAAAAAAAGTCGACTTTCGTAACATCCATCCCTCGAAGGAGCTCACTGGAGGCGGTTGACACTGTGACATGTAAAATCCGCTCTTCGTGTTATAGGTTTTTCTTTTTCTACGGCCTCACATCGTTTTATATTCAGTTCCAACCTAATGAATATTGGTAGAAGGAATTAGTGGGAGTAGAATTTCTAAGACCTGATCGGTCTCCCAACCCAATATAATACTAAAATTTTAAACTGACGTAAAAAGAGCTTCTCTAATTGACGTAAAACTCCTGTGTGTCCAGAATCGGAGTCTTCTTTGAGGACTCTTGTGTACTTTTATGGGACGGGCTCTATGTCAGAATTCTTAAATCTGTAATATTCTAGGCGCGCACCTCTCATCCAGTCAAACAGGTTATAATATTTTGTAGAATACTGTTGACAATTGCTGGTTAATACAAATGTTTTCCGCTATATATTTTCCCTTCTTAAAAACTTTTTGGGATCATTTGTCCATACACTTTTCAATCCTCTCCTTCTTGCACACAAATCACACTTGACAGACTTTTTGATTTTTCTTCTGTCCTGCACAAACTCTTCTTTTTTTTTCCTTTTTTTTAGGAATTTTCCACCCAGGGTTTTTTCGTGCATTCGTGTGACGAGTGGCAGCACAATCGTCATGTGAGTTTCAGCGGAGTACGCTCATCATCCGTCAGTTGTGCGAACGTAGCATGCTGCGACCATAATATTCTTATTTGTTTTTCTCTTTGTGATTTATCATGTTTGCGGTCGTAATGGAAAACTATTTATTATCGACCAATATGTAGGTACTAAATACAAACAAAATCATCATATCTTTTTATTTTAGAGTAATAAAAAAATGTAAAGTAAATTTTAATTTCGGTAAACTCCAACCGAGAGGAGTAAATTTCTTCGCGTGAAATGTAATGCAATAAAAGGTGACGATTTTGTTGGAAAAGATCTCAGCAAGTAAGGCTCCCCATCTTTCACGTCAGGATTATAAGATGAACTGGTACTCTGACCCACGTAGTCTTCACAAAGTTTGGCAAAGTCCCATAGTTTCAACGTACAGTCCAGAGAACCTGCAATTTAAAAATTTAAATATTAGTTAACTTCAAAATAATTATTTATACGTCTTAAAATGCAATACTTTCATTTATTAAAAATGCACAGCTATTATACAAGTAACGTGTTCCCTGGGCATTTAGCTCGAAAATGTGCTAAGATATCGAAAAGTTCTAATAATAAAAGTTACGTAGCATTAGTCAAGCTATCATTTTGAAAATTGAATGAAAACGAAAAGCCGGCTCATAACTTTTACCTCAGGAATTAGGAGAACGTATTACATACATGAAATTTTTCACCTTCTTTTGCGAAGCTTTTTCAGTAGGGTTTCTAATGTAACCATGTCTCTTCAGTAAGGACGAAAAGGATATAACCGAAGATATCCTTTTTTTGTGTGCCTTTTTTGAAATGTTTACTATACCAAAAGATAGCTCGGTTTATGATTGGTAACTTTTGTTATTAGCAATTCGATATTATGTCTGTGCATTTTCGAGAAAAATGGCAAAAGAGCTCGATACGATACATGGAGTACAATTAGATACCTTATTATCTCGATAATTTATTTAATACAATAAATCATAATAAAAAATATAGAAAGAAGAGAAATAGAATGTAAACTAAATCTACAAAATGAGAACCAAAACAAACAAACAAATAATAATATAAAGATCAAAATTATAAAAGAATATAACTTATATGGAGGAGGGTAATTTAAAGTTCTAAAAACTACAAAATGTACAAAATAGTAAGAAAAAAAATACAAAATAATACAATTATTCAAAGTATAAATAAACTACACCAACAAAAGAAAGAATTCAAATTCAGAAAAATTAAAAATCAAAAACAAAAGTATAAAAATGTGAAAAAATTAAACCAAAACTTTAAACTACAAAAATTACCAAATTATTAGGAAAAGTAAAGAGCAATTGAGAATTAATTAATAATGAAAAAAAAAGGATAATTGAAAAAGTGTAAAAAATTGAAAATAAAGGCAAAGAAAAACTAAAGCAAACATCGCAAAAATTTAAATTAAGGAAATTGTATTATCTCCGCTAAAACTGATCTTTTGAATGTCAGGGGGCAGAATCAAGGATATCAATATTGCAAGACTACAGTTAAATATTTTTTGCATTCTTACAAATGGTGACTTTACGCGGAGGTTGGTTCTGCAGAAGATGACTATAAATGGAACATGGAGTCTTTCGGATCTTATTGGAATATTTATGCATATTTTGGAAAGCAAATCAGGATAAAGCACGAACCCATCTAGGAGTTTATATAAAAATAAGCAATCCAGTACATGCGACGGTGTTAGAGATGGCAGATTAAAAAGAGTATACTCATCTGATATTTCTCTGGACAGATTCAACTTGTTTATTGTAGCATGAGTAGAAAGGGCTCCAAATTTGACAAGCATATTACCATAAGGTAAAAAGACAAATGAAAGCAGCGCTGCCTTTGAAGGATTAACACACCCGAAAGATGAAGCCCAGCATTCGATAGGCTTTAGAAGTAATAAGCTTTACATGAGAAGCGAAAAGTAATTTGTGATCATAACTCCTCGTCTTGTATAATTTCGTCAATAAAAGAGGAAACATTTTTAGTACGGACTGTAGTAATGAATTTATTTGTAATTCTTCAGTAGTACGTTGAACAAAAAATTACGTAGATAAGTTGATTTTATGTATGATTTTTCTTGTCTTGAACAAGTCAAAAGATCTTTGCTTTTATAATCAATTGACGGCTATAGCCGCTTGCATTTCTGGGCACGTTTGTAAAATTAAAAGTGTGCGGCAATGGGTTAATAAGGACGAAAAGGAAATTTTTTTAAATATATCCTTTTCCAAGTATTTTTGCTACGCTAAATGATAGCTTGACCAATGCTACGTAACTTTTATTATTAGAAGTTTGGGACATAAGTGTAAAAGAAGAATGACCACTTTTGATGCTTTTTGTAACATGCGTTAGTTAATGAAATTAGGTAAATTTGTAACTTATAGTGGCTGTAAAGTATTGGACTATCGAGATATTAACATTTAGCACTATGACACTATGACAAGCTTGTGCGATAACATTATTATTTTTATGTTCTCTTGTTTCATTATTATATTATTATTATATTGTTTCATTGTTATGGTCGTAGAGTATTGCATATAGCAATATGCTACACTGAGAAATACTGCAGCATGTATGCCGGCCTGTGGTTAAACAGCTCGAACGCACTCGACTCGATAGGCAGAACGTTTCTCATTTTTTAATTTGTGACAAGGAAGAAGAAGAGTTTTGTCTTCCTTCGGCCTGGGAGAGAAAAGTGTGGTTGGAAAAAGAGTCTTGAGAAAAATCGGAAAATATCGTGGACAGCAAATAGTATTATTATATAATAATTCAATTAGTAACGCACTCGACTCGATAGGCAGAACGTTTCTCATTTTTTAATTTGTGACAAGGAAGAAGAAGAGTTTTGTCTTCCTTCGGCCTGGGAGAGAAAAGTGTGGTTGGAAAAAGAGTCTTGAGAAAAATCGGAAAATATCGTGGACAGCAAATAGTATTATTATATAATAATTCAATTAGTAACGCGGAGCTAAGAAAACGTGTAGATTTATATATCTGCAAAAACGCAAAAAGGCGGTCCAAGATAGAAACGTTTGACACCGAAATACAGAGCAAAAAGGCTTGCAGTGTAATTTTTGGTGGAGGATCGTCCTATAGAGTCCACCCTGATGGCCCAGAATTGCTTATAACAATCGTGCACACTGTTTTAACGATCCAAGTAGAAGGACGACCCTTACGACAAGTTCGTGGTGAAGGCTTTATCAATTATCAAATTGGCGTTGGTATTAATGCAGCTGGAGAAATTTTAAATTTTAATTGCTGGCGATCATAATCAGTCTAACTTAACCACATTCACGCAAGATGGTCAATTTGTCTCGGCGTTAGAATCAACAGAATCAGGCAAAATGTTTTGATGTCGCACTTAGGGATGCTGTAATTGTTGTATTGGCTAGCAAGGATTATCGTCTATACATATTTCGTTATGTTCAGGAAGTTACTACATAAGAAGGCAATCCCTATACATTGTGTATATTAAATATTGTATATATATATGGTTATATTGTAGCTTCACGTTCACGGTATTTAGCTAAACATATCTACAGCGTATATAGTGGATCTTAGGAAATAAACAAAAGCAAACAGGAACAGGGTAAAATGGTCGCTATGCGATTGAAGGAATTTTAATGATACCCGAGGTATCTAGCTTGTTTGTTTCCTGCACTCTAGCGTCGCGCAGCCGCCTCCAGGGATCTCCTTAGGGGAAAAGGTCCAACTGTGAGTATTATTTGAGTAAAAAAAATTTAAATACTTTTTGTGTGTGTCATTATATTCCTCAAAGTAATATAATCTCCAGTTCCAAAGGAACTATACAGAGAATCATCTTGAACAAACATTTTTATTGATTAAGAAATGTAATGAACATCGTTCATTTGGAAAATTTTAGAGTGAATTGAAAATAGTATGATTAAAGAATCATTTTGAACAAATAATTTTTACCACTCCTGGTCAGGTTGAAATACACCTTGCTTTTGTTTTTGGTTATCGAGAAACAAATCAGGATCTGTATGATGAGTAGAAAATTAGTATGAATACAGAATCATTTTGAACAAATATTTTTATTATTTTTATTGATTCAGAAACATAATGAACACTGTTCAGTGGAATAATTTAGAGCGAGTAGAAAAATAGTATGATTATAGAATCATTTTGAACAAATATTTTTATTATTTTTATTAAGAAACATAATGAACAGAAATCATCTTGGGTAAGATTTTATTTGGTTGAGAGTATAACACCTTAGTTCAGGGAATACATCGAGTTAGCGACATTCAAAATTAATTAAGTATATTTTCGAAGATCTCTCTAGTTTTAGCCTAACAAATGTGCAGAGGAGAGTACTAGTGTTAGCGAATAAATGTCGTGCAAGATTATAACGTAATGACGCTGTAAAATCTTGTATTTTTCCTTCACGATCCCGGAGCCCTCTCGCATGAAGGTCGTCTAGGTCCGCTCGTTAGTCTCTCTTTGCAGGTCTACAAGGGACTCTGAAAATATCTGCCCTCAGAGTCAGTTGGGTGGTTGGGGCATGCAGTGAAGGCATACCATCTGCGCCTTCAATATTGGATGTAGGTAGGTGACGTAAAGGTCCCTTCAGGACTGAATGTGTGCCGGCGTTTTGTTAAATAGGCACGATTTTTTTTGATTATGGCAGACGGCAGCGGCAGGTTTTTCGTGGAACCTCCTCACACTCTCTGCCAATAGCCGAGGCGAGCTAGTGTGCCGCCCTGCAGTCAACGCTGTCTGTCGAGTGATCTGTCAGCTCATGCTGGCAGTCTGGACTTCATGTCCAAGCCAATCACTCTACATAGTTCCATAACAGGAGTATGTACTACGATTGTTTTAAAACCAGAAAACTCCTGTACTATTGTGAGAAATAAAAGTAAGTAATTCGCGAAGAATTTAGTAATTTCAGTGGGGTCGTTTTACTACAAATCTGTTATCTCCATGTTCGATGGTGCATGTCTTTTCCGCTGAGACTCTGATCAAGCAGCTCCCATCATATTGTACAGGTGACTTAACTTAGCTATTTTTCGTCATTAAAAATATTGGAATGCGTTTAGAAATATTATCCTCGCCGAAAATCGTTAATTAGGTAAACATAAAAAAATAAATAACACAGAATAATGAACTGAATGCACTAACTGTCGTCTGAAATGGACTTGGAACTTGGAAACGAGCTTAACATATATATCATGACATGGCACATTGAGGTAATGTTATTTGTATGTATTAAACCATATTTTCATGGATGTCAATTCAATAGACTCCAATAATAAAAAATAACAACACCACAAATAAGTGTCATCTGAGCTTTTGCAAGTTCCATATTTGGTACTCATGAAAAACTTGCGGTCACAATTATCATATTTAAGTACTGTTAATAAAATCATGAGCAGCAAAATTGCACGAAAAATAATCACATACCTGTAAAAAATATGTGATTGTGTAGCAGCAATGATTTGCACGTATGTTTATGATATGTGTTTATGATGGGTTTCTGCATGCTTTGACGGAAGTATTATCGTGAAGTAATTTTGTTATTTTCACTGTCAATGAGGTAATACAATTTTTATTTCTTTGGGTACACTAGAATCATTTTTAGTAGGTCAAATTTTTTTTTATGAAAATGGTTTTTTCTCCGTAATCTAAGAAATATTGTAGCAAGTGTTATACCATTTTATAATCCTTATTAAATGCATCAACATTTAAAGTTACTTGCCAAACTGGCGTAGTACATTTTTTTTCATTATAGTCAGTTAAAGTTGGGTGAAATATTAATTTTCTATTCTTGGTTCGGCAAAATGTGACATTTTCTTCCAAACTGGAACAGTAGGCTTAGAATTTAAAGCAGCAGGTTACATAAGCACTATTCGGGATTACATAAGAAAAATAAAATTGAAAAAAAGTAAAGATTTGTAGCAATAGGAGCTAAAAAACCATCACAAGGTGTACATTTTCTCGAAAACAAAAGAAATGTCTATAATTTGAAAAATACATGACTTCGATTTTTTTTTATATTTTTCCGGTAACCGTTATGGTTTGGTCTATCACCCGATTCCGGCTTGACGTCGACTTACGGGACACCCTGTATATTGAGCTTATGTCTTGTTTTTCTATATTTGGCAGTGTAGCGATTTTTCCATATACTAATTCAAATGGTGTTAAATTAGTTTCTGAGTGCGGTATTATGTTATATGAGAATGTAAAATAGGGTAGCCATTCGTCCCATTGATCATTTTTGCATATAGAGAGTAAATACTCATTCAATACTCTATGGTTTCTTTCAATTGCACCCATAGTTTCATGGTGAAATGGGGTGATGTGGCATGTTCTATATGAAAATTTTTGCATATTTCTCTGAATATAGTATTAACAAATTCAGTTCCCTTGTCTGTTCTAATCTTTGTGAATGTACCATATTTCAAGATGATCTTTTCAACTAAGATTTTCGCGATTGTTTTTGCTTCCTTGTTTTCCATTGCGAATGCTTCAACGTATTTCGTCAATTGGCACTGGCATGTTAGTATGTACCTGTAGTACTTGCTCTGCCTTAATGGTCCTACAGTGTCTAGTTCTAAGGTTTCAAAATTAGTACTGGGAGTATAATTGATGAGTTTTTTGAGAGCACTTGGTGGAATTGCCTTGATAACATTTTTCTAAACACTTGTTTCTATTTCCACAAAATTTTTTTATTAAATTATTAGTTTGTTAAACGAACAAAACTGACGCGTTTCATATAGTTGCATAGTTGGTTCTAGCATTATTATTGAAAAATGTCTTTCTGTTATTGTTGAATCTATTTTGTTGAAATTGATTTATGTAGTTTCTATATGATTGCTGGTTATGGTTTCTATGAAAGCCTCTTGAATATGATTGTCCAGATCTGCGAGCGTGTGCTTGGAATGTGTAAATTCTGTTCTCTTCTGACTTGGCTTGCTCTGAATCTATCTCTTGGGCAAGATCAATAGCATCAGCATATGTTGCAGGTATGTTGGCAAATATTCTATCATTCATTTTCGTAATGATATCTTTATTCTGCTCACCTTGTTCTGTTATTTGAATATTATTCAAATCTGCTATTAGAGTATCAATCTTTGCAACGTAGCTCTGCAAGGTTTTATCTCCTTGTCAAATCTTAGACAAATCATTTTGGATTTTTAATGCGTTTCTATGCGGTGTGAAAGTTTTGAATAATATGTCTTTGAAACTTTTGAACTTTTGCTTCGTTTATTATTCTCTTTCGCGCTTTCTCTGATAATCTCGTTTTTATCAAGAAGAACTTCACCAATTTTGCTTTATCTTCAACTGTTTTTAATTCATCATGGAGATACTCTGCTAAATTTATCAAATTATTTAGCTGCTGCGAGTATCCGTCAAATATCGGTACTATTTTAGTTACGCTTGCTATATCAAAAGATGCCATCTTATTATAATCTCTATTTTCTTCTTTTGAATTGTTAATATCGTCTGAAACGTCCGTAGCTTCTCCTTCTTCTATTGACCTTTCCAATATCCCCTGAATTAGTTTAGTTTTAACGCTGATAGTTTTATATATTTCTTCGCATATGGCTTTAAATTTTTCCACTAATTTGCCAAGAAGCTGTTTCTCCTCTGTTTCTAAATTGATGTACACTTCAGCGAATCTTGTTTTTAAATTGTCAGTTGAATTCCTTTTAACTAGTAAAAACTCCGCAGACTAAATTCTATTCGGATTTTTTTTTGAAATTTTCTAAAATCTTTTCTAATTCTTTATTTATGGTCTTGAGGTCCTGCATTCTCATTCATCAAAGCCATTCTTTTGATTTTAATTTTGTTTATTTAAAATAAATTCAATATATTTTACATTATCATTATTAACTCTTAAGCTGTTAACTTACTAGCTTCCTTTTTTATTTTGCTTAAATACTTGTTCCTAACATGTCTGTATACTAATATAGCTAAAAATAATGCAATGATGGCTCCTAGCAGTATCTTTATATCTGTAGCGTGATCTATGCAGATATCAGCAATGAGAAAAGAGTTTCCCGATGATGATGCTGCTGCGTCTTGGTTTGCAGTGGCTTCTTTATTTTTGGACTCCTTTCCACCCATAGTGTTTCTGCTGTTGTCCAGGGAGTAGTTCTTCTCTCGCTCTCCTAAATTGCTGCTTTTTTAGTCTGATGTCGTCCAAGAATGAGTTCTTTTCTACCTTCGTAGTTGCTAGCGTGGTTAGCCTGTGGAATTCTGCGATTTTCCTCCGATGTCTTACAAGTTTCCCGGCCCTCTTCTTTTTTTTTTTAGGCGGCTGGCACTTCTCTTCTTGGTGATGTTGGGGTTGATTTAGCTTCCTTTTGCGGTATTCTTCTAACGATATCGGCCTGAGTCCAGCTCTTGGGTCTTTTCTTAATGCTTCTCTAGTCCGGTAGGCAGGGCTCCTTTTATTGTCGCAAAATTCTGCTTCGTCAATTGTTGATATTGATTCGCCGGAGGCAGGGTCCCCATGTAATGATTATCTTCTATGCGCCAGATAATCTGATGGAGATTCTCATCAGCAGTGGCTACTGCTCAGGAACAGCTGCAATATTCTGGTAGCTAAGCCAACGGCTAGCTGAGGTTACCAGTCAGTGTCTATGGCGTTCAAGAATAACTTGATCCGCCGACTTTAGAGAAGGGAGGTTTATTTGAAATAAAACACTATCACGTTTCCAGTCTCAAGAAAAAGTGTGATTTTATTTTAAAATGTTCTGGCTTTTTATATCATCAGTCCCATATACTTCCTACTTACCTAACATAAATTCTAAAGTCGTCGAAATATGTTTTTTATGACGACATATATTACAAATTAACATAATGCTTCAGTCGAAGCGAAATTCCACGTGATGCAATCATAATGTAAGTTGTTCGCGAGAATTGATGACCCATAGGCAATTTCCATTCAGTGCAATCACTGTTCAGTGTCACTGAATGCGCAAGTTATTGCAAAGCGGCGAAATGCTTTTATTACTCAATGTCTGTTTATTAGTGCCGACAAAAAAGGTAAAGGTAGCGGCAATGGTTTCTGCATGTTTTGACGGAAGTATTATCGTGAAGTAATTTTGTTATTTTCACTATCAATGAGGTAATACAATTTTTATTTCTTTTTTTTTTTTTTGGTCATGCCTCATGTCGAATGAGTGTAATATGTAATTACAGCATTATGCTGCGTTTTTCTTGGCTAATTTGAATGGGTGTAGTATGCATGTACTGCATGACTTTTCTAGTTAATTAATGCTAAATATTTGAATGATCTGAATGAGGGTAGTATGTATGTACTACAATAATTCTGGAGTGTGGTGGGATACGGGGGTGGTTCCGTCTTAAAATAGACCTTATACCCTGTGCTTTTAGAGATATAGGTCGTTTATTGAAAAAATATTATATTTTAGTATTCACCCTGTAACTCGGTAGGGCAACAATTTGCCCCCCCCCCTGCTCCCTTTTTACTTATCTGGATGAGAGGAATCATTTTGCAAAATATAGTCATATTAATCTGGGACACCCTGTGTCGGTGGACAAGAAGGTTATGTCATCAGCATGGTACAGACATTTGCCCAGTTCACTTTTAGTGTAAATTTAAGTAGAATTAATTTCAACTGAAGTAATAAGTAACATGAAACATGCGACATTTTAGATTTTAGCTTTGAATTCCCCAGACGTGAAGACAACATTAAATTTGAAATATCCTTAAATTCAATATACATATATATGTATCAAACTTTTTTATAAATATAAGTTAAAAAATTGTATAAATTGACATTTTTATTTTAAATTTTCCATTAAGAAAATAAAAACAAATATTTACCAGAGGCTAGCAGGTTACCATCTCGACTGAAATTCAGTGCATGTACACTGCCGGTGTGATTGGCTAAAGAGGAAACAAGTTGCCCATGCGAAAGATCCCACACCAAGATATTATGATCCGCCGAGCCAGATGCTAAATATCTTCCACATACAGAAAACGCCAAACTGTAAATTGGTGCCTGAAAGTGTTGTCAGTTAAAAACAATATTAAAATTACTCGGTTCTTAAAAAAACTTTTAAATTTGCTTTATAAGTTTCTGTTTTTTTTTTTAATTATATGTAGGAGTGAATTAATACCTTGTGTCCTGTCATTAGTCTGACATATTGTCCCGTTAGGCAATCCCAGAGACGAACAGTCCGATCACTTGATCCAGTCGCAATGTAATTGGAATTTGGATGGAAAACTACACTCTATAAACAAAAAGAATATATAAATACAGTGACCTAAAATTTGCTTTATATACAAGATGTTATACATATATCGATATATATATATATTATTTAAATTTTTTGAAAGTCGGTGGAGATTAATTGCGAGATGAAAATGTAATGTGGTATGAAAAAGTTTATAAAAACATCTCCTTTTCCATATTAGGTTTAGCAATATTTCGACAGTGAGCCAAGAATTATTGGCAAAAATGTACGTAATATAACAAAATGACTGCTTCAAATGCAAAACTTTGTTCTCTTGAAGCATTCTTTCGTGTTATTCTTGATCTATACTGTCCAGAGGACTCAAAAGACCACAGCGAAAGTACATGATTCCTTAGCTTTTAAATGAAAATTTTTGTTAATTTCACAAAATTTAATAATTCGAAACGAATAACTTCTCTCAGATTATTCTGCAGTAAATGCTATATTTAAATTTTAAATATTTCTACTCGAAACGACTTTGCTAGTTGCAAGATGAACATGAAAAATTTTAGTTTGGAAAATTAAGTTATTATATAAATATACTATAAGTATTTAAAAAATATATCTTGAATCAAAAGAAAGAAAAAATACATACTTACGAATAAGCATGTTATAATATAACTGAATAATAAAAGCTTTTCTTTTAAATTTATTAAAATATAAAAATATTTATTTATTTAGCTGGATATTAAGTAGACTCAAAGTTTTGTGGTGCTCACTGTGCTCCTTAGAGGTTTTGGGTTTTCTAGTTAAAGAAACACTATTGAAATTTGTTAAACAAAAATTGGATTGCTTTTTTTTATCTATAATTTTCCACAAACTTTTAATTTTGTACAATATTTTAATTTTCGAAATCTTTTAATTCTGATCTATAGCACCTACTTTCAACTTTTCTGTTCTAATTTATAATTTTTCTCGACTAGCTCCGCGCGGTATTGTTATGGTCGCATGTAAATGCAGCCTTAATATTTCCAACTCAGCTGCAAGTATCTCTATAGTTACCCCCGCTGTCCTCTATACGTCAAAGTATAGACGACGATGCCGCATAAAAGAGTTAAATCAAAAATGAGGACGAGAAGAAAAAGATACGGGGGAAAAAGGTTGTAAAAAAAAGGGAGAGTTGGACAGAACAGGTTGTGAAGAAGTGCAAAAAAGAAGATCCGCAAAAAGCTGAAAAATCGTGGTGCATGGCAATGAGTTTTTCTTGCAAATAGAGCGATAAATAGTTTCCGCAACTTAAAAGTGCTGCAGAACTTTTATCAGCTTTAATGAAAATTCTTTTTTTTCCGAAAAATTGATATCGGAAGCTGGCCAGATCAGAACACGTTTTTTTACGCGTTAATTGCTCAGTGCTTATCTTTCATTGACATTGAGCAGCACCACAGATGTTAGCACCTCCAACCCCACCTCGACAAAGCAACTTAGTTAGATTGTGCAGGCATTCATACAGACGATATTTAAGTCACCGTGCCGCCAAAAGCATACGTGCCTGAGACACACATACATTTTGTTTTTTGTTTTTAATTAACGCAACCATCGACAACACTGGCAAGCGCCAGCGGTAAGATGTTGTAAAGCTTTAAGGGATGGTAACTACTTAGTCAGGTTAAGAAGGTCTGAAGCTCACGTTAGATCGCCCCCCCCCCCCTCCCCTACCATATTCCGCTGCTTTGAGCATTTGCCCGTTCGAAGATAGTATCGTACACCCTAAGATGCAGGAGCTACCTGAAGTACACACATCATGAATCAAACTGCAGAAACACGTCAAAATTTCATACCTGTAGTAAGCCAAAAGAAAAAGGAGGAAGTCAATCACGTTTGTGATAAGATTTACTGTATTGGATGTAACAAGGCTCCATACTCGACATAAGATGCTTGTCTTCAGAGGGAAAGGAGATCGTTAAGATATATGTTCACCAGCATATTATTTGCTATGCGACGAGAAAAAAGGGGTTCGCCATGAAAGGTAACCTCGCTCCGGTACAGGACAGCAAGAGCAAACCATGCCTGGCTTTTCCATTGCAGATATGCTCAAAAACAAGGATACGAACACTCAAACTAGTCTTGAAACCCGCCTTGCTAATAGAAGATACTTCTGACATCGAAATTACAAATCTAAAAAGAAACGCTCCACCTATGACAAGAAAGACAAAAACTCAACCAACCAAAACACAAGAAATAGTGCACAGCACCAAAACAATTAAGCCAATAACTTAACAACAGAAGTAAAGCAGACAAAGGAAACTCCCCGCAATAATGACTACAGATACGTATAATAGCAAAGTTAACGCCTTTTTTAAACTGTGATAACTTTAATAAACTGAGCTCTGAGCCAACCAAGATATTACCGTGATATTAGAATAGGCCTACAATAGTAAACACTTACTGGCCTCGTTTTCGGCAGACATCAGACAGAGCTATCGTCTCTGTGAGTAACAGGTCCTGCTATTCTGTCAGCCCAGAGGGGGGTGAAGTGAAGGTGTCAGCCTTGGGTTCAGCTACTTCTACATAGTGCGAGGTGGTAACCACTGTTCGGTGGGCTTGACACTGATTAGTGAGCTAAAAGCTGCTCCCATCCCAAGCCAAGGTGAAACAGCATACGCCGAGTGCTGAGAGGGTTCTCAGTCGCTAGTATTCGAACTCTGGATACCAGGCGAATTTCAGTTTTAATTAGCCTTCCTGTAGTAATGCGAAGATCTGCTGCAGGTGACTATTTTTCTCGCGCAACTCGTGGGACCATATATGGAACCTTTAAGAAATAATACCACTTCAATGTGTGTAATAGAAGTTTCACGGGTGTTTGAGGAATCAGGGGATTTAATCCTTGAGATCTCGACATCTCTGGAAAATCTCCTCTTGTTGGGAAGCTCGAGTGGTGAGGGAAGTGTGTCTCCTTTTGAGATCGCAAATGTTTCTCATGGGTCGGGTCATTTTGGCACGGGGGGGGGGGGGGGCAAGTTGGAGTGTCGAAAGGCACTGAATGTTGCGACCGAAGTAAAATGGGAAGGAGAAATGCTGAGGAGATGGCTATGCTGGCACTGGGCCTTATCCTTCTCTCTCTTCGGAAGTGGTCAATAGTAAAAAGTGGTGCTTGTGCATCACATCCGCGCAAAATTCTGTATGATACCGCGTGCTCTACCCCTAGGCAATAATTTGTTGCGACAAAATGCGTTGTCGTGACCTTGTTGCTTCATATGTGTTACAGGGACACTACATCGCTCAAACTTTCTTTCAAGAAAGTTGGAGTCAATAGGGATCTCCTTATTGTCTCAGCATATTTCCCGCATGACTCCGCTGCTCCATATTCCTCCCACTGAGGGAGTAAGGCGAGCGGTTGAGTATGCGAGGTCTAATCGGCTTGGTGTCTTGGTTGGTTGTGATGTAAGCGCTCATCACATTGTCTGGGATATCTCAGACACTAACAATCGGGCTGAGGAACTGCTGGAGCTCATAACTTCAGCGGACCTGGTTCTGTTGAATCAGGGCACCGAACCAACCATTGCAACCATCCGAAAACAAGAAATCATTGATGTGACTTTTGCGTCCTTTGACGCTTTTCAACTGTTCTCTGATCACCGATAGATTGAATTCTGTATGCGTGCTGATCTCATTGAGGTTGAAACATACAGCAATTCGAAGCGGACTGATTGAGAGAGATACTATAGGGAACCTTGTTTTCATGCTCGCCTCGCTGACTGGAAGAATCAAGAGTATTTCCACATTGGAGAAGGCAGTAGGTAGGCTTCAGTCCGCAGTGACTAAGGCTTTCGAGGCTTCTTTTCCCATTAGCACGGACATAGGAAGGAAGCCTATGCCGTATTGGAACGGCAGTCTTAGTAAGCTCCGTAAGGCCTCCAAAAGACTTTTTAATAAGGACATGACTACTGGCCCGAAGGAGGACTAGCGCTTTCGGATATGTCCCTGAGTGAGGGTTGCCTTCGTTTCCGAAGAGTTTTCGAGCCAGAAACCTCTGCTCATTCCTTTTGAAATGCCTGGAGATGATTGTGTATGAATATATCAAAGTAGTACCCCTTAAGGCCTCTCCGTTAAACACCTCACAGCACCCCTACCGGAGGGGCATATCTACTGAGACGGCTCTCCATTCAATGGTTACTGTCATTGAGCGGGGACTGGATCGTGGACTGTTTACCTTTGGGAGCCTTTCTGGACATCGAGGGGGCTGTTGACTGGGTCACCCCAGAGTCGTTATGAGGAAGCTCGTCGAAATGGTGTTGACCACAGTGTAGTGCGATGGATCGACCATATGTTAAGATGACGATACTTAACTGTAAAGGTGGGCGGCCGATACCTCTCTCAGTGTGCTTATGGATGATATGCAAATCAAGAGTAAAGACATTGCTATCGTTTCGGATAGTTAGGCAGCCTTTATGGCTCTAGATTGGCCCTCGGATAACATCTAAGTTACTAGGGGATTGCAGGTCGTCTGTGGATAAGTTGTGTATACACAACAAGGTATCACTTCGGTGAGTTCGTGGTCACATGGGATCATGGGGAATGAAAGGGCTGACCTTTTAGCTAGGGCTGGGTCTGACTCTTGGTTCATCGGACCAGAACCCATCGTAGAAAGGTTTTGGTGATGGGGTTTCTAGAAGGATAGCACAATGGGCCGCTTTAGCCTTCGTACTTGGGATCTCTCGTCCCCCGGGCGAAAAAAAAACCACTTACTGACAGATAGAAAAATAGCATATTTTAAAGCAATGGACCCAATGACACCTAAGTTATCAGGCTACCCAAAATTCCATAAGGAAGGTATACCCATTCGACCAGTAGTATCCAGAATAAATAGCCCAAATTACAAGCTGGGTAAAAAGCTAAACAACGTATTAAAGAAAGTCCAGTTTAACTACACAATATAAAACTCTTTAGATATTGTGGATAAAATTAAAGGTCAGAAATACCAAAAAATTCCAAACTAGTTTCATTTGATGTGGTAAACCTATTTACAAATGTTCCCTTAGGAGAGTGCACATTAGTGTGTAAGGGAATCGTACAGAGTTCAAACTTGAGCCTGAACCAACATATAGACCTTTTATATCTTATTGACATAAGCGGCCCACACACTTATC
This sequence comes from Dioctria linearis, assembly GCA_963930735.1. Classification (NCBI taxonomy): domain Eukaryota; kingdom Metazoa; phylum Arthropoda; class Insecta; order Diptera; family Asilidae; genus Dioctria; species Dioctria linearis. The sequence goes on from OZ005740.1 coordinate 196,398,324, forward strand.
AATCTGTTGCTCAACTTAAAGTTGGCACAACGGTTGATCAACTTGACAAAATACCCACACATTTCTCAATTTCACCTCAGCATAGACCTCAAATCAGTGGTGGGTGATGAATCTTAATAAAGATGACATCGCGATTAATTAAAAAAAACAACATGACTATTCTATCAGCTGCTGTTTTGAGTTTGAATCAAAAAAGAAAGAAAAAGATTTTGAACTAAAAAGTGGACTAAATCGTGTAACATAAATTTCAAAAATTCTGCGGGTGGATTGTCAAACTACTTACTGACCGTAAACCGTTAATTACCAAAAATATGCTTTTATGCGAGCCGCTATTAGCGCGGAAAAGAAAGTTGTGGTGCCACTGGAAGAAACTATGAGATTATAAAATTTAGTGTTACTATTTTATCTTAAACTCTCCGAAAAATTGTTCCAGAAATCTGTTGGGCTATATACAACGCATTAAAGAAGCAGGAGTCAATATGCATATTCCACTTCTTCCAGTTTCATCTTCCGCTGTAAACCGTAGTAGCTCGAAATAACAAAGCGTAGGAATATAGATTGTAGACATCGTCTCGAGATCTACCAGTAGTCCGCGATTCTTTTAAGGTAAAAATACACGGTGAGAGACTTTTGGTTTACAGATACTAAAATCTCCGAAATGTTCACACGGCAAGAGACCTTTGTCTCCGGAGACCAAAAAATTAGGTCTCCGGAGAACATAATAAAAAAGCCTCTAGAGACACGTTTCCCAAGTGTATACACGAAATCTGAAGTTTGGTGTCTAGAAATCTCCAGAAATATTTTTTAATTGTCAAGCAAGAGAAAGAAAGAGAAAGAATTATCTCAAAAGTTATTAATATTTTTATGTTATGGAAAATTGAAAAAGTGCAAATATATTCGTATACAAATTTTACGGGATAAACACAACAAATTTGTGTTTTTTTTTTTTGTTTTTTTTTAAATAGCCAAAACTCTATTGACGTAACAAGTTTTCTGCCCTACATCCATTATAATAATTATTCATTTTTTTATTAATTTCTTTCTAACAATTTGTCAAACTCACTCCATTTTATTCCATTTTCTTTCCGAATAGACCTACACTTAACTGACCAGAACACACAAATAGGCTCTGGAGACATGCGGACGACAAATGAACAAAACTTCACAGACCGAACCTGGAGACCTGTTTATTTTAAGAATACATGACAGGAGACCGGAGAACAAAAAAGTCTTTACAGACTAGGTCTGTTTAGAAATTATCTGCGTCTTCGATCCGAAGTATATACAGGGGTCTCTAGCTGGAGGCCAAAGTCTCGCCGTGTAGCTTCAGCTTTATTACCTTACTTAGCTGTCGTCTAAATGCGATGCGCATACATATTCGTAATGCATTTGTATACACAATTTTTATCGGCATTTTTCGATTAACTCGTTATATGCTAATTCCCGTAAATTTTTGGAATAGGTATGTGGACGACATACTATGTCTTTGGAATGGTAGTTTTAGATTACTCAATAATTTATGGAAGTTGGTGAATTCCGTCAAAAGTAAAATTCAATTCACAATGGAAATTGAAGAAGATTAACACACTAATTTCTTAGACCTTACAATAATGAAAAAACAGAACAAACTCAAATTTAAGATTTATAGAAAAGATACATGCAGACATACGTCATACTCAAAATTCTTTCACACACTTCAAATATAGACACTCAGCATTTGATGACTTAGTACATAAGAGCAGTATTTATCCCGATGGATAAAACAGATAGAGAAGAAGAAATTAAAATAATTAAGAACATATCAAGCAAAACCGGGTTCAATGATGATTTAATGGAATTTTAACAGAAAATTAAGAAATAAAATTATGAAAGCAATTACCTGTTTAAGCAGAATTGTATCAACTGAAAAATTTGGGCGTCATTACCATATTATGGAAAGATATCGGATAAACAGCTAAGTAACTAAAGAAACGTGATATACACGTAGGTTTTAAAACGCTAAAAAATCTTAATAGCCTATTGCCAATTGTTAAAGATACAATTGATAAATTGAATAAAAATTGAGTTTATTGATTAAAATACGCAACTTGCCAGGGGGTATACATTGAGCAAACAAAACGATCTTTCAAAGAAAGAATAAATGAGCACTTCAGTTCGCTAAGAAATAAAAATTTCAAATCGAACTTTGCTAAGCATCTATTATCCTGACTTAGAACTAGCAATTTTGCATAATTGTGACAAAGGTAGAAAATTAAACTTACTAGAATCACTCGAAATATCTCGAGCTCTATTCAAATTCTGCATGCTTCAACACTCGCCTCGCTATGCAGACCACTGCATTAAAGTACATCAGAAATACAAATTTTTAGTGTACTGAAGATAGCCGAAGAGCTGAAACCGGTCCACACTCCACGGTAAATCAATTTTTATCAAGTGTGGGAAAGAACATTCTTAATTTCTATTAATTATAATAGCGTACCACAAAATCTCCACAAAAAATATTAGAATAATCTTGTGAGTTAGTTGCATAGAATGTTATACACACACACAACAAGACAACACCACATAGCATACCCAAAAGACTAACCGACACTATTTTACCATTGTCGGAAGACGCAGACATAACGGACAACACAATATATTCATAGATGTTCATTAAATCAAACACATTCCAGCGCCAATAACGACATCCAACCCAACAAAATGTGCGCAAATTCTCGGAACCACTGCAGAGATCTTCATATACTCCAGTGAAACATCTGCGGTTTCTTCAAAAACGTGGTCATGCTGCAGCTACTCTTGTCTAAGCACTCTCTAGCTATTTTAGCCATACAAAACATACATCTCTTCAACTGCACCACCATCACCTATTTATATAAGTAACTACGCGACATATTCGACCAACATACACTCCAACCAAAGGGGCGACTGTGCTGGTCAGGAAGGACGCTATCACCTGATATTCTCGTAGCAATTTGATCGTATCAATTTCCTCGTACGACATTTGCACGTATCAATTTGCTTGTATACAATTATCCCAAATGCAACCTTGTAAACATTTTACTACGAGTATAAGAATACTGCTAAGTATAACAAGTGAAAAAGCTAGAATTGGTCTAAGACCAATTCTTATGATATCCTAGATGAATGCCCGTATGAAATTTCGTATGGTCTCTCATTTGAGCAATTTTGATTTTTTGCATTGGTTTCTCGCATATATTTCTAGAACGGCTCGTCGGACAGACAAATTATTATAATCAATTTTATAGGATTTCTTATTCTGAAGATGTTTTTAGTACAATAAAAATGTCTAGGACTGATTGTTTTCAAAGTATATGTAGAAAACCAAAATTTTTATATGGCAACACCAAGAAAGGGTTGCCCGATTTAGTACATTTTTGAAATTTTATTTGCTATTACTATTAAATCACAATATACCAAATTTCAGCTTTCTATGTCGACGTGTTCTCAGGTACTGTCCAAATATATAGTGGAAAACGAAATTTTTGTATGGCAACCCCACGAAGGAGTTGCCCGATTTGTCTCATTTTCGAACTTAATTTTACTTTTTTTTTTAATGTCCGTGTACAAAATTTTAGCTTTCTAAGTGAACGCGTTCTCAAGTTATCGTGCGCACGGACGGACGGACGGACAGGCAAAAATCAAAATAACTTTTAATTTTATTCGGGGGTGTCCAATTCATTTTGCTCTACGATCATTATTTCTGTGCGTTACAAACGGAATGGCAAACTTAGTATACCCTATAGATTTCATCTAGGGTATAAAAAGTATTTCCTTAATTAAAGAATTCATATAAGTAAATAAAATGATTTGTTTCTGTTTTAAATTAAATACTCAATACTGGTGTGAACTTATCTTTTGAACTAATCGGCTCTCGTACAAAATTTTTTCGTATTCCAATTTGCTTGTGTAAAATTATGTTTTCAAATAAATAGCTCACGCGCGCGTATCAATTTTCTCGTATTCCAATTTGCTCTTGCAAAATTATGTTTTGAATTAAATAGGTCGCGCACGCGTATCAATTTTCTCGTATTCCAGTTTGCTCGTGTAAAATTATGCTTTGAAATAAATAGTTCGCGCGAAATATATTTTAGGTAGGAATATTCAAGAAAAAAAAAACCAAACCTTTAAAGATCTAAAATAAAATATTTATTACGTTAAAAAAGATTTATTATGTTTACACGATTCAGCGGTGTTCTTAAGACTAAGTACAATTAGGAAAAATATTTTCTCACAAATTATTCTGTTCATTGCAATTTTGCTGACATTATCATTTTGTTCTACATTACAGGAAACCGTCTGTGAGAATTCCGGACTTTTTAGTTTCTCAAATGTGATAAGAAATGAAATGTGATCCCTGTTCACGTTTCGTAACAGGTGAGTTTGATTTAATGATTTCATTATTAGGGTCATGTGGGATTTTAATATCTGATGACGTAACTCCTCCCTCCCTCCTCCTCTCCCGAGTCACATTTTTAAATTTAATTTTTTGTATTTGCAATAAAAAATGGTTACGACTATTACTATTATTATAGCTATTATGATAGAAAGAGTTTTCCTTTCATACTTAATTTCCTGAATTTTGTTAATGTTTTCTATATGTTTCAATGCAAGATCGTCAAATGAAAGTTTTTTATTTAAATTACTAATGTCCTCAAAATAATTTGGTATAACAAAACTTTGTTTAAATTCCTTTTGTTTGTTGTATAAGCTGTAATTATTTATAGTTATTGAACAGTTGCTAAAATTTATTATATAGTTTCCGGTCATTTCCAAATCTCTTTTATCACAGGAACTTATGAGACTAACATTGTTTTGGTTTTTTGCAATAACTAATCCTTCCCTTATTTCTGCTATTTCGGATATGTTGTTAAATGTTTTCATACAATTGTTATGTGTTATACAATTATTCAGTATTGTAAGTTCTTTGAGATCTTTACTGCTAGTATAAGTATAAGTTTTTCCTTCATAATTAACAATTTCTTGTGGTTCAAATACCAATTCCTGTTTATAAATGTTTCTTATCGGTGTTAACAAAGTTCTGTGTAAAGTAATTGTTTCTTTGGGTATTCTTATAATGAACATAATGTTATACAAATTATCTATTACTGTTGCTAATCTTATATTTTGAAGTTTCTCAAAAACAATGACGTATTCGAAAATTTCTTCACTAAATTACACGTTACTGTGAATGGTTCCTAATCTTGCCGAAGCTATATTATAATGTATATGCTCTACATTATCTTCAAGTATTTTCAGCTTTATTACATAGTCTGTCGAGAGAATTTGCTTCTCGATTTGGCTTAGTTTTTCTATAATCGTTAATCGATCTTTTTCGATTATGTCTTTTAGTTAATTTTGATTTGGGCATTAAGGTTTTTTATGGTGTTGTGATTGTTCATGGCTATGATTTTAAGATGTTCTTCTATATCCTCTGTCTGTCATCGTCGTCCATTGTCCCGTATAACCAGTTAAATATTCTACCCACAAAGTTTAGTAACCCTCTTCGTTGCCTATGTGGAATTAGCGTTTGAATTCTACTTCGTATGTTTTTGATTTGATAATCGTAGGAAATAATTTGATCGCTTAAATTTGCTTGTTTTATATTGCTTTCTATGATATCTAAGATTTTCTCGATTTCTCTTGTGTTTACAATGTGTATTATTGTATCGTAGCTTTTAACAATTTTAACACCGCTTAGTTTTATTTCGATGTATCCTGAATTAGATTCGATTTTGTCCACTGTTAGATGGGCCTGGGTTATTGTCCACACCCATACTACTAGGAAGATTGATAAGATCCAATTGACCTGCGAATTTTTGTTTTCTTTTAATATTCGAACTATGAATATTGTTTAATTTTGTTTTAATAAATTTTGGTTGTTCCTTATGTCTAACGCTTATATAATTTCTAATATAACCATCTAATCTATCCTCATTATATCTTCCCTATTGCTATTTCTTTTATTTATGTATCTAGCTTTCTCTTTGGAAAGATTTTTGTAAATAGTATTTTTGTCGCAAAGTCCCTCCTGAATGTTTAACGGTTTTTCTTTTGTTACAGAATGGTAACTATTGTTGTACCATTCGATTGCTTTGGACATTTTCTCTTTAATATTTTGCGTTCTATTCCTAACGTTCGGATTTTTTCGCTCAGTGTACTGTGCAACCTATCCGATGTCTGAATTACCGGTGTGGTTATTAGGTTTTACAAGGTGACGTTCTATATTTTCGTTTCTTAAGAAGTCTTTAATATTTATGCTTTTAAATTCATTATCGAGTATTAATTTAATGAAATGGCCTCTTTGGGATTTGAACTTTCTGATTTTTTCAATTATTGTTCGGTTATTCCTATCTTCCAAGTAAAAAGCAGTAGCGAATTTGGAGAATCTATCTACGAATGTGAGGAAGTTCCCTTTTGAGTTGGTATAAATATCCATATGTACTATTTGTTTTATATCTGTCGGTGTTTCTGTATACTCAAATTTTTGTTTAATCGGTTTTCTGTCGTATTTAACTCTATTACATACATAACAATTATTTATATATTTATGTATGAGTATCTTAAGATCGGGATAATAAATGTATTTATTGAGACCTTCATAGTTTTCGTTGATTCCAGTATGTCCCGTTTCGTTTTTGTGATAATTGTGTATTTGTTTATAAGTTTCATCTTCTGAGTTCATGTCTTTAGCATGATTTGAACATCTGACAAACTTTACTGTAGGATCGTTATCATATAATTCAATAATCTTTTGTTGTAATATATTGTATTTATGGTCACCTAGTTCGGTGTATATACCTATTTTACCTGATTTTATGTACCTTCGCAATATAACCGGAAGATTATTTTCTAAGTCTTGGGAATTGATATAGATTTTTTTATTTTTGTGCTTAATTTCAATTTCCGTCTCTTGATTGTCTGTTAGTATTATTTGAGTTTTGAAACGATTCACAACGGTGTCTAATATAGGTATATGATTGTTTAATTCTTCTTGTTGGGAATGTATGGTTTCTAGGTCTTGATCAACATAATCTTGACCTGAGTTTTGATCGACGGTTTTATGCAGGAAATCTTCTTCAGAAGTTCCAAGATTTTGGATAGTTTCGTTGCCATCATTCTCCATGCTATTAACATTGGATTCCTCCATGTTATTAATTTCGTGAGTATCAGCATTTATTCTGCTGAGAAAATCCGCATATTATGCTGACACATTCTAATTGATTTATTTCGTTTAACTTATAAGGCCATGTAGACAAAAATTCAATTTCACTACTGTTGATTTTTAAAATACCTTTTTCCATATCAATGATAGCACCAAGGGGCTTTAATAAATTTTGCCCAATAAATGCATCAAAACATTTATCGCGAAATTTCGTAAGTTTCCATATCATATGGGCATCCTCTCTAAATTCAGTGGGGTGATCAGTTTTAATTATTTGACTAACAAAAGCATTGGTGTTAAGGGTTTTTTAATTTAATTGGCTTTTTCAAGAATTGTCTTGGGTATTGGGGTAATTTTTCTTCGTTTAATATGTAGAGAGGTCGTGGACCCTGTATCTATGGGACATCTAATTTTGTCTTTATTTATTGTTAACTCTACTATTGGTAAACAAATTTCCGAGGCATTGTGTGAAAATTTACCTCGTCTAGGATGTGGTCTACTTCCATGGGTTCTACTCTATTATGTATATTATTAATAGGGTTATTGTGACGGTTTCTTCTGTTTTGTCTATACTGCCACGAGTTTTGTCTTGAGTTACTGTTGTTAAAGTTATTATGATTATTATTGAAGTTGTGACTATAATTGAAATTGTTATTAATTTTTTGATGATTTAAACGTCTTGAATTATACTGATTCTTATTGTCATAATTATTTCAATGCACTGTATTGTTATTTATCTTATCTCTAAACATTAATAAACTTTCTAACAAATTAAAGGAATCCCGTAAATTTTGTATGTTTCTATTCAAAATTATTGATGATAAATTTGGTTCAATATTGTTTAAAAATGTTCTTAAAATTAAAGATTCATTAAGTTTAGAGCTAAACTCTGCAGGTTTGTCTATATCGTAGTCGTATTTTTCATTGAGTTTTGCTAATATATGTATTTCTTAATATCAAGAAATATTCTCTTACTTGTGTATTTTTTGCTGAAAGAGCTTGATGATACAACTGATGGTAAGTTTCTCGGACACCAGATTTTGCTGATTAATGCTTCCTTCATCTCATCCCAGGTGGCTTGAGTTCCTAAGGTCCTGATTACATCTAGGGCTTGTCCTTGTATTTTGTTGATTATAATTCTCTGGTAAACATAAGCCTTGGCACTTGGATGATCGTTGAACATATTTAAAATAGTATCGAATTCTCGTAGGAATGACGTTAGGGCATATTCGTTGTTCCCTCGGAACTCGTGGATCCTTTGAGCATATTTTATAAGATCGTTTGCAGAAAGTGTAAACCTTTGTTGAGGTTGCTGCTCCTGCTGTTGAGCTTGCTGCTGTTGTTGTTGAGCTCGCTGCTGTTGTTGAATAGGCTCCATAATTTCGTCACTTATTTTCCTCGTATTATCTGAGTTAATTGCGAGGACGTCACTTGGATTTTCCTTTTTATGATAGGCTTCGAATCGTTTAACTTCTTTTACTTGTTTCACTTTGGGCATAGGGCTGAATAATCTCCTAACAAATTTCTTTCATAATAGATAATTATCAATCACTGTGATAAATCTTTACGTATATATTTTCTTTCTGTATTTCTTGACAGACTCTTTTCACTATCACAGTTTTTGGAAACTTCCAAAGTTTTTACACTAATAACTTCTTGTAAAATTAATTAATATTTTTTTGTTGTTGTTGTTTTTTGTGTCACTGTGATATGGATTTCTATTTCACTAACTATACACTATACAGTATTATTTATTTTGTTTAAAGATTTAGTTTTCTTTTTCGTTAAATATTTATATATTAAAACTTCTATTACATATTCAATCACAGGATATCTTTCTTTAGAAAGCCCAATATATTTTAGGTAGGAATATTCAAGAAAAAAAACCAAATCTTTAAAGATCTAAAATAAAATATTTATTACGTTAAAAAAGATTTATTATGTTTACACGATTCAGCGGAGTTCTTAAGACTAAGTACAATTAGGAAAAATATTTTCTCACAAATTATTCTGTTCATTGCAATTTTGCTGACATTATCATTTTGTTCTACATTACAGGAAACCGTCTGTGAAAATTCCGGACTTTTTAGTTTCTTAAATGCGATAAGAAATGAAATGTGATCCCTGTTCACGTTTCGTAACAGGTGAGTTTGATTTAATGATTCATTATAAGGGTCATGTGGGATTTTAATATCTGCTGACGTAACTCGCGCGCTTATCAATTTTCTCGTATTCCAATTTGATTCTGTGAAATTATGTTTGGAAATAAATAGTTCGCTCGCGCGAAAATTTAATTCAAAACATAATTTTACACGAGCAAATTTAAATAAATGGCTTTACGAGAAAATTGATATGTGGAAATTGCCTTACGAGTAAATTGATACGAGCAAATGTTCCACGAGAAAATTGGTATGAGAATATTGGGAAGGACATACCTTCAACCCAAATTCAAACTAGTACTTCCATAGCAGCAGTAGCGGTGAAAGTACTGTAAAGCCATGAAAAAATAATATCTTTCAATTTAACTTTTTCGTTACGTCATATAAATAACATTACATGCATTGTAAAGCCATGACCACAGACAAGGAACGTAAACAAAAATCAACGATAATCGAAAGAAAATAAAAAACAAAACAAATTGCTCGACCTCAAGAGGAATTTGCAACATACGCAAATTTTGCTTTGCAAGCAACATGTTCGATTGTGGAAAAATAAATGTGTCTGAGGTCATTGCTCTGCCAAATCAATACGAAGTGAATCATAAAAAAGCTCAGTGATCAGATTGTTGACACTGCAACTATGATTTGTGAATTTATTTTATTGCAATTCTGCAAGTACTCTCCCCTTTACAATTAACTAACATATTGAACCCTGTGTAAAGAAATTGTATAAATAACCAGACACTGGTTAATAAAACTCAGAATTTAAAAGTGTCTCTTACTTTCTCATCCAAAAACATCGGCATACTCTGCCATCCATTTGAACATCGGCATACTCTGCCTTAGCAAACAGCGGCATACTCTGCCATCCATTTGAATATCGACATAATCTGCCTTAGCAAGCAGCGGCATACTCTGCCATCCAAATTGAAAGCAGCATACTCTGCCGCCTTCATTAATAAATAGCGGCATATTCTGCCACAACATTGTAAATTGGCCCATCCAGCCATAAGGTTTCCAGCCAGCATAAAGGGGATTAACATCGGCTTTTAGCCATAACATAAACCGTAAGTTTGGCAGTTCTCTGCCGGTATGAATTAAAAGATTCAACTAGTACATATATAATGATTATATTCAACATGTTCAGCATCAAGGAACACCGTCAACCAAGCTTATTACATGGCGACCCTGCAAATCGGACCATCAACTCAGATCACTGACCCCACAATACGGAAGCGAACAATAGCCGAATACAGACCCACTACCGTTAAAAATGGAAAATAAAAATATACCGAAATACATTCCTACACCTAAGATACTGCAGAATATAAGAATACCTGAGGAATTAACGACATTCAGCATGTACTAACCGCGGCGGTAACAATAATAATAATATTAATTCTGATAATAGCTGCAACTTATTTGGGAAAGAGACTGCTGCAATGTAGAGAGCATGGTCAGCGTAAAATATAACATAGGGGTATAGCAATGTATGTTATCTTTGGCATGAATATTTTATTTTTGGATTTTTTTTTTGTGTCACTTTTATTCTTACTGTTGGATGGTTTTTCCTTCCTATTATGCTGCTTATATTTCTTCTATTCTCGGCTTTCGGATATGTCCCTGAGTGAGGGTTGCCTTCGTTTCCGAAGAGTTTTCGAGCCAGAAACCTCTGCTCATTCCTTTTGAAATGCCTGGAGATGATTGTGTATGAATATATCAAAGTAGTACCCCTTAAGGCCTCTCCGTTAAACACCTCACAGCACCCCTACCGGAGGGGCATATCTACTGAGACGGCTCTCCATTCAATGGTTACTGTCATTGAGCGGGGACTGGATCATGGACTGTTTACCTTTGGGAGCCTTTCTGGACATCGAGGGGGCTGTTGACTGGGTCACCCCCGAGTCGTTATGAGGAAGCTCGTCGAAATGGTGTTGACCACAGTGTAGTGCGATGGATCGACCATATGTTAAGATGACGATACTTAACTGTAAAGGTGGGCGGCCGATACCTCTCTCAGTGTGCTTATGGATGATATGCAAATCAAGAGTAAAGACATTGCTATCGTTTCGGATAGTTAGGCAGCCTTTATGGCTCTAGATTGGCCCTCGGATAACATCTAAGTTACTAGGGGATTGCAGGTCGTCTGTGGATAAGTTGTGTATACACAACAAGGTATCACTTCGGTGGGTTCGTGGTCACATGGGATCATGGGGAATGAAAGGGCTGACCTTTTAGCTAGGGCTGGGTCTGACTCTTGGTTCATCGGACCAGAACCCATCGTAGAAAGGTTTTGGTGATGGGGTTTCTAGAAGGATAGCACAATGGGCCGCTTTAGCCTTCGTACTTGGGATCTCTCGTCCCCCGGGCGAAAAAAAAAACCACTTACTGACAGATAGAAAAATAGCATATTTTAAAGCAATGGACCCAATGACACCTAAGTTATCAGGCTACCCAAAATTCCATAAGGAAGGTATACCCATTCGACCAGTAGTATCCAGAATAAATAGCCCAAATTACAAGCTGGGTAAAAAGCTAAACAACGTATTAAAGAAAGTCCAGTTTAACTACACAATATAAAACTCTTTAGATATTGTGGATAAAATTAAAGGTCAGAAATACCAAAAAATTCCAAACTAGTTTCATTTGATGTGGTAAACCTATTTACAAATGTTCCCTTAGGAGAGTGCACATTAGTGTGTAAGGGAATCGTACAGAGTTCAAACTTGAGCCTGAACCAACATATAGACCTTTTATATCTTATTGACATAAGCGGCCCACACACTTATCAATCTGTTGCTCAACTTAAAGTTGGCACAACGGTTGATCAACTTGACAAAATACCCACACATTTCTCAATTTCACCTCAGCATAGACCTCAAATCAGTGGTGGGTGATGAATCTTAATAAAGATGACATCGCGATTAATTAAAAAAAACAACATGACTATTCTATCAGCTGCTGTTTTGAGTTTGAATCAAAAAAGAAAGAAAAAGATCTTGAACTAAAAAGTGGACTAAATCGTGTAACATAAATTTCAAAAATTCTGCGTGTGGATTGTCAAACTACTTACTGACCGTAAACCGTTAATTACCAAAAATATGCTTTTATGCGAGCCGCTATTAGCGCGGAAAAGAAAGTTGTGGTGCCACTGGAAGAAACTATGAGATTATAAAATTTAGTGTTACTATTTTATCTTAAACTCTCCGAAAAATTGTTCCAGAAATCTGTTGGGCTATATACAACGCATTAAAGAAGCAGGAGTCAATATGTATATTCCACTTCTTCCAGTTTCATCTTCCGCTGTAAACCGTAGTAGCTCGAAATAACAAAGCGTAGGAATATAGATTGTAGACATCGTCTCGAGATCTACCAGTAGTCCGCGATTCTTTTAAGGTAAAAATACACGGTGAGAGACTTTTGGTTTACAGATACTAAAATCTCCGAAATGTTCACACGGCAAGAGACCTTTGTCTCCGGAGACCAAAAAATTAGGTCTCCGGAGAACATAATAAAAAAGCCTCTAGAGACACGTTTCCCAAGTGTATACACGAAATCTGAAGTTTGGTGTCTAGAAATCTCCAGAAATATTTTTTAATTGTCAAGCAAGAGAAAGAAAGAGAAAGAATTATCTCAAAAGTTATTAATATTTTTATGTTATGGAAAATTGAAAAAGTGCAAATATATTCGTATACAAATTTTACGGGATAAACACAACAAATTTGTGTTTTTTTTTGTTTTTTTTTAAATAGCCAAAACTCTATTGACGTAACAAGTTTTCTGCCCTACATCCATTATAATAATTATTCATTTTTTTATTAATTTCTTTCTAACAATTTGTCAAACTCACTCCATTTTATTCCATTTTCTTTCCGAATAGACCTACACTTAACTGACCAGAACACACAAATAGGCTCTGGAGACATGCGGACGACAAATGAACAAAACTTCGCAGACCGAACCTGGAGACCTGTTTATTTTAAGAATACATGACAGGAGACCGGAGAACAAAAAAGTCTCTAGAGACTAGGTCTGTTTAGAAATTATCTGCGTCTTCGATCCGAAGTATATACAGGGGTCTCTAGCTGGAGGCCAAAGTCTCGCCGTGTAGCTTCAGCTTTATTACCTTACTTAGCTGTCGTCTAAATGCGATGCGCATACATATTAGTAATGCATTTGTATACACAATTTTTATCGGCATTTTTCGATTAACTCGTTATAAGCTAATTCCCGTAAATTTTTGGAATAGGTATGTGGACGACATACTATGTCTTTGGAATGGTAGTTTTAGATTACTCAATAATTTATGGAAGTTGGTGAATTCCGTCAAAAGTAAAATTCAATTCACAATGGAAATTGAAGAAGATTAACACACTAATTTCTTAGACCTTACAATAATGAAAAAACAGAACAAACTCAAATTTAAGATTTATAGAAAAGATACATGCAGACATACGTCATACTCAAAATTCTTTCACACACTTCAAATATAGACACTCAGCATTTGATGACTTAGTACACAAGAGCAGTATTTATCCCGATGGATAAAACAGATAGAGAAGAAGAAATTAAAATAATTAAGAACATATCAAGCAAAACCGGGTTCAATGATGATTTAATGGAATTTTAACAGAAAATTAAGAAATAAAATTATGAAAGCAATTACCTGTTTAAGCAGAATTGTATCAACTGAAAAATTTGGGCGTCATTACCATATTATGGAAAGATATCGGATAAACAGCTAAGTAACTGAAGAAACGTGATATACACGTAGGTTTTAAAACGCTAAAAAATCTTAATAGCCTATTGCCAATTGTTAAAGATACACTTGATAAATTGAATAAAAATTGAGTTTATTGATTAAAATACGCAACTTGCCAGGGGGTATACATTGAGCAAACAAAACGATCTTTCAAAGAAAGAATAAATGAGCACTTCAGTTCGCTAAGAAATAAAAATTTCAAATCGAACTTTGCTAAGCATCTATTATCCTGACTTAGAACTAGCAATTTTGCATAATTGTGACAAAGGTAGAAAATTAAACTTACTAGAATCACTCGAAATATCTCGAGCTCTATTCAAATTCTGCATGCTTCAACACTCGCCTCGCTATGCAGACCACTGCATTAAAGTACATCAGAAATACAAATTTTTAGTGTACTGAAGATAGCCGAAGAGCTGAAACCGGTCCACACTCCACGGTAAATCAATTTTTATCAAGTGTGGGAAAGAACATTCTTAATTTCTATTAATTATAATAGCGTACCACAAAATCTCCACAAAAAATATTAGAATAATCTTGTGAGTTAGTTGCATAGAATGTTATACACACACACAACAAGACAACACCACATAGCATACCCAAAAGACTAACCGACACTATTTTACCATTGTCGGAAGACGCAGACATAACGGACAACACAATATATTCATAGATGTTCATTAAATCAAACACATTCCCACATTCACAGCACCCCTACCGGAGGGGCATATCTACTGAGACGGCTCTTCATTCAATGGTTACTGTCATTGAGCGGGGACTGGATCGTGGACTGTTTACCTTTGGGAGCCTTTCTGGACATCGAGGGGGCTGTTGACTGGGTCACCCCCGAGTCGTTATGAGGAAGCTCGTCGAAATGGTGTTGACCACAGTGTAGTGCGATGGATCGACCATATGTTAAGATGACGATACTTAACTGTAAAGGTGGGCGGCCGATACCTCTCTCAGTGTGCTTATGGATGATATGCAAATCAAGAGTAAAGACATTGCTATCGTTTCGGATAGTTAGGCAGCCTTTATGGCTCTAGATTGGCCCTCGGATAACATCTAAGTTACTAGGGGATTGCAGGTCGTCTGTGGATAAGTTGTGTATACACAACAAGGTATCACTTCGGTGGGTTCGTGGTCACATGGGATCATGGGGAATGAAAGGGTTGACCTTTTAGCTAGGGCTGGGTCTGACTCTTGGTTCATCGGACCAGAACCCATCGTAGAAAGGTTTTGGTGATGGGGTTTCTAGAAGGATAGCACAATGGGCTGCTTTAGCCTTCGTACTTGGGATCTCTCGTCCCCCGGGCGAAAAAAAAACCACTTACTGACAGATAGAAAAATAGCATATTTTAAAGCAATGGACCCAATGACACCTAAGTTATCAGGCTACCCAAAATTCCATAAGGAAGGTATACCCATTCGACCAGTAGTATCCAAAATAAATAGCCCAAATTACAAGCTGGGTAAAAAGCTAAACAACGTATTAAAGAAAGTCCAGTTTAACTACACAATATAAAACTCTTTAGATATTGTGGATAAAATTAAAGGTCAGAAATACCAAAAAATTCCAAACTAGTTTCATTTGATGTGGTAAACCTATTTACAAATGTTCCCTTAGGAGAGTGCACATTAGTGTGTAAGGGAATCGTACAGAGTTCAAACTTGAGCCTGAACCAACATATAGACCTTTTATATCTTATTGACATAAGCGGCCCACACACTTATCAATCTGTTGCTCAACTTAAAGTTGGCACAACGGTTGATCAACTTGACAAAATACCCACACATTTCTCAATTTCACCTCAGCATAGACCTCAATTCAGTGGTGGGTGATGAATCTTAATAAAGATGACATCGCGATTAATTAAAAAAAACAACATGACTATTCTATCAGCTGCTGTTTTGAGTTTGAATCAAAAAAGAAAGAAAAAGATCTTGAACTAAAAAGTGGACTAAATCGTGTAACATAAATTTCAAAAATTCTGCGTGTGGATTGTCAAACTACTTACTGACCGTAAACCGTTAATTACCAAAAATATGCTTTTATGCGAGCCGCTATTAGCGCGGAAAAGAAAGTTGTGGTGCCACTGGAAGAAACTATGAGATTATAAAATTTAGTGTTACTATTTTATCTTAAACTCTCCGAAAAATTTTTCCAGAAATCTGTTGGGCTATATACAACGCATTAAAGAAGCAGGAGTCAATATGCATATTCCACTTCTTCCAGTTTCATCTTCCGCTGTAAACCGTAGTAGCTCGAAATAACAAAGCGTAGGAATATAGATTGTAGACATCGTCTCGAGATCTACCAGTAGTCCGCGATTCTTTTAAGGTAAAAATACACGGTGAGAGACTTTTGGTTTACAGATACTAAAATCTCCGAAATGTTCACACGGCAAGAGACCTTTGTCTCCGGAGACCAAAAAATTAGGTCTCCGGAGAACATAATAAAAAAGCCTCTAGAGACACGTTTCCCAAGTGTATACACGAAATCTGAAGTTTGGTGTCTAGAAATCTCCAGAAATATTTTTTAATTGTCAAGCAAGAGAAAGAAAGAGAAAGAATTATCTCAAAAGTTATTAATATTTTTATGTTATGGAAAATTGAAAAAGTGCAAATATATTCGTATACAAATTTTACGGGATAAACACAACAAATTTGTGTTTTTTTTTTGTTTTTTTTTAAATAGCCAAAACTCTATTGACGTAACAAGTTTTCTGCCCTACATCCATTATAATAATTATTCATTTTTTTATTAATTTCTTTCTAACAATTTGTCAAACTCACTCCATTTTATTCCATTTTCTTTCCGAATAGACCTACACTTAACTGACCAGAACACACAAATAGGCTCTGGAGACATGCGGACGACAAATGAACAAAACTTCGCAGACCGAACCTGGAGACCTGTTTATTTTAAGAATACATGACAGGAGACCGGAGAACAAAAAAGTCTTTAGAGACTAGGTCTGTTTAGAAATTATCTGCGTTTTCGATCCGAAGTATATACAGGGGTCTCTAGCTGGAGGCCAAAGTCTCGCCGTGTAGCTTCAGCTTTATTACCTTACTTAGCTGTCGTCTAAATGCGATGCGCATACATATTAGTAATGCATTTGTATACACAATTTTTATCGGCATTTTTCGATTAACTCGTTATATGCTAATTCCCGTAAATTTTTGGAATAGGTATGTGGACGACATACTATGTCTTTGGAATGGTAGCTTTAGATTACTCAATAATTTATGGAAGTTGGTGAATTCCGTCAAAAGTAAAATTCAATTCACAATGGAAATGGAAGAAGATTAACACACTAATTTCTTAGACCTTACAATAATGAAAAAACAGAACAAACTCAAATTTAAGATTTATAGAAAAGATACATGCAGACATACGTCATACTCAAAATTCTTTCACACACTTCAAATATAGACACTCAGCATTTGATGACTTAGTACATAAGAGCAGTATTTATCCCGATGGATAAAACAGATAGAGAAGAAGAAATTAAAATAATTAAGAACATATCAAGCAAAACCGGGTTCAATGATGATTTAATGGAATTTTAACAGAAAATTAAGAAATAAAATTATGAAAGCAATTACCTGTTTAAGCAGAATTGTATCAACTGAAAAATTTGGGCGTCATTACCATATTATGGAAAGATATCGGATAAACAGCTAAGTAACTAAAGAAACGTGATATACACGTAGGTTTTAAAACGCTAAAAAATCTTAATAGCCTATTGCCAATTGTTAAAGATACAATTGATAAATTGAATAAAAATTGAGTTTATTGATTAAAATACGCAACTTGCCAGGGGGTATACATTGAGCAAACAAAACGATCTTTCAAAGAAAGAATAAATGAGCACTTCAGTTCGCTAAGAAATAAAAATTTCAAATCGAACTTTGCTAAGCATCTATTATCCTGACTTAGAACTAGCAATTTTGCATAATTGTGACAAAGGTAGAAAATTAAACTTACTAGAATCACTCGAAATATCTCGAGCTCTATTCAAATTCTGCATGCTTCAACACTCGCCTCGCTATGCAGACCACTGCATTAAAGTACATCAGAAATACAAATTTTTAGTGTACTGAAGATAGCCGAAGAGCTGAAACCGGTCCACACTCCACGGTAAATCAATTTTTATCAAGTGTGGGAAAGAACATTCTTAATTTCTATTAATTATAATAGCGTACCACAAAATCTCCACAAAAAATATTAGAATAATCTTGTGAGTTAGTTGCATAGAATGTTATACACACACACAACAAGACAACACCACATAGCATACCCAAAAGACTAACCGACACTATTTTACCATTGTCGGAAGACGCAGACATAACGGACAACACAATATATTCATAGATGTTCATTAAATCAAACACATTCCAGCGCCAATAACGACATCCAACCCAACAAAATGTGCGCAAATTCTCGGAACCACTGCAGAGATCTTCATATACTCCAGTGAAACATCTGCGGTTTCTTCAAAAACGTGGTCATGCTGCAGCTACTCTTGTCTAAGCACTCTCTAGCTATTTTAGCCATACAAAACATACATCTCTTCAACTGCACCACCATCACCTATTTATATAAGTAACTACGCGACATATTCGACCAACATACACTCCAACCAAAGGGGCGACTGTGCTGGTCAGGAAGGACGCTATCACCTGATATTCTCGTAGCAATTTGATCGTATCAATTTCCTCGTACGACATTTGCACGTATCAATTTGCTTGTATACAATTATCCCAAATGCAACCTTGTAAACATTTTACTACGAGTATAAGAATACTGCTAAGTATAACAAGTGAAAAAGCTAGAATTGGTCTAAGACCAATTCTTATGATATCCTAGATGAATGCCCGTATGAAATTTCGTATGGTCTCTCATTTGAGCAATTTTGATTTTTTGCATTGGTTTCTCGCATATATTTCTAGAACGGCTCGTCGGACAGACAAATTATTATAATCAATTTTATAGGATTTCTTATTCTGAAGATGTTTTTAGTACAATAAAAATGTCTAGGACTGATTGTTTTCAAAGTATATGTAGAAAACCAAAATTTTTATATGGCAACACCAAGAAAGGGTTGCCCGATTTAGTACATTTTTGAAATTTTATTTGCTATTACTATTAAATCACAATATACCAAATTTCAGCTTTCTATGTCGACGTGTTCTCAGGTACTGTCCAAATATATAGTGGAAAACGAAATTTTTGTATGGCAACCCCACGAAGGAGTTGCCCGATTTGTCTCATTTTCGAACTTAATTTTACTTTTTTTTTTAATGTCCGTGTACAAAATTTTAGCTTTCTAAGTGAACGCGTTCTCAAGTTATCGTGCGCACGGACGGACGGACGGACAGGCAAAAATCAAAATAACTTTTAATTTTATTCGGGGGTGTCCAATTCATTTTGCTCTACGATCATTATTTCTGTGCGTTACAAACGGAATGGCAAACTTAGTATACCCTATAGATTTCATCTAGGGTATAAAAAGTATTTCCTTAATTAAAGAATTCATATAAGTAAATAAAATGATTTGTTTCTGTTTTAAATTAAATACTCAATACTGGTGTGAACTTATCTTTTGAACTAATCGGCTCTCGTACAAAATTTTTTCGTATTCCAATTTGCTTGTGTAAAATTATGTTTTCAAATAAATAGCTCACGCGCGCGTATCAATTTTCTCGTATTCCAATTTGCTCTTGCAAAATTATGTTTTGAATTAAATAGGTCGCGCACGCGTATCAATTTTCTCGTATTCCAGTTTGCTCGTGTAAAATTATGCTTTGAAATAAATAGTTCGCGCGAAATATATTTTAGGTAGGAATATTCAAGAAAAAAAAAACCAAACCTTTAAAGATCTAAAATAAAATATTTATTACGTTAAAAAAGATTTATTATGTTTACACGATTCAGCGGTGTTCTTAAGACTAAGTACAATTAGGAAAAATATTTTCTCACAAATTATTCTGTTCATTGCAATTTTGCTGACATTATCATTTTGTTCTACATTACAGGAAACCGTCTGTGAGAATTCCGGACTTTTTAGTTTCTCAAATGTGATAAGAAATGAAATGTGATCCCTGTTCACGTTTCGTAACAGGTGAGTTTGATTTAATGATTTCATTATTAGGGTCATGTGGGATTTTAATATCTGATGACGTAACTCCTCCCTCCCTCCTCCTCTCCCGAGTCACATTTTTAAATTTAATTTTTTGTATTTGCAATAAAAAATGGTTACGACTATTACTATTATTATAGCTATTATGATAGAAAGAGTTTTCCTTTCATACTTAATTTCCTGAATTTTGTTAATGTTTTCTATATGTTTCAATGCAAGATCGTCAAATGAAAGTTTTTTATTTAAATTACTAATGTCCTCAAAATAATTTGGTATAACAAAACTTTGTTTAAATTCCTTTTGTTTGTTGTATAAGCTGTAATTATTTATAGTTATTGAACAGTTGCTAAAATTTATTATATAGTTTCCGGTCATTTCCAAATCTCTTTTATCACAGGAACTTATGAGACTAACATTGTTTTGGTTTTTTGCAATAACTAATCCTTCCCTTATTTCTGCTATTTCGGATATGTTGTTAAATGTTTTCATACAATTGTTATGTGTTATACAATTATTCAGTATTGTAAGTTCTTTGAGATCTTTACTGCTAGTATAAGTATAAGTTTTTCCTTCATAATTAACAATTTCTTGTGGTTCAAATACCAATTCCTGTTTATAAATGTTTCTTATCGGTGTTAACAAAGTTCTGTGTAAAGTAATTGTTTCTTTGGGTATTCTTATAATGAACATAATGTTATACAAATTATCTATTACTGTTGCTAATCTTATATTTTGAAGTTTCTCAAAAACAATGACGTATTCGAAAATTTCTTCACTAATTAACACGTTACTGTGAATGGTTCCTAATCTTGCCGAAGCTATATTATAATGTATATGCTCTACATTATCTTCAAGTATTTTCAGCTTTATTACATAGTCTGTCGAGAGAATTTGCTTCTCGATTTGGCTTAGTTTTTCTATAATCGTTAATCGATCTTTTTCGATTATGTCTTTTAGTTAATTTTGATTTGGGCATTAAGGTTTTTTATGGTGTTGTGATTGTTCATGGCTATGATTTTAAGATGTTCTTCTATATCCTCTGTCTGTCATCGTCGTCCATTGTCCCGTATAACCAGTTAAATATTCTACCCACAAAGTTTAGTAACCCTCTTCGTTGCCTATGTGGAATTAGCGTTTGAATTCTACTTCGTATGTTTTTGATTTGATAATCGTAGGAAATAATTTGATCGCTTAAATTTGCTTGTTTTATATTGCTTTCTATGATATCTAAGATTTTCTCGATTTCTCTTGTGTTTACAATGTGTATTATTGTATCGTAGCTTTTAACAATTTTAACACCGCTTAGTTTTATTTCGATGTATCCTGAATTAGATTCGATTTTGTCCACTGTTAGATGGGCCTGGGTTATTGTCCACACCCATACTACTAGGAAGATTGATAAGATCCAATTGACCTGCGAATTTTTGTTTTCTTTTAATAT
This sequence comes from Dioctria linearis, assembly GCA_963930735.1. Taxonomy (NCBI): domain Eukaryota; kingdom Metazoa; phylum Arthropoda; class Insecta; order Diptera; family Asilidae; genus Dioctria; species Dioctria linearis. The sequence goes on from OZ005740.1 coordinate 196,420,021, forward strand.
TCGAACTGTGAATATTGTTTAATTTTGTTTTAATAAATTTTGGTTGTTCCTTATGTCTAACGCTTATATAATTTCTAATATAACCATCTAATCTATCCTCATTATATCTTCCCTATTGCTATTTCTTTTATTTATGTATCTAGCTTTCTCTTTGGAAAGATTTTTGTAAATAGTATTTTTGTCGCAAAGTCCCTCCTGAATGTTTAACGGTTTTCTTTTGTTACAGAATGGTAACTATTGTTGTACCATTCGATTGCTTTGGACATTTTCTCTTTAATATTTTGCGTTCTATTCCTAACGTTCGGATTTTTTCGCTCAGTGTACTGTGCAACCTATCCGATGTCTGAATTACCGGTGTGGTTATTAGGTTTTACAAGGTGACGTTCTATATTTTCGTTTCTTAAGAAGTCTTTAATATTTATGCTTTTAAATTCATTATCGAGTATTAATTTAATGAAATGGCCTCTTTGGGATTTGAACTTTCTGATTTTTTCAATTATTGTTCGGTTATTCCTATCTTCCAAGTAAAAAGCAGTAGCGAATTTGGAGAATCTATCTACGAATGTGAGGAAGTTCCCTTTTGAGTTGGTATAAATATCCATATGTACTATTTGTTTTATATCTGTCGGTGTTTCTGTATACTCAAATTTTTGTTTAATCGGTTTTCTGTCGTATTTAACTCTATTACATACATAACAATTATTTATATATTTATGTATGAGTATCTTAAGATCGGGATAATAAATGTATTTATTGAGACCTTCATAGTTTTCGTTGATTCCAGTATGTCCCGTTTCGTTTTTGTGATAATTGTGTATTTGTTTATAAGTTTCATCTTCTGAGTTCATGTCTTTAGCATGATTTGAACATCTGACAAACTTTACTGTAGGATCGTTATCATATAATTCAATAATCTTTTGTTGTAATATATTGTATTTATGGTCACCTAGTTCGGTGTATATACCTATTTTACCTGATTTTATGTACCTTCGCAATATAACCGGAAGATTATTTTCTAAGTCTTGGGAATTGATATAGATTTTTCTATTTTTGTGCTTAATTTCAAATTCCTTCTCTTGATTGTCTGTTAGTATTATTTGAGTTTTGAAACGATTCACAACGGTGTCTAATATAGGTATATGATTGTTTAATTCTTCTTGTTGGGAATGTATGGTTTCTAGGTCTTGATCAACATAATCTTGACCTGAGTTTTGATCGACGGTTTTATGCAGGAAATCTTCTTCAGAAGTTCCAAGATTTTGGATAGTTTCGTTGCCATCATTCTCCATGCTATTAACATTGGATTCCTCCATGTTATTAATTTCGTGAGTATCAGCATTTATTCTGCTGAGAAAATCCGCATATTATGCTGACACATTCTAATTGATTTATTTCGTTTAACTTATAAGGCCATGTAGACAAAAATTCAATTTCACTACTGTTGATTTTTAAAATACCTTTTTCCATATCAATGATAGCACCAAGGGGCTTTAATAAATTTTGCCCAATAAATGCATCAAAACATTTATCGCGAAATTTCGTAAGTTTCCATATCATATGGGCATCCTCTCTAAATTCAGTGGGGTGATCAGTTTTAATTATTTGACTAACAAAAGCATTGGTGTTAAGGGTTTTTTAATTTAATTGGCTTTTTCAAGAATTGTCTTGGGTATTGGGGTAATTTTTCTTCGTTTAATATGTAGAGAGGTCGTGGACCCTGTATCTATGGGACATCTAATTTTGTCTTTATTTATTGTTAACTCTACTATTGGTAAACAAATTTCCGAGGCATTGTGTGAAAATTTACCTCGTCTAGGATGTGGTCTACTTCCATGGGTTCTACTCTATTATGTATATTATTAATAGGGTTATTGTGACGGTTTCTTCTGTTTTGTCTATACTGCCACGAGTTTTGTCTTGAGTTACTGTTGTTAAAGTTATTATGATTATTATTGAAGTTGTGACTATAATTGAAATTGTTATTAATTTTTTGATGATTTAAACGTCTTGAATTATACTGATTCTTATTGTCATAATTATTTCAATGCACTGTATTGTTATTTATCTTATCTCTAAACATTAATAAACTTTCTAACAAATTAAAGGAATCCCGTAAATTTTGTATGTTTCTATTCAAAATTATTGATGATAAATTTGGTTCAATATTGTTTAAAAATGTTCTTAAAATTAAAGATTCATTAAGTCTAGAGCTAAACTCTGCAGGTTTGTCTATATCGTAGTCGTATTTTTCATTGAGTTTTGCTAATATATGTATTTCTTAATATCAAGAAATATTCTCTTACTTGTGTATTTTTTGCTAAAAGAGCTTGATGATACAACTGATGGTAAGTTTCTCGGACACCAGATTTTGCTGATTAATGCTTCCTTCATCTCATCCCAGGTGGCTTGAGTTCCTAAGGTCCTGATTACATCTAGGGCTTGTCCTTGTATTTTGTTGATTATAATTCTCTGGTAAACATAAGCCTTGGCACTTGGATGATCGTTGAACATATTTAAAATAGTATCGAATTTTCGTAGGAATGACGTTAGGGCATATTCGTTGTTCCCTCGGAACTCGTGGATCCTTTGAGCATATTTTATAAGATCGTTTGCAGAAAGTGTAAACCTTTGTTGAGGTTGCTGCTCCTGCTGTTGAGCTTGCTGCTGTTGTTGTTGAGCTCGCTGCTGTTGTTGAATAGGCTCCATAATTTCGTCACTTATTTTCCTCGTATTATCTGAGTTAATTGCGAGGACGTCACTTGGATTTTCCTTTTTATGATAGGCTTCGAATCGTTTAACTTCTTTTACTTGTTTCACTTTGGGCATAGGGCTGAATAATCTCCTAACAAATTTCTTTCTTAATAGATAATTATCAATCACTGTGATAAATCTTTACGTATATATTTTCTTTCTGTATTTCTTGACAGACTCTTTTCACTATCACAGTTTTTGGAAACTTCCAAAGTTTTTACACTAATAACATCTTGTAAAATTAATTAATATTTTTTTGTTGTTGTTGTTTTTTGTGTCACTGTGATATGGATTTCTATTTCACTAACTATACACTATACAGTATTATTTATTTTGTTTAAAGATTTAGTTTTCTTTTTCGTTAAATATTTATATATTAAAACTTCTATTACATATTCAATCACAGGATATCTTTCTTTAGAAAGCCCAATATATTTTAGGTAGGAATATTCAAGAAAAAAAAACCAAATCTTTAAAGATCTAAAATAAAATATTTATTACGTTAAAAAAGATTTATTATGTTTACACGATTCAGCGGAGTTCTTAAGACTAAGTACAATTAGGAAAAATATTTTCTCACAAATTATTCTGTTCATTGCAATTTTGCTGACATTATCATTTTGTTCTACATTACAGGAAACCGTCTGTGAAAATTCCGGACTTTTTAGTTTCTTAAATGCGATAAGAAATGAAATGTGATCCCTGTTCACGTTTCGTAACAGGTGAGTTTGATTTAATGATTCATTATAAGGGTCATGTGGGATTTTAATATCTGCTGACGTAACTCGCGCGCGTATCAATTTTCTCGTATTCCAATTTGATTTTGTGAAATTATGTTTGGAAATAAATAGTTCGCTCGCGCGAAAATTTAATTCAAAACATAATTTTACACGAGCAAATTTAAATAAATGGATTTACGAGAAAATTGATATGTGGAAATTGCCTTACGAGTAAATTGATACGAGCAAATGTTCCACGAGAAAATTGGTATGAGAATATTGGGAAGGACATACCTTCAACCCAAATTCAAACTAGTACTTCCATAGCAGCAGTAGCGGTGAAAGTACTGTAAAGCCATGAAAAAATAATATCTTTCAATTTAACTTTTTCGTTACGTCATATAAATAACATTACATGCATTGTAAAGCCATGACCACAGACAAGGAACGTAAACAAAAATCAACGATAATCGAAAGAAAATAAAAAACAAAACAAATTGCTCGACCTCAAGAGGAATTTGCAACATACGCAAATTTTGCTTTGCAAGCAAAATGTTCGATTGTGGAAAAATAAATGTGTCTGAGGTCATTGCTCTGCCAAATCAATACGAAGTGAATCATAAAAAAGCTCAGTGATCAGATTGTTGACACTGCAACTATGATTTGTGAATTTATTTTATTGCAATTCTGCAAGTACTCTCCCCTTTACAATTAACTAACATATTGAACCCTGTGTAAAGAAATTGTATAAATAACCAGAAACTGGTTAATAAAACTCAGAATTTAAAAGTGTCTCTTACTTTCTCATCCAAAAACATCGGCATACTCTGCCATCCATTTGAACATCGGCATACTCTGCCTTAGCAAACAGCGGCATACTCTGCCATCCATTTGAATATCGACATAATCTGCCTTAGCAAGCAGCGGCATACTCTGCCATCCAAATTGAAAGCAGCATACTCTGCCGCCTTCATTAATAAATAGCGGCATATTCTGCCACAACATTGTAAATTGGCCCATCCAGCCATAAGGTTTCCAGCCAGCATAAAGGGGATTAACATCGGCTTTTAGCCATAACATAAACCGTAAGTTTGGCAGTTCTCTGCCGGTATGAATTAAAAGATTCAACTAGTACATATATAATGATTATATTCAACATTTTCAGCATCAAGGAACACCGTCAACCAAGCTTATTACATGGCGACCCTGCAAATCGGACCATCAACTCAGATCACTGACCCCACAATACGGAAGCGAACAATAGCCGAATACAGACCCACTACCGTTAAAAATGGAAAATAAAAATATACCGAAATACATTCCTACACCTAAGATACTGCAGAATATAAGAATACCTGAGGAATTAACGACATTCAGCATGTACTAACCGCGGCGGTAACAATAATAATAATATTAATTCTGATAATAGCTGCAACTTATTTGGGAAAGAGACTGCTGCAATGTAGAGAGCATGGTCAGCGTAAAATATAACATAGGGGTATAGCAATGTATGTTATCTTTGGCATGAATATTTTATTTTTGGATTTTTTTTTTGTGTCACTTTTATTCTTACTGTTGGATGGTTTTTCCTTCCTATTATGCTGCTTATATTTCTTCTATTCTCGGCAATACCGCTGAAATTCTTCTTTTATTTTTTAGATTGGATTTTTCACCTTTTTTAATCTTGATCTGCTTTTATTCTTTATTCTGGTTTCGAGTCTTTTCTCCGCGTTCGCAGTGGTTGAGCCCCCAATTGTAGGATTTCCAAATAAAACGAATGAGATTGGTGATAAAATATTTTATGTGGTCAAAATTCACGATGCCACTATTTTATTTTACACGATTTAAATTCATTACATTGGAAAACTACGTACTAAGAAAACAAATGGAGACATACGAGAATCTTTTCGATGAATTAGAAAAATTATTAGAAACCTTCATGAAAAATCCACAGAGAGCATTCTCTAGTAGGAATTTATTAGAAAAATACGCTGTAGCCAAGAAAATCAGGAAAGATTTCGATCTAATAGGATGAACCCAAAAAGGAAAACAGGCAGACGAACTTCAAAACAAGTTTAACGCAAAATTCATAGAGCTAAAAACGATACTAGAAGAGAAAACAAACGAAACTCTAAACAGTACAGAACATTCAGAATGCGATGAATCAAATTTAGAGGCAAACACTGTACAAAAAGAAATAAGACTGGGCACGAATACCTTTTATTTCGCTGTAGCAATAAAAATATTGCCAGAACTCAGAGGCAACACAACTTTCTCAGCCTTGTGGAAATGTATGGAAAAACGTTAAAGACGGAGGCGCATCTACAACTTATTGAATTCGTATGGCTAGCAAGACTAAGCTAAAAAGTCAGGAATAAGATGTCCGCAGTAGCAAAACCGACATCTTTAACAGATCTAAAAAAAACCACAAACCCTATAACAAAAATTATCAAGTTGTAGACAACACAACATGGGAGTTCAGGACTTCTCAGATAAAATACTAGAGATAGTAGCGGACCTGAAGAAGATTCAAATAAACGAGATAGGAGAGGAACACAGAGAGGTGATCTGTAAACTGAACGACAAAATCGGATTGAACACATTTCAAAGTGGACTCAAACAGTCTCTAAAGCCAACTATCCTAGCTGCACAACTGAAAACATTGATGGACGCTATAAGCCTCGCAAATCAAATTAAACAACCTCTGGCAGAAGAAACAAGAATGTTAAACTTCAATAGAAATCTCCGTAACCGACAAAGCGGAAGTAATATACAAATGACAAATTACAGAGATCACAATAATATAAATAACAATGCCAATAGGTATCGAATTAATAATGATAGCTGCCAAAACAAAAGCAATCACTGGCGAAACAGAGGACATCAAAATAGCAACTACAATCAAGGAAACAACCAGAATAGAGGCAATGGCTGGCAAAATAGGTATCAGAATAATAGAAGAAGAAATTTCTCTAGAAATACCCAATAGAACTAAAGAAGAGGGGTCAGAAAAAACAGAATAAAACGAAATTCAAAAATATACAACCTTAGAAATTGCACGACGTATTTCATAACGCTGACGGACAAATTCACAGACGCAAAATTGAACTTACTAATTGATTCCGAGCAGACATTTTAATATGTAAAATAAATAAATACATTGAATTGCGAAATAAAGAGGAGTGACCAATGTACAATAAATGGGATAACGATTAATAAAACATACTCCTTGGGCACAGCTAAATTGCAGTTAGCATATGAAACACATGTCATAGAACACAGGTTTCACATAGTGGATTCACAAACACCGATCACCACACATGGAATACTAGGAAGAGACTTCCTAATGAAATATCTATGTATGATTGTGAAACCTTCACAATAACTGTAAACTTGAATAATGACAATGTGACAATAACCATGTCAAATACATATAAAGATGAAATCAAGATGCCAGCAAGAACAGAGATTATTCAAGCGATAACGCTCAACGTCGAAGAAGACAGCATATTTTGCGGCGAAGAGTTGACAAAAGGAGTATTTTTGAGTAACACAATCATACCGAAACAAGGGATTCAGCATATAAAGATATTAAATACAAATAACCACACGGTGACACTAAAGCCATTCACAGCAAAGCTACATCTGCTGAAAGACTATAAGGTAATGAGAGAACCCAGTAGAAAGCCATATTATGACAGAGATAAAACTGATCGACGATTTTACAAATTGTTAAAAGAAAATCGGGATTCTTATCGCAGAGCGTGAAGATTTCTATAAACAATTTAGGCTACTCAAAACACAGTACAGTCGCTCTCTATATAAAGCTGCTCGTAATAGAGTAACCACTGCTATCCGTGGGGCAAAACGTCGTTATTATGGCAATAAATTCGATGCAAATCTTTCCCCAAAAACGTCGTGGAGGAATCTGAAGAAAGCCGGTGTATGTGGTAGAAAAGGCCATTTGAACAATAGCAACTTTAATTCTAACGATTTAAACGAGTTCTTTCTATCCTCTCCTGTGGCTTCGTCTAATTTACATAATAGCACTCCATTGCCTCATCCTGTGGACCACATTCAATACCATGAGGATTGATTCTCCTTTCACGGATTTGATTACCAGGAGCTCGTAATAGCACTATTCTCTGTCAAATCTGAATCTGTAGGCACTGATAAAATCTCACCTAAGTTCATAAAAATATTGCTCCCCTATATAGGTCAATATATCCTGCACTTACTAAATCATTGCCTTACGTCATCTACTTTCCCTACTAACTGGAAATTAGAAACGATTTTGCCTATTCCTAAAAAGTCTTCAGTCGCTACAGCATCTGATCTTCGCCCTATTCACATTTTGTGTTTCTTATCCAAAGTACTAGAAAAGATAATGTATGGGCAAATCCTAGCATATGTCGAAAGAAATAACATGCTGACATGCTGGCAGTCAGGTTTCCGTGCAAATCGCAATTGCGAAACAGCAATATTAAAGGTTACTACGGACCCGCGGAAAGGCCTGGGTAAGGGTGAGGTCGGCATTCTTGTGCTACTTGACTTTTCCAAGGCTTTTGACAGAGTCAACAACTCTAGGCTACTCTTGAAGTTATTCAATAATTTTGGTTTCTCCCAATCGGCTTTTAACTTGATGAAAAGCTTCCTCACGGGAAGATGCCAACAAGTTAGTTATAACGAGTGTGATTCAAACTTTTTACCTGTACCTCTTGGTGTTCCTCAGCGGTCTGTGTTAGGACCACTGTTGCTCAGCTTATACATCAACGACTTACCTGGCGTTATCCAACAAGTCAACATCCACTTATACGCCGACTATGTCCAGTTATACAGTAGTGGATCGATTGGGTTATTCAAGGATTGCTTGGAGTGAGTTAATGAGGATCTTGCCAGAATCTATGACTGGTCTCTAGCGAATGACCTAATCCTTAATCCTGCCTGACAAGTCTCAATGTCTCATTTTGGGTGGTGGTACTTTGACTGGACCTATCCCCTCCATATTTATCGGGGAACAAGCTTTAACATATGTTGATGAAGTCACAAATCTTGGAAAAAGGCTCAATGCAGATATGAAAAGTTGTGGCTATGTCAGATCAGTTCTGGAAAGGGTCTAATGTGGGCTACGCAGGCTCTGGTTGTCCGCACAAATTCTAAGTTCGAACACCAAACTGAAGCTCATCAAAGCTCTGATTTTGCCACATTCTACCTTTGGGAGCGTGATTTTCCCAAAATTAGACTCTACCTGCCTACGCAGAATCAACGTTGCATTCAATGATTGTGTGAGGTTCGCCTTCGGTCTTCAAAGATTTGACCACGTTTCTGGCTTCCTCCATAAGCTCATTAATACGGGACAACCTGATTACATCGCGAATAACATCCAACTCCTGAATTCGTCAAGCAATCGAAATATTCTAATTCCCCGTTATCGTAGAATGGCTCAAGAGGGCTCTTACTTTGTTCAAGCTGCAAGAGCCTGGAATTCTTTACCGTACTCTATCCAGAGTGTGAGAGATGTGCGTGCATTCAAGAAAAAATGATTAACAATATAATCTGTTACTATCAATGGAACTGCTACTTTTTCGGTTATTTTTTTTAGGTTTTTTTTTTGTGTTTGTAAACAATTAATATTTGTAACTTTATTTTATACAATTAGATCTACTACTTTTGTTTAGGATGTAAATTAGAACTTAATTACTTGCGCTTGTTACTTTTTCTACCAACTATTAGATTGTTTCTCTCTTGTATATCTTTAACTGTATAATCCATCTAATTTCAATATTATTTGTAATACCGCTATGTTAGTTAAATTGTACAATCCAACTTAATTTCTATACCGAATTATACGATATATGTACTACTTAAAGGATTTATATGTAGTTAGGTAACTTGCACACTAGTCTTAACTTTAATTTTCTAATAGTTTATCTTTTCTGACCTCTTAATCAATTTCCTGTATCTAAATTGTACTTCAAAAGACTCTAAGTCTTGTGTAATATGCCAAAGTATTTTTGAATAAATTGAATTGAATTGAACTCAAATTGGAAGGATTGGACAAAAATGCAAAGAATTCGATCGCAGAAAATATCAAGAAGTATTTCACATAGAAGACGAGAGGTTAACACAAACAATTTTTATACACAAAATATAAACACAATAGACAATAACCCCGTCTACATAAAAAATTACAGACTGCCACATTCCCAAATCGACCAAATAAACAAGAAGTCGATAAGCTAATACGGAATGATATAGTTGAACTTTCAGTTGAGTCCCTACAACTCACCACTCCTGATAGTACCAAAAAAATTAGGTGATGAAAAGAAATGGAGGATAGTTGTGAACTTCAGGCAGGTAAATAAGAAAGTTATCAACGACAAATATCCTCTAACAAGGTTAGAAGACATCCTAGATAGACTAGGACGGGCAAAATACTTCTCAACACTTGATATGACGAATTCTTTTCACCAGATAGAGTTAGAAGAGAATTCAAGAAAATTAACGGCATTTTCAACCAATCAGGGGCATTATCAATTCAAAATACTACCTTTTGGATTGAAAATATCCACGAACAGTTTTCAAAGAATGCTCTCAATTGCATTAAATGGCTTAGATGACGGCGCATTCATATACGTTTACGACATTATAATACATGGATGCAGCTTTAATAATCATAACCATAGAAAGGGTATTAAAAAGGCTACAGCAGTACAACTTAAAGCTTAACCCAAGCAAGTGCAACTTCTTAAAACCAGAAGTATTATACTTGGGCCACATGGTAAAAAAACAAATGGGATCAAAACAGATCCAAGTAAACATAAAGTAATAGAAACGTATCCAGTGCCAAAGCACGTGGATGATGTGAGGCGATTTGTAGCTTTCTGTAACTATTACAGACGCTTCATTCGGAATTTTGCGGAAATAGCACGCCCACTCAATGCACTACTAAAGAAGAATATACTGTTCATCTGGACAGAAGAATGCAAGATATCTTTTGAAACACTCAAAGCAAAGCTTATAACTTCACCAGTCCTACAATATCCTGATTTTAGCAAACCATTCACCCTGACAACGGACGATTCGAATTTTGCACTTGGAGCAGTGCTCTCGCAAAGTGAAATAGGACAAGATCTACCAACATCCTATGCGAGTAAGACGTTGAATAAACATGAGTTCAACACATCAATAATTGAAAAAGAATTGCTTGGTTACACTGGGGAATAAATTTCTTTAGACCCTACCTGTCCGAAACAAGTTCACAGTCGTAACAGATCATCGATCGCTCGTTAGCCTTTTCACACATAAGAACCCGTCTTCGAAACTAACAAGAATTCGTTTAGACCTAATGGACTATAACTGAAATTGTGTATAAACAAGGAAAATGAACACAAACGCAGATGCTCTGTCAAGAATAAAAATAAGCTCTGAGAAACTAAAATCGATGATACCGACAGAAATAAAGGTTATCACACGCAACATGGTGAAGAAGCAGCAAAATGGAGCGGAGAAAAGAGATAGCATAAAATCAAATCAACTATATATATGGGAATGCACATCCATCTCCGCCAAAGATAGTAATAACAAAAAAGGGGTAACCGTTCAGTACAGCGAAAATACAATGTTAAACTGAGAAAAGCTGATACAACAAATGAACGAGAATAATATTGAAGAATTAGCACTCATAAAAGACGATGCTACATTTAATCATCATATTGATATAAATGAATTTAAAAGTAAATTCAATGAGCTGCAGCAAAATAATAATCGTGGTATGACATCACCACTGAAGATTTTACTTTATGAACCCCCAATAAGGATCATGGATCCAAAGAAACAAAAAGAATTAATCAAGAATACCATGACATGGTGGACACGCTGGAATTAAACGCTGCATAAATGGTGAAAGAGTACATAAACAAGTGTGATAACTGTGCGAAGAACAAATTCAAAAAGTACACAAAAGAACCTCTAGTGATAACGGACACACCAGCCAGCAGTTTTGAAACAATCGCAGTCGACACTGTAGGACCATTGAGAATGTCAAACTGTTTCAGATACATTCTAACGCTATAGTGCGAATTGACGAAATTCGTAGAGGCATACCCAATGGAGACAAAAGAAGCCTGCTCAGTAGCAAAAACAATTGTTGAACGATTCGTGTTGAAGTACGGATGTTTCAAAACATTGAAAACAGACAGAGGTACAGAATTTGTGAATGAGCTAGTTAAAAATGTCTGGAAATTTCTGAACATAAAACATGTCACGTCCACACCGTTCCATCATGAGACACTAGGGTCCATTAAACGAAACCATAGAGTGCTAAACGAATAATTAAGAACATTCTCGTAAGAGGACAATTGGGATGAGCCTAATTCCATACTATGCATTCTGTTATAATACAACACCACACACAGATAAAAATTACTCACCATTCGAATTAGTATTTGGAAAAATAGCAACTCTACCAGCAGAGATTCTAAAAAATAAGGAGCAAATAGATAGCATACACAAGGTTAGAAAGAGCTCATGGAAAGAGCAAAGAACATTTAGACGAAGCTAAGATAGAGCGAAAAATAACAAGAGACAAAAACTGTACCCCCTCAAATTTTACCGTCAATGATTATGTATACTTGAGAGTCAACACAAGAAATAAATACGAGAGTCCTTTGAGCGGACCTTTTAAAATAATAGAACAACAAGCAGTAAACTCCACTATATTAATGAATAACAAACACAAAGAAATACATAATAAATAACAGGTTGATAGAATGCAAGTTTAAATAAGGCGACATTACTGATAAGAATCTATAAAAATTGTAAATGGCTAAATTAAATAAATTACCTATAGATTATACTAGATAAAAACGTGTCAGAACAGAGGTAACCCAATAAGAATAATAAGCAGTCTAAGATAATTAGAGTATGGAATAAGTAAATATACAAAAAAAAAAATTTGTCTAAATGTATAAAAAAACAAAATTTTCCAAATGTATAAAAAAAATTTTTTTTTTTCTTTTAAAGGGTAAGGATGTAAAGCCATGAAAGAATAATATCTTTCAATTTAACTTTTTCGTTACTTCATATAGATAACAGTACATGCATTGTAAAACCATGACCACAGACAAGGAATGTAAACAAAAATCACAACATCGAAAAAAAATAAAAAACAAAACCAATTGCTCGGCCTCAAGTGGAATCTGCAACATACGCAAATTTCGCTTTGCAAGCAAAATGTTCGATTGTGGAAAAATAAATGTGTCTGAGGTCATCGCTCTGCCAAATCAATACGAAGTAAATCATAAAGAAGTTCAGTGATCAGAATTGTTGACACTGCAACTATGATTTGTGAATTTATTTTATTGCAATTCTGCAATTACTCCCCCCTTTACAATTAACTAACATATTGAACCTCGTGTAAAGAAATTGTATAAATAACCAGTCACTGGTTAATAAAACTCAGAATTTAACCGACTATCAAAAGTGTCTTTTACTTTCTCATCCAAAAACATCGGCATACTCTGCCATCCATTTGAATATCGGCATACTCTGCCTTAGCAAACAGCGGCATACTCTGCCATCCAAATTGAAAGCAGCATACTCTGTCTTCATTATAAATAGCGGAATTCTGCCACAACATTGCAAATTGGCGCATCCAGCCAGCATAAAGGGGATTACTACTTAACAGCGGCTTTTAGCCATAACATAAACCATAAGTTTGGCGTTCTCTGCCGGTATGAATTAAAAGATTCAACTAGTATATAATGATTAAATTCAACATATTCAGCATCAAGAAACACCGTCAACTAAGCCTATTACAGTACACATCAAGCCTGAGTTCAATGTCGTGTCTATTTACGTTGGAGCGGCGGACAGATTCGCCAACAGGATTCCAAACTTCCTAGTGAACCAAACCGGCGATCAAACCTTCCTTCTGGATGACTTTAATGCGACTAACTGATTGGTGGGTATCTTCAAATCCAGCGCGTAGTCATCATCTACCAATTATCATCATCATCAGGCTTAGTTGAACTCTCAGGAATGGCACACATCCCAAGATATATAGAAAGTCGCGCCGACTGGGGAAAATTTCAACATTCCTGCTGACGAAGAAGCAGCAGCTTCAGGTGAAAGCCATACGCTTCGAGGCTAACAATAACACTCCAATAAACAGTGTTATGTATTTTTGAAGTCATTTATTCGCATAGGTTGTCGGCTCTGTCGCGCAGTCTAGAACCGATAAGGGGAATGAGCTAGAACGTCATCAGGTCGGCACTTGAATAGCGGACTTAGACGAGTAGGCATCTTAGGTTAAGCTTTACAAATGATAAAATAGATTAAGTTGTGAAGAAATTAAAGAATTGAAGTGATAACTCGACTGTTATAATTTACAAAAAAGGGAAGTAAAGTGGCGACGAGGAAAACCAAAATAAAGTGAATCGAAAACTTATATATATAAAAAAAAAACTTTGCGAACAAACACGTGGTTCACAATAAAAAATTATTAATAAAGGTCGCGATAAGTATAAATACATACCTACACATAAAAATTCGTCATTACGCAAAGTGTGCAAGACACAACAAGCTAAAGCAAAAAAATAAAGCTAAACAAATTAAGGGGTTAAACCACTGTAATAGCCTTAAAAATAGCGTTTTTTAGACATTTTTTTTTTATGTAAAGAAAGGTAATAGAATAATAATATTTATGGAAGTTATTAAGCATATATTTAAGTATACAAAAAAAATAATTAAAAAAAATATATTAGTAAATCGCGACACCAGAGCCATTCTCGCGAGGCCTGTCGAATTTAAAGCACTCTGCGGCACGCAGTGTAGCTGGTGCAATTTTGAATTTAGAAAAAAAGAAAAGAAACACTTAGTCTACATGCTCATAGCTAGTGAAGTACGTAGGGGAATTTGAAAATATTAATTTTTGTATGATTGGCGGGTATTTAAATGAAATCGTTCAATTTTAGACACAAAAAGCGGTAATCATTTGTTAATAAATAATGTCTAAATATACGTATCGAAAATACCGTACGTATTTCACTTCAAAATGTTATTTTAAAGTTGTTAAAAATTCAAATGAAGAGAATGAAAATTGGTGGAGTTATGCTAAGTGCCGTTTTGAAAACTCGTGTTTCGAGAAAAACACGTGTAAAGTTTTGGAATGAGTTATTGACATGAAAAGTTCGACTGTTTAAACTTTACATGTACTGAGAGTAAACTAACGTACTTTGATTGGAAATGTTTTTAACTGAACACTTCCTAACGACATTTGTTACTGTATTAGTGTCAGTAAGGAAAGAAAGCGCCTTCCCAATAGCATCTTTTTGACGCAGGTATTCGTTTCGGAGCAGACCGACGGGCTCGAGGAGGAGCATATAATTTCTATGAAGAAAATTCCATCTAGATATAAAACTTTATGCCTCATATTCTAAAATGTTCAACGCATCTTTTAAGCCAATAAAAAAAAAATTATTTTCTGAAAAATTTACAGTGGTGTTACCCCTTAAAATGAGCAGACTAATAAGGTACATAGAACCATTTGTGCCAGGCGGTAACTTTGCTGCTTACGGGGATCGTCTAAATCAATTTTTTAAAGTGAATGACGTCCAAGATGAAGCAAAAACACCATTGTTTATTACGATAGCTGGCCCAGTAATTTACGAGTTGTTAATGTCCCTTACAGTCCCAGACAATGCAGCCGATACATACAAATTCTATTCGGAATCGAGCTAATCAGCAAGGTGCAAAGTCCAGTCCCTATTCAAGTCAGTATCAAAGTCAACTAACAAATTCCTCCTGTGGTAGAAGCACGGGGAATATAAAAAATAAAAAATCGTCATAATATGGGAAACCGTAAAGGTTTTAATCAGTACAGTCTTAGTCATGATCGTGATTATAATAGTAAACAAGAAAAACCACAAAACAAGACCGAAGATGTGGAAGAGCACATAAGGAAAGTACTTGTCCAGCAGTAAATTGGGAGTATTTTGTATGACAGCGGAAAGGTCACACGTCCAAAGTATGTCGAAACAAGGAGGCAATAAAAAGTATCAACAGCCTTCAAAGCTAAAATCCATCCGTTGAGTGTAAGCTGAAGGTCGAAACAGAAGAAATTAATTTTGAGGTCGATACAGGAGCATGTGAGACAGTGATATCAAAAGGAGAGTATTATAAAAAGCTTAAATTTTTCAAATTGTCAAAACAAATTAATAGTCTAGTTACAGGACAACCTATTAAAGAATTGGGAAGAACACAAGTACGAGTAAGCTTGGGAGAAAATGAATTCGTTTTACAACTTATTGTCATCGATTGTGATAGACCATTTAGGCCATTATTGGGTAGAACTTGGATTGATGTCATATTTCCTGATTGGAGAGGTATACATATTTGAGAACAAAATTAATTTCGTGAGTAGAGAAAATACGTTAATTAGCACTTTAAAAAATAAGTTTAAAAATGTTTTCGATACAAATCAAAATCATCCCATTGAGGGTTTTACGGCGGATTTAGTGTTGAAAGAAAATCAGGTTCCTATATTTCATTCCCCATACAGTGTCGCGTATAAATTACGAGAAAAGGTGGAGACAGAAATTAATAGGTTGTGCGAGCAAGGTATCCTCGAACCAGTAACATATAGCCGTTGGGCAAGTCCAGTAGTAGTCGTACCAAAAGCAAATGGGGAAATCAGGCTTTGCGTTGATTGTAAAGTAACAATCAATAAATGTTTGAAGACAGCTCATTATCCTTTGCCAAAGATAGACGAAATTTTAGCAAGTTTAGCACACTGTTCAGTATTTTGTGTTCTTGATTTAAAAGGCGCGTATCAACAGCTTTCGGTGTCATCGACATCACAAGAACTACTTACTATTAATACCCACAAGGGGCTTTTTGCATACACCCGCTTAGCTTTTGGAGTTAGTAGTGCACCATCTATCTTTTAGCCAGTTTTAGATCGTATTTTGGTTAATCTGGATAAAGTTTTCTGTTACCTGGACGATATCTTAATTGGAGGTACGTCAGAGGAAAATTGTTATACCAAACTATTAGAAGTTTTATCACGACTTGAAAAGCATAACGTGCGCATTAATGTAGAGAAAAGTAAATTTTTACAAGCATCAGTTAGATACCTGGGTCATGTTATTTCGGAAAAGGGGGTAAGTCCTATCCCTGAAAAGGTAGACTCCATTATTAATGCCCCCGCCCCTAAAAATATTAATCAACTGCAATCCTACCTGGGCATGATAAATTATTACAGGAAATATTTACCAAAATTGTCGTGGGAGCTATTCCCTCTTTATAACCTTCTAAAGGCTAATACCAAATATAATTGGTCTAGCGATTGTCAAAAAGCTTTTCAGAAGAGTAAAGACTTATTATTAAATAATAAAATTCTGGAACTTTATGACCCAAATAAGCCCATCATTCTGGCAACCGATGCTAGCCCATATGGAGGAGGAGCAGTCTTGTCCCACATAGTTAACGGTATAGAAAACCCAGCCTTTTTCGCATCCCGCACCTTGTCCCCCGCCGAAAAAGGGTACTCGCAATTACATAGAGAGACTCTAGCTATTGTATTTGGGGTAAAAAAATTTCATGATTACTTGTACGGACAATCGTTCACCATATGTACAGACCATTCGGCACTAAAAGAAATTTTTTGTCCAAAAAATGGAACGCCTGCAGTGGCTGCCGCCAGAGATGGGCGATTATATTATCAATGTATGACTATCAAATACAATATACAACTTCTAAAAAGATGTGTCATGTGGATGCAATGTCGAGACTCCCCTTAAGAACTAATACAGATATTGAGGAAATTCCAATAAAATATTTTAGTCAGATTGATGACCCAATAGTTGATGAAAGTCTAGTGGGCAAAGCTATGAAGAAAAACCGGTTACTGGCTAAGGTCCTCTATGTCCAAAATGGATGGCCGAAAGAGATTGAGAAAGAATTACAGAGCTACTATTTAAAACGGAACTCCTTGTCCATGGAATCCGGAAATCTTTATTACGCAAACTGGCTTATTATACCAAGTAGTCTACGGCAGTCGGTTCTGAAATGCCTACACGAAAATCATGCAGGTATTGTGCGTATGAAAATGCTCAGTCGATCGTATGTATGGTGGCCCAATTGCGATAAGGACATAGAGGGTTATGTGAAGTCTTGTTTACCGTCAGAAAACGGTGAAAGTTAATAAGGAAAAAACGAATCTTCTTGGACAGCTTCCAGTTATCCTATGGAGAGAATCCATCTAGATTTTTTCTTTTTTGCAGGTAAAACCTTTTTGATATTAATAGATTCGTTCAGCAAATATTGTGAGATAAAGCTAATGAGATCAGTGACCGCTAGAAAGGTAATAACTACATTGCAAAAGTTTTTCACCGTTTTTGGATTACCAAAAAAAATGTAAACGACAACGGTACACCTGTCTCATCATTTTTATTTACGAAATACTGTAGACAATCCGTAATTAAACTCTTACACTCGCCGCCATATCACCCTCAATCGAATGGTGTCGCGGAGCGTACTGTACAATCAGTGAAAAAAATTCCAAAAAAATGTTGTCTAGGAAAAGAAAATGATCTATCGTTAGAAGATAAAGTAGACAAATTTTTAACTTATTTTAGAACTACTCCAAGCACTGTTACCTCCCAAGCTCCCTCGGAATTGATGTTCTCTTACAAGCCTAAGACAAAGTTAGATTTAATCAAAAATAAAGATTATTTAAAATGTACACCAGAGAAAAAACAATCACCAGATAGAAATAAAAAGACAACGAATTCATGTATTGTAAGGAAAATGTCAAAATTTAAAGAGGGAGAGGTAGATATGTATCGGAATCATTTGAAATATTGAGTTAATTGGATACCGGCTAGAGTTATGAAAATTATTAGCCCATTTACTTACTTAATTAATGTAAATAATTATATTAGGTATGTACATGAAAATCAATTAAAAGTTAGTACGTTGGCAGAGAAGATTCACCCCTCGCCTAGGATATTCGATAAATTAGATCTGAATGAAACTCCTCAAGGTAAGGCAAAAAAACAGAAGGAGCACATCCCTAAAGTTAGTAGCCCTTGGCCTCAATCTGTTCGGAGGTCCACAAGGGCGAAGAAGAGACCCGAACGTCTCGCGTATGATACAGAAAAGGAGCCAAGGCTCAGGCTGACAAATTTTAAATAAAAGAGGTGCCTTCTGCTTTTTTGTCACATAGCAATTAAATCATTTAATTAAGGAAGTAAAAAATAAATAACACAATTTACCTTTATCGTAGACTCGAAGTACTATTGAACATTAAGAGGGGGAAGGTTGTTATGTATTTTTGAAGTCATTTATTCGCATAGGTTGTCGGCCCTGTCGCGCAGTCTAGAACCGATAAGGGGAATGAGCTAGAACGTCATCAGGTCGGCACTTGAATAGCGGACTTAGACGAGTAGGCATCTTAGGTTAAGCTTTACAAATTATAAAATAGATTAAGTTGTGAAGAAATTAAAGAATTGAAGTGATAAATCGAGTGTTATAATCTACAAAAAAGGGAAACAGTAAAGTAAGCCATAAAAGCTGAGCCCCCATGGCTAACGTCGCACGTGCTCACTGACATATACTAAGAATGGACTGAGCGTTCTTGCTTCAAAAATGGCACACATTTTTAACAGGCTGTGAAAACCCTTTATTTCGTACAATTGTACACCGATTCATAGTTTATTATTATTTATCGATTGGAAATACTAAAGATATGCATTAAATGAAAATTGTTAAGGAAGTTAAACTTGTTTTAGTTAACACAAAAATTAATATTTTATATTACTGAAAAATGTGCCCCTCTGCAGATTTGATGTCAAATATAATTGAGCTTGAAGGAGATAGACGAATATAAGCAATATATTTTTCTGAATTTTTATGTCAATTCCAATGCATTTCATTTAACACAACCGTACTGTTATTGGTTACAGTTCAACTTACATTTTTACCTTGAAGGAGACAATTTTAACCAATATTTGTGCCATTTTTGGCTATAGGAATTGAATATTAATGTCCATGCACGTTATACCATTCTTGGAACGTAAAGACTCGGCTTGGAAAAAATTCAAGAAACTCCCAAATAACACCAACGCAGTCAGTTATCGTAAAACAACTCCCTTACGAAGAAAGAGATCA